>OX637308.1:7067506-8267506 GCA_951799385.1 Hyppa rectilinea | reverse complement strand
GAATTAGTTGAAGAAGTATTTTTAGTTATTTTGATGATAACTTGACCATTGTAAATTTATCAGAGTAATAATAATAGTAGACAAGGCATTGAGTCAATTACTGGCAAATTGGATATTCATTTCAATCCAAACAGATTGGATGAATAACAATTTTTTGTGGTACCTAAGTTTTTTTTCGTCTATAGAAACATCGATTCAATCAAATCAATAAATCAGTCTATTGATTTTTAACGTATTATTTCCTTTTTAAATATTTTTATGTACTTAAATATAAAAAAAAATTGCCCACCGGTATATACTAATAGCAGGGGCCAAGCTACCGGTGGTGGTCTAGACTCCTGAGAGAGGAACCTCCTAACGATACGCGCCGTGACCAGGAGTACCGCTTTATGGATCAAGCCCTTGATCCAGCAACGAAAGCCTCCTCAGGTGTTGGTCGAGGCACTTGGCTATTATGCCATTGGTCGTCACAACTATCAGCACATTTGACTGCTGTGTCCTCATCCCACATGTCAACAACCTCGCAAGTCAAGTCACGATGTTTATCTTTTTCAGCTTTCACGAGGTTCTCGTCATGCGGGACCACTATATCAATAATCATTGTGCGACGCTCCTATCAATCTAATAAAGCAATATTAAAACGGTTGGTAAATAGTTGGTGGTCTTGTAGACAAGACCAATGCTCACCTACATGAATGAACCTTTTTGGTTAAAATGGTTTAACTTTATCCTACACCATTTTTTATAATAATTTTAGTTATAGCTCGTTTTTTTTGACATTTGAGATGTATTTTATTATCTATGATATTTGGTAGACATCCTTTTTACCTTTATTCTGACTAACACTTAGAGCATTTAACCGCTCTAAGGACTAACACTAAAACTTTGAGCAGTTATTTTTGTCTATAGTAATAATGTGACATAGGTTTGCGGGTCAGGTACAGGTGTGTCGGCTACGAGCGTGTTCCGCATACAAATGCCCTTCGCCTTGAACCAACACGCGAGCTTCATCAACGGATATTGTTACAAACCCACGCCACGTGGTGATTTCATATTACCTGGGCAGGTATCTAGGAAATAATTGTTATATTTTGGACTGAAATTGTTCTCTAAAAAGTCGTTTATTTGCAGTAAATTTTACAATATGGTTCTAGAAATCTGTCTGCAGTAGGTACTTTTAATATAACTAAGTACAAGCAAGATAGCTAGATAATATTTTATTGTGCGGATGCATATAATGAAAAAGTGAACTGCATTCCTATGCAAAGCATACACTACTCTGTACCACATTACTTATGTGTCTTTTGTGTGCAGAATAGTGACTATAGTGTATGAGTTCTATTGTTTTGTTATTCGTTGAAAATAGGTTTTAAAATGGGAAAAAACCTTTAAGGTTTTGCACAGGTATGGAATCGCTAGCTGGTAATATGCAGAACTAGGGTTTTCTTTCATAGAAAAATATAATATTATGTTCTTTCTGTCTGTTATGATAACTACAACAGCGTTGGCATGGTGATATTGATTACACAAAGGTGTTCCACCAGTCAGCAACTTAGCAAAGTAAGTATTATTTTATTGTAGATAAACGTTGATTGCATGGCATCAACTCCAAGTTATGACTACTTTAATACTGACATTTGTATGAACTGTGATTATATTGCATGTGTGTGAGTAGCGTGTCTACAGCAAATACCAACGGGGTGCAGTAGTAAGTTGTAAAGAAACAAATAGGCTGCTCGCTTGTGAAAGACAGGCTGCACACTACCAGTTCGGACTTATCGCGAATTCTCGCAACTGAATGACTCAGTTAGGCAGTAATCAGGGACAGTTTCATTCAAAATAATGTGTAATAGTCGGTATGCGAGTGAAATACAAACCGGAGTGAGGCAGGTATGACGCGGCGGTTCGGCGGGCCACTACCACAGGCGCACCGCGCACAGCTGCGGGCCACCGCGCCGCCGCCCATTGGCTGCGCGCGGGAACCGGTTGCGTCCCGCGCCCTGCCCCCGCCCCGCCGCTACAAACAACTTCAAATTCTTATTCATGTTCGTTGCCACGACCGTTGCTGCCGTTGAGAGCGCGCGCACTCTGCGCCCATACTTCGCGTAATCTTATCGATATGTGCTCGATGTTGTATGTGAATCTAGTGTTTGATGTGTGAATTTAATTTTAAAATAAGTGCACGGTGGACCTGTCCGAAGGTGCGGCGAGACGCTGCGACTGCGCTATGAAAACACACGCACGACCTGGTGTTTCTGTTCTTTTTGTATCGCGAGTGCTTCGTGAACGGCTTCCACGCACCTTTGCCATGTGCATCAGATAATGTTGTGCTCCTATTAGTTTGACGACAAACTAATATGCTAGCTAGTGGATATTGCGACGGAGTGGCGTTGTGTTTTGGTGATTCATAGTGTATGTGACATGAAGGTGACGGTGTGTTTCGGGTCTGTGCGGGTGCTGGTGCCGTGCGGCGCAGGCGACTTGCTGGTCAGGGACCTCGTGCGGGAGGCTACGCACCGGTACAAGAAAGCTACTGGACAGGTCAGTCTACACATAATTCAATACTGCGGGTAGTTCTCGCGGGTTTTCTACTGTTTTTACTGGCTAGATCGAGTTTGTTTACCTTCCTTAGTAGGTACTCATAACTGCTCAGCAGCAGTGGATTTTTAACTACGGGGACCTAAGCACCAATAAAACCTATCTAACTACCCACCTATGTCATGTTTTTGTTACGTCAAGTGGATTCTACATAGGTACCTATATATTAACTCTTGTATCTGTTCTGTGGGTATGAACTAAGTAACTTACTCTGATTGTTTTGACCTATTTACATCATAGTCCAAGATGAATATCACTACTCAAGGCAGAGAGCATTCTAGGTGCCTTCCAGGTACATACATACATACCTGCGTACCCAGAAATTCTGATAACAGAAGAACACATTGCAGTTGCTTCTCACGTTCTACCAACTACCATTAGCCAACTCAATGTTCAAAGTTCCTTGGTATCAACATAAATTCAACCATAATAGAATCTGTCAGATTGACCAATATACCCGACACCGTGTTTTTGCCCTGCCCAGTTCGCTACAGAACTATTACCAAGTTACCTGGTATTTCACGATTACTATTATCGATATTCGCTACAAAGCTGGCTCTAGAATGTTGAGATAGGTTGTGTTGCAAGTGTTGCAACCACCTCTTGTTTTTGCACTAATGATCATTTGGTTATAGGTATGGAATGTAGGTACTTACGGTGCTAGGAGCAAGAACTGCTTTCGCGACTGTGTCCATACCGAGTGAAGTGCGGTTCCACCTCTACGATGGCAGTAGTAGGTACTAGGTAGCTACTTGTCAAACTAGATTCAACCATGACACGCTCGAATTACATAATTTAGACGCCACATTCGACAGCTCATTATTTTTATGGGCAGACCTTCACTGGCTGTCGATCTCGTAATTGAATGAAGGTTGATACTATTTATGCTTTTGGGAATGTTTATGAACTCCTTAATTAGAGCAACACCTTTTTGCGTCATCTCCCTTTCCTAGAAAGACACCAATTGTGTAATTTATTAGGAACTCATAGGTAGGACAGGTGTATTGTTAATTCCAATTTCAATTAGCGTTAGACATTCACCTGCTCCTGCCATGCAACCTACATGCGTTCCTAAGTTCAGTCCTCGTAGGAAGCTGGCGGCCTTGCCAGCTGCCATTACTCCGTTATACATACCACAAATATGTTGGTAGATACGTTGACGTGCTGGGTGAAACCGTTTTTGAAACTTCCTTTAGGAAGACTACACAAAAAACTTCCCGACAGTGCGTCCCGGATTAGCTACGCGTTTGTTACATAGTTTTATAATCACCTTTAAGTGCAGTTTGATGCCAGAGGATGTATGATTAAGCAATAAGTAGGTATTACTTACTTAACATTGATATCGGTTCTTAGAAGTCTCATGTAGCTCTGTAGATTACATCTAGTCATCAACTAAAAGTACGAACTGCATTGAGCGAAGAGGAGCACTCATAGATATAGGAGCACTCCATTCTACTTTGCATTGCATCCGTGCCTCACATTATGGATCACGAGGTTGCTTCAATGACATACCTAATAAATTATAATGTTAATAATGCTGGTAGGTGTATTGATGACGAAGTTAGTTTTGACAAACGTTTACATTTCTGCGGATTGCTACCTTGACGATTACTCAACGCAAAAGGTGGCAAGTGCACTTAACGACCGGAAACTATACTTTAGCTGCTCCACTGGTGAAACGATAGGATATCGAGACACGCGCCGGTTCCTAATATTACTCGAAATACCAAAATAAAGCGATCGTACAACTTGTACCGTTTTTTTTGTAGATTGATATAAATTCTTCTCACCTCCCACGCCATCCATGAAAGGCGAATTAAGAGCATCGACTAATAAAATGTCTCTGTATCTTTATCGATAGCGTTTTCTGAATCTTTAAGATTAGGAGTGACTAGACCTTCAAGAAACTGAATGTAATCTTTATCAAACACAAAATAAGGCGAGACGACGTCAATAACCTCCATTGCTAGTTGACCTTTTAAGGCACGTTTGGCGCCTTTATTATATAACAAAAAACTCAAATGTTATTACTGCAAGACTATTGTGCTGTCACGTATTATTTTACCTTGAAACGTAATAAATTTTCAGTTTGTAAAACAGTCAAAACTCTCGAAATAAGTCGATGGTGAAACAATGGGACCGTTGTCGCGGCCAGGTATGCGAGAGGAACGGGCGCCTTGAAAACTCGAAACACCCATTGTACCGTGCTGTATGGAGTGCCACGCCGCTCTCACTACGGACAGTACGGACTAAAGATCTCGTCCAACGACCGGTTCTCAGAAAAATGACGAGACATTCTTATTTCTTACGAGATACGAGCGTCCTTTAAACTAATTCATGGTTTATATCCGAGCTATACTCCATACTCCACCAACTGTGTGGAGATGCAGTTTTATTGGCTTTCGAAAGATCCACAGGCGTAGATGTGTTATTGGAAAACGATAGCGAAGCCGGTGGTCGTCTGCGTGCCCATCGTAAATCTTGAATAACAATGAGCACTATTGTCTGATTCTCAAAAATGGGTTTACTTCAACGTTGAGTGTTTTATTTGTAGTTTTATCTTCTACAACTCTTTTTATAGTTCCATAAGGAGCTGACCCACTTTCTATCGATAAAGTCTAAAATTTGTATAAACTTAATTTAATAAATATGTAACTGATGTAGGTACGTACGTGATCGTGGTAAAAATAACAAAAACCGTTTCTCATACGACCATATGTCGGGCTTCCCGTCAAGTGGATTGGATAGCGTGAAGGGTCTTTGTCCGAACCAAGAGAATTTTTCCTTCGATTCTCACTAATGTTTTGCACATGTTGCATTAACTAACACTGAGCCATATGAAGTGCTAACAGATTTGCAGATTCACAACACTTGAAAATTTGTTTAGGTAGGTACACTAAAAAAGAATGCTCACAAAATTTTGTTTAAACTTACAAAATCATCGTAGGTCTCTAAATAATATTGATTACCCTATTTAATAATAATTAAAAGCTTCGACTTCCACGAGGTTTGGTGATAACCAAAGGTGGAGGTCACTGTATTTAATTCCAATCTTAATTAAATGAGTTGGTTTTAATCTTATCACGAGCGGTTAATGTTATTAGGTAAGTAGGGCGTGAAGTAACTACTGAAGTTAGTAAATAGAGACTATCACACTTTTTCGTATCCCTGACAAAAAAGTGACACAGAATAAAAAACAAAACATAGTGTTCGTTTGAAATTCTACTCTTCGAATACTTTTTGGTGGTGCGATTATGCCATAATTGTGGCAATATAGAATTGAGCACTTGGTAGCGAAATAGTTGTAAATAACAACTTAATAACTCTCGCCTCAAAGCAATTTATCATGTAAACGAGAGGTACAATACATTGAATCTGAAGTAGAACACTACATAGTTACTTTCTCTAACATTCACATAAGGAAATTTGATGATAGCGCGTCAATCCACGATCTGACATTATAACGAGAGTATGTCTTTATCGGTTTTTCCTGGGCAGTAGATTATAGAGTGCTCGACCTCGATGGCTGCTGGGGCGGATGCTGACCATATATAATGGTCCATGGTACCTCCAACCACTTGACATCCAACCTAATAGGCCATGCCACCTCAGACAACTGAGATAACTGGTCACAAAGATGCTGCAGTTAGCTATGTTGAATCGAAACGATGGCCGCCTCACAGAAATATAATTGTGAGTAACTGTTCTATAAATTTAATGCTTTGAGGAAGTTTTATAAAATAATTATTTGCCGTTTGTGGCTCTTAGTAATTGTCTGCATAGCTTGTATATCACTGGTTTGTTATTCATTTAGAAAGCCAATTTGATTTGTATATTCAGCCACTTAAACGAAAACTTATTTAAGTTACGAAAAACCGGAACAGCTACCTAACCCAATAGCAACTTTTATATCTCTAAGCCCGTATTGTTAGTTTGTTACCTTCGTCTTATTCCGCAGCATTCCTATATTACATTTCCAGAAGCAGAACAAATGCCACAACCAACTGTAACTTGGAAACCGCTTCAGGTTCTCCAAATTGCTATTTCAATATCACTTGTCGGACATTGTTCTAGAATTCACAGTATTTCGAACAATGATTGGCTATGCTGATGAAAGTTATGATCAGATTTGTCCATAATGGCATAGCGTCTGTGCGTGGGCGCAGACTGGCTGGACTGAGTCATGCGCACGTGCACCGCGGCCATGTCCCATGTCCAATTATGCGACAAATAGCTACTTTGCATTACCTCCGAGCCTTAGCATTCCTCACGCTCTGCAACCTGATCTGTGTTCAGATAGAATGTCACCCAGCCTTAAGATGAACCCTTTGTTTAACTTTTGACTGATGTTTCTAAGAATTTTATGAGAACACACACGAAATTAGTTCTTTTGTTTTCTTGCACGATTGAAATTAAAGATGAGTCAAGACTCAAGATATAGCGTATAATTTCCGAGAAATTCCAATAACTGTTCTATTGTGATAACTGTCAAACTTATGGTTTACTATAGCTATACCACTGCTTAAATCTTCGCGTTCTATTGCCATCGTACTTATTTGGTAATAAATACATACATAACCGTTAATACATGTTACAGTCGGAAATACACACATCAAAAGTGTCTAGGGATCAACATATATTTTTGCAATAACTTTTCTCTTGATTGATATTAATTTAAATTTTCTTTAAGGATTCATCAAATAAAGTGTTTTCGTTTGTCACAGTAATGATAAACCAAGTCACCTTTGCATTAATAAAGAAATTTGCAATTTTCCTAATAAAGGGATTTTTGACATTTGAACCACTAACATTAAAGTTCGAAAAAAAGACTGAAATAACAGTTTTCTTTAAAATTTTATTGGGTAACTTAAACAATTAATAATCCGTGTTTCTACCGCGAACACTAACAACACAAGAACATCGGTTTGGCATACTCAAAATGAGTTCATCCAAATCACGCTGTGGAATGGCCGCCCATGTTCGTTGCAACAACAAAAAAAGGTCTTCTTGCAACTGGATACCCTCCATATTCGGCAGAGCTCTTCTCTGTAGCATATCCCATGCATGCTCAATCGGGTTCAAGTCTGGCGACTGAGCAGGCCAGGGCAGGACATTGATGTTAGCTGCGGCGAGAGTCTGTCTTACAACTCTTGCGGTGTGCGGTCGTGCATTATCATGCATTAACTGAAATAAGGGACCGATTTGCACTTGTAGAGGAACGAATGAAGTGAACCTTCATTCCCGAAGACCGCTACGGGTACCACCTATAGCAATGCACAATCGTAGGATTCGATATCAATGGGCTCTTGAATACAGAAATTGGGCAGAAGAACAATGGCGTTTCGTGTGCTTTTCTGATGAGTCTCGTTTTGGTATGAGACCGGATACAAGACGTATACGACACTGGAGAACCCCTGGACGCCAACAGCGATTAAAATCCTGCCAGGAAGTCCATCCTTATAGTGGTGGAACCATCATGGTATGGGCGGGTATTTGGATCGGCGGAAGAACTGAGTTGATTTGGATCAGAGGCAACCTCAACGCTCAAATTTATGCTGAGACGATTGTATCTGACGTCATCGTTCCTCTACAAGTGCAAATCGGTCCCTTATTTCAGTTAATGCATGATAATGCACGACCGCACACCGCAAGAGTTGTAAGACAGACTCTCGCCGCAGCTAACATCAATGTCCTGCCCTGGCCTGCTCAGTCGCCAGACTTGAACCCGATTGAGCATGCATGGGATATGCTACAGAGAAGAGCTCTGCCGAATATGGAGGGTATCCAGTTGCAAGAAGACCTTTTTTTGTTGTTGCAACGAACATGGGCGGCCATTCCACAGCGTGATTTGGATGAACTCATTTTGAGTATGCCAAACCGATGTTCTTGTGTTGTTAGTGTTCGCGGTAGAAACACGGATTATTAATTGTTTAAGTTACCCAACAAAATTTTAAAGAAAACTGTTATTTCAGTCTTTTTTTCGAACTTTAATGTTAGTGGTTCAAATGTCAAAAATCCCTTTATTAGGAAAATGGCAAATTTCTTTATTAATGCAAAGGTGACTTGGTTTATCGTTACTGTGACAAACGAAAACACTTTATTTGATGAATCCTTAAAGAAAATTTAAATTAATATCAATCAAGATTGCAAAAATATATGTTGATCCCTAGACACTTTTGATGTGTGTAGTTACGGTTACATTGTAATTAAATCGAATCAAAACCTACTTGAAATATGTTAAGTTACTATAATGCTTTGCTTTACTGTATTCATCTTATACGCATAAACAGCCTAGCAGTATGTAGAAGTATGTAGATTCTAACTAAGCATCGAATCTAAAAGTAGCAAACATATTGAGAAACAAACTACATATGAATATACCTAAACGTAATGAGGTATCTCCTTTAACAAAGTTCTTGGTATTTTAATTACCCTTACCTATTAATAGAATACAAATTATAGACAACTTTAACATTGAGAACTGTTGAACTGTTTAACTCGTATGATACTTCCACAGACGATACAACGTTTGTTAAATTAAAATGCTCACCAAAAGAACCACAAAGCGAGTTCAAACATCAACTAATGAAGTAGTGAACAATTGGTTTTACGAGCAAAGAGTGATTATTACTGAAGTTGTGAGTCACTTTGACGCACTCCGGTCTCAACGACTACTTAATCGTGTATAACTAAGCATGGTATATAGCACATAAGCTATTCACATGTATGTGATAAATCGTGTTTTAGAGTTCAGCAAGGCGTTTATGTAATAATTACTTGTAGGTACGTTTGATATTGGTTTATTACGCAGTTCATTCAAGTGGTATCACATACTTTAGCGACACGATTAGTCACATAATCATATGTATATTATGTATATGATTGTGGAATCTAGATCCGCAGCCTCCTATTTACTTTCATTTTCATCTCCGCACGAGAAGATACACAAGTGTAAGAATTACAGGATATAAATAGCGTGCTTTGCAACCGCGACGCCGAAGTTGGCCATAACACGAGCTCATAATTTTTAAGAGCTTGGCGCGCGGGTGACACTTTTTGGAGGTGTCGGGAGTGACCGGCGCGGCTCCGTGTGCGCGCACAGACCCTTCTCCACAGCCCTGCACCTAAGGTAAAGCCGGCCCTGCACTGTTGTTTCCATAACCCTTCAATAAATGTACTATACACAAAAAGTTGTTTGCTGTTGAACTGTAATAAAATTCTAAGTCATCCTGTAAGCCTGACCAATAAAGGCGATTAGATCTCAAACACTTGAGACGTCTGATATTGTTATTGCTTCTAAAATGGGAAGCTGCTACCAACAGTACCAAGCACTCAGCTGACGTTCAAATGCTCTTAATGTAAGCACCATCTATGTTATGAGTGTTATAACATTGCAGCCTTTCTTGTGTCGGCCCTTTTATGGCACTACACGGTGTATCTTTAGAGGCAATCATTCAAGCTTCTCTAGTCTTTTCGTATATCAGTCGTACATCGTCTTTATTTGAAGCCAGATACTAAAAAGATTCAGCGTTCATCTCTCAACACCAAACCTCCCAAAATTAACCCATACGTTTGCTGATCAGAATGGTGCTCCTAAATGAGCACAGTTAGATAGGTGAAAGAGCTCGTGGCTAAGTTATAACAGCCGCACGGATCGATCCACCAGGTTAAGCTACGCTTGCCGG
This sequence comes from Hyppa rectilinea, assembly GCA_951799385.1. Lineage (NCBI taxonomy): Eukaryota > Metazoa > Arthropoda > Insecta > Lepidoptera > Noctuidae > Hyppa > Hyppa rectilinea. The sequence continues at coordinate 8,257,223 of OX637308.1, read as the reverse complement.
GGTTGGTCCGTGGAAGGGTGACCGTCTTTACATATCGAGACTCCTCCGTGTCTCGGAAAGCACGTTAAGCCGTTGGTCCCGGCTGTCATTCGTGGATCTTTGACAGTTGTTACGGGTAGTCAGAAGTCCGAAAGTCTGACAGCCAGTCTTACCAAGGGGTATCGTATTACCCAGTTACTGACTGGGTTGTGGAGGTCAGATAGGCAGTCGAACATCCATGTAACAAAATGGTATTTAGCATCTGGTTTAGACTGGAAGCCGACACCAACAAAGTTGGTAAAAAGCTAGGCAGATTGAGATAGGTGTAAGAAATGAAGATAATGTCAAGAACATAATAAGTACTTATTGCAAATTACCACACAAAGCCTTATCGGGACGTAATCTAGAACTTGTGATTTATTGCGTCATACATATACGTAGGACGCACGTGTAGATGCACTTATTCATCCAGTCTTATTTATAAGAAAAAAATATAAAAATTATTTGAACTGGTACAGGACTGGACTTAGGAAGTTAGGACCATCCAACTAGATGCTGAAATCACTAAAAACCTGATTCATCGTCTAAGTACTAAGAATTTTCAACAGACCACGAGAGCTTGAATTAAACATTCGATTACAAAATACTATAAAGATCAAGATAAACAATTGCACAAATACCTAATCATGCAGATGAACATTGTATTGTTTTCGTAATACTCCTTAAATACTTTTGGTTTCGACAAAATACGGTAATTGAAGATTTATCTTGGTAACACGTTACGACCGTGGTAAAATAATCTCAAACATAAAGATGATATAACAATAGGCAATGGTAAGCATATTCGTTCAAAGTTCACCATTGTTGTTAAAAGCAGTTTCGTCAGAAAATCACTGACGTTTATTAAACGTACCTAGTATTTCACTATTCGCATTTTCAAGGCCACTTAGTAGCTTTGCTTAGCGGATCTGTCGTTTATAAATAAGTAAACTTAGTTTGCTTTAGAGCTCATCATCATCTGCCTAGCCTTTTCCCAACTATGTTGGAGTCGGCTTCCAGTCTAACGGATGCAGCTGAATACCAGTATTTTGCTTTAGAGCACATAAAGTCAGTTTTCATAAGTAAGGATTGGGGCTCATAAAATAAAATAACAGATCTAACTTACAAGTCGCTTTGTAGTGCGGATGCCAGAATAATCCGATGCGACAGCATCTACAGACCAATATTTATACCACGTCGTCTTTAAAGTCAAGATTTATGTTAAGACAAAATGAACACATAGAAAATCAAAGGCCTGCGATTGATCGACAATCTCCATATTATAAATATACGTTTCCTTTTTTTCTACTTCAGTGGTTGCATTTTTTACATTTTGGCAAGAACACGCGAATTCAGAGGAAGTGATGCAATATCAGCATCCGTTTCTTTGCAGAAAAAAAGTAACATGGCTTCCATACGAAACAGGTTTCCAGTACACGAGAAAACTTTACTAACCACAGGGTATCGAGTACTTACCTACTTACAGTAAGTATAATATTCCTAATTAAATGTTAGATGTAAAATGTCACTTGTCGCAAACAGCTTCTGTTACTGTGGTTTAATAAACATCTTGTATCAGTACCACTGTGCTCCATAAATAAACAGTGTATTTATGTACCTGTTTGTTTCCACTCAGGTAAAGCCGTAAACCAGCCCTTCAGATCATTAAATGGAGTTTTTACAACAAAACTTTTTTTTTTTTTTTAACTTGGACAAAAAGTTAGTGATGCGTTTTTGTCGCTACCCGAATCTATCCGATCTCGAGATTAGAATGGATGCCAGCCAGTATCGTGATGGATAATTCGATTAAATTACGAGTCATTAGTGCTGGAGTCCACGGTACACACTGGCACGACTTGTTGGACACGACTCTTGAACGTGAACCTGTAATGGTATCCGAAGAAACAATGCAGTTGCGTTCGTCAATAAACTAAATTATAATTTAAAACGTGTAGGGTAAACCGACTGCTCTTGAATTTCCGTTTTGAGTTTAGAGAAAATAATAAGCTTTTCTTATTTTGGATACAATAGAATGTTTAAAACTAGCTTTAACGCAATATTCATCCCGTATCTCCCCCTTTTTAGGAATATTTTTAAACAAAAAGTAGCTTACGTCCTTCATCGGGATGCAATCTATCTCTCTGTCAAATTTTATCGAAACATCGAAATACGTTCAGTGTTTTAGACGTGGATAGGATAAATTATACAGACAAAAAGGTAATATACAGACAAAGAGAAACTTTTGAATTTATAATGTAAGAATGGTAGCAAGGATTCTAGTAGCTACATGTCCTTTCGAGATAAATAAACTATTTTGGTAGGGCCAGCCACTGTTTCCCATTCCAAAATTAACTCCAACCGTCAGGCACCTGATCTGCCCACTTATCTCGACATGTTTATGTCAATGGACACTTTATAAATAAGGATGTATGGAGAATGTCTTTCGCCTAGAGTCTGTTTTTATTCGGCTTGGTAATTACACGGGGGAGGCGACTCGCCCGGCCCGGTCGAGGAATGTTACCTGCCGTCCTATTTCAATTTATGTAGCCCCACTATTGCCCTTACTGTCTACAATGATACGGGGATATTTTTACTCGAAGTGGAACTAAATGATGAAGCGTTTTTGTGTTTGTTTCGGTGCAACGTACAACGCTATGCAGGGATTGTCTTTAACTTGCACTTGCATGAGTATTTTGTGTTTAAAAACAGTAAGCTAGGTAGGTACTTCATTCTGTAATTTCAGATTTTGGGTTTTCTATTCCCAGTTATTTGATATTAAAATGATGTGATATTTAATAACATTGTCCACCTTCTATAAACAGATCACGATTGCGGAAGTTCATTAATATTATTCCGTGGAGTTATTTTTCTGCAAATCACTATGATTAGATTGTGTAGGCGGCCAGAGGATTTCAATGAAAATTGCATTAATCTTTTTTATGATTGATTTTTTTTTCGACGTCATTAGATAAATAAAACTTATCTCAGTCAGCTGAGTGAAGAAATTTTTCTGTCAAGACCAATGTGGAGGGTGCAGAATCTTTAATATTCCATTTATAGAATCATAAAGTTTTTTGCAAGGTAACTAACATCAATCAGCGTTTGATAGATCTAGCGGAGTGGGCGTGGTACGCGAATGCTTGCGCGCTAATCCTACGCTAAGCCATGCGCGTGGGCAGCGTAACTTCACAAATTATCAAGTACGACGTATATTTCGTCATTTAAACAACGTGCAGTTTTGCAGCATCGTGATAACTGTACGAGAGACATTGGCCTCTTTCGCTATAGTGAAAATGCTAAACAGAATTCTGTACTTAATGTGTTACAATATATAATAAGAAACGTTAATTGACATCACTAGAATTTTTAGGTCCACTATTCATACTTGTATGTTACAATTAACCTGTCAAAATATTTACAAAATATAGTTAATAGTATTACTACAATATTCAACACTTACACAAAGTGTGTCGTATTCCTTCCCTATAGAATGACGTCAGCTGCTATAAGTGCGTTGATTCATAGTTTATGAGCCGCTAAACTAAATTTCAGTAAGTACGTAAAACTGGTTACTTGGAAAGGCCTCTACACAAATTTTACGTAAACACGTTCTTCTTCATTACACAACGTGAAGATTCACTGTAATCGGTACTTATCATGTTTTCTTTCAATCATGTACCTATAACATATTTGTATAACAGTGCGGTTTTGTAATAAAACCTTAATAATAGTGCAACCCGTTTAATACATGTTTATGCAGTATCCTTAGTTTCACAATGTAATTTCAGTCTAACTGTTGCTCGATACGACCACTGCGCGCGCGCTTTGTTTAACACCAGTTAGTGCTAGCAGTTACAATAATATTCGCTGGTTTATATTTTGTAGAACAAAAGCGCAGGTACAGGAACAATGTGGAAACCCAGTGTGAAGTATTTGAGCACGGTGTATTGTCCTGCGACCTACGCATTGTCGTCGCGTGTCGGCTGCCTGCGTTTCCGCGAGCATTCGTGTCCTGTTAGCGTTATTTAAATTGTACTTCTATCTGAATTGTGTATGTGCAATATTGAAGTTATGGGGCTGTTTTTGACTAAAGTTTTCCAATAACGTAGTTCTAAAAATGTGTCCGTTAGCTTGGAAACAAGTTAAGCACAGTTACAGCTCATGGACTCGACCAATCGCAGTTTAGTGCTATTTAATGCATTTTAGCCTCACCCATGTCGCGATCGATGTAATCACAACCTGCTATAACAATTCGTTTTATCGTTTACCATGATTTATTTGCAAAATACGTTCTGTCTGATCGTCTAGTCATAACAGCATTTTCTCGGGGTATATTTCAATAGGAAAACAATACAATATTATGCAATATGAATCATAAGTTAATTAGATAATCAATGTCGTAGGCCGTGCGTATGGTTCTCGTAGCCAGCTTTTCAAGCAAATTCTTCAAGGCACCAGTGATGGACCCGGTAACCCTGTGCTTGCCGGATGCTCAGTCGACATTAAATCTAACATTAAATTATTCATCCACGCAGTTTATTTTCAATTTTAAGGATTGACTCACTTGAAATGTTTGTATGGTCTTGTATTTCTTTCGTCTACAGCAGACATATCAAATCAGTCTCTTCAATATCAGTATCAGTCCTCGTCAGTTAGTCAATATCAGACCTCGTCAAATTCGTATGTCTAATAATTTTGTGCTTGACCCACCGTCTGCCTATTATTACAGAGAAATGTTTTGTGGTCACAATTTGAGGATATTTTTTTTTCCTGAATCAATCTGGCTAGCTCATTACCGCTTCAATGTAATTATCCCTAGTTCATAACGTACTTCATCGTTTTCGCTGACACAACAGTTCTAACTGCACCTAAATAAGGGTCCTCGTTCCCTATACTTTTATCTTATGTAAACTCATTGTTTGTCGTTCTCCCACTATTATGATAAGCATCGGACTGAATACAAACTCTGGGTAATACAGAACCACAGAACAATGCTGGTAGTGTGCTGGAATGTCACCTGTTTGCCAACATCAGCTGTTAACGTGGATTCAAGGAAATATAGCTCCTTGGTTGCCGTAAGAGTGCCTATAGTTTAATTGACTATTTGAAACGGTCAATAATTAAATATAAAATCACATAGAAAAAGACCGCTCGTCTTAAAAACTTCTATCAACGTACAGAAATTAAATATTATGCGAACATACAATTGTAAAATTGCCTAATAAGTATTCCATTTGATTCGAAAAATCTGTGACGTCACATTGTTATATTTCATACAAATCACGTAAAGGGGCCCCGAGACGGTCAAACGGTTTGATTCAAACACGTAAATTTTGGTTTGACTCAAACCATTTTGATCGTTTATATAGCTAGTTTGAACGGTTTGTCAAACATTTACGAGTTTGAAGCTTGTTCGATGAAATTTCATATTTTAGTTGTGTTTGACGCGCCGTTTGATCGTGTTCCGATGCGTTTGAACAAACTCTGCTTAGTTTAGAGCTGGATTTTGAAGCGTGAACTTATGTGTCGAACAAAATCCATTCTCAGAAAATTCTTATAATCATCTGGAGCGGTAGTTTCTAGCACTTTCTGTAGATGTTCGTGGGTAAAACGCATCTTGTCTGCATCACACACAAGTCTAATTATGGCGGCGTACCGAACCAAACGGCGCAATGCCGTTTGACAACCGTTCAAACCGACATCAAACGGTTTCATCAAACACGTAAGGTTTTAATCAAACCGTTTGACCGTCTCGGGGCCCCTTAACGCGTTTTGACAGTTCATAAAAAGTAACGTTATTGACTACCTTTTCAAATACCCAATTGGCGTACCGCGTAGAGCAAACAGTCTCACTCCCAACCCTATGACGTCCTTAGGTGTAAAAACCTTACAAAATCAGCTCAGTTGCTTACTCATGCTTAGAATGAAACCCATCATTAATATTTATGAGTATTAATTGTTTACTTCCATTGCTTTTCCAAATATGCTTACCCAAGGCTCGATGTATTGAGGTCGGGTACCTAATACAATTTAATGTACAGACGCCAGCACATCAAGCTATCCCTAACTGTCAAATTTTCTCAATTAAAAATGAACCTTATGTCTTTGCAATAAAGTTGAAATACTATCAAAGAAATTTGACACATTGTGGTAACTTGATGTGCTGGCGTCTGTACGTGTACGAAAACTTAGACCTGGCTCTAGATCCACTCAGGTTACCTATTGACTTCTTGTTATCAAAGGTTGGTGTGCGCTCCACTTTATTTGACCGATAACGTAAGTACGGAATCTAATTTCGACCTAAAAATAAAATGGCGAATGAAATTAAGGTGTGTCAATATGTATGCATGTCTAGCGATTTGCTTCATGACGTCATGATGTTTGATAGGCTTTTTCGAGGTGTGGTGGTACATTAGGGTCATTGAAGCTAATGCATGTGCATGGGCACAGTTTCTCAGTAGTTTCGCACGCTTGCAACTTATACATATAAGACATAAAATTCGACCTCGTAAGTTATAAATGATCTTCAGTATTTTCACCACGGATGATGACAATCGTTTGATGTTTGCTGAGTAGCAAACACAAAGTCATCAGTAAGCCAAGAAGAAAGTATTGTCCGAAAAGGTTACCGCTACCCCGGAACATAAAAGGCTAAGAAAGGAACATTGATGGATTTTAGTCAGTAAAAGTCTGACCCTCCCTTCCACTCCACCCAGAGCGGGAGGAGTCATTTGATGATTTCACACCCCCAAAAAACAAAAGCCTAGAAGAAAGTATCAGTCTTACTGCAGTACTCTCGTTCTTAGTCTAGGGATGTGTCGAATTCAATGTACGCACAGCGTTTGGATTAGAACTTTTATCTGACAAAATTCCCATCCACACGGAGAATTTCCTATTTCTATTCTGTACAATTCCCTCTTTAGTCTTGTAGGGAGCAAAAAGCATCCGTAATAGATTGATGAATGTTCCTCACGTTGTTGACTCGTGACATGGATCCTGTCGCCGTTCCAGGAACGTAGGTACTGGTATTCCAAACGTCAGCACGTTTAACGAATAGAATTCCCACGAGGTCATAACAGGTGCACTCTTGCACTTGAAATAGATATGGTTGCTGTTTTCATTGATATCAGCTTTATGGTTTCTCAAAACTGTTGTTGAAAAACAAAAAGGTGCCTTTTATCCATCTTGATTATTACCAGCCAGTAGTATCAAGCCCATCAGCCCTTAAACCACCGACCTACTTTTTTTTTTAAAACATCATATGAACCCTCCTGCTCTGGGTGGAGCCGAAGGCGGTGTCAGTCTCTTACAGACTAAAACCCATCCATGTCCCTTCCTTAGCCCTTTGTGTTCCGGGGCAGCGGGAACCCTTTCAGACAATTCCGCTGACGGGGGCTGTCTCCTGAACTAAGAAACGACGTATACCTACGTAAATAGATTACAATTTCATTATTAAAAACGAAAACACGTGTTGATTATCTTCAAAAACTTCATTAAATTAATCAAAGACATAATGATTTAATATTCATTGATAAAGTCTGATCATAAGTCATTATTGCCGCAATGTGGTAGTGCCACCTTTTTTTTGAAGTTTGGTCAACCTTCGGTCGACTTCTACCGCTCAGTAATCTCATCGAGGCCCTATAGGTACCTTAATCTATTATCCAGCAGTGGAATTTGAAGAGTGGGCTGAGGAATACCTCAGATTCATAAACCGTTCGTGGCACAAACACATTGTATTCATGATGCTTAAGGTCGAATCCATTGATCTTCGATATCATTGATATTTTCCACCCTTTTTGCCTGATTACAATGGGTCGTTATCTCCAAATGCAGCTAGTTATTTGATATTGTCCTGGTGTGGCTATATTCCGCTTGCCATATGACCAGGTGCCGTTATTTAATATGGAATGATAAGCTCTTCATAATTGAGAACTTGATAATAGTAATCATTACATGATAGTATTGTTGCTTTGTTGCCGCCCTTAGATATCTAAAAATTTTGATAATTTATCTACATTAATTTCTCCTTTGGTGTCCGAATTTTTCAATTTTAGAACACATTCCAAAGTCAAGCAATGCTGTCACTACGCTCAAGCAATCCATAAACCGTTCTACAGACCTAAATATTTGCTAACCTGTAATGGTATTACTCTCGTTTTCTCCCACGGTCACCCATCGCTGCTCACCCCGCACTGCCAGCCACGTAACCATAACCAAACCACGTGAAAATGTTAACCAAGCGAGCGATGCGAACTGCAATATCCAATGACTAACTATGCGTTTTAGAGCTCCCACGGACAGGGGCGACGCGATGACTTTTATTAGTAGAATAATTCTTAAGACGTTTTTATATAAATTGTTCTAGTTATTTCGCGTTGCGCCTGTCGGCGGTAGTCTTTTCATAATACGCACAGATTCCGCTCGAATTGAAAGTGATATTTTATTGCATTATAAAAAAATTCTTGATGTCCATTTTGCATATCGTTAATTGCATTATGACACGAATTTTATAGTGAAATGTTCTTGTTTATCATTTTTATTGAGTAACTTTTCTAACAAAGGAATATTGTGATTTTTTGCATATTTTGATAGTTTCGTTTTTTGACATTTGCCTTTATTAGTTCTGCTCGCTCATATTTTGTAGTTCAAACTTACCAATTCGTAACTTTTAACAGTTAAATTTCAACATTATGCTCCGAGATAGGAAAAAGGTTTCACCTCGACTTTTTGTTGTGAATTGTTATATTTATTTCTTTTGGTACCTAACTAACAAGAGCTCCACGTGCGAAGGTCAGGCTTTTCGCGGACGCGGGCAGGTTGTTGACCCCGCGACCGTAGTGACTAGTGATGTGATTGATATGCACGAAACAACTGACGCTAGGACCTGGTGGTAAGAGACTGTTCGAAAACATTCAAACGTGGAATGTGTGAATTCTGATTACTTAATAATAATATATAAGGGAGATATTACACTGTCACATTATCTAGGATCATAGATCTAATAGTCATAGGTAGATGATGACAACGTAATATTCATTATTAATAAGCCTTGTGCAGAAAATTGAATAATTTGTGATCTTCGGTATAAAATAATTATAATATTTCTTAAAGAATAAAAGATACGATCCTAGATAAACGACAAGTGTTATTGTGTGACTAGAAACACGCAACTGCGTTTTTGGCAGTGTCTGCCTACGTCATTTTATACGAAAACCGTGATACTGTAGAAAGTAAAAATGATTAGTAATGTTATATAAAGAATTTCTAATAGACATGTCCACGCAGCTTTATAGGATAAAATCTAAAGCTTTTGTATGTCTTCGGTCATCGGACGTTCTAATTCCAATTCTAAACCTACTAAAGTGTTGGTTGCCTTGAAACTCGATTGGTATTGAAAGTTCTTTTAAGATGAAAATACGTTTTCATCATAGTCCCGTTTCTGTAAAAACTACAATAACATGACTTTTGTATTCCCTGTAAGGGTAAGCAGTGTTAATACTGGAGTGTCTGTAATACACCCTTTAGTTAATAAAGTCCCATCTTTCTTTACTCTTTCTGTTCTTACTGACTAAACTGGTGTCTGAGTTTTTTTACTGCCCAGAAACGACATAGCTTTACCTACATGCTGTTAAGAAATTATACCTCTCAGGCATGTCGGTTTCCTCACGATGCATTCCATCACCGTTTTATAAGCAAGTTATAATAAAATCCCATGTAATTAGCCTATTGCCCGTAACCCTGTTGTCTTTAACCAGGCTTTAGAAAACCGGCTTTGGGAAGGCTGCTTCTTGGAATATTTCGTCATAGAAAATCCCAATAGCATTTCGCAAGACCCGAGGATCGAACTCTTCAGTTCAGAGTTTTTTCTTTGCTGAGCATTTCAGCTAGGCACAGCACACACGCATAGGCATTACCTATAAGTAGGTAGTTATGGACTGCAATTTTGTAAACATTAAAAGCTAAGAACTATAGGAGAAAGTTCGATTGTTATTAAAGATGTGTCAGATAGGTATCTACTCGAACTTTATGTTGCTTTTCATTAAACGCTTCATTGTCTCTAAGCGAAACAAAATGGGAAATTTGCTTTTCTATTGCATGGAAATAGGGGCGTGGAAAACTTTTGTATCGGAAAAGAATAATGTGGTTCGTTCTAGTATCGATTAGAATAATAATTCTCTTGTTTATTGTTTATTAGTATAAAATAAAAAAGTCGGGAGGTGTCGTGAACTTCCTTTCGCTATATGTTATGTATTAAATATACAGAGCCATCTAGTACAGGTTGTGTAGCTTGCTAAAAACTATATTAGATGGCGCTATATTAAAAACGGATCCTTTCGGGTATAACGCTTTTTCGTTACGTGACGATTTACTTCTACTGCAAGCGCGAAAAATTCGTTCCAAAACAAATTAATAAGAATCGAGTAAACTTCATGCCATTTTTAACCGACTTCAAAAAAGGAGGAGGTTATCATCATCAATCGCTATTTAATTTCTGCGACTCCATATTTTGATTACCCGTTATTGGCTACATTGAACACACGGTTATCTTAGCCAGTAAAACCCTAACAGACCTTTCAATGGTTTAAATCCTTTCGATTCGTTCACATAACGGGTTGGCCCTCAGAGCGAGCCTTTCAAAAGGCTATTCGCAATACCAAGTCAAAGCAAACTTATTCGATTTTGGGCATGGGAACCGGGCACTAACGCGCATACTACCTAATGAAATTAATTACCCAAGAATGTTGGCTATTACCGCCCTGTTGTGGACCTTTAAAAGACACTACTTTGTGTTAATTTTATAGCTAAATTTTCTAGGTCAATAAACTTTGTTACACATATTTTTTATATCTAACTTTAGAACCTTGCATAGCAATTTATGTTAATTTAAGTGAGCGTGCCAAGAAATCGATAATACCTACATACATACAATATATATTAAGACTGTGTGTACATTTAACTAATCCTGTAAAGGGCTTAAGAATTGATTCCCGATAGTTAAGTAAAATAAGGCAACCACGCGTGCATTTTGTGGGTTTCTGATTCTATAAAATGTAACTGAGTTTTCCTCGTTGCATTCATACAAGTGAATAGATAGTTTTTGTGGGACTTCACTGCCATTGCCATGATTCCCCCCACAGTGACTATTTCCATTGCCGCCCTGACAATAAGCAGGATCTATAAAATAGATAGATCGTCAACTGTTTTGTTAAAAACCAAAAACGTAGGTGTAGACTGATGTGATAATACTTTTTTCTAACGAAAACATTAAATTAAATTCCCAGTATGGTAGTTATGACTATATTTCTTGATAAAATAAAATAATTAGTAATCAACTAGCTTCTGCCCGCGGCTTCGCTCGCGTGGAGGTCGGAAATTATCCCACAGGAATGTTCTACCGGGATAAAAAATATCCTATGTGTTAATCCAGGATATAAACCATCTCTGTGTCAAATTTCATCCAAATCTATACAGTAGTTTTTACGTGAAAGAGTAACAAACATCCATACATCCATACTTACAAACTTTCGCCTTTATAATAGTAGTAGGATTAGTCAAGTAACGAAGACAGTTCGAAATGATATCACGTTTAGGTGACATGAGGAAATTCTTTGTGATACTTATTTCAATTTAGGTAGCATTTTCCTTCCCTAAGACATGATTCATTAAGTGAAGTGACCTATAATGGAGGTTCGACATAAAAAGCTAAGGCTTAAATTAAAACCAGACATTAAAATTAGCTATAGTATCAAAATTTTACCTCTATATTTTTTGGCCACATAGTTTGGTGACAGGGTAAGTATTCTGGTATTCACTGCCATCTGTTGGCACGATTAAAAAACATCATGACGATATAAAGTGGATTGGACGAGTTTATAAAAAAAAAAACACGAATCTTATTTCAACTAGGAATAATAAATAATAATCGCATCTATATTTTCGACATCTATTGTTTTTCTTTTAACATATATTATGACCAACTTGGATGCCTCTTATGTTTGAATGTTGGCTAGGCAGCAAGTGTTGTAGTTCTCCATGTCTTGTATAGATGGCGTTATTTTCAGGAATTGTACTAGTTATGTGATAGATTCAAAAAAGAGAATTGTACTATACTATAAAATAATATACCACTATTAAGGTGAATCCTCCAACCAGCCCGCGAAATTCAAATTTTCTTAAGTTTTTTGCAATTTGCAGGCCAGTGATAGGTTGTATGTTGATGAACATTTGATTCGCGGCTGTAAGACGTATGTAGTTACAGAATTATAATCATCAAAATCATTAATACAACCCTCCGAGCTCATAAAGGTTCCGGAATGACTTTGACCTTGTAAAAAGTCATTTTTACACCTTTATGAGCTCGGAGGGTTAGGGTAGGGCTATCACTGGCCTGCAAATTGCAAAAAACTTAAGAAAATTTAAATTTCTCGGGCTACCCTGGAACATCAACCTTAATATTTTAAAATGAAGTATTACAGATATACTTTCCACAACACATCCGTATACTTGCCTAGCACCATTCAGAAAATTTGGCCATTTTGGCAAATCGTCTGCCTGTTCGCTTTTATGAAAGCGAGATATTTCTTCGACTTGACCTTGGCTAGTGGAGGTGGTGCGACGGTTGGCACCCCACGCCGTCGTTCCGCCTGGTGCCCCCGTGCGCCCGTCGCGCTCCGCCACGCGCTTCGCGCCGCTGACCCTTGCCTCGTCACAGGGGACGTACCCGACGAAAGTGCCCTTAGCTAATTACCATACTACCTCCGGGACTAACATCCGGATCCATCCACATCCACAAGGATCTCTAGTTCGTTAACTGACAAAAGTGTGGACCCGTCAATTTATTCAGAAATGTCGTGGACTAGTTCCACTTCTAAATTGAATTAACATCAGTGGCGAATGGTTTTAGACGATTCGGTGCCAATTGTTTGTAATTACACAGGTGGGAGGATTGTTTACACGGCGTGCGAGCACCTCTCAATGGCTCGGCTATCTGCAGGGGGGGAGCGGTGACCTGCTGGCCCTCCCCCCCGCGCCGCGGAGGCGCCGCCGACCGGCGCACGCGCAGAAAGCCGAGCCAGTTGCCCGCCGCGCAGCCTCCAGCTTGTTTACGTTGATTATATTATGTGACGTTTGCCCCTTTGCCAATTGCCAAAATTCGATGTTTTCGTGGTGCATGTGATACCCTTGTGAACCATTTACCGACAAGTGAGGCAGGTTGAAAACATAGCTGTTGTGTGCCAACATTCCCATTCTGAGATGATGGCATTTTAAACTTTTGCCAGTCAGTTATTTTGCATTTGCCAAAAGTTGCACAGCTGGTTCCTGTGGTAATATGGCAGGTAGACAATGGATGACGTATCCTTTGTTTTTTACGCCATGCTATCCTGAGGTTGAGCGTGTCTCTGGGAAATTACGTGCTGATTAATTTTCCGCCAGTTTAAAACTGACAGTACCTACTGGAGTATTTATAGGGTTTTAATTTTAGGATGTGTCCGTTAGGTGGCTGGTTGCTGTTGTCAAATGTTGTTGGTAGTTTTTATATTACATCATAACTTGAAAAAATTGTAAATTACGTGTCTACATCCATTTATACCTGAAAATTACAAAACTAACAATTAAGAAACTCGAGTTACTGTTCAGGTTTCTGATTCTGGGATCGTTGCACCTATGTACATGGCCATAATCAAGGCATTGTGATTGGTCCGCAGCACATGAAGCATAGCGTGACCGTTGAACCATGACCGCAAGTGCAGCATGCTAAAAATCTTAGGCAACGTATAGAGGTTGAACATTTAAATATAATTAGTAAAGTACTTTGAAAAAGATACTGATTTACGTTTTATTTATACAAATGTGGACGTCAGCAAACACATTTTAGCATTTGCGAGAAGACTTGATGAAGCATCAGCGATTATTTATTTAGACTACACAACGGCATCCGTTGAGGTTGACACACTTTATCGACGGTTAGTTCAATAAGGCAAAGAAAATGAGCTGCTATTATTGTAAATTTCTCATAACGCGAGGCGACGCGATTACGGTTACTAATCAGTATCATTGCCACGGGTTTGTATTGCCATTGTTGTTTGAAGAGCGATCTGGTAACATAATAGTTACTCCGGCGCCGATCTAGATACCCAGATCTCGAGGTAGAAAGCGCCGTGAGACTCGCGACACTTTACGAACTTGCTTATCAAATGTAATATTTATTCCACCTCTTTCTTTGCCCCTATAACTCGATTTTCATCAGTAAAACTTTTGAGTTCTTCGAAAAAGGTATTTATAGTTGCATCACTTGCGTGCAACACAAATAGATTAAGACCTTAAGACGTCTTATTACCTGCAACAGCTAATTAAGCATTACATGCTGGTAATTAAGTCGCTCAGTAATGCTCATCTTATCGTAACTTGAAACAAATGAGGTCCCACGTAGTTTCGTTAACACACTTCGCTACTAGCGATGACAATGGGCTTCCTTTTGAAACGTTGAATGATGCAGTCTTATTCTTAATCGTCGATTGTTCGCTCGATTGCATTCAGTTGATCTGACATGACGATAATGTAGTTACGCTAGTTAACGCCGGCGCCGTTACTGCATTCTGTACTCAAACTTCAAGGTACGAGCATGGTGATATATTGCGACATTTAAGTAACAAATGGACCTTTATGGGATTTTCTCTTCTAAATACCAGTTTTCTCTGCTCATTTTGCCGTACATACTTTAAGAGAAAATGTTATTCCCATCGTAAAGTTTCAAAACCGCGTGACAAAGGCATGCAAACTGGCGGAGTCAACGTTTTGCGAGCTATGCGCTAATGTTCACTATGTGGTAATTATTCCTGCATGTTGCTGGTATAGGTACGAGTCTTTAGTTAGAGCACTCGGGGAGTTTTTGCGATATATCATGAAAATATACGTTTATGCATCATTGCGTTGCTTTGAAATTAAATAATGAGCAAATAGAATGGCATTATTAGAATTTCTGAAATATTAAACAGATTATAAGACAATTTTAATGCAGTACCGTAATAAGCTGTATTAAATTGCAACTTGTTTAGGTGGATTAAGTTTAACTAAATTAACATCATCGTGGATTCCGTTGTGCAACTGGTGACATCAAAAGTAAATTGGACGGGCAATTCAGTTTGCCGGTACTTGCGGATATTACACTGGAATGGGAGACTAATCAAAGCATCGTACTGAGTTACAAAACCGTTGTTATGTCTAATCTAATGCCTGTTATTGGATGTGACTATAACATAGTGCTAAAATAGACACAGTCTCTAATTAATCGTTGATTGCGACTGAGTATTCACTTTTTGTGTCTAAATACGAATGTGGTCTAACAACTTCACGCATTTGGGCCTATTAAATGTACAAGTTTTGTCAATGTATTGTGTAAGTCTTCGAAGATGGGCTTGTCTAGTGGGTTGAGAGAGATTTTCACAAATTATTGTTTTACTGTAGGTGGTTGCTTAATCGTTAGTCGGCCTTTTTATGGAAGCTGAATCGACGTCGTAACTGAAGCTTCGACGGTATCTGTACTTCAAAAGTTTTAAGATTTCTGCGCGTTGATCGTAGATACTGTAGGCATTGTGTGTCTGGGAGTGAGGCAGTGAAGGTGCAGTAGACTGGAGGGGCGGTGATAGTCAGATAACGATGGCAGCGATAACGCGGAGGCCGCGGAGAGCGCCGTAGTGCCGCACGGTGCCGCCTCAGCGGCTCGGTCGCCCGCCACACTCAACTATTTTTCAACACTTTTTGCGCGTCTAGCCACAAGGTTGGCCGTCGTGTTATTGTGACTTGTATACACGTACATCGGTGTTGTCAGTGAAAATAGTTTTTTAAAATCTACGCATTTAGTTGAATTAATTCTGATTATTAGAAACAGTGCTAGTGCACAGTGCTCGTCTTCTGTTTTTGAACTTTCTTCAAAACGTTTATTGTTTTTATTTTCTTTTTGGGTGAACGCAACAGTTACTTGCAAACAATGCCTATCTTCCCTGAACTGAGACTGTAATTCAGTGCATAGTGGTGGTTATCGTTAAGATGAAGGAGTCAACTCCTCGGTGCGAGGATGTGGCTGACAAACTGGTGCGTCTGTTCGGATGGAGACAGACGTACCCCGTGCAGAAACTACAGAGAAGCATACTGCCCCAGACCAATGAAAAGGTAAGATTCATTATATCAAATCTGAAAAAGACGTTTTGGTAAACATTTTTGTGATAGAGTAAATACATTTTATGTGAATTCATAATGATGATGATTACGAAAATGACAATACGGAAAAAGCTTAAAATACGCATAATGCATGAGTTTCACTTTCATCATATTTTTTTTATAGTAAGCTAGGTATTTTCCTTGCTCTACCGTTGAAGGCACTAAATCAATGCTTGTTTGTTTATGTAAGATAGGTGCGCTTGTTATTTTAGGCGCCAATGTGTGTAATTAGTGACATGATTTAAAGATAAAAGTATTCGTCATAAAAAAAATTATCTGTGGTCCAGCTATAACATTTTTTTGCAACACTGGTACGCTTGCTTGACATCTTTCAAATTATGAACGGGACCTAATGATGACCGATACGGGCATTGTATAGTCCCAGCATAGTGCATAGGTACAGCATAACACAACTTGATTAAAGATAATTAACTTTATCATTACCTAGTTTGTAAGTAAAATTAATCAAACCAGGTTAAGTTATCAACAATACACTTGATGGATGTTTTTCTGGTAAATGTAATGTACATTTTAATTATATTATAGAAATCATGATAATTTGACTGTGATGGTTATCACTAACGCAATAAAACAAAACCATATAGGTAATGGAAAGTATTAAAATACAGTTGTTGACTTATATGTTTTTTTATCCTTTTGCCTTTTTATCAACAACATTTAGAATGCTTAAATTTCCTGATAAAGCGACGCATTTGTAAGCGTGAAGCGTAAATCTAGGAATAAAAACCAATTCATCGTAATTTCAATTTTTCAGTTTCAGCATTAACTGACTTGGTTGGATGATAACAATCATAATGACAAGGTGTTCACAATTGGCAGATTGTTATTATTTTTTTCCTCTTCTTTTGAATCATCATGTATATGTATTCGTCCTCTATCACTTTTATGATATTCTATGAAAAAAGGAAGTGCTATTGTACAGATTGATAGATTCCCACCTCTATTATTAGAAACTTGTGCAACATGTAAAAGATTTCAGTAAAAAGTTACCAATTAGCCCGGGAAAATCCGCACCTTTCTTTATTATAACTCCTTACCACTTCCTATAATGTCGCCAGTCTCGTTACGTACGCATGTCGGTGTTACTATTGGTGCCAATTACTTTCACGGAGCTCTTTTGTGATCTGAAAGTGGAAAGTACTTCATTAAATCAACTCACTTATAAGTCGCAATTACGTTGCCGATAGTACCTCCCTGTATATTCACGCGATACGGACGTTGAACCCTGCGTATGAGTTGCATACGGAGTTAAATTACTCAATAAGTTACTTCTATAGCCAATGTAGCCTTGTCAAGGAAAATACAATCTAGTTGTGTAAGCGAATTTTGTGGAATACTAGCTATTTGTCGTTCGGTGGATAAGCATGTTGTAATCTATGTTACACTTGAACCAATTGGTGGAGAAAGGCAAGCAGGACCAGTGTAGAAACATCCTGGGCCATAATATTGATCACATTGATTCCGAACCTAATGGAAAGCTATGGTGACTTCTTGTGGACACGCTACGGCATTATACACATCATCTTTTATCCACCCCATTAACGTACCATGTCTCATCATGACATCATAAGACGTTGTTATTGGCTCCGCTACTGCAAAAACGAAGCTACAGCAAAACGAAAAAAAAACTAGATTCTCTTTAAAAGAAAAAACAGGTTAATAAGCAATAAATGCACCAAGATTTTCGAATTTACCTCTCCAAGTACTTCAAATTGACTCACTGATCGACGATCAGACTAATAGGACTACATCAATACTATTGATTAATTGCCTGATCGACCTTGGGCGTAATCAGTGACATTCCGAGCGGGGTACGTTTTATGACTTGTGTGCTTAGGTAGAAGTGTCATCTGATAACACCTGTTCTATCGCACGTAGACAGCCGCTGGTGTATATTGGAAGACAATTAACACGAATTATAAATAAATAAAAGCAATAAAATATTTTGAATCGTTAGGTGTAAGTAATGGGCACGCCACGATAGTGGCGGTAAGGCCCCTCTTTGAGGAGTGGCTAGAGAGGCGTCACGGCGCCCTCACCTTCCGCCTGACGCAGGTCCTCACCGGACATGGATGTTTCGGGAGATTCCTGCACATCATCAGGCGGGAGGAAACGCCCGGGTGTCACCACTGCGAGGATCGCCCAGAGGACACGGTAGAGCACACGGTGCAAACCTGCCCCGCTTGGGCGGAGCACCGCCGTGTCCTCGTAGAGGCGATCGGCGGCGGCGACCTCTCGCGCCCGGCCCTGGTGCAAGCCATGGTCCGGGGCGAGAGGGAGTGGGAGGCAGTCACCTCCTTCTGCGAAAAAGTTATGCTCGCAAAGGAGGTGGCGGGATGGGAGAGAGAAAGGTCCTCCCGTCCCAGCCGCCGCGGGAGACGCTCCGGGCGTCGGGAGCCACGTGACGACTCCCGGCCACCGTAGGCGCGGGCCTGCGGACGGTGAGTAATGGGTGACTCACCGTCCGATCAGCACCAGACCCGTGCCGTACGGCGCGTATATGTTCCACGCGCGCCTCAAAGAGATGTCAGCATATGAAGGGGCCCCTCAGGGCTAAGCCTGCCGGGTAAGCGGGATTGTCCGAAAGGGTTACCGCTACCCCGGAACATAAAGGGCTACGGAAGGAACATGGATGGGTTTTAGTCAGTAAGAGTCTGACACTCCCTTCCGCTCCACCCAGAGCGGGAGCAGTCATTGGATGATTTCCCAGCCTCAAAAAAAAAAAAAAAAAAAAAGGTGTAAGTAATCATCATCTTCGGCTTTAAGAGTCTTCATAATTTATGTATTTCATCACGATCATGAAGACGGGTTCTTCTTGAGCTAGCTACTCCTTTGGGAACAGTGATTTGAACAGAACAGTTTTTCTGTGATACTACCTATGTGGCGGTGTGTGGTATAAAACTATGATTTTTGTTTGGATATACATTTTTTTTAAATATTATATATTAAGAGTAGTGATTGCCCAGTGCAGGCCAGTCGATTTACGAGTTGTAGGTCGTGAGTTCGAACCCAAGCAGACACTCCGCTTTGTGTATATCATCACCACTGCTCAGAAAACGGTAAAGGCAAACATCGTAGAACCAAAAATTTGAAGACATGTGACATCCGCCAACCCGCACTGGGCCCGCGTGGTGGATTATGGCCCAGCCCCTCTCTTAGGGACGAGGCCTGTTTCCGCATGATGTATTAATTTTTATTTTGGATTTCCAACTCGTGTCCTTCTGAAACATAATTAAGAGATCAACCAAACAATAATTGATATCTCTCTCTAGAGCCACAGCCTCTATTGTGTCAAGTCTTCGACTTTGACTTTGACCCAGCATTAAAGATAACTTGGTGCTAAGACTTGTTCGCAACAAGCGGTCCCCTAGCTTATTGAACACAGAATTCAAATCCGAAATGCGGATCCTGTTGTCATGTAGAGCAAAGCAACGATTCGCTAAAGGAGGCGCGCTTCCGATTTTACATAAATAAATGTTTCGTTCTAAGTCACAAGCTACTTCTATTTCGCAGACAAGATTAATAAACATTAGTCCTTAAGCAAATATTGAATCATGATCGGGGTGGGCTTGTTTATATTCGCAATGAATTTCAATGATAATTATGTATAAACATTGGCCAAGCCACGCCAAGCCTTTAAAACTTGTTTGAACTGATATGAAAAAGGGGCGGTTTGAAGGTCTTTTAGAATCAATAGATTGTGTGTCAACTGTTATATACATATAAATATAATGAATCATAATAATATAGTTATCATATACCAAACATATACCTAAATATTTTAACTAGGTACTAAGTTAAATGACTAATAAATACAAAAACAAAGGCACGAATTACGCGTCGAAGTACTCAGAAATACACAGAAAAGTAGCAGCATTTTCTCATTGAATGGTAATGCTTATTCTTTTGCTAAAGAACGAGCCAGACTCCTGGTCACGTGAAGTGATGATCAATTGGAGGAAGTTTCCTTAAAAGACTCCATGACACGAGCGTTACGACACCAAAGTGTCAAAATAAATTGTAGTAAAATCTTGAGGGTCTCAGTGCAACAGCTGCTGCAGCGGCGCCGGCAGAGCCCGCCGTGCTTGGAACATGAGATGCCGTAAGGGTGTCGACACATCTATACTAATATTATAAAGCTGAAGAGTTTGTTTGTTTGAACGCGCTAATCTCTGGAACTGCTGGTCCGAATTGAAAAAATCTTTTTGTCTTGGATAGTACATTTATCAAGGAAGGCTATAGGCTATGTAACATCACGCTATGACCAATAGGAGCCGAGCAGCAGGTGAAACCGCGCGGGTGCAGCTACTATTGTATATATCATATAAACATGGGTTTTTTACAAAGCCCAAGGCAGTAAACAAACTGGCTAGGTTGTTTTCCAACAATTTTTCTACGGACAAGAACGAGCAGTTCTTCTCCATTATAATTGGGGTAATTAATCCAGTAGCAATGCTGTTTCTTGTAGTATTTCTTCTGTCAGACGCGGCACAAAGTCTAAACCCAGCTCATTCGCCATTCGTCGGTAGCGGTGACAATTCAATGTTCACTAGATATCGGTACAATACGAGTATACAGATGTAAATACATCTAGCAAAAATGGTGATGAACCTGAGTAATGAGTATATTATTCCAAAATGTTTTGCTTTCACGGACTCGTAATGCCGTCAGTTCAAAAGTTACATTGTTGTAGGGACGGTGAGAATCTTTGAGCCGTGGTTGTAAGCTGTATGTACCTGCATCGAGTAAGAATGTCTTAGGTCAAAAGATCAAGCCGCAACTCCATATAAGTAGCGGCAGATGGATTGCTAGCTTGCAAGCTGTTGGGTTAAATGATTTCCGCCATGAGAGTCAGACCCCTATTTAAGACTACAAAGATTTTGTGTTTTGTCTTTTATTGAAATCACATACTCATTCATGTGAGGAAACCAAGCAAGTCTGAGAGATAATTCTCAACGGAATGTGAAGCTAAGTCAGAGGCGTTTAGCTAAGTCTAGGTGAGGCGTCAAGATTGTTTATGCTGCCCATGGGTGCAGCATGACAACTCTGACACCAGGTTAGTCACTAACCACACGAAAAGAAGATCACATTATACAAACATATACACATTATATATACAAAAACTATTATAATCAGATATTAAACTGTTTCCCCTTAGAAGCCTACCTAGGCTTAGTGCGCGTTTCAATAACTTCTCATGGGACCATACTACGGTAATACTATCTATACAGTATTCCACCTTCATACAAACGGATGAAACGCGAGTTATACCTACGCGCTCGATCGCGGCATGCGCCAGGCACGCGGACAGTCGCGACTGTGCCGCAACGGACGGTGTATTGTTTTTTTAACCATAACCGCGCGATTTTTTCTTTAAAAAACTTTTTTACAAAAAATAAAACCGACTTCCAAAACAAACACTACAAAGTGACAAATAATTTTGATTTCGGAAGTCGGTGTCTTCGGTTTTGTATTTTCATTTTTGCCACCGACTTCCGAAATCAAAATTATTTGTCACTTTGTAGTGTTTGTTTTGGAAGTTGGTTTTATTTTTTGTAAAAAAGTTTTTATTTTTCACTTTTTAGTTGTCGTAGGTACCTACCTACACAACCCCCCCCCTCCCCCCACAATTTTAATACCACTACCTGGTATGTAAATTACAGTGACAGGAACTTATTAGAACATCGTCCACATATATTAAGTAGGATTTTTTTTAGATTTTTGTTAAATTTTCAAAAACCGCTTATTCGATTTCGATAAAAATTTTATGGGACCATTTGGGAAGTATACCCAACAAAAAAAGAATTTTTCAAATCGGTTGGCAAGCAACGGAGTTATGCGCGAACAAACATAAAAAAAAATACAAACATCCGAATTGAGAACCTCCTCCTTTTTGAAGTCGGTTAAAAATAAGTTCAAGTACATATCTAATATGACGAGTACACACGACAGACAGAGTAGGCATTTATTTCTAAAATACGGCCGAGTTACAATACTGTATAGATATTATTACCTTGTCATTGCATAGCGCATCGGCAAAACAGTTATTTTTTTAATCCAAACATGACTTGTTACCAAGAAGGCAGTTAGCAAAAGTAATAAAATTGTAAAGCTAAATGAATCTTAGCGAACGTGACACGCTAATAGAAACTAATTTGGAAAAACCGTGCTGTTTTCTATTGTTTGTGATCAACCGGCTAATTATGAGTGCTTAGGCAACAATTATGATGAAGTATACTGTCATTTGCATACGTCGTATCTTCTAGGTCACAAGACTGATATTATCACGTGGTAATATGAAGCTAGTTGCGGAGACATAACATGTCTCGTCTGTTTGTAAAAAAAAATTGTTGTTTAACACAGGTTGTTCAGAAGAATCAACACAAAAACTGTTCCACACTCCACACCCCCATTAATCACCAGATAAGTGATCTGCTGGTTAGGGTCGGCGTAGAGATAGCATAATGTCGGCGTAGAGATTACGTAGGCTTGGCGTAGAGGTGGCGTAGGCTTGGCGTAGAGGTCGCGTAGGCTTGGCGTAGAGGTCGCGGCGACTATTGCATAAAAAATACGCGTATTTCATGAAGTCATGTCATTGGAATAACATTCAGTAACATTTAATTAATTTCTCAAAATAGTAACAAAGTTGTTTGTTTGTAAGTAGTAGCCGAATGCAGCAATGTCAGACTGAGGACAGCAGTATCCAAGTAGTAATCCAGTAGCCAAGGTGGAGAAAGGCGTGGCCGTGATATTTTTCTCATATCAATCGTTGTGATTCAATGTCTGTGGTTCTTGTATACTTTCTCCTATCACTGGAAATACGGAGTGAATGTAAGCGCGGTTTAATATCACCACGTAACGGGTTTAAGTTTTGAACTTTTGCCATTGCAGGTTTTTTTTACTTAATTTTATTAATTTGTATTTATCCTGTGATATCTTGTATTATCTCATATTTGTACCTCAGAATATACAACATTATATGACAAATCAAAAAAGCCGCCGTTGTCACACACATCGCCAAAAATCTCAGGCATTTATCGACTTGTGCGGCTGTATAATTTTAATATTGCTTCGCATAGGGAAAGAGATGGACCTATACCTCCTGTATAGCTTCCTCTCTTTCTCACAATGAAATAATATGAAAATGATACTACCTACTCTTGAGGCGGTGTTGGTTCCAGTAGTTAGTAGGTACTCAAGCTATGAAAAAAAGAAACGTCAAGTAAATATGTATTACGACCCTTCCCTTTGGTATACTTATTATAATCTGTTAATCGCCTTACGAAGCCATTGAAAGATGATTCCAAGATTCTAAAAATGATGTGCCTGCCTATTATGTTACGTAGTCTTTTCCATAAGAAATGCTATACGAGAATAGTTCATGCTTGAAAAAGATTAGCCAGACGGCTTGGTTGCAAATCTGACAAGGGTTTCCAATAAAAAAAAAAAATCGATAACTAGGTTGGAGAAGGGAAATTAACAGTATTCTGAAAATAAAAACAGTACCTATGTCATTTATTTTTTTATTAAATAAGTATTTTATTTTATTTTATATTTTAGCGTTATTTATGATGTGTTACCTCTTTTTAATGTTTTGATTCATTTACCACAGTAGGTAAGTGAATTAACATTTTTTGTTTAAATTCACCAAACACTTTTCATCATTATCTGTCCTTTGGCCTACATCTGCACCTGCCTAGCTCTTTCCCAACTACGTTGGGGTCGGTTTCCAGTCTAAACGGATGCAGCTAAATACCAGTATTTTACATGGAGCGACTTCTTATCTGACCTCCACAACCCAGTAACTGGGCAATACGATACCCCTTGGTAAGACAGGCTGTCAGATTTTCGGGCTTCTGATTACCCGTAACGACTGTCAAAGACGCACAAATGACGGCCGGGACCAATGGATTAACGTGCTTTCCGAGGCACGGAGGAGTCTCGGTATGTAAAGATGGCCCATCCACGGCCAACCCCGGCAAGCGTAGCTTAACCTGGTGGATCGACCTGTGCGGCTGTTACTTAGCCACCCTCCTGTACTTATGCCTACTTTATATCCAAATAAATAATGTATATTTCTATCATTCACATAATTTTTTAATGATTCATAAGGCTGCCAATATTGAAAATCAAATTAAAATAAAATGTTAGCTTATTTTAGATTAAATTTAGAAAATAAAAATAGTATTGTGACTAGTCGTCTAAACTGTATTTCTGATTGAACAGTAGGTAATCAGTATCAACCCTAGACTAACTGCCTTACTTGTATGTGTTGTCTGTTTCCAGGCACCCACCTGCATTTTCCTTCTATAGGTGCATTTAAAGAGCATCCACGGTATATGAAGGAAGGAAGCTATTATCACTACATAGTATAAAGCAAAGTCGCTTCCGCTGTCCTAATGTCTGTATGTATGTCTGTATCTTTAAAACTACACAACGGATTTTGATGCAGTATTTTTTAATAGATAGAGTGATTCAAGAGGAAGGTTTATATGTTTACATGCAATTTCCGTCATACACGCGGGCGAAACCGCGGGCGGAAGCTAGTTATACCAATAATAAATGTTAACTACGATGTGTATATGGAATATGCGTGGGTTAATATCGTAGTCAGTACAGCACCGTTATTATTAGACACTCGTCCTGAACATGGAGCATTGGTCTAGAAGCCAAGTTAGTCAGACGAGACAAATGCAATATCGTCTGATTTAATTATGGCCGCCAACTTGAAGAAGTGGACTCGTAAAGAACACCATGAAGGTAATGTTTGAGGTCCGTTTAGGAGGCGAGGTCGTTAATTGGTTTCAGCCAGTATCATCATTTCCATTCACTATTGGATTTTTTTTTAAAGTTGGTGTTCTGGACCACGTCTTATAGCAGCATTACTTCAGTGTGAGAATGAGGCGGAGCTATACAGGACGCATATCTCCATCATCTCGGCCCCTTGTAAAAGGGAACTCCTTTATCAATTTTTCGTCATAATACTGAACTTTAAACTGTCACGACCATCATCATCCAGTATACGGGAAGGCACACCAGAACGTTAGCTTCTACTAGAAGTTTTGCTTGCTTCTGTAAAAAAAAGTCTTTTTACCCCAGCTGTCAGATAATGTTAAGAAAAATACGAAAAACTAATCCCAGCTACGGTAATTAACTTATTTAATCTCTGTCTTATTATTTAGTTATCTGTATTGGAGAAGAAATTACTAGACTACGCGACGTAGCAAAACGTTCTATTCATACGAAAGAATGACTCCATATAAAAAACGTCACAAATTAAATCTTCATCGAAGATAAGGCACGACCCGATAAATTTTATTGTGTGTTATAAATTAAAAAGTGATAAAATCTGATAAGCTAAGGTTCCCTTATTGTTAAAAGTATTTTAATCTCAATTGAAAAAAATGGTCCGTTAGGTAATCGCTTGTACTTAAACTTTTTGTTATTACAAACCGCGAACCTTGAAAATTATTAGAGTTTCGGTATTATTTTATTTGCGGTCGTTGTTGAAGATCTTTCTAATCGACGGCGACGGACAGACAAACTTCAGTAGGAGGTTTGCCGCGGCGCTGCGCGTATGTCGTTTCTGTTCACGCGCTGTAAAACCACGATAAAAGAAAATATTTTGTGATAAAACCCTGATGTGTGCGTGATAATTACGTGTGTTTATAATCGATTTGTGACATAATTTTTTAGAATATTTCGCGATTTATGTGTGTGTGAAAATAGACTTGAGAAAATCAAACAACTGGATTGATTTTGCGCGAATTGAAATCGCTATGATTCTTCAGTAATCTTCATTAGTGAAACTTATTATTGGAGCAGGCTTACTATCTAAAAAAAAATAACGCCTCGTGTCAATCAATTTTACAGTGACATAGAGGCAGGCAGTATATGAATGCACTTTTCATTTATTTGTTGGACAAGTTTTAGCAAATAGAACGGATAAAGTTAATATTTCTCGTAGGCAATGACCTAGTCTGTACTGTATGTGTGCAAAATGTGTAAATCTTGAAGCATTCGAGAACAAATTCTGTTAATAACGATTGTTTTTCACCTTGCTATGAAAATGAATAAATGCAAGCGATAGTTCTAGACATGAGATTGTTTTAATTAAACCAGTTAATTAATTCTTTAACATAACGATAACGTCATTTATAAATCTATTCACCTGTCAAGTTTTGTTAGAAAGTGTTTCAGCATAGGTTTTCATAACTAACAAAAGACGGTCTAGACAAAATCTTACAAAAGGTGTCACTTAACTCTTGGCACAAAAGTAAATACTAAATACATACAGTAGTATGAATGCAACGCCATATTTGCATAACAATTCCGCGAGTCGCCTTGAGGCATGTTTACATAGGTACTAATGTCTAGATGACCACTCGACTTGACTGATGAAAACAGACGACCTATTCTGTATAAATCTCTCCGTGAAAAATTTGATGAAGTAAGCTTTCATGCAACCGGGATTGTTCGGGTTACCGCTGCCCCGGAACATAAAGGGCAAGGAAGGAACATGGATGGGTTTTAGTCAATAAAACTCTGACACTGGCTTCCGCTCCACCCACAGCGGGAGGAGTCACTTGATGATTTCGCACCCTCAAAAAAAAAAAGAAATAGGGATTGACACCAATTACGCCTCACTTCAGGCTTATCATCACCATCAGCCTATAGCAGTCCACTACTGGACATAGGTCGGTCCACTGCTGGACATGGCTCGACTCTTGGCAAATCTCATCTACTTCACCTAAGTCAACACGGGAGATTTTTCGAGATTTTTTTTATAGAATAGCGCTACAGTCACTCATTTGCAAACTTAACAGAGATTGATCGAAGCCTAGGTGACCACGCAAACTTACTCACAAACTGTAACTTAACTCATAAAAACCAACATTAAAATGTATTAGGGGCACATTAATTACAGTTAATTACGGCAGTGAACTAGTGAAGGTATTTGTTTTTGTTAGCTGCTGATTATAAATTCATTTCGTGCTCCTGTCCATAAAACAAATAAAAAATCTTGTCTTAACTTTCATTGCGTGTTTATAGAGCGAAATTGAATTTAGTTGGTAATTGACATTTAAATACACAATTAACTATAAGGAGTATGTATATGTAATGATGACAGATAAATACTGCAGTTTGATGTGACATTTTGAAAATTAAGAAATATTGCAGTGTTTCAAATTAACATTCGCAGCTCGTTTGCAATTAAAACAATGCACAGATATGGTTTTGATTTGATTGTTGAACAAAAACCGCGTATTGACGCAACATGGACCATTTAACATTCGGCACACACGTTACAGGCCATAAAGGTCTGCATTTCCGTTGGCTTATACCACGTTAGGGCATGGACAAATCAGTCCGCTTAGATAATACTTCATGAATAGTCATTATGGGCGTTGATGATAGGAACAGTGGGGCTTTAATAATAAGTTCGAACTGTACGTGTACAGTGTAGGTTTTCTTTCTTTCCTGTATGTTTGTAAGCATGCGTGTTGTCACGCAGTTATGTCGTATTCTGTCGACAAATATCGTTTTTCTGTAACGTCCGAGTTAGTCTTCCCCGAAGGTAAACGGATCGCGTGCGCGGGCGCCACTTCAGTTCAACACATTCTTGGAATACGGACGGTTGATCATGCGTATTTCTATAGAAGGTTACAACTTCATTCGTTGTTTTAAAGTGGCCATGTTCACTGTCGTGTTTTGAAGTTTTAAACAGTTATTTCTTCAAGCATAAGGAGCGCCGTGTAGATTTTTCATTAGCACTTAAAACATGTTCTGTCGAAATGTTTTATACAAAAGTCCAGTTTCACTTTCTAGACAAAACAAAATATGTAAACTGTTATCAAATTATTTGCTAGGTCAGTCCAATCAGAAAATTTTGTAACAATGCCACAGCAACTAGACTCATGTCATTTACAGTTCAATTTGTCTAGTTTTAGAACAAAAATAACATCGCTATTGGCGTCAACATTCTAACAAATAGTGCCCCATAGTAGGTGTTGTGCTCCAGATAAAATTGAGCTTTAAAGGCGTTATGTTGAACAGCGTCTCTTATGGGCGCGGGCGCAGCATCTGGTATGGCGCGTGAGTGCTCTGTGTTTGGTCAGTGGAGCGCGAAGGTCAAGGCTTCATTCGCGCCACTGACCTACCCTGGCACTCCTAAACATCAAACGCTGACTGTAACCTCAACAATCCAGTTGTTTTTTCTCTCAATCAAAGCGTCACGAAATTAGATCTTAGTTCTTTTATTTGTAGTATCAAGAAATGTTCTCGTTTCACGGTTTCGATAACCGAAGTTAGTGAAATCGATTGGATAAAGTATTGTGATGGTGGAAATAAAGATGATGAGGTGACGAGTGGCGGGCCGCGCCGGCGGATGGCAGTGCGATGGATGGCGGGACGGCTTTGGAGCCCGTGCCTCCGCCGAGGTTGAAGAAGTTGGCCCGCTTGGCCGCTTCTAAGCCACCAGAACGAAAGTCTGTCACATGGGTATGTTACACACGTATCTGTCGTCTTATTTCCAGAGCAAGTGGCTCAAATATAAATACAAATAATAACAAAGTGGGATCTACTACCTCATTAAAGGTTACCCTTAGATTCTAATTTAATTTTAGAGCAATGTCGTATTACCTGAAAAGATAACGTATTCTATAGTCTATAGCAATCCTTGTCAACCTGTTGAACAAAGACTTTCCCTCCCAAAGATAAAGATCATGTCCTCTCGTATTTTATTGCGAACGCCTTTTCAAGAGTTTGCGCTAAAGATTGATGTCCGCATAAAACCTTTTGATATCATTCAACGCGAATCACGATGACAGTTGAACAAAAGCGGACGAACCGACAGACAATCGCACAAAAGTTGAGGAATACGTATACAAGTGCAAACACAGTTGAATGGAGTGAGCGCGGTTTCTGCGAGGCGTGGGAACGTCTACCGTTCCTGCTTTATTATCTCGCTTTAAGAAAAACACACAAATTCGAGAAACTAACACAATGTGCATTTTCGCACATTATTACAGTTATTCCACTTAATTTTCGCAGCGAGATTTAATCCGTTAGGTGTCGCGTTACGAGGTTTAGTTTAAAAGTGCAATAGGTGTGCACCGTGATGTTGATATTTTATATTTCTTGCCATTTTCTCAGGCGAAAGTCGGTGCTATGGCTTCCTGTAATAATATTTTTACTGCACGATGGATAAATTAAACAACTGTAAATCGTAAGAACTTAGATTTTACAAGATCGCATCGGCAAGATTTTACAACGTAAAAGTGATGGGTTAAAATTGTCGTATTCACAACATCATGTACTTTTCGTGCCACTTGGTGCCGCACTTATTTTTTAATATCAACTTAGATCTTGCGATATATGCTTGCCATGACACTCAACAACTATTCGGTCAAGCAAGCTCTCTTACTACCAGTACTTGACACATAAGCATCACAATTTTCAAGTTTATACCCACTGCATTTTTATGATCGTTTCAACAATACCGAATAACAGGATAACAGATAAAACAGCATCCATTCTAAACATATTTTCTCGATTTTCCAGGGTCCGGAGACATGGGTGGGTGTGCGAGCGCTGCGGGCCAGTTCAGGGGGTATCTTGGACCCGGACGACCGGGTCCGCGACGTAGCTGATGACCGGGAGACCCTCACTGCGGAGTGCACCAGCCAGGCTCCGCAGCCGCGCGCCGCTCAGGCAGATGGCGCTAGTGGATCATCAGCAGGCACCGCCTCCCCTGACATGTTTCGGGTAAGTTCAACATCAATAGTTCCACTATAAATCTGTGAAATGAAGGTGGCGCTGATCGAAAATAAAAAGCAAAATAAAAAAAAAACAATCGTTCCATTCAAAATATTAGATACCTACCGCAAAGAAAATTATTCAAAAAAGAAACAAATTTATTTTAGTTTCGAGCTTTTACTTTTGTAAGTCAGAATATCTTGACGTTGTTTCTTGTGTTTCTGGCTAGTTGTGGCTCGTGGCATGGATTGAAGGGAAAAATAAACCGATTAAAATATTTAAAAAGTAATCAATTGAATATTATGTAGTATATTTGTAGGTAGGAAAACATTTTTTTTTGTTATGGAGCCCGCACGCCAAGAACAATAGACTACTCTTACATGTAGGTTAGTATAAAAACATTTATAAAATTCCCACAAAGCATGTAAATGATGTAAAATCACTTAGCTGTAAAAATCAGAATTGGCAACTTCTAGGCTGAATACGCGAATACCCATGCCTTAATGTCGCGTTCCTGAAAAAATAAATTAGAAAAAGAAAGCGCGCGGGATTTATCACTTTTATTTGAAGATCCTGTCGAGACTTGTCGAGTTTTATTTATTTGAAGTGTGCAAATAAAACCATTTCGTGACATGTCGACGAAAAGAAAAGAGCCTCTGTTATCTTTTAACTGCAATCTCAATATGGGCTTGTGTTTTTCTCAATGTTTTTGTTCTCAAGAACCTAATATGGTGAGTTAAAAATACGTGTACCTACCTATTTGTTGTTTTAAATAAAAATCAATGCCAACTACACTGCAAAATGCTTGTTCAGCATAATAAATGAAATGAAAAATAAAAGGCTAAATGTGTATTTGGTGGCTGGTAAATAATGTTGTAGTAGGTACCTATATTTAGCTTTTGGTTAAGTGTAGGTAAAGGTTGTCTGCAAAAGTCGACCTTATGTTATTCAGGCTGATACAAAAATACCTACTTACTTCTGGTTCTACTAGTGATTTAGGATAATATGGAACTACTTTTGAATAAAATTATATGTTTTTGTTTCTAAAACGACAGTGATAAAATAGGCGCGTAGAAATGAGCACGCTTCTCCGAGATAAACTAATAAATTTATTACACGTCGTTAATTATCTCAATTACACTGTTTGTATCAGGTACCTACACCTCTTAGAATTGATTACCCTCTTTTCAAAGGGTTTTGTTTGCATGGGTACTTCACACGTACTCTGTTGTTAATTTGTACTTAAATACATTCAAGTATTAAGCCAAATTGCATAACTTTGTGTAGGCAAAGTGCAATGTGTGGATTTTGTTACTTCACTAGAATATAATATTAATTTGCAAGTGAGTATCATACAACAAACTGAAAATTAACGTAGCATGCTTGAACCTCGCATGGCAATGGCAATACACTGCTGTTACATACGTAAACCGTTCTGAATACACAATACATTTGCAAAGAATAAAGTCAAACTGATTTACGTACTGTATAGCTGGTTTTACATAGGTATAACGAACGATAACAAACGCGCTATGAATCATAGCACATAGCCGGGCGGCGCGAATGCCTGCATTCACGCGTTCACGCCTCTTTCATACAAGTTACAACAGTTACGTTGTACCTACCTCTACCTACCTACCATGTACCTATTTAGTAGATAACAAGCTGAAACTGGGCTAACAGGATTACAGAGCTCGCAAGCACAGAGAATACGTTTATATCTAGTTATAGGTTTAAATATAGACTATAATATCATCGTATTAAAGCGTTCATATTTATTTCAGTCCAGATTTCTTTATAGGTTAAATTTCAATTTATTCATCCAGTGCACGAATTTCTGGATAATTAGCATCATATTCATGTCAAAGCTTCAAACGATTTGGCTTCTAAAGTTCTCTGTTTCATGTTTCTGCAAATCCCTTGCGCCTTCATAATGAAATTTGACGATCTCCATTTTCACGTCTCGCGACGTGTCTGATCTCTTCGGGGGTTCAGAAACTCTTGAATGTACCTAAGTAGGTAGTCGTTGATATTTACCGATTTATTTATAATGTATGCGCGTATCCAGTTTAAAGCAAAAAGAGTTAGAAAAGAAAGACTCAACCACATACCTACCAGTTTTTCAGTCAGGCAGTCGCTTCATGTAAAAATATGGTATGCAGCTGCCTATGGTTTGGAAGCCGACCCATATATGTATATATATGTATGTAGTTGGGATTTTGGAAAAAACTAGGCAGATGACATACCGATACAAAATCTGCATTGATACGGCGGAGTTTACATGGTTTTCATACAGTTTCAATAGCCAGCAAATTATTCGAGAGTGATTCGAGCGCTTCAATAAACAGACTAAAGCAATTTGTATTGATTCTCATAATTGATTATCGAGATCGGTCACGCTCCAGTAGCTTAGTAGAATGCAAGCTTGGTACAACGTACAACTAACTTATTCGTACTGTTTGTGGCTGTAATAATTACAAGAGCATGATTTGATATTTTAATTAAGGCTGTCTGTTATGTTGTGGGATCGTGTGGCAGAAAAAGTTGAGGTGGACTAGTTAATTACTTCGAGATTTCTTGTGCTCGTCAAAATTAACTTGTTCAAGCTTGTGTCTGAGTTCATGACCTTGTAGGAATGATCTAAATCATCATGTCATCGATGACACTGTGGCACGGGTGTGCCTTGTTTTAGAATATGGAAATCGTATGACATGATGATCTGGGGGATTCTTTTTAGGGGCGCGATTAACTCGGACACACACTACTCTCCTGGTACGGGACTTTTCATACAATTGTGTTTGTCTCATGTTACATAACTGCAACTAGACGAGAAGAACTGTACGCCTACAGTTCCGACCTGTTGATGAAAGTCTCCGAGTCTATTTGAGATATTTCAGCTCCTAATGATTAATTCGTGTTTGTCTCCAGGGTGGCGGCGGCGTTGGCGGCAGTATGCGGGTTCCTGACACAGACTCCTGCGTGGAGGTCGGTGCGGCGGACTTGGAGGACGGATCCAACGGCCTGCAGGTGCGGCGAGGGAGTGAACCCACGCTGCATCAGGACACGCTACCTCCTCAGAGACAAGTATGTACTTGTTTAAGATTTGATTTTTATTTCGTGACGTCATCGTTTGGAAAGGGTTACTCCTTACTCAGGCTAGCTTTTGTGGGGGAACTGGACTCCTTTACTCATTGGAACTTCGGTAGAACCCAAATTAAATTGTTTGCTACCAAAAATATAACACTTTAAGCTAACCGGAAGGCAGTTCCTATATCCTTTTTTTAATTTTGGTCCCAAATTGAGGGAAATCAAACAACAGGTGCTTATTTAAAACCCAACAGCGTTCGATTATAATATCTTCTATTGATCGACTAAGATAGAATGATATTAATCGATAAATCGACCTTCATTCTGTTATGGAACAATGCTTAGTCAGAAGGGACTTCATATCTTTGTCCTTAATAGGCTGCATAACTTATTTAATACGCTTTCAATAGTTTTAATATTATTTACGACCAAATAATTAGAATGTCATTTATGCTTATCATCATCCCTGTCGATAATCAAGCCTTCTCAACGATCGGTCCTCTTAAGCTTGCTTTCAGCAAATCCTAATTCAAAAGTTTCTAATTGATGTTATCTCCACTTAAACAAATATGAACTTTATTGTAGTGTAGATTAAGTTCATTTTAGAGTAAAAAGTCATAAAAAGTTGTAGCGCCAACTGAATATTATGTAGGTTTTAAAATTATGTGTCCAAGAACACATATATACTTTAAGTAAAATGCAAACGCAGGAAACTTTATTTGTATTTTTCTTTTCAGGGATCCGAACAAACAAAGCGCTGGTCGGCTGCGGTGGTGTGTCGGGATGACAGTAGCCGTGTGACGCAGAAGGTGCACCCGCTGCCCGACGGCCGGCCGCCGGACGTCGGCGTGGACCGGCACGGACAGCACTTCCAGAGGCAGACCAACCGCCTATCTATGCAGTTCTCTGGGCCTGGGTAAGATAGATGTTCAAACATGTATAACTAACATCACGTATATATTCCCCGAAAGGTTGGAGAGACAGGTCTACCTTTAAAACCTATATAAGTAATAAGGAACGTGTCTATTGCCATCAATCGGGCACAAATTCTGGCATGGCCTGGACTGCTGAAAAACCCAGTAACAATTTGCCTGACACGGGAATCACACCCAGTACCTCATGCTCAGCAGTAGCATTTTAACAACTAGATCAACTAGGCAGCCTATCGAGGTACCCATATACATACAATATCCCTGTGTTCTGTGCAGAAAGGGATTTGCTGTCTCCATCGAAAATTGGTTGGAAGGTTAAGAGATTCAACTACCTTTTTGATCTATATCAAAATGTTAGTTGAATCTTAACCTTCCGAGAGGGGACTTTATAATAGTATAATTCATTTATTAACAATATACATTGTGTTGAACATTACATATTAAATATTAAGTAAAACCATAATTTGCAGAAACAATACTAATTTAAATGGAACATAAAATTATCACATGCAGAAACAATACATATAAAACGAACAATACATATAAAAACCTAATTTGAGTTAATGAGAAATGTCTAGTTCAAAAGTCACTTCGTTTAAAATATGTCAACTAAGAAATTTTAATATAATGTCAAATTAATTGCAGGTTTAATGTCAGAATAGTGTCAGGAGTACAAACTTCACAAAGATCCTATAAAGTCCTGAAAATATGATATGTCCCCTCTTTAACGCGTAGATACGTGATACAATAATTGAGGTTATCTGTCACTGCCCTAATTGAGAAATTGAGCATTAGGTATTCAATTATCTTTGTAAT
The DNA here is from genome assembly GCA_951799385.1 of Hyppa rectilinea. Taxonomy (NCBI): domain Eukaryota; kingdom Metazoa; phylum Arthropoda; class Insecta; order Lepidoptera; family Noctuidae; genus Hyppa; species Hyppa rectilinea. The sequence continues at coordinate 8,222,370 of OX637308.1, read as the reverse complement.
CCTTCAAAGATTACAAACTTCTGCAAAACAAAAGACGCTAAATAAAACTTATGAGTAATTTCCATTATCTTTGTTAGAAGAGTCATTAAATCTAGAAAGGTTTGAATAAGTCTCTTCTTTATACATTCGAAAGCAAGCTGTTATGTTAGTTTTTCATAGATGATTAAATATTGGGCAAAAAATAAATTTATTTAAATATATTGATTAAATATTTTTCTTTCCAGCAGTGGTGTATGGTTAGACGCAGCAGAGCGGGTACAAAGTTATGGCAGTAAGAGTCTGCCTAGAGACGCGCGGAGAGAGCCCCTAGGACAAGATACTCCTGTCAACAATCATCAGAGTCATAGGTAATTATTATACTCTAACAGGGGCTCGCAAACTTATTTTGTCAACTGCCCACTTTGAGAATAAATTATTTTTAGCACCCTAATTTTTTACACCACCTACTTAAATACCACGATCTAGATTATAATTCAAAATCGCCCCCTAATCCTCTACACAACGCCCCCATTTTTTTGTACTGGGTCTTACTGCCCCCCCCTTTTTTTTTTTAAGGCTGGGAAATCATCCAATGACTGCTCCCGCTCTGGGGGGGGAGCGGAAGGGAGTGTCAGACTCTTACTGACTAAAACCCATCCATGTTCCTTCCGTAGCCCTTTATGTTCCGGGGTAGCGGTAACCCTTTCGGACAATCCTGCTTACCCGGCAGGCTTGGCCCTGGGGGGCCCCTTCATATGCTGACATCTCTTTAAGGCGCGCGTGGAACATATACGCGCCGTACGGCACGGGTCTGGTGCTGATCGGACGGTGAGTCACCCATTACTCACCGCCCGCAGGCCCGCGCCTACGGTGGCCGGGAGTCGTCACGTGGCTCCCGACGCCCCCCCCCCCCCCCCTGCAGCGCCATCCATTAGGCCTGCAGCGCCCACAAGGGGACATTATCGCCCACCTTGGGAAAGGCTGCTCTAACCTCGACTGCTGCTTCTTGTACTGTCAGTCGAAATGATAATGTTGACTGATGATGTGAGCAAAGGTGTCTCCCATGTACTTCTGCTTAGACCTAATATGGAACATTGCATGGTCCTGGATCCTAGTTTGTCTCACCGTCTTCTGCGTCTGTATGGTTTAGCATTTACATAATAATGGTACGATTTCATTTTTTTTTTTAACTTTGTAGGGTAGAGGACATGCTGCGATGGGTGTCAGGAGTAAACAACGTAGCGAGTGTACACCCGGTGCAAGAGCGACCCCTTGATCTCTTACCTGAAGGTATGTGAAACTGGTCATCTATACTAATATTATAAAGCTGAAGAGTTTGTTTGTTTGAATGCGCTAATCTCTGGAACTACTGGTTCGAATTGTAAAAATCTTTTCGTGTTGGATAGTTCATTTATCGAGGAAGGCTATAGGCTATGTATGTAACAGTGATAGCCTAGTGTTGTGACCGTTGGACTGCTAAGTCATTTCGAGTTCGAACCCAAGGCACACACCTCTGATTTTACGGATTCATGTGCGTATTGTACAATTATCACTTGCTTAAAAATCGGTGAAGGAAAACATCGTGAGGAAACCAGCATGTCTGAGAGATATATCTCAACAGTATGTGAAGGCCCATGGGCAGCATAAAAACTGACACCAGGTTAGTTACTAACCACACGAAAAGAAAAAGAAGAACAAGCAATATCGATAACAATACTTAATTGATTGCAGTTTTAATATCTCAAATACTCAATATCCGTTTCCTCTTTCAAATCGGCGGTAGTCATTGACTGCCACGCAGCAGACACAATAGAAAAATTATTGTTTTCAGTTACACGGTGACCTCGTTGGCGTTTAACGTGTTAAAATATCTACTTATCTCCTTAATGTTTTTTTACTCAATCACACTTATGGTTATCCTGTCTTTCCGTCATATTACCATAGAAGATGTCTTCATGATCATTTGGGGTTTATAAAGGCAGTTAACAGTTTACACATAAGAACACTAAGCATAAAGCATTAAGACCGCCTTTGTACCTTTATTGTGTGCAAAAATAGTTAGTATATAGTAGTTATACATAGTTTAAATAAATAAATAATAAATAAACACTTCTAATAGCATTCCTTTATATCCCCAGGAGGCAGCAGAGAACGTGCTATATCTGGCATGGAAGTCCCAGTGAGTCCCAGTTCCAAGCCGGCATCGGGCGCCACCCAGACGGTCGCTGTGACCCTTGTGAAGGGGGAGAAGGGGCTCGGTTTTACTATCACTACGAGAGATAACCCGACGGGCGGACACTGTCCTATCTATATCAAGAATATATTGCCTAAGGTATGTTGAATTTTTGTTAGGTCATGGAAAAATATCAATAAAATTTATATTCTTACAGTCAATTCCACCAATGGAACTGAACGCGACCAATCAGCACTTCTTAACCGCGTTTAACAGCTGACGGTCCCAATATTCCACAATAATTTTGACACTGACAGCTCTTGAACGCGGTTTAGCTGTGCTGAACGCGTTCATTTTCATTGTTCATTCCTGCCCTTATTGCAATTTTGTAGACTTTCTAGTTTTTCTAGCCAACATCTTTTACATAACCTAATGTGTAAGATTTTACAGCACTTGTACTCATGTGTTACAACCAAGGTCGTTATGAGGATTTCTTAAAAAAAAATTATAACCTTTGAACTTCATTGAGAAAACCATGTTTTCAATTCCTCATTTATCCAGATTTTGTAAGCAAACATGCATGAAATTTTCATTATTATTTTTTGTGAATAATATAAAAACATAATTCACAAACTCAATTCGAACTTAGTGAATAAACAATCTCCAGTCTTAGTTCTCCCAACTAAATACAATTTCGTCCACTTACAGGGTGCTGCAGTGTCAGACGGGCGACTACGAGCCGGCGACAAGCTGGTATCAGTGAACAACGTGTCCGTATCGGGCCTCACGCAGCAGCAAGTCGTTACGTTGCTAAGAAACACCCCCACCGAGTCTACCGTTGAAATCGTTATCGAGAGGACTGTGCCAAATAGGACGCAGGTACCATTATTTTTATTTGTTTCGTTATACCTGCAAGAAACATACTCTTAGACAAGGTCACATTTTCATTAACGATAACGAAATTAAATAAAGCCGAAATGTATGGAATTGGCATAAGCTTTCGAAATATCACGTGATCATACGTTTTTGATCGCTATGTGCTAGGCTATATAAAATTGTATAACGAAATTCGATTAATATTCTCATAAAAATGCGTTGACAAGTGGCGTTTTAGACAATCCGAATCGCTGAGATAACAAATCAACAACAACAACAATAATTCTTGAAATCGAATCGACACGGAGAGATTGATATAAGCTAGGCCCCCTGATTGTTTCTATAAATCCTGAGAGTACTAGAAAGTCCAATGACCAAAAACTTCAGATCCATAATAAACCTTCAAGTGGCCAACTACGAGGGGAGCTAGAGTCCTGAATGTCGGCTCCTTATGGACAGACATGTCTATATAAATGAGCAAGGGTGTCGCTGAAGTTTCTGGCACATAAGAGTATGACGTCACCACTACCTACTTAACTGCATGATTTGCAGTGGCGGTAAGCGGGATTGTCCGAAAGGGTTATCGCTACCCCGGAACATAATAGGCTAAGGAAGGAACATGGGTTTTAGTCAGTAAGAGTCTGTCACTCCCTTCCGCTCCACCCAGAGCGGGAGGGATCATTTGAACATTTCCCACGGTCAAAAAAAAAATTGCTGTGGCACATTATAGTCAACTCCTTAAGTGTTACAGAATTTCATGGACAGTTTTATCAGTTGTATTTGTCAACGATCATCCTTCGATTACTCTAATTAATAACAGTAATGATGTATTTAAGTAATAAAATTATCATACTTATCTCGTGTATCTTTCTTTCTTCCAGAGGGTAGAACCCCAACAAAGTCCGACGAAATACATAGAAAAGGCGATAGGTCCACCTCCGTCGAACGAAGCCAACAAACCTTCAGAGAACGGCCGCGTGTCCAGCATTGTGAACGCGATTAATCAGAACAACGTCAACAGTTCTATGAGGGGCAGGATACCGAAGAGTTCCTCTAAGGACGACCTGCTGCACAAGGACCATAGCAATGATAGTGCGCTGCAAGAGGCTTTAAACTCGTCGTCTAATTCTGTGAGTATGGTTTTGTGTTCATGCAAGTTACTGTGTAACTGGCCTGCGTAGTAGATTACGACCTACTTCTCTCACTCACAGAGAGGAGGCCTGCGTCCCAGCAGTGGGAACATTATAGGCATCATGGACTTCTGATTCTAGCTTAATTAAATGCAGGAATGTGGAAATTAAATTTGTTATTTTTGTTTACTTGCAGTTCTAGCTAAGCTCATGCTTTTGTAGGGGGTACAAGTAGCCTATGTATGTTTAAGTAGCCGCTAATAATGACATTGATCGATTGCTTCACTCGTTTAACTGCAGAGGTTCCAAGAAAAAAATGCGAAATCGGGGCTTTGTCAATCTGCCTAGGCTTTTCCAACTTTGTTGGGGTCGGCTTCCAGTCTAACCGGATGCAGTTGAGTACAAGTATTTTACATAGAGCTAATGCCTATCCGACCTCCACAACCCGGTCAGCAACTGGGTAATACGATACCCTTTGGTAAGACTGGCTGTCAGACTTTCAGGCTTCTGACTGTAACGACTCGTAAAGATCCACGAATGATAGCCTGGACGAATGGTAGCCACGGCTTAGCGTGCTCTCCTAGGTACGGAGGAGTCTTGATATGTAAAGATCCACGGACCAACTCTGGCAAGCGTAGCTTAACCTGATAGATTGATCCGTGCGGCTGTTAAATGAAGTCAATTAATGTTATAATTCCCTTTCTCATCTGCAGATTCTAGGCCTTCGAAACCGGCTAATACTTCGACTGGACGTGCCGGTTCACGACTCGGAGAAGGCCGGGCTGGGCATCAGCGTGAAGGGCAAGGTCACCGTAGGACCAGATCCCCAGGACCTGGGCATCTTCATCAAGTCTGTGCTGAATGGAGGGGCTGCGTCTAGAGATGGGAGGTAAGATAGGGGTCTCGCATCTTTAATTTCAATTTTGATTATTTATTTTTAAATCCAAACAAGATAGAAATTAATTCTTTTCTGTAAACAAATTCTCGCCTTTACTTTTTTGCTGTTATTTTTTCAGAATAAACTTCAAAAAATTTACATATTAATTTAAATTAAGCTTACATACATCGTGATTCATCGAATTCCACTACACAGCATCTTTAATGCGGACGTACTCACTAAGCTGCTTAAGAAAATCGAATGAATTGCAAAAAATCCAGCTTTTTCCTTGTAAAGCTTTGGCAAAAAAAAATCTAGTTTGAAAAGTTTTAGCTGAGCGTTGATTTACTCAGTTAGTGAGTCTGGGATTTTCTTGTTATACATATTGATAATCTTTACACTTTAATTGTATACAGGTTACATACAAACGACCAGCTACTGAGCGTGAACGGCGTGTCGCTCGTGGGACAGAGCAACGCGGAGGCCATGGAGACGTTACGTCGCGCGCTCCTGCACGCGCGGCCGCAGCGCTCGGGCAGCATCTCTCTCACCATCGCCAGGCGGACTGGTATGTACTACCTATTGTACACTAGCTGCTGCCAGCGGCTTCGCCCACGTTAGGGTTGGAAACTATCCCAAGGGAACATACTACCGGGGTAAAAGTATCATATGGGTTGATCCAGGTCAAAAACTACCTCTGAAAAATTTAATCCAGATCCGTTCAGCCGTTTGAGCGTGAAGGACGGACAAATATTCAAACTCACACAACACACTCACAAACGTTCGCCTTTATAATATTAATGTAATATTGAGTATCCTCGAACTATTTAGTTATTACTTAAGCATTATTGACAGCTAGTTAACATCGTTTATAGAATAGTGACGGCCATATAGACTGATAGAAGTGTTGGTCTTTCGGTACGAAGCCGAACTGATACTCGCCCTTGTTACTCGACATCGTTCCCATATCTAGATTTAGGAGTCTTTAAGGTCTTGGTGGCATGTATTTAACCTTTTCGACGCCCATCTATATAATACGCGATGTGTCCTCCAGCGCCACGCTACAAATGTATAACGTATCTATAGTAAAACGTAGGGATGGGATTAATGTCCTATCGACAAATAATATTATAAGTTGAAATTAATGTTTATTCACCAATTTACGAAGCTAAATAAAAACTGATACCGTATTTTCATATTTTGTTTTATTTCATAAAAAAATCAATATGAAAACCTGGATATATTTCCCATAATAAAAGAAAAGAATTGTAAATTAAAACCTCAGAATCATATTCTTCCGATTCACTGTCCTCTGTAATTATATCAAATTCTGATTCAGACTCCACACCTTGTAAAACTCGCAATAATTCGTCATATTCACCGTCACTCATTTTTTGTTAGAACACGTGCGCCAACGCAAGATGTAAGACATTGCACTACACTAAAATGCACAAAGTCACTATGACCTTGAAACCCGTCCGCTTATGACGTCACAGATTTACTTCTATACAAGTTCGTGGCGTTGTGCGCACTGACAACTAGCCACTTTGTAAGGATGGGTTTTTCAAACGGTGTTTCACTATCGACAATGATTAAAAAACCTATTTATTCTTGATTAAGGTGAATAAAACGTAGTTTATAGTTTACAATATTTATAAAATATTATTTATTCACGTCATTTTCTTGCAATAATAGTGTTTATGATCGTTTCGACGAGATGAAATATAGCGAGGTCTTCATCGTGTCCCATCACTGGCTTACTTTATATCAAGTACTTGGCGTTGGGGACATTAAAATATTTTCTGGCGTTTTTGTTTCTATTGAATATAAAACAAACAAGAACTTATTATGTGTGAAAAAATTAAAAATATGGCTTATAACAGGGCAATTTTCCATAAAAACAAAATAAAAGGTCGTGTAAAAGTCGTAAATTTATTTTATACTATTATTACTTCTAATCAAGTAGTGGCGCTGAGGGCACGAAAATCTCAAACTTGTATACAAGTGATTGGCGTTCAAAAGGTTAATTTTCATTTCTGTGTTCAATTATAGTCACAAATTGATTAACCTTGATAATTTCAACTGTAACGTTTAGCCTGCTGGATGTAAATCACAAAGCTTAGGGAAACAATCTAGTAATATAATTTTCTCCCAACAGATAGTATGGACAGCTTAGCGAGGTGGAAAGACGACACGCCACCGAACGGCAACGATACAACAAACTCAAACGAAAACTCACAAAACTACAATACAGTGATATACAACGCCAGTAGCGACAAAGAAAACAAACCAGTTGACAACCAAAAATATGACGCCAACCAAAACGAAGGCTTTGACAGCCATGACGGAAGAAGCAGCAAGAAACACGCCTCCATAGTCACTATCAATAACAATAATAGTTGGGTATCTAACCAATCAGATGACAGCAAAGGTTACTTAGAAAGAGACAAAGATGCCCCACCCCATGATAACAAAAGAGATAGCTTTGAATGGAGTAGGCTAGACGGATGGAACCCTGTCATAGATAGACTGACTGGACTAAGAAATGAAAGCTATTATATGGCGACTCAGATCGATGCTCCAGTAACAAACGGACATCATTATAGGCAGAATTTAGGACATGTGCACATGCCGCGGTCGCCGCCCGCGCATCATAATGTGATTATTGAAGAGGATTATGGTACCACGAGGTAAGTTATTTAAGAATATTTACATCGAACCTAAATCTATCTATCTATCTATTTCCTAAGGTCACATAATGACGCAATGAACACCACCCTTATAACCATTTTAACTCCATAAAGTAACTGGTGAAATCTTCGTGAAAACCATCATAACGTGGCGTCATTACATGGCCTCCTTCGTTGTTTTTCTATATAAAACTATTTTGATACAGAAAATAAAGACAAGGTAAACATAGTTTGAGACAACATGGTAAGTTTAAAATATTACAGAGCTACAACAAAGATTTATATGCCAGGAGCCCCAAACTAGTAAGTGTGTTATGGCCTGGATAGTTGGCGTCGCCAAGTTCTTCCATAACTTCACGCCTGAATTCTCTGGGGGTTACATGATAAGAGGTAGTTGCGCAGGAGTGCACCAACCTCATTTCGCGACTAATGTGGTGGGGGTATGGCACAAAACCAGATTCTGGGTTGCCACTGAGAAATTCCAGATGGAAAAACCAATAACACTGCACAGATCTTCGAACTTTGAGAAAACTGATAACACAACAATTATTTATAATAATCCTGTTTGTTCTCACCCCAGGGGCAGCGGCAGTGGCGGCGGCGGCGAGTCGGGCAGCGACAGCGGCGCGGGCTTCAGTCGGGACGCCGTGGGCCGACGCTCCATGTCCGAGAAGCGACACGCCGCCATGGACGCCAAGAGCACCGGCACCTACAAGAAGATCAAAGAGATCAAGGCCGTCAATTGTAAGTGTGAACAAAAACATCTAACGTTTTGATCTTCGTAAAGCTTTCTTACTTGCTGTGGTTGCATTTTCCATGTTTGACGACAGATTCATAAAAAATGGTAAAAATAGAACTCAAATTGTTGATGAGTGTTAAAGACTGCTTAAATATTTTCAAAATAGGGTATCATCATTTTTTTACACACTAACAATGGTGGAGTTCCCCAGGGACTTATACTCGAACCTTCAATAACATAAAAGAGTTTTACGAAATAAAATGTGTTCCTGCTACTAATATTTCTATTTCATTGCAGCCATGTTAGTGGGCCCATCATTAGGAATGAGGAAGTCATCAAGTCTGGAGTCGCTACAGACCGCCATACAGGAGACGCAAAAAAATCCGCGCAACGAACCTATCTATGCGCGAGCGCACCCACGTGAGTCTACTTCTTTATCAGTACAATAAAATTAAATTGTCCGTTTTTGTTATAACTTTCCCACGTTAATTAAATTTTTCATTATTCATAATTATAGTAATTATGATTGATGGTAAAATTTTATTACTACTTAGTAATTCGTAGCAATTTATTCTAAAGTTGTAGTACACGTGAGTTAAAAAAATGTAAGCCTTGTTTACACATTGTTCAGGATAATGCTTTGCTAAGTTTTCAAGGCCCTGGGAACTTCTTGGAAAAATATATTTCATAACACCTTTACTTTGAATCGCACATTTAGGTTGCGTGATTTGAAAAATATGTATAATGCGGAATTCTATATATTATATACTAGCTTCTGCCAGAGCGGCTTCGCCCGCGTGTGTGCAGGAAAATATTCCTCGGAAATCATATACATGTTTGGTACAGAGATATATATTAAAGTCCGTTAGATTATAGTGCTTATGGTTTTTATCCTTTTTTGGTATAAAAAGCTACCTCTGTGCCAAATTCATCCAGATCCGTTAAGAAGTTTATGCAAGAAAGAGTAATAAACATCCATACATCCATTCATCCTCACAAACTTACGTTTATAATATTATTAGGACTTTTAAAGAAACTTACTTAAATGTTAAGAACAAATGCTTACAAATGCTTTAAAAAAAAATACAATATTTAATTTTGTTTATTATTGCAGCATTAAAACACTGGTTGACGGACGACAACAACGGACCCGACATGATACGGGGATCGCCACAACAGTCCTCACTCTCACACAAGAAGCCGTCCCTACTCAAGTCTTTATCAACCATGTTCAGGTAACTTTACTTACGATAACTAAGTCAGAGGCCCATGGGCAGCATAAAAACTCTGACACCAGGTTAGTCACTAACCACACGAGAAGAAGAAAACTTACGATCTCTACGAGTCTAAGACCTGAGCAGCTTATCTATTAAATACGTTTTCGTGATGAGTCGAACACCATTGTTGTCGAACGAGACGCTGGAGGAGGAAACAGGAAACGCTAATACAAAAACAACACTGGAAAACTTAATTATATAGACGACCGCTATTTTTTTCACCACTGTTCGCGGTTGGGTAAGGCAAATCAGATAATCGAATGGTTGTAAATAGCGATGCTTTATACACTGACACTTTATAAAAAGTCGATGTAATTTGTAGAAAAAAAAAATAGCCAAATCGGTCCAGCCACTTTCAAGAGAAGCGCTTACAACCAAATACCATTTAATTTTAATTTAAACCAAATTTGTAATTATTATTTTTTTAGTCCATGAATATCCCTTAAATACGTATTGTGATCAGGCTAAAAAGTAAAGACCGATGGATAACGGCTTAGAGTGAGGAAGCAAGATAAAATGATTTGTCAGAAGTTCTGTGAGAGAGAGATTCATGAAAGCATTGCAAATTTTATTTTTAGTGTTTTATTGAATTTTATATTTTCCTTTCTTTTATATGTGCCTTTAATTATTGTAATTGGTTAACCGTTTTAATTAAAGGTAAATAAATAAAATAAGTCAATAAAATTGAGCTGAGTACAAAGTTTCCGACAGCTGCCAGCAGTTTGGTAGTTTTTTTATTGTTTTATTTTTAAATCTGAACAGGATGGGATTATTTGTCAAATTTTCTCATTAATTCTAAGTAAATAATTCATTATTTCGGTCCCACGTTTTTGTTTAGTTGTGTTAATTAATTCAGCGCTAAAATAAATTAAGTGCATCATTAATGTTTTTTCATTGTGTTATACAATAAAAGGCGGCACTCATAAAAGTTACAAAGTTGAAACCTCATAAAAGAGGTGGCACGTAGCATGAACATTGGTGTTATAAAACCACAAATTACATGAACATACCGAATAATAAAACTTTGAAAAGGTAATTGTGTAAAAAAAGTTTGATTTAAAAGGCACTAAACAGACTGGAAGTGTTGCTAGGGAGTTTGTAGAGGCCATTATTATTCATAGTTTAAACATTGTCTACAGTAATGACAAAAAAGTAGGCGTTTTGAGGGTGGTCTACAAAAGACTACCTAAGTGTTGTCCAAAAAAAAATATGTGTTGTCCTACAAAACGTAATTCACAACATAATTTGAATAAATTATTGTTTATTTTAACACTATTTTTATGAAACTTGGTTTGCTAACAAATATTATATTTTAACAAATAGGATAGGCAAGCCTCACAAGAAAACAGAAACAGAAGTATATGGTAGATCACAGCCGGGTCGGGCATCAGAGAAGTCACTGTCAAGAGAAGCATTAGAGCGACACAACAGGATAGATGAGAGGGAGACAGAAGAAGAACCCAATCCTTCCCAGTCAAAGTCACAGCAGAGGTATGTTTAATTTCTGATCTTGTTTGTGTTAGGTTAAGGTTTAATTTGGCTTACAACAGAATTTGATACCTATAGTAATTATTATGAGGAATGTCATTGGGAGGTTTAAACATTAAACAGGTTTGAAGCAATGATATTTAAATAAAAATGATTTTAATTTTGAGACAGGAAGTCTCAAAATTAAAAACATTTTTATCATCATTTGTTTCTCTAATTATTTCTGGTGTGTCTTAGGACTATTTACATTCAGTTTATAAGTTATTTTTACAAGCTTTTATTTAATTTGCAATGGATGTGTGTTTGTTCGGGTCAAATCTTGCAAATGAATTTTAAAATATTTGTCTTCAAACGAGTGAGCTAAAATTTTGCATAGACGTTTAGTTTGCATGACAATGCATAATTAGATAAGTGACGTCATCGAAATCCAATATGGTGACCCACCCAAGATGACGGACTAGTTATTGTTTATGCACTTCCATGATGGGTTCCAGGATGGGGTATGGGTATCAAATGAAAGGATTTACTGTATGGTTTTAAGAAAATCTTAAGAAAATAAATTAAAGTTGTATGTTTAAAGTTTGGTTTATCACTTTTAGTTCATAGAAAACTGTTCTTTTATAATAATAACCAATTTGACTATTAATTTATTTATCGTGGTGTTACTTTTATATCCACTCGACTCGATCCATCTGTTATCGAGAACTTTGCTATAACCTTCTCAAGTTTGAGAATAGACATAGGTGCAAAGTTAGTAAGTAATACCAACACAAGCCCTGCCCGCAGGCCGGAGCCGGCGCACGCGCGGCAGGCCAGCGGCGAGCGCGAGGCCCGCTCCGAGCGCGAGGCCCGCTCCGAGCGCGAGGCCCGCTCCGAGCGCGAGGCCCGCTCCGAGCGCGCGGCCCGCTCCGAGCGCCGCGCGCCGCCCTACCGCGCGCCGCCGCACCAGCAGCCGGTAACTGCACATGATTATATACTCTCATTCTGTACTTAGTAGGTACACCTGTGGCGACATCTATCCAGCCATATAGGAACTACACCGATAGCGAGCGAAGTGTCAAAAGCTGACATGAGACGACACTATACGTCACACAAATCCTACATCGCGCAAACAGAGTTTACCGCGCGATCTAAGGGCGCGTTCTCACTATGTCGTGACGACAAAAAATCGTGTAGTTTTAAGTGTCGTGGCTTACATGTTTAAATGGAGGTGTTCATATATAGAACGACACGATTTACTGTCGTCTCCGACATTTTTTTGCAGTGACGACCGATTGTCATGACAGTAGGAACGGCTAGCACGACAGTCGTATAACGATAATAAATCCTTACGACTAAATCTAATAAATCGCGACTGCCATGAAATGATAAAATCCCGTCGTGATCCAATGGGAACAGCTAGAAACGACAGTCGCAAAACGATAAAAAATCTTGACGACAAACAGCCGTTATAATGGGAACACCTAGACACGACAGTCATCCAACGATAAATTAATCGTTACGACAAAGTGGGAACGCGCCCTAACATTATATACTTAGCCCCGACTAACAGTTGTCGGGCAGTAGCACGCCAGACGCAACACCTGTCTGGTTGGAGGATCCTCCCTTTTCAATGGAGGAACTTTCCACTCTGTTCCTCCATTACCACTAAACACCTATCCTCCGTTCGAGTTGTATTTTCCTAACATGGAAACAATAAAGTGTTATTAAAAAGATTACTTCGATACCTGCATATAAAACTCAGTTTGCGCTACAGCATCAAACATTTTAAAAGTGGCAGTCATTCAAGAATCTGCTTTATCAGAGTCCAGAGTTTTATCCAGAGCTTATCGGTCATCGTGTCGACGTCGGAGCATCAATTTGTTCGCAAACTTTTTCTACTTGTATACACATTTGTGTAAAGTTATAAAGTTTCGTTTTTATTTATTATTGACAGCTAGAGACATGCACATAGAACAACTTCAAAATGATGAGTGTATTTTGGTCCTTGATACACAAGTATTCTGTTTACTGCGCTCTGCGGGCAAAAACAAGTACTTATCTATATTTGTAAAAAGTTGTTTATCCCCATGATTTAGTCGAAGGTCGTTATGACGAGTCTGTTAGAAGCTCTTGAATAATAACAGTAGAACAGCAAGACATAAATAAAAATGGAATATTCCCAAGTTTATAGGAATTGTGCATTATTTCAACTGCAATTAATATCGTCGAGAATCTCCATTGCTGCTGATATCATAAGATATTTAATAACCTCATCAACTTAGATGAATCGAACTTTTTATAATTATTACATGGACAATTTGCTACGATAAAGATCAATTTTAATCTTTGTTTAATGATACTTACGTAATAAATATTAGATTTGTATAGAAAACATGTATTTATTGTGTAGCAGGGAATGGACAGCGCGTGGGGACCAACTGGTCACTACGTCAACTACGAAGAGATACAACAGAATTTAAAGTGAGTATAAATTATTTATAAAGCAAGCATCATTGTACCATTTTTTAAATTGCATATCATTAATTTGGTTTTATCGCCTTACTAACATAGCTTTAATAAACCTTTGGTTTGAAAAGGCATGCTAAACCTGAAAATAAATTAAAGGCTTTTTCGCCGCATTCGATATCGCCGCGCACTAAAGATCGAACAAATACATGAAAATTGAAAAGCTAACGTGCGATAAGCGGAGGGGTGGAAACGGCGCAGTCCATCTTAAATACATACTTTCATTAAATTTATAAATAATCATAAACCAAACTTCGATTTATCCAGCACAGTTCCAATTCCGACTTCTATTTTACTGAGAACTCTGTAAAAACATTCAGTGTCGCGCTAGCTCTTAGGTCCAAAGATGGTTACGTATGCAACTTTATGTAGCTAGTTTACACCGTATACCTTTGCCTTGTCTTTATTGAAGCGCTTGACTAGTTTGAAAACCACTTATTTTAATGAAAAGTTTTTAATTGGAGCCCTACGGCATGTACCGAAGGACCAAAAATAAATTCTTAAACTAAACCGCTCATAATATTACAGCGCGCGTCGCGAGAAGTTGAGCGAGGTGCAGATAGGACAGATGAGGCGACAGGTCAGCGCGCAGAGAGCCAAGGCCGAGGACGAGAGGTGAATATTATTGACAGTACTATTCAAAAGTAGAATACAATAAAAGATCTACCATTAGTAGGGGTTATCAAAAGAGTTTCGAGGTATAAAAAGCAATGACGCAACTAAGTTCCAACGCCGTCTAATTAAGTTTAATTAATTTAAAAACTACAAAACAAAGCAGCAAGAACTTTGAGTCTAATTTCCATTAGTAGTTGAATAGAAAACTTCAAAATACAAATATCTCATTAAATCGGGATTCCTTGAACCTAGATCCTGCTGTAGAAACGTGCTACTGCACGTTCCGATACTTTACTACCTAAAGTTATAAAAAAACGGCAATTAACTCGGGCTGTAATAAAATATAATTATGTGGACACATTTTATAACTCAGCCATATAATTGATTAGCAACTAGACTGTCGTCATCAGTTACACTATTGATAAAGTACAAAACTAACATTGAACAGTTGCATATCATACTGGCCTGCTAATTGTCCATAAAACCTTATTCTAAGAACAAGTAAATAGGTGTATTAAAAATGAAATGATTGCCTCCATCATAATAGGCAGTGCACAATAAAATAATATGATAAGTCTCCTTCATTATACCTAGTAATTAGATAAGTGTTAATAACAGTGGACATGGCTGTAATAATTAAAGTTGTGATGTTTTCCTCTTCCTCTGGAAATTCCTGGGCGTCGGTAAGATGCTTGTGCTTTGTAAGATCAATAGGAAAGCTGAGTACAGATTATGTGCAACATAATAAGCTAGGCAACATATTTTTTATTACATTTTTATAAAAATGTTGCTCGTAGTCTGTCCGTAGCTTTAGGCTTGATTGAAGGCAGCATGCTCATGCGTCGCTTCCTACACTTAATTTTTCTCTCGATTCACAATAATTACTATGTTTCTTAGATAATTCTCAGTTATATCAAATTTAATCATTGGAATTGAAACTGTGCTCGATATCCGAAAGCCTCGTTAGCGTCATCCTCCGTAGGAATATGACGCGTGACCTAACACCTCTGCTAACAAAAAGTTAATGTGCAAAAAGAGCTTGCGCAAGTGTAAAAAGCGTTTTTGTTAACAATAACCAAATTAAAACAACAATGGCGCCGTCTGCCGTCTAGCTCGTAGATATCAAAGACAGGAGTTTGCAGCTTTTTTTTTAACACTAATAATTTTTCCATATCTTGGGATTTTTAAGAATAATTATGACAGTTTGACATATACTGAATGCTGTCAAAACAAGAGCTGTCAAGTCTGAATTTTTATTCCTATTATAAGTTAAAAGGTCTCTGACTATTGAGAAATCAGACCTTGAGCTAGAGTAGGGTAACTAATCCTTAGCCTCGGTAGTATACAAATAACAAGGAATCCTTTGTGGTTTTGCATCTTCCATCAACTCAATAAAAATCTTCCGTCTTCTAAAATCCACATAATGACCTGAATATGTAAATTTCTAAGAATTGTGTTTTAGATGACGCGTGAGCATGAAACCTTGGATTGCATTTGAGATTTTGCGTATTTCGCTAAGATGACTGGCTAAAGCGGTTAATTTGGTAACTTTCCGTATGATTTTATATTTAGTTTTTGTACAAAAAGATTGTCGAGGGATTTTTTTTAAGTTAATTGGCTGCATCTTAAGTTACCTACACGTTACGTACCTTATACCTTTGCATTTATTTTGAGGTAACATGGAGTTTAATAATAATAATGGAATAATGAGGCAATATTTCAATTTCTTTGCTCTTTTCGTAGCATTCAAAGAATCACAAGGCTAAACGCAATTAAACACTAAACAAACCCTTTATATGCATGTAATAACAAACATTAATTACGGGGGTTCCTAATTTAATCAAATGGATATTTAATTATTTGTTGGGTTGGACTGTAAAATATGAGAAGAAAAAGTCGGAAGGTGTTGGGGAACACCTAGCTGGAAAGAAGTTTATTTCGTTTTATGCCTAAATACATTAGTACGGAGTCATTTAGTATGGACTCAAGATCCAAGTGTCAGAAGTTTTTGTTTTAGTTTTAAAAAATATGGAATTGAAAGAGCATAACGCATTTTAGATACGCCACATTTTCTGCCAATTTACTCCTACCACACGCCTTTAAACATTATTCCAACAATCTGTAAATTAACTACTTACCTACATGCCTCTTGGTTCGTGTCGCTGTCGTCTTCCTTAAAATATTTGGTCCTCTGATCCGCAATTGTTCTTCTTAAACACGGTAAAAATATACTAAGTATATGTTAAATATAACCTTGTTAGTTTATGTGTAGATTGCTTTTGCACATTACATCGTATGATCATATTTCATAGCGTAAAATTAACTTAGAGTGCACAGATCGCGCAATCATGAATCAACGTGTGAAGTTACGCACTTTTCTTAGTAATTTCAACATTCTGTTAATAAAAATATTTCGTAGAATTTAATAGCAGGATAATTAATAATGTAATATTTAAGTATTATGCCCGTCAAGTTCCTAAGATTTATGCGTATTTAGAAATCATTGGTTTCGTGTTCATCAATACCTGCCAAATAATTAATATTTTAATTCCTTCATCGTTAAAGTTTTTCAGTAGAATTTATTTTAAATAGACTTGTTTTAGTAGGTACAGCATTATTTTTAAACTTGATTACTTAATGCTTATTTTTATGTACAAAAAACTTAATTTTTGTCGTCTCATACAGAATTAGCGATGGTCATTAAGTTTTTTTACTAGCAAGATTTTTATAACTTGGATATTTCCAAAAGTCGTTAGTTGTTATAATGGAGAATCTAAGAACTAGCCACGAGTTTGAAAATAATCCTGTATATCTCTAAATTACGATAAAAAATGTATTTTGTCTTTAATGATTGTTTTTAACACGGCAGTCGTCGGGCAGGCGCGGGTGGCTACCACTCACAGCGCTCTTGTAGGGAGAGGGAAAGCGGAGTCCGACCGCAGTCCAACTACTATGAGTACGAGAGTGCACCGCCGAGGAGGCCTGGCAAGCTCTCCCACTACCACTGAGCAATGGACTTCAAACACCGCGATAACTTCCCTGCGGCTCCGAACGTCGGCGTCTTCACCCGAAGTATCAGATCTCATTTTAATTGGCGATAGTCTTAACGATTATATCGCTTCACTAGACGTTAGTAACGCAATCTGTCGGGTCGACTCCTTATTGATTTAGCTTCACGTGTTCAAGTCCCTTCACTGAGACGGAGATCATGAGCCACCGTAATTAGTTCTTTCAAAAGAGCTTACTGGTCGTAATGAATGCAGAAGTATGGAAAAGGCTGTTTTAATTAAGTTTAAATTCCATATTATTTATCACAATGAATTACACAGCTTCTCTTGTTCAGTAATTAGTTTGAGCTGAATAAAAATACTTAAAATAAGATTTGATTTACTCAAGCCCCCAAATGTAGTATGAACCCTATAGGTTCATAAGAAAAATTGTCTCACAACGACAATAATTATAACCGTATAAATCGTTTGAGCTCTTATAAGGAAACGGCTTCTAATAGGCGAACATCTAATGGGTTAACTGTCATAATGAAATAATAGACAAGGAAGCTGTAATTATGTGATGTAACTATTCCCAGTGATACAATACGTTTCATTATTAACTATGGTTTGTGACTATTATGATGTTTTTATTTCCAAGAGTACATAAATAGAATGGTTATTTTTGTGAGCATTTCAACAAAAAATATGAAGAATTATGTCGTTTCTTGTTTTAATTTTAGAATTTTGTACGGCTTTATAGCTAAGTAAAAAATCCATTGAAACACAGAATTGTATCGCAAACAAAGATGTGAAACGAATTAATATTTTATTACCAAATAAATCATTTTAAAGGACGGCGTAAATAGTAATTGTATAATCTGTCGTCAAAAACGATTTTCCTTGAGTTTATTTGTAAACACATCTTTTGGCTTTGAAAGCTAATCATATTAATACAAGGTTAGCTATCTTCGGCGTGTAACAGTTGATATAAGAGAATAATCTGTAGTTGCCGCATACATAAGAATAATTACCATTGAAGAAAGATGTCTCATAAATAAAGAGCTATTATAAAAACCGAGACAATTAACCTTAGAATTAAATCTATCCAATGTCAAGAATAATTTTGTGACATTCTAATCAGTTTCCTCTGTTATGTCCTTACTTGATAACATTAGGAATCTGTTTATCAAAGATGCTATTGTTTAAGATTATTTAGGGCTATGTTATACCGGCATTACATCTGGCCATTTCCTCGAATATTCGCCCGTTAAAACTTGAAAACAAAAAATTACATTCAGATAAGTAAATTAATTGTTAAGCAAATTGAGACACTACGTCAATTTTCCGTGTATATAGTAATTTCATACATCTGTCAAGAGAGTACAGTTGGGATTTGAATATACGGAAAATTTAATTTTGTAGTGAGTTTGCATATGAACTTATTTCTCCAACTTTACCTTCTCATATTTAAAGGTCAAGGTCAATCAATCTGATCCTCGCGATCCAAAAATGTTCATTCAAAACTTGCTAGTCTAAGAGCTAAGTGAGAAACTGTTACTCAAAGCCTTAATCCCGGCGCTCACTTTAGTTTTGATTGTTCTATCAACCTTGTCTGTGTCTGTGACGACGCTAACCTTTAGTTTGTTTTATCTTGTCTAATTCCCCCGAACTTTATCGCTCAGAAATTAACTTTTTAATAAACTTTGTAGTCCCTAAACGTCTAGTGATGATGCTAGTGATCTTTTTTGAATGTACGAGGAATGCGTTGTGTAGTGGCCGTATAGTTCTATGTAAAGATTCTTATTTATACCTATTCTATTGTGGATGGTGGTGCCATCAATACTTAGTTTAAATTTTTTGCTGCACTTATGATCTGTGCTGTCGTAAAATAACTAAATGTCAGTGATTATGCTACACCATTAATGATTGTATATAAATCTGAATACTATGTAAGAGAATAGAGAGTAGCAAGCTAGCAGCCTGCTCATATGGCAACGGCCCGCTAATTATTCCGGACCCTTTATTTCACATTCAATGAGTCGTAGTATCGAATTCGGTTTAACAATGTTACCGGACTCAATTTAATCACTCATTCGATTACGCATGAGACGCTGCAAAATGTGTAATTAACGGTCCAATAACAATTGCGAACTCTTTCTATACGAGCAGGCTGTCGGGTGATAATTAAAATTGGAGAGACTGTTACGAAAATACGAAATTCCCGAATGAAATGTTCCCTAAGGGAGCAGGAATTCGTTTGTCTCATACCTAAATCTCCCGGACGTCGTATTTACGTAAAAGGCTCCCACTAGGACGTACTGCGCAGGTACATACATGTACATTCCTACATACCTTTTAGTAGGTTATTTTGAAAGAAGCTTTAAAGTGTAGATTAGATTTATAATTAAGTTTATTCATATAAATCTGATAACATTTACGTGTGACTGAATAATTTATATCACTTGAGGAATTATAACTATTCATTAACTTTGTAATTGTATAAAATAAGACTACGTTTTCATCGTTATCAATGCAACAATTATTATGTATTCAGACTGTATTAACGATATTCTTTGTTTTAATTTCTCCATGTTTTTTTTTGTGATATCCAATCGCTATTTAGTGCTAGCCCATCTACGGGTTTATGTGGAGATATGAATATGATCGCTAGTTACATAATTACACATAATTATGTAGACATTTCTAATGTATATATAATATCTAGGTGTTCTACGAGATTAATTTTGTATAGAAGAGATGTAGCTTTTATATTTCATCAATCATGACTTATTTTTAGTTAAACGAACAAGTTGTTTTTTTAGATATAAATATAAATCACATCGCAAATGAACATTTGCACCGAAGTGCCCATACTTGTACATAATTAGGCGTTTATATTACAACGTCAATGGTAACTTATTCTTCGATTTACTTGGATTGTCGTTAAATAGAAGAATATGTTATAATGAAATGCATAAATACAATAGGACATTCAATGTATGTAAAATAAATCAGAAGTGGTATTGTCTGAATATTTTTTATTTATCTGCGTAATACACCTTAATTGCGGATTTCCGCTGCCTACTGTTTTATAAGAACCAAATAAATCAAAACTAGATACCTACCTAACTGTGTAGAAAATCAAATGGACAAAACTAATCAATCAACTCAGCCTCAATAGATTAAGGTCTTTGTACTCCCATTTGGGGTGAATAGTAATGAAGGAGGACATCTTGTTTTTGAGATATTAACCAAAAATCCCGAGTCCTGGCCGTTATGGTTACTTCGGTGGTCTTTGATCATGATGTTTCTATTCAATGTTTCTTCCTGTGAACTGATCAAATTCAGAGATTTCCCTAAGATTTTTGTCTGTCTATTTGTTCCGGTTAATCCGGCCAAAACGGCGGCACCGATTTTGACGGGAATTTTATAGGCAGATAGCTGACGTTATAAGGAGTACGATACCTAACTTACTTACCTACATTTTAGAAAAAGATTTAGGGGTCTACGAGGATGGTGTCGTGGCATCTAGATATCTTTAGAATTAGAAAGTGTATACAAAGTAGGTACCTAGTAGACGGACTACTGTAGGTAGGTACCTACCACTAACCACAGAGAGCACGCTTACAAGAGCATGCATTTCGCGGCTATAACTGCTACAATTGTCATCCACAATTTGTGTTCACACGCATTTGCAAGTGAAATCACTTGTCATGTCATATAATCCCAGATCATTACGCGGGGCTGCCGTGCTGCCAGCATGCAACGTTTATCTCCAGTGCGCTCGTTAGAAAGGGCAAGGTCGGGCTTCGCGTGTCCGATACACTTTATGGTGAATTGTTTGTGTGGTTGCCCTTTGTCGTGGCCTTCCGTCCCTGTGCCGCCCCGTGCGCCACCGACCTCGCTGGGTTTCTCGACTAATTAAATCTTTATAGGTAGCCCCACTGAGGACAGGGGTACAAATTGCTTGATTTTTTTTCTTTTCCTGGCTTGTGATAATTTTAAAGACATCACGAGGACATATTTTTGAAACGCGATGAAAAACATTTAAGCTCTTCGAATTTACGATGATTTCTAAATATGAATGGCCACGTGTTGCGCTGTGAGATAATTTTTTTAAATTAACTATTCAAATCACATAGGTGACTACTTAATCTTTTTGAATTGAGATGATTGAGTTTAGTTTAGGCACGTTTTCAAAACATATTTATAAATTCAAAGATTTATAAATAAGAAAATACCTACAATGCTACATTAGGAATCTTGGAAGTCCATAATAATTATCGATACTATGAATACATATAGTAAAACCCACGCTAACCTAAGTAGGAACTCATAATTATTTATAGGTAGTTGATAAAATATTCTAGCCTAACCATAAACCACCGAGATATGCTCGCCATTCTCCGTAACCAATTGAATAATTAGGATTTGTATCTTACAAGTTACAATTCTAGTGTAATTGGTCCTCAGGTTCCTGGTTCTCGGAAATGATGGGCCTGACAGTGAAGCCCCATGACGTCAAGTGTTTTAAGGTTGCTCCACACGACAAAGTGCCTTGGTGTGAGAGGACCTACAGAAATATACACCCAGCTATTATTAGTTTATGTGTATTGAGAACTCTGGAAACAAAAAGCTTATTTTTCCGTTTTTTGTTCCGAACTTTACCTGCGTCAGCGGAACTTTTATAACTCATTCTGATTACATCGGGCGTATGATTAGTTAAAAATGACGCACTCACACTAGTAATTTAACTAAAAACGAATAATAAATTATTGTGCAAAATATTCTCGCACAAAAACAGTGGTAACTTTTTATATCAGCACTCAGCTACTGCTGCTGACAGTCTAGAATTTTTATACAAATTACAAGTTTCAAGGTTTAAATTGGAGTTTAATGTAGGTAATCCAAGCTGTATTAAATATAATCAGGTACTTAATTTAGTAACATTTTCTCACCAAAAATATTTTAAGATACTCTTGTAGTTGCCCTAACACGTACCTACCGACATTTTTTGCGCGTAAGGAAAACCGCAGAAACTTAATAGGTAATAATCATACCTGAACTTGGGTGTCTAGATAACGCCTGGTCGTGTAAACTTTCCTATACGAACATTATGCGATACCTACTGCCATAGCAAATAGCGTTATAATTTAGACCCCACCAGACATTGGGGAAATATCTATGCAAAATTTGAACACAATTTATCGGGTAGTTTTTGAACTTTCACAATATTTACTACATGCAGAAAAACAGACGAAAACTCTAAAATTATGTTATTGGCATTAGAAACGACCTTTTTGCGAAGATCAACAGTCGGTGGATGAACACAGAAGGAATGAGGTCGAAAATGTTAATACTAGTAACAGCATTTCCTATTCAGCTGTGGTACTGTCTAGTAAGTGTGAAAATATTAAAAACTTAAAAATAAAGGCTTAGGCATTGGATAGTCTCTGATAGAACTGTTTGTTCTATCCAATTAAAAAAGAGAAAGCTTGGAAAGACCACGTCACTAGATTGTCAGACTATTACAAGAAATCTTTTTGCATCAAAAAATAACTATCTACTTAAGTACATAGTAACTTCCATACGCACAGGCAGGCATGATTCAACCGTTAAGCGAATAATTGTTCTCGCTCTGGTTACGTTGCTCAGTAGTCGGTAAGTGATGAAGCTGACAGAACGCCGTGGCCTACATCTTCAAAGTGTGACGTAACCCATAGACCTTAAACCCTCATACAAATACCAGCGTTTACTAGCAAAGTTCGGTTATATCACAATATCGGGCGGGCAAAAGCAAGAAATAACAGATTTCCCATAAGTACAAACTTTCATACCATAGATCGTTCCTTTACATGTCCTTCTCCGGGATGCAATCTATGTCCCAGCCAAATTTTATTGAAATCCGTTCCTTGGTTTAGACGTGAAAATAACTCTGTCTGTCTAAGTATATGTATACTTAGACAGACAGAGTTATTTTCGAAATTATAATATTATTAGTATGGATGTTCATGGACTGTTTTTCACTTAATCTAAGTATATCTAAATGTGTATGTCGCGGCTTCGCTTAGCATAATCAGTCTATATTGTGGCCACTGCTGGGACACAGGCCTCCTCTTTGTGAGAGGACCCAGAAAGTTTGGAGGATGTCACCAAGTTCACCTACTTACCTGCTGCATTTTACCTTATTCCAATTTGTTTTTGGTATCAGCGCAGAATGCCTTCTTCATTCATACTTCTCTCTTAGTCGTCATCGCAGTAGTCATCCCTTTTCTAGCAATTTTTTTCTTAATAAAAATGAAAAATGGTCTTCCCTTTTTCTTATAGCCATCCAAAGTCATACCCAATGCTTCTTCACTATAGGTTAAATGTGATAAGATTATTATTATTTAGTCCTAATGAAAAGCGCAATTAAGTGATTAAAAGAAAGCAAAATGTTTTTTCTGGACAAACAAAACACACATTAAAAAAAAAAATAATAAAAGGTAGCCAAAAGCATAGATGGTATTTAATGATTGACATTAAAAAAAAAAATTTTTAGACCATTGCCCGATGTGAGCTTCAGCCAGGAGCCAGGGACAAACAAAAGAATAAACTGCGTAAATAAACTGTCTGTGTTGAGGCACTGGTGACTGGCTAAAGACCATAAACAACCTATCTTATCAAAACAAAAATGCCTATTGCACAGTGGAAAAAAAACGTTTTAATAAACAACAATAACAATAAAACCGCGTGTCGCATCCACGCAAGAACCCTGGTAGTTTTTCAGCAATATGATGCGACTTCACACGAACCTTTTTATACTTGTTATAAGAAACCTTTGGAGTCCAAACACGATGGGGCTATATTTTAGTTGAGAAATTCCTCTGCCCAGCTCCGCCTCCATCATCAGGCCTTGGATACAAAGTTAAATAAAAGCATGAAAGAAACAATAATTTTAGTATTTGAATGAAACGTAGGCTGTAGAAATTGAATACTTCGATTGCTATTCTGTTTTCTATCTAGGTATTACACTGTATGCAGGTATACTTACGCCTATCGCAGATAATAACCGCAAACCGCTAAAATGGCCTTTGACCCCCTTATGCCGCAGCCTCTACAGAAATTACTAATCTCGTCGTGAATGTAGATTGTAAGATTCGAACGTGACAATAATATGTCCTACATTTTACATATACTTTCTTGATATACAATATGGTGATGACAATGCGACAATTAATAAAAACACTAACAACACTAATAAATAGGAGTATTTTCGAACTATTAAACAAATCCTAGCATCGAAATAAAAAAAGTGATTTTTCAAACAAACTAAATACCAGTGACGGTTTGACTATGGGTTTTGCTAATCTTTGACTAGCTATAGTGACTAAACTATTGGATATATTTGATTGAATTCTGGTATGCAGGTTGGGGACGGTATTAGAGTTACACAGTCTAATTTATTGTCGTATTGTTGTCACCGCCCTGTATAAATAGATGTAAAAATTGAATACAATTTTTACTTATGACTTAGGTATGCTTCATTACGTTAGTAAGAAGCTATGTTACTACATCAATGTATTGCAACAACTTCCCTTGCATGCTTATGCAGTCGAGTTTCCTTACTATGTTGTTATGTATCAAAATTACTACTAGTTAGTTAATCCGCGTATAATTTACAGCATTGAAAATAACAGTACATACCGACATATTGGGAAACAATCTAAATTCTTTGTAGTTCCTTCAGTGCAATGTAGATTCGCGATGCTGCAAAGGTCTTTGTGTTTCGGTTGCATTCACGTGTCCCAACTACGCAATGCAATCACTCACAAAATCATGTTTCTTGCATAATTCTGTGTCGGCTAATGAATGGTGGACTCGTCTGATAGGTTTATGAAATTTTAGAGAAAATCGTGTTATGAAAATGGGACGTCTGACAGCGAAAGTGCGTTGTAGCGAGCGCAGTGCGGCGTGTTGCGAGTGGCCACTATCCAGCGTCCGTTTGTAGGACGCTATCGCGCCAGTCTGTTTGGCTTTTTTTTATTGGTGAGTGTTTGAGCGTCGTCGGCCACCTCTCCGGAGTCCGGAGTGCGGAGGGTTTACGGCGCGCACTCTCTCAGTGTCGTTGTTGCTACGACGCGCGTTGTTTCGCCCGCGGCCGCTGCGTCGCCGCCGATCGATTCGATCCGATAGTCGCGATTTCACGTGCGCTTGAGTACCGCGCTTCGGATTTATACAAAACCCTTCATTTATGTCAATAAAAATATACTAGTGTTGTACGCATATATATACATGTGCACCAACTCGGTTTAAAAAGTGGTTAAAATTGTGTCCGCCTTGAAGAAGTGCGAAAGGCTGTGTTTGCACAAACGAGCGAAAGCGGTCAAGCGTGTGTCAACCGAGCGCGGAATTTGGCTGTGTAGGTGTTTTTCCCTGTGCTGTGTTGCAATGAAAATAAGTGTAAAAATGTCGACATCTGGTTTATGAGGAGCTCTGTGAACGTGCTTATGCGCCTGTAAAAAACGGGCACACGTGCTTATGTAAGAAGACCTGACGCATAGAACAAGTAAGTAATACCTAGACCTACATTAACGACAAATCAATCAATACATAATGACTTAAGTAATGCATATTTATTACCAACAAGAATACATAACTTTGATGTTGAACGAGCACACCTGTGTGCCTGTAACACTTTGTTTGCATATTTAATTTATTTTTTAGTTTATTTACAATCGACTTACCTACTTAAGTATGCATTTTATAGGCAAAAATAGCGGTAACGGTAATTATTTAGAATATCAAGAATTGAAACATTCAATCAATTCAATTCAAAACCTAAACCTCTTTACAACCGCATCTGACATCAAAACTAAACTTTCGAAACTGAGTTCCAAAAGTCTTAATAAACACTTGACGTCGCATACCATCACGCTAGCTCGGCTGAGAGTGAGCAAATTGCTCAATTTCGAATATGACATAAGACACAACATGGGCAGCGCGGTCATACCGACGCAAACGAACTTAAAAAAACTGCATGAATATGGAATGTAGTGTTGAGAACGTGTTAATTGATTATACAGCCTAGACTCAGCAAACGGAACATAAAATATAGCCAGTTTCTTATTGTTTTTCTAACACTTTTGGTTTGGTTCTTTTAGCATAATCAAGACCACAGTATCCAAGTACTTTATTTAGTTTTTTTTCGTTTTTGCACATTTATTTTCAGTAGTGAATCAAATCAAAATGGAAACAGATTTTTGTAACGTTTCATTATAAATTACATACTACTATTTTCCAGTAGGTACTGAACTAAAAAAAAACCAGAGGGCTTAGACAATCGCCTTCAAAGCCTCGACTGATGCTTTCTTACAAATTATTCCTTTCGAACGGCTATCACTAAAATAATAATATATCAAATGGTAAATAGATGAGAAATCCTGTGATTTCTCATTGTCAGTCATATAACCATAGACATTTTCTTATTTTATTTTTGTTCATAGACATAATATGCCTAGACTTGATATATTTCTGTGTAGGTACGTTCTACTACTACTTTTAGTATCTTAAATAATACTATAAGCAAATGAAAAAAGGACGCCCAAAGGTATAGTGTGATGATAAATCAGCAACTATCTGCAATGTTTTAACCGTTAGGCTAGTCTTTATACAATCTATGGAGGAATACAAACAATGCAATATTGCTCATCTGCCATTGTAAAAATGTAAATAGCGTGGTATATGAATATTGAAAGCTTATACACTGACCAGATCTAAAAGGAATGTAGGTACCTTTAGGCAAAATTTAAACAGAATCCATCGGGAAGTACCTATTTGCCTGATGATAGAACATACGTTCGGACAAACAGACAAAAATTCGAAAACTAACCTCAGTTTTCAGTCTTCGTCGTTGTGTCGATGATTCCATATTATCCATTATTGCAATAATTAAATTACCATAACCTTCGGACGTATTAATTGCTGAGACTTACCATAATAACTTTGTTGAATCTATTGTAGTTCTAAATCGCATTTATAATTAACTTAGTGCTAGAATTGTATCCCACAACGTTACTAGGTAAATTATAAATTATTGCAATATATATTATCTTTTACCTCAATTGAACGCGGAAATAATGTCAATTCATTAGAATAATCGAGCTGTTATGTAAAATGTCAGCATTCTAGATATAGTTTTGTAACACATATCGAATCAATATTTTTGTATTATGTAAGTTTTTGACCTTTATATGTAAAGGTATTTTCATCATGTGTTTTCGACGTTAAAGATCCCCAAGAGTAAAAATGTTAGATAGTTAGATACATTCATTACTATATTTCCTGTAATCATTCTATATGGACATAGGTACATTGTACTAATCAAAAGAAATAAGTAGTTCATAAGCAAAAATATTAGGTACAAATAGTTCGTTTAAATAGTACCTTATTATGATTGCGAAAATCCTGACCATCACATTTTTTTAAGGTTCGTGCAGAATAAGACCGAACTGGACTTTTCAATTTTGTTTTTGAATAATTTTTCAGTTTCTCACAAAAAGTGTACAAAATTGATGGAAATTGTCGATTTCGTGTACGGCTCTTCAACTATAATGGAATTACAAAAACTTGGAAAATTTATAGCTGTTTTCGGTTGTTACAGACAGATTTTTCTTGTTGTTTGCCAATAAATTAATAATAAAATAAATCTATCGTTCGTAGTTAGCGATTAGTTCGTAGAATTCATGCTTGGAACCAAAAACATCAACAACCTACCTGTTTGTTCAAACTTGTTTCTTCTTCATTATAATGAGTAAGTTTTAATTTGATAGTTCATTGACTAGTTCTCTGACGTCTTTGCGTTTTTTTCATTATTTATTTAATCATTTCTACATTATCAAATGAGCTATCGAATAAATGTATCTTTGTGACCGCTCTTTACTAATAGGTAGGTATAGTACTTGCTGTTGCCCGAGACTTCATCTGCATTTATTATTTTTAATTATGTAATTGAATCGTTATCGTTTACAGATAATAAAAACAACGAATTCTTATTTTAATATTGTAATTTTTACACGAAAGACAGACTGTATCCGAGACCTTTGTCTGTTTGATTCATCATTTTATTTTTTGAAAACTGAACAAACGCACCATAAGATTCTATGCGTGTGCACCCCGCACAGGCAGAATACGCCGGTGACCGAACGGCGTTCACTTTCTACCATCTTTGCACGTCTCATTCGTTTTGTTTTTAGTGCCGGTATTCACTTTTATTATAAGTTTGTTTTAAATGTATAAGAATAAATACGTCATTATTATTTCGCCAATTGGATTAAATTAAATTAAATATATCAAAAAGATTTGATGATTCATTACCATTTTTTGACCCTTTATTTCTATATATGAAATAGATCATTTTAAGTGCAGACCGAAATAGTTCCAATACTTACGGCAAATAAATAGTTATCTGTGTTTTTATTAACTTTTGCTTGTCTCTATAAACAAGTAAATATTGTAACCTCATCTGAGTGTAAATAAACACATAGGCAAACTCTAGCCTGGATTAATACTTATATACCTTTTTATTAAACAATAAACTAGAACCTATTAGAATAAATTGGGTGCAAGTGAACCCGCCGCGGGCAACAAATGTACTAGAAAAACATCCATTGCGGTTTTAATCGACTATACCTGCGCCAACTTTTTGGCGCCAATATTTTTATGCGCGGGTTGCTACTGTGACTACAAAAAAAAAACAATCAGAGGAAATAACACCGATTGTTTTTTTTGTGAATATTTTTTTTTTTAATTTTCTTTTCTCGAGTAATAATACAATATTTTAATGGAGTGACATTAATAAGTTAAAATTCTCGAGTTTGTATATGTTACATTCTGTAGGCCTCTAGGGCCTTTAAACTACATCAACCTTTATCTATTATCATTTTGAATTATAAAATAAGTTTATATTCACATTATAAAGTATATAAATTCACTAATTCTATTTTAATTCAACTCATATCTAAACTCTAGTATTTTATAATTTTTATAATATAAATACATTTAATTTTATTTTAATATTTTTAATTATTTATCCTTAATTATGTTGCTGTGCCCGTACAGGGT
Source organism: Hyppa rectilinea (assembly GCA_951799385.1). Lineage (NCBI taxonomy): Eukaryota > Metazoa > Arthropoda > Insecta > Lepidoptera > Noctuidae > Hyppa > Hyppa rectilinea. The sequence continues at coordinate 8,192,926 of OX637308.1, read as the reverse complement.
CCATAAGTGTAGGTATACTAGCTTTAAGCCTATTTTAACAACTTAATTCACATTATGGTATGCAAATAAATGAAATGAAATGAATTTGCCGACATTCATAACATTGTGACAAAAAGTCACTTAGAATCTATTATAGACATAGATTTGAGACATAGTTACCGTATAACGCTGTGAATTCTATTAGAAAGCCCTGAAAAAATTCTTTATATTAAACCATATTTCTTTAAGTAGTTTAACACATCACATACTAGGTTTCTTATTCACGGTCAATCTAGTTTCATAACGATCAGTTAAGTGGTTTAAGTGAGAAAAGATTTCGCATTTATAATATAAGTATGGATTCTTGTGAAGCAATTAGTTCAACAAAGATTAATAAATAATTATTGTTTTTATACGTATCAGATTACCCAGTAGCACTTTCAATATCAGCTTTTAATAACGGAGTTAAACAGCAATGCATTGATTTCCACATATAAATTTTTTATTATCACTAACATAACATAAGTAACATAACATCACGCTTGTGATCCCAGAGGGCTTTGCAGAGCAGAGGTGTACCTTGAGTAGAATCACTCACATTTCACCAGCGACCATGTTATAGAGGGCGAGCCTATTGCCATCAACTGAGCGCAAATTCGGACTCAGGGCTACTGAGTAAGCGGGATTGTCCGAAAGGGTTACCGCTACCGGAACATAAAGGGCTTAGGAAGGAACATGGATGGGTTTATAGCCAGTAAGAGTCTGACACTCCCTTCCGCTGCACCCAGAGCGGAAGGAGTCAGTTGATGATTTCCCACCCTCAAAAAAAAATAAAGGTCTGCTCCTGAGAAATTTCGGATGGAAAAACCCAATAACACTTTCAGAGACGCGGGTATCAAAACCAGGACCTTTTTTTTTTTTTTTTAAGGCTGGGAAATCATCCAATGACTGCTCCCGCTCTGGGTGGAGCGGAAGGGAGTGTCAGACTCTTACTGACTAAAACCCAAAACCAGGACCTTATGCTCGGTAATAGCGCTTGCGGCCACTAGACCATCGAGGAAGTACATATATGAGTAATATGCAATAAAACGAAAATATCCAAAGCCAAAAAGAGTACCTATACACTTTAGACGCCAACGCGATCTCTGTGTGACCGCGAACAATAGTTTTTTGTATTGTGTCCGCTGCGTGGCAGTCAATGGCTAAAATAATAGTTTTGAAATAGTTTTTCCACTCTTGCTGGCAAAGTGCCGAGTTGTCTTGCATTTGTTTACAAACATGAAATAAACCGCACATATGTATAATAGGATTCACAATGAGCGGTGAGACATTCACACCATTAGGTATGCACTTCTAACATCCTGTTGCTAAATATGCCACTTTAGTTTTATACTATTTTAAAGTAGCTTCCGCCCGCGGCTTCGCCCGCATAATATGTCGACAAATATACACATAAACCTTCCTCTTGAATCACTGTTGTTTTAAAGATCTAAGCATACATACAGACATTAGGACGCGGGAAGCGACTGCTTTATACTATGTAGTGACTAGAGACCCATCCTGGCTTCGCATGGTTACAAAGTAGATAGTAACGCCGAAGCCGCGGGTGAAAGCTATGTTACTCAGAAATAATGTAGCATTCTAATGGTGAAAGAATCTTTGAAATCCGTCCAGCAGTTTTTGAGTTTATTCGTTATAAACATACAAATCTTTCCTCTTTTTAATATTAGTGTAGAGGTCCTTTATTTAGTGGCCCCACTGCTGGGACTCAGGTCTCTGTGAAAAAGGAAGTAGGCTGTAAATACATCCAGCTTTCCCTGCTTGGGTTGCTCGGCCTGATTTTATGGTTCTAGGACATGCAATTCCTTACGATGTTTTCCTTCACCCATTTATAGCGAAAAATGGTGTTGAAGTAATTGGCACCATGTTCAGTGCATACCTGTTTGTGTTCGAAGCCGTTATTACAATTCTAAGTTACCTCTAGGCTACACTGCTCTCAATATTGTTGAATTTTCAATACTTGCTTCTAGTTTTAACAGTTTGTAGTGACCGTTAATTCACAAGCTCTGATTGTAGTCAAACCAGATTTTAATTGGCGGGTTTTTGATCTTTTATTATGTGTTATGTTTGTTTAAAGGTATATGTTACTTTTAAATATTTGCTCGTTCGTGATAGGTGCTTTGTCATACGCATGTTATAAATTGGATTGTTTTTTAATGTTTGCTAAGGAGCCTTGAACACATTGTATTCGATTGATAAATGATTAAGATACGAAGTGAGTTACAAAATAAACATCGCTTATCAATGACCCAATTCTCAAGATCCCTTGAGAATAAAATTACACTATCTAAACTCTCGAGAACCTTTGACCTTTTGAAGTAGTTTGTGACCTTTCGCTTTTTGAATATTTTCCAATATTCCTCCAAGGAAATGTATAAGTAATAAGAATTGGAGCAGGTGAATGGTCCATTCACGTTGCCAATATCCTTTTGTTTGCCTTTACCTACGCTGGCTACTTTCACGTCCTCGTGTGAGTCTATAAAGTGGGTCACAACGCATTCACGACTCTGCAACCACCAGAGAAATATGATTTCAACTTGTACATAAGTATCTGTACGTAGAAAGTATTTATAGCTGCATCGCATGCAACAGCAGAGAGTGATGCCAACGTGTCTATCGAAATAGTAAAGGCTGATAAGTCATACCAGGATCCGTAGTTCCGGTCCTCTTTTGATAACGTGTGTTATCTCGACCCTTTTTGGGCCAAAGTGTTGAATGAGCGGTGCAGGTCAAAAGTGGTTATCGTACGATATTGCGCTAGCCTTTTTTTTTTGAGGTTGGGAATTAATCCAATGATTTCTCCCGCTCTGGGTGGAGTGGAAGGGAGTATCAGACTCTTACTGACTAAAACCCATCTATGTTCCTTCCTTAGCCCTTATGTTCCGGGGTAGCGGTAACCCTTTCGGACAATCCCGCTTACCCGGCAGGCTCGGCCCTAACGGGCCCCTTCGTATTGCCCTAGCCTTAACCTCGACATTTCCGAAATTGAAAGATGTATTTAGAAGCCTGATTAGTATAAATGGAAGTGCATCGGATTGTAGTGTATGTATATTTCACACTTTGTGGTGATTATTAATTTCTCATTGTTAAATTACGCCGAGCGCGGCGGGAAATTCATCTCCTGTTTTGCAACATACATGCTTACCGATGCAGGGACTGCAATTTCTTGATTATTGACATCAGAAAACGAAGATTTTTTTTTAAAGCTGGGGAATCACCGAATGAGTCCTCCCGCTCTCAGTGGAGCGTAAGGGAGTGTTAGACTTCGGGAGAAGTCATTGGATGATTTCCCAGCCTAAAAAAAAAAAAAAAAAAGACTTTTCGTGACTAAAATCTGCAATTTCTTAGCTTTTATTAGGTAAATATTAGAAGAATAGTTCGTATATCTAAATATTACTAATGAATCTGGCCTAGATACTCAAACCTAGGTAGATAGATATGCTAATCGCTGACGATGTTAAATCATTATTATAGTGTAATTGACATACTTGTATTATGTGGTCTAATTTCCAGTAAATCAGATTGAACACGTAATTAAAGCTTTCTCTATTTATCAATAAGGTATCACCTACTTTCACAGATTATACTTAAAAATAAGAGAATTTAACTGATCTTATAAATAAAGATGTATTTATAAAAACAGTTAACAGTTTAAAAATGGATATACCTTCCCTAGACAATTGTGTAGAAAATGATAAAATACAAAATATACACAGACGAAGTCCCGGGCAACAGCTAAGTAATAGGAAAATAATTATTTTTATATTTACTTTATTATTGCCTTTTTAGGTATTTAAAAGAAATGTCGGAATCGGAATTCGCAACGTCCTATATAAGTAACTAGCTTCTGCCCGCGACTTCGTCCGCGGGAAATTTCTTGTTTTAACATTAGAAGTAAATAATAAATCGAAAAAATACTTTTATAAAACATAAAACGAAATATAAAAGTTAAAATACAAAAGATAGGAATATGGTGTCGCGGACTATTTTGTAGAAATAATTAAGGCGAACCGGGTTGCCATACATTGCTTTCAATTTTAAACAACTGTTTAGGCAGCGCATGCAAATAATTCTGTTTTCATAGGTATTTCTTTCCGACTTGCTAGACTAAAATTGCGATAGCTCGGCTAATATGTATGATATAAACATAATTTATATAGCCTATAGCACTCAGGAATAATGTAGCTTTCTATTGGTGAAAAATTTTTTTAAATCGGATCATTGGTTCCGGAGATTACCCCCTACATACAAACTTACAAATTTTACCTCTTTATAATATTATATTATTATTATTAGTATAGATAAAACGTGTTGTTTACATAAGTGGTCATGCCTCATTGATAGAGACAGACGGAGAAACCGAGAAACCGATGTTTGCTGAAGCGAAGGTCGCAGGCTCGCAACACTCTTTATTTGAACATCACACTGCACGTCGGTTCGTCATATCGTACGATGCCAGCGATTACTTCATTACTGCTAAACGACGCACAATGGTGCAATCAAGGGCAATCAGCGTCGTCACGAAATGATTGGTTGCTAGACCTCCGTTATGAATGAATGTGTTTCATATTTACCGACGGGTTAAATAGCGTGGGCTGGCTTTGAGCATTCCATACAGGAAAATACAGATCGGTATTAAATTAAGTCTTACAAATTAAATTAACGTAGTTTTTTCTATGAGTGTATAGTGTGTGTAGGAAAGGGAAAGGGGCGCCCTCAAAGGACACGTAGTGACCTTATTGTGACGTTCCTCAGAAAGGTCAGGTGCGTAGTACTCGCAACGGGGGGGGTGCGTATAATTATGTAGTAGGTACATATAACCAAATGTATAAAAGTAAACGAAGCAAAAGGTTCGCTAGGTTCTGCCAACCCCCGTGGGAACAAGGCGTGAGTTTATGTTACGTTTTAGATAAAATGATTTTCTTAAGTTTGGGCATTTTTTTTTCATTTTTAAACTTTTGTCTTGTTTAACCACATCAGGAGATCCAGCTTCCATTGATTTACGAAACCAAACAGTGCAGATTTGCAAAACAGCCAAGCCTCTGAAACTGTAAACAGTTACAGAAATACAATACTTGGTATCAGGTGCTCTCACGCCGAGCAAGTTGCAAATTGTCAGTTGGGACTTCGATGATTATAGTACAAAGGAGCGGACATGAAACTAATAATATTGCTTTGTTTCACGGAATTGGAATTCTCGTCGGCGCCCCCGAGGTAACGGATGACACTGCGCTTAACGCTTTGAACGCCATTGTCACATTTACGTGTCAAGTTAGCACATGCCCTGTACACCAACGGTACAAATATGTGACCATGGGGTACGATATCAACACGAAATAAACAATTAAATCATTACTTTTGCGTGTGTTTATAAGGTGTTTAATTTGCTTCATGACATGCAACAAATTAAAAGACACCATGGATATTGGGAAAGATATGATAACAAGCAGAAATAGATTTGTAGCTTGGCGTGGAGGGCACACGCGTGCTTTTATGTTCTGGCGTTCAAAAGGTTAAACATTTTTAGTTTGTTTAGTAGACGATATTACAACAATATCAGTGATTGAAATAATTGCATTACATACATAAGGTAAGTTTACCTACTAGAAAATTACAACCATTCTGACTTGTTTTAAATATTTCTAGTTGAAAACATACGGATCCTTTACGATTTTCAATGTTATTTTTGTTCCTTCTTTTTGTTGCTACGCCGTAGCAGCGTAGTAAAAAAAACTACGTAGCAAAAGAAACCATATTTCAAATGTTTATATACCTATTTCAATTATTTTATTGTAACTTTTATATAAAAATAGACAAGTATTGTGATTTACGTTTAAAAAGAGTATAATTAAGCGTTAATCCTACTGCATTAAAAAATTAAAATTTTAAATCAGCAAGGCTTGCTCATGAATATTATGTACCTACATACTTACAAAAGGGACGCATATTTAAATATTGCGTAGGTTTACACCAAACCCTACTCAGCTTAGAATTAAATTACCTGGACAAAGGAAAAATTATACACGCGCGACAATCATCGCACAATCCTTTCGAGCGTAAAAATATAACGACACACTCGACACTCTTAGCTGGTTATATGAGTAGAATTTAATATGATCAAAAATACAGTATTCCTCTAGCTAACCATTTTTTTTTATTCAGACACACTTAATATGAAAACGATTATTGATAAAGGTCACACAATATATTGTTCCAACATGTATATTAAATAACAATTTGAGACAATGAGCCACTGAACAATACCCATTGGCCCTGTAAAGACAAAATTAATTATTCTAATTTTCCTGTAAATGGGTAAGAGCTATTGACACGAGGGCCAGCCTGCCAGATATAAGGTCGGTTATTTACCTTGTCGTAATTATGAACTTTATAACGTCTCTTAAGGGACAAGTCCCAAAAGACTGCAGAGCACGATTTAATTAAGTTGAGGTTGATGGTAGGTAGGTACTCGTTCCAGAAAATTGCTCAGTTTTGAATTTCGATTATAAATTGACATATCACAGGTCATCATAATCTTGTGTGGTGGTGCGAACCTACTTAGGTAATCAATCCGTCCTTTGTAACTAACTGAAAAAAAAAGAAACTGTATGAAAAAACTATCAAAAGTTCTTATAAAAGATGATGTCCCTACAGTAAAGAGTATTTTATAAGGTGTTTTTTTTATATATATTTCGTAATATAGATTATTTTGCAGTTATCTTTATTTTTTGTTTTCATTTTTTATACAAAATAATTCGATAAACTCACGATTATTAAGAAAAACATCCGTAGGTACGTGAAATATGAAGAGGTCGCTTTTAGTTAGCTTTAATTATGAATTATTTGGTATGAATAAAAATGAATTACTCGCTGTTGTGAACACGTTGTTTAAAATAATCTTAAAACTAAGATTATTTTAAACAACGTGTGACAATCATCGCACAATCCTTTCGAGCGTAAAAATATAACGACACACTCGACACTCTTAGCTGGTTATATGAGTAGAATTTAATATGATCAAAAATACAGTATTCCTCTAGCTAACCATTTTTTTTTATTCAGACACACTTAATATGAAAACGATTATTGATAAAGGTCACACAATATATTGTTCCAACATGTATATTAAATAACAATTTGAGACAATGAGCCACTGAACAATACCCATTGGCCCTGTAAAGACAAAATTAATTATTCTAATTTTCCTGTAAATGGGTAAGAGCTATTGATTGTCGCTTTTAGTTAGCTTTAATTATGAATTATTTGGTATGAATAAAAATGAATTACTCGCTGTTGTGAACACGTTGTTTAAAATAATCTTAGTTTTAAGTCGTTGACTGCCACGCAGCAGACACAATAGAAAAACTATTGTTCGCGGCTCACCGGTGACCGCGTTGGCGCTCAACGTGTTAGAATACAAAATAAGAATCCAAAGGCTGGCTATCCATTGGATTGGATAAATGCAATGCTCGAAAAACCTTACCCAATTGAATGCCTCAAACATCGCGTCATGTGAACTCAGTAGAATTCTATTCGTTATTATGTATTTAAATTTCTCCGATCCTCTTCAATGGACAGCAGACAGTCTGTGGGATACCTACCTACCTTCAGTAAAGAAGTTTTTAATAATATAAATTGCATAATTTAAGTTCTGGTTTTACTCACGTGTTTCTCTTGGGATTACCCTACTTATTTCGGGCTCAAACGTTTATTATTAGCTTTTAATAAAACCTAGGAAAAACCATAAACAAATTAAACAGGTTACCTGAGAATGAGTCACGTATACCTTACCAATGTAGAACTTCTCGAACAGGATTCAAATTCTGGAAACAGGTTTAATTCACGGCAATGGAGCGGTATGTTTTGTGATATCATACGTTTGAATGTAGGTATGTAGCTAATCTATATAATTTTGCATTAAAATTGAGATTATTGTTCAGAATTTAATTTTCTATAGAGAACCACTGAATCAAACAAAAGTAAACAGATCGCTATCGACAAATTATGTCACCACACTTACCTAGCAGTATTTTTGACTTTGTTAGGGCGAATTTCTCCAATGAAAGTAAACGCGATCAGCTCTTAAACGCAGTTTAGGGGCTGTCCGTGTCATTATTTTCTATGGAATATTGATACTAACAGGTCCTGAACGTGGTTTAGATGTACTGACAGCGTTCAGCTTCATTGGTGCTATTGGCATTCAGTATGCTTTTGTAACCTACATCGAATGACTCTATCACTTATTATTATATCTTAGCAAACACAAATCAAACTGATTCAATCCATCTATAATAACAATCTCAGAAAAACAACGCAACGGAAATCCCATTTATTGAAAAACATCACAAAGAAATCTGACTCAAATGTTCCTTGTCTCGCGGAGAACTCTTGAAAACTAATATTGATAGTTTTGTATGCAAACCTCACCTCGGATCCTTAACCTACACAAATCGTGACGAGGAACGAACATGTTCCTCCAAAACCATTAGCTGCAATAAAATAAAAGGAAAAGATCACACGTCATGGCGATAAAAAATATGCGGCGAAAATACGTGAAGCAAATCGTTTGTTTAGGAAACGTCTGAGCCAAAAACACTTAGGTAAAATAAAACGACTTACAAGTCTCAATGTATCAACGCAGCCATTAATTATGTTGGAAAATAAATGTGACAGCTTTTGTAGAATTAATTTTATAAAAAGGTATTTTCTTTTTATTATAATGGGTCGCTTTTAAGCTAATTTGGGTGTTTTTTTTTTGTTATTTCTGCTCGTGAACGTTTCTCTCACATCATCATTCACAGCCGTCTTCACCCGACGCTGAATATGAGCCTATCTTTTCAAATGTCAATCCCAACGTTCTACAATGTCGCCACGGTAACAGTGACGACCGACACTTCGTCTTTCAGTCCTTGGACGCCACTCAGTCACTGCCTTACTCCACTTCCCATAACTGCACCTTGCCAGATGTCCTGTCCAATTCTATTTGAGTAACTCGTTTTCCGATATCCCAAATCTTTGCACGTCTGTGGATCTCGACGTTTGGGACTCAGTCTATAATCATAAAGATGAAGCATGGAACGCTCTTCTTTTCTCACATCATCAATTAACTAAACATATTAACACTTTCATATGGATCGCATTTTATTCAACAAGTAGATAATGGTTCAAGTGCCTCAAAAATATATAGACATAATCCCTTATTGTTATAGTACATTAATTCCGACAATACTTTGCCTGAACATGATCGAAATTTTCGACCTTCGTTCCCTGAAGGCACGCACTTCGCCAGTTATGTTTAAGTCCCACGTATGGGGCAAGCTTATTGCTATCAACCGGGCACGTATCCATACTCCAAGTTGCTATTGAGAAATTCCTAATGTAACTCTAATATCCCATCGTCCGACCTGGGAATCGAACCTCCAAGGTTAACATCATGTTTGCGAATACCAGCCAACGACGCCGTCATTAATAACATTGTTTTTAATGACAATAATTATACGCTCTATCCTCTGGGCTTTCAGTTTACAGTTTCAACACAATATGGTAACGGACTACATAATAAATGTTTTAATGCAAATAACCGTATATACTTCATGTGTTAATTAATGGGTTTAGCGTTAAATCCCTGGTGATCGTTTCAAGGCTTAATGGCCTTTGTTTTAGACTTTATATGGCATATTCATGCCGTACTATAGACATCGATACTCGTATTTATTTGTATTGAAAAGCTCAATAACTGTTATGAACTAAGTATGTGTTAATTATAACATGACATTGAAAATGGATCCAGGCTCACGGTATTTTTGATTTAACTCTACGAAAATCAGCATAGCTATCCTCGGCGTAAATTTATAGACGATTGTATCCATAATACGAGTCGCAAATATGGTATATTTACACAAGCAAAGTCATTTTTTTGTTTCCATCCTAGGTAGAGAATTAGCAAGTTTTTGCAGTAGGTAATGATTGATTAGTTTGGCATTGAACGCTATACAAAGATATAAATAAAACATATTGTTGAACTTGGTCGAAAAATGTCTTGTATTAATCAGTTTTTTTAAATAGATTGACTAGATACAAGTATTTTTTAACAACTGATTTTTCAACACAAACAAAGAATTTATTAAAAATATCTGTGTTCTCATTCTCACCTTGATTTCGTATGGTTTTGACACGACAGAAAGTGAACACAATATTTATATCGACCGTCGAGAAAACATTATTCATAAATCAATTTAAAACTTTGTTAAACAGACGAACATACGAATGTATAGTGCGTATAACTGGCGATCAAGAAAAATTTTAAATCATAAATCAAATTGAAACACATGTTTGTAAAACCGAAGTAGTTTATTTAATTAATTTTAGTTATATTGATCGTATGTTCGTGTTTAATCGTTGTGGTCAGGTGTCTAAACGTTAAAGTTTTGCAAACCGTAAACAGATTACTCGTCAACAACTTTCAATGAATGATTACTAAGTTTTTGTTGACTGTATTCGATCCTGTCGTAAATTCTTGTATCCGACCCGAAAGTTTTTTAGGAAAACATGAGCATTTATTTATTAACGAGTGTGATTCAGCATTATTTTATGAGTTAATATGTTATTGTTATTTTCATTTTTCTATGAAAACTAAGTACCTTCTTACTAATATTTTCGTTGCAAATCGCAAAATATTGATGTTGTCGTCAATCCAGTATATCGTTGATCTTACTTACTTCGAACTGGTGTCAGTATTTAAATCAAACCTAGCATTAAATTCAGCCACTTCTAAAAATAATTACAGATATCAGTAGTACCTTTTTAAGGAATTACCATCTATTTACCACCGTAACAGCTAGGTTTCGTGCCAGTTCATCCGGTAGGTAGTATTACTTATTATATGTGGATAGTACTTCAAAGAGGTGTAAATCTATGAGTATTTAGCAACCGTAGCATTACATTCAGACACTTCTAAAAATAATTACAGCGATTAGTGATCTCTTTACGCAATTATCTCCAATTTATACCATAAATAACAGGTAAGGTTTACAAATCATAGATACTTAGATTTCAGTTGACAGAAGAATTTAAAAGTTAAATAAGTAGATACTAATTGTCTTCTTCTTCGTGTGGCTGGCATAGCCATACTATTCATTATTTCAGATCTTATTGGCCCAAAACTTCGCTACTTCGTCGGCGTCGTCAATGCCAGCGCAGATATCACTTTATACGCTGCATATTTTGGAACACAGAAGGCAGCGCATAGTTTGCGACATAGCTTTACATCCACTCCCTGCTGCCCGGCGCATCTTGGCCAGGGCATGGTAAGGTATTTTTGGGGGACGAATAAAAATATTACTTAACTCTATGTAAATAAAGTTGAAATTTCAACGTTAGCCTAAAAATACCATGCTATGTCGTGTCGCCAATGGACGTCTGTGTAGCCCACCTTACCAGGTTGGAGTTTAGTACATCTTCCCACTTGTATCCGCAGATGGTTCAGGGACTTCCAAGTAGATCATGAAAGGAATATAGAACATAGGAGGAGGAATATTCTGTCACAGTTTGCAACGGGCTTCGGCTGGGTTTCCTGATAGAGCCGTAGATTTTAAGAAGCTGTGCCTTTTTTAATGCTGTTCTTAGTACTAATTGTTAATTCTATTTAAGGCACTCTGACACTCCTAGGGATTGTGACAATCAAACATGTGTGTGTGTGTGTTAAAATATTTTTATTAAATAGCAATTACTGTCGCAATTATTTTGGAACTTTCATAGACATACGCATCATCAAGTAGCAGTGACAATTGATATTTTTCACGTCAGTAGCTACGCACATAATTCCTCCCAAACCCTTATCTATACGAAACTGGGATTTATTGAGAGTATAATAAAGTATAACTCCGATAAGAATGGCCATATTACAAGTTTACTGCTGACCGATAAAATTGCCGTTATGTGAGACAGTTTTTACAACGTTATAATAACCAGATGAGAAGACCCGATAAAGTTATGTAGGGAGGGACAGCTCCAAATCTGTGCATCTCCGGTTCGTTCATTTGGAAGTATCGCAGTTAGTGGAGGGAGAGCTTTAGGTTGGTTATGTTGACATCAATGTGTACTATCTATAGACGTATCTCAGTCGTTTTAGATAAGCTGCAGCGCTGCTAAATATTCAAACAAACTGTTTTAATTTTAGCCTTGCTGTCAAAAAATTTGGAATACTAACAGACTGATCGAACGAGACTGTAGGATTCAGAACGGATGTTGAGTTCTATTTTCAAACAATCATAATGGTTTTCGTTTGAAAATTGAAGATTGGTGTATTTCCTGCATTATGTATCTTGTGTATGTAAAAGTCAGTTATTTAAATCGAATCAAGGGGTGACTTCCGAGATGATGACTGATAGAAAAGTATGCAAGAAAAAGATATGTTGCGTCGAGCACAAATAAATTGGGATAAGGGTAAAAGATTGATGACTTAAGGCTTTTCCAATTCTCATTCTTCATAATAATCATACTAATGACCATCAAGAATAAGCTCCTTTTTAGCGCATTTTAATCATAGTCTAATATGAGTTTAATATGTATAGTGTATAGTATTAAAACGAATAGTTAAACCGGTGCAAAAAACTAGTTTGTATAGAACCTTGCTGATATTTGATGGTATCATAATACATATAAGCGACGTATTGATTTATAAAGTGCGCCTACACATTGAGGCGCGTTTAAATAAAACTAAACAAATCGACAAAGCATTCTTTGAGAATGCTTTTCAAAAGCTCATTGACTACTTACGTCATGTACATGATGTACAGCATAGTTTTAATAACATAGTGATGCAGAATGACATAGTAATGAGCAGTGTTGTAGAAAAGAGAAGAAAGTAAATCGACTTTCTCCATCTCTTTCTAACGTTTTTTTTTAGCTACTGCTCACAATATCCAACAATTTTTTTGTTGTTGTTACTAATCTACTCTCCAGAGTTTATAATAACAATTATATTGGAAAACAGCTATTGTTTTACGCAATGGAGGGTGATTAATTAATGAGTCGTGACTGGTTCATTTTATAGACCTACTTTATTGGGAATTTGGGTCATGTAGGTAGGTATAAGGTGTCTTCATCACTTTGACCGGTTTTCCTGTCAATATAAAAGGAAAACAATGAAAAAAATAATTAATTATACCATTAGCAGCTGCATTTAAATTGGCATAAAACTACATAAATTAAACGAGACATCATCTATACTTCTATGTACAGACGCCAGCACATCAAGCTATCCCTAACTGTCAAATTTTCTCAATTAAAAATGAACCTTATATCTTTGCAATAAAGTTGAAATACTATCAAAGAAATTTGACAGATTGTGGTAATTTGATGTGCTGGCCTCTGTACCTTTTTTTTTTTTAAGGCTGGGAAATCATCCAATGACTGCTCCCGCTCTGGGTGGAGCGGAAGGGAGTGTCAGACTCTTACTGACTAAAACCCATTATTATATGCACCTATGAATATTATATTGTTACAAAATAATAAAGATGAAGAGTTTGACCGTACTTATTTCTGGAAAACGTCGGATTTGTTGAAAATCTTTTCTGTATGATAGCCCAATTTTAACATTACGCTACGACCCTCAGGAGCAAAAAAAAAAGCAGGAAGAACGCTAAGCGAACACGAAAATTAACGCGCAGTCGATTATTATACGCGGACGTAATTGCGAGCAGAAGGAAGTGGCCTTCAAAATTAAGGAAAATTTGAACAATTAAAACAATCTTACCTACTAGGGAGTAAGTAGATAGTAGCAGGTATTCTGTAATTTTTATCTACCAGCCCCATGCGAAAACGGCGTTAGTTTATAAATGCGCAATCTAACTCCCTAATGTGCCTTTGTAATTTATATTATTCTATCACGTTTCACCAATCAGTCAAAAACACCATCTCTTGCACGATCAGCTACAGTTTGTTAAAAAAAAACTCTGTAAAGAAAATAGGCGAAAAGACGAAGAACCATACTTGTTTACATTAATATTTTAAATAACAACCGATGCGTTTTGTTTGTGCAGAATAAACATTTTTTCTTTCATTCTTCTTTCTCTGTATCTCTTTAGACTGCAACTGAAAAAAAACCTACTGACAAATCTGAAACTTATTTCAATATGTTTCCAAGGAAGGCTCGTAGGCGGACGTAACAGTGTACAGTTAATGAACTCAATTTAAATGCATATCCACGTTTATGTGTCTTTAAAAATAAAACCAATTATCAAAAACAAAAAGATATTATGCTCTCATGGATAGTATTACTTTCAGGAGGAAATAAAATAGATGAATTGACGAAATTCTATTGAGTCTGTATAGGAAATAGTTAAATGTTCGTTTCACGAATAAAGGGAATTGCTATAGTTAAAAATTTTTTTTTTGTAATTTGATGAGCTATTTTTCAATCAGGTTATGGAATGATTTTCCTTAAAATTCATAGTCGGAACGAAGCAGATACTCGTAAAAATATATTATATGAATAATATATATACCTACGTAGTCGATTTAAAATCATATCCACGCAAATGTAGCTACATAGTACCCTATGCCTATGATAAGAAAAAAAAAAAAAGTTTACGTAATTTAATCCCGAAAACTGTAGAAGAACGGCTTCAGAAGATTATACATCAGATATTTAAAGCGGAAATCTGGAGTACCTAAGTTTTCCTGCTGTGCCTATTTCGTCCTCAGAGATTTGCATAAATAATAGATTCTTAACATTTAATTGATTTGCGCCCCCAAAAGTTTCCTGATCATAATTTCAATCAATGTACAAAACAAGTCATTAACTGAGATGCAGCATAAGGAGACTGGAGTCCAACAACTCAAGTAACGAACGATATATAATTACAATCCACTAGCCTAAACAACTGACTCATGTTATAGACGTAAGTCAATCCGGTTAGGTTACCGAACAGGTACTACGAGCGCACCGCCATGCAGCCGGCGACGTCATCTGCGGTGCCTGAGAACGCACCAAACTGTCAGCCTGCACTTTACAGCGGTCTCGATAGTAGATATGCAGTGTCTTCTAATTTCTCTTCATTATATTACTATTGATATCTTACTCTGCCGCGTCAATTGAAGATAAGCGTGAGTGCGACACCAAAAGAGCGGCGGTAAGAGTGCACACCGTACTCGGCTAGGTTCGGTACAGTTCGTTGGAAGTCAGCGGTAGTCGTCGCCGGTAGCTCCACAGAGCAGCCGCGCGCACTCCTCCGGCCGCCGCGCTACGCTCCGTCGCTACAAACAACTCATACTCTACTGACAGAAACACATTAATTGTTCAATGAAAACTAGTTAAAGCCTACTTGCTGGCACCGCCGATCACTCCGATACATTCCGAGACGCAGTGAATAATAAATCTAGCCGACCGGCCGCTATGAATTTAGACAATAATAAAGCTAGGTTCAAAGCGATGTTATTTCGATGTTTGCAGTGAAAGGAGCCGTTGTAAGTGACGATTCAGTGTGTAACTGTGCTGCGGTCATTTTATATTAGATGAATAAGTGGAGCATCTGTCCGCCTGTACATTATGTACTTGAGTGATGAGTGCCGGTACGCCGCGGACCTGATTGTGCCGATTGAGAGCTAGACAGGCCGAGCGCCGCTGGACCGCGCTCCCGCGAAAGGCGCTTTACTTCTGATTGCTACTCTGCCAACTCTTTAAATTCAAAGTACGTATTTGTCTCGTCTATATGTATGAATGTTTTCTTATCTCACGGCGTCATATCACTCGAGTTCAAGAGATTAAGACCGCTAAAGTGTCTGAGGATATTAGATATTAACTATGAATTGCCATGAAGTGTACCAGCCAGATGTTTTTTTTTTATCTAATCTTTATCAAATACTTGGCTAGTTAACAATAATAATATTATTGCAGGAGAAGCTATCTGTGTAGACATGGTATTCAAATCCAAAAATTCATTTTTGGGAACCTTTTTTTACATTGCCGACGGTATTGTAACTGTCGCGGGTAGAACTTGGACAATTCTCGCACAGGAACGTGAGGATTGGCACGTGGAAAGAGGCCTAGCTGTGTTCAGCAGTGGATTAAGTCAGGCTGTTAATGATGATGATACAATATGGCAAGATCGCCTCGATTATGTTTATTTTAATTATTTTATTGAAAAATAACAGATCCAATGTTCACTGTCATAATCATTTCATTCATCATTTTAGACGGTATTTAGTCCAGATTATTCTACAAATTAAAGTACATGGCAAAACAAGAAATTTCCATGGAATTTATCATTAATACTACGTTAGGGAAATAGCTACCACTTTCCTAAACTACAAACTATTGAGATGATACATTCCAAACCGCTTTGATAGTTTCAAGTGCGCATTACGTAGCAGAGAGGAAAATATAAAAGAGATAAAAAACGTAAACACGGCGCAATATAAAAGAACAGAGCAGTTATTATTACTTCGCATTGATTATAATGACCTATATTATATGTAATACAGTAAGGTTAAGTTATTGGGTACTTATAAGGTTTCCTATTGGATCTTGAAGACAATATTTCGGTAGCTCATTGAAGGTCGCTATTGGCAAAATTGGTATTCCGCAAACCTATACTGATCCAATCCAATCATAGATCATTGTGTGATATTTTCACAGCTTTTCAGAAAATCCGTTTTTAATTCTTAAAGTGAATAAGAAATATCTCTACATAGTAGGTATAAAAAAAGTCGCTCCCCGTCCTATCCCTCTGTACGCTATCATCTTTTAAACGTGTGTTCCTCTGTGGCCGGACCACAGTTTAGTACTCAGATGCTATAGTTCGAAATAATACCTACCTTAAGTCTACTTTCATCGGAATATATATATATATTTAGTACCTCAAGAGATATCTTTTTAATTAATAATTAATGTGGTCCGGCTGCCAGGCAGTGCTCTCTGGCCGCGCCACCTCAAATTAAATAGAGTATAATGAACTATTAATAAATCAATATCCCAAAAAAAACTACCTAAAGAGTACCTTGCCTACGACAAATATGGTCCAATAAACCCCTTTAGCTAAGGAGTTATTGGTCGTAGAGTGTGGTCCGGCTGGAAGGTATACTCTGCAGCAAATCAATTTTGCAATATTTTATATCAACTATCCATAAATCAATTTATATAATAGTACCTTTTCTCTACTCTTCGTTGATACTTTTTTCTCTCAAGAAACTATTCATTTTGATTATTATTATTATCTTTAAAGTATGTGGCGCGGCTAGGGAGGATTACTTTCAGCAAATATAACGAAATATGCTTTATTTCTTTATGCCAACGAAAACTGCATAATAAGTACTTTATAAAAAGACCTGGACTTCATCTATAAACTTTTATTTTTATTACCAACAATGATTTTGAAAATGGTGCACTTTTTGGTTTTTGTTTACCTATCTACCTAAGAATAGGTAGTTAATTTGACGAAGTAAGTGAAAGTTTTGGTTTAAAATAAACAATAAGTATAAGAAAAACCAAATATATATTTTCGAAGTAATGACGGTGTAAAATGTACCGGTAAACAAATTATTAACTACACATTGAATAATTTATTAATATTTGAATTTGATTTGAGCGTTGATTTAAATGACATTCCAGACACTATGTCATTACAAGGAAAATTATTTACACTGTTGTCAGTGATTGAGTATTTACCAAATATTCGCCATTACGTCGCTCACTGCAAGCGTCTGGATGATACTTGGGAAACATATGATGATTTAAGTACTAAAGTTACAAGGACTAAAAACCAGCAAATTAATGTTCATTGTATTTTATACACAAAATTGTAAATTATAACTTATTTTATCAAAATGTTTATTTTTAATTTAGGTCTTGCATTTTAAAGTTGGAAAATAACTTCAAAATTCCTTTATTTGTAATGCTGATTGACTATATTTTGAATACGCGATTTTGGTACACTCTTTTTTTCATTGTTATTTCTTGTTTAAAGGGTTAAATGCTTAAATTCAATCTATTGACTTAAGTTTGTTAAATAAAACGCTTTTCCGTCATATACAATACCTTGTATTAACAATTGTTAATATTTAATTATGAAAATATATTAGTTATTCGTATACTTACTTATTGTTTATTTCAAACCAAAATTTTCACTTACTTCGTCAAATTAACTACCTATTCTTAGGTAGTTAGATAGGTAAATAAAAACCAAAAAGTGCACCTTTTTCAAAATCATTGTTGGTAATAAAAATAAAAGTTTATAGATGAAGTCCAGGTCTTTTTATAAAGTACTTATTATGCAGTTTTCGTTGGCATAAAGAAATAAAGCATATTTCGTTATATTTGCTGAAAGTAATCCTCCCTAGCCTCGCCACATACTTTAAAGATTAATTAATCAAAATGAATAGTTTCGTGAGAGAAAAAAGTATCAACGAAGAGTAGAGAAAAGGTACTATTATATAAATTGATTTATGGATAGTTAATATAAAATATTGCAAAATTGATTTGCTGCAGAGTATACCTTCCAGCCGGACCACACTCTACGACCAATAACTCCTTAGCTAAAGGGGTTTATTGGACCATATTTGTCGTAGGCAAGGTACTCTTTAGGTAGTTTTTTTTGGGATATTGATTTATTAATAGTTCATTATACTCTATTTAATTTGAGGTGGCGCGGCCAGAGAGCACTGCCTGGCAGCCGGACCACATTAATTATTAATTAAAAAGATATCTCTTGAGGTACTAAATATATATATATATTCCGATGAAAGTAGACTTAAGGTAGGTATTATTTCGAACTATAGCATCTGAGTACTAAACTGTGGTCCGGCCACAGAGGAACACACCTTTTAAACTACTTCAGATTGCGGTTTTCATCAATAGAATGTGATTCAAGAGAAAGATTTATACGTACAATTTAACTAGCCTTTGCCCTCGGCTTCACTCGTACGATGGTATCTACATTGGACCTATGTATATGAAACCGGGGCAGGTCGCTAATACTATAATATATTTATTAGGTTTTTCTGTTTAAGATTTCTCAGTAGTAGCCCGAAGTCTGGATTTGTGTCCGGTTGATGGCAATATATTCGCCCCCTATTACATGGGATTTACACATAACAGGCGAAAAGCTACCAGAATATATTATATTACGTAATAAATGTATAATATACAAGTTTTAGCTCAATAACGTTTTTAAGTACGTGACCATTAATTACCTACTACCAACGAAATTTAAGAGGAAATAGGAATACAAAAATAAAGGTAGGTACGAGTAACTAGAAATATAACAATTAGGGGCCTTATCGGAGAGGCATACGTTATTTGTTTATAGGTACTAATTGTATGTTAAGTAGTAATGTTTTGTTATATTTATATTTAAGCAAAGCATTTAAAAATAGAACAAACCCTCTCATGAAACGCTAATATGTTTAAATATACGATGGTGGCAAAAAAAGAGTTTTATAATAATCATAAAGATAAAATTTCGTAGCACCCCGTAGCCCCGGCGTAGACTACCCTACGTAACTTCGTAGACACATCAGAAATTGCTTGTGGGGATCGCCAATTCGCTTTGCAAGCACAGCTGCTATCACGTGGGACAATCCACGAAAGCCGTTTGAAGAAAACCCAAATCTATTTTAAAGAAATGGTCTTACAAGTCCTCATTAAAATAATATTATGATTATGCGGATATTCGTAACATATGAAATGGAAAATTAATTAAGATTTAAGTCATTGACTGCCACGCAGCAGACACAATAGTAAAACTATTGTTTGTCGGACACACGGTGACCGCGTTGGCGTTCAACGTGTTAATGCTTGGCAACTGTTTTCTCGGCGATTTATCCACGGAGTCATATTCCGGATTTTTATTTAATTAAAGATCTAAGCTCTCGGACGTCATCAGCAGTAATTAATTAAGGTATATAATGGTCTGCTTAAAATGTTTGCCATTATGTAGCGGTTTTATTATTTGATAAGGATTATAATTATCTTTTGAATGTGGGCATTATACAACAAATTAGATAGAAGGTTGTTCTAGACATTTGGTGATGGAAAATTCGTAGAAAAGAAAAATAAATTATATTTTTTAGAAGCTAACATAGGCAGAAATTCTGTTTATAATATTTATGACTTACACCATGAGAGGGCAGAGGTGGTCCAGTGGTAACAGCCGCGACTTACGTGTTAAAGGTTGTAGGTTCGAACCCAGTCATGCGCTTTACTTTTTGTAAATTGTTTCAACAGGTCTGTTCTCTAAAACGGCGAAGGAAAAACACTGAGTAGAAACCGGTATGTCCTAGAGCCAAAAATTCGAAGGCATATGACATGTATTAACTCGCAGTGGGCCCGCATCGCGTCTAACAGCCCACTCCCTCTCAACGAGCGGGAGAGCCTCCCAGCAGTAGGAGCGTTCTAGGTTGATTTTTTACACGTTAAGCCTGACTTGCAACTTCTCAGTTACAGTGTCGTAAAGAGTAAATAGGTTCTATTCGAATTTACATCGTTATCAAGTTCAAAATCTATGCCGGTCACGAAACAGCCATTCAAACAGTTTATAACTTGTAAAAGTTCTAACGATGCCATAAACTATACGTGTGTGATACTCTTTTAAACATAAACAAGACAATTTATGTTTTGATAACGTTCTACAAATACGGCATTATGATGATTGATGATTGTCGGATCTATTTTATCAAGTATCTACTAGATGACAACGCTTCAACGGCTTCAAGTAATATTTTAAATTCAGAGGAATTTATTGAATTTAAATTTATTTAACACCCGGAACACTGTGGTCAATGTTATTATTACAAAGTAGGTATATTAATCATCTTTATTATCAATGATAATGAAATGATTGAATAATATTATGTATTTAATCTATATTTAATACAATGAAACTGAGGAATTCGTTTTTTTTTAAAGCTCTGATATCTAACCACCAGTTGGAATTGAAAAATTATTTTTACATTTGATAGACCAATTCTTGAGGAAGGTTATAGGTTAAAATATATTATGGTTAACCCATTAGATGTACGCCTAATAGAAGCCGTTTGCTTATAAGAGCTCAATGATTTATACGGTTATATTTATTGTCGTTTTGAGAGAAATTTTCTTATGAACCTATGGGGTTCATACGACATTTGATGGGTTAACCTAATGGTTCAGGCTTCTTCGAGGCGAGCAAAAGGCAGAAATAACGCTAAAGAAGTAAAATTAATAGCGTGGGGAGAGCTATGCGATGCGACGCGGTTGATAGGGAATTTCGCGTCAACTATTTCACAGACAGAAAGAAGCTGTTATCTGATAAGTATGCAAATACATTTGTATTGAGACCCGATAATAATATCAGCTACCGATAACATGAAATTGATTTGTAAAAAAATAATAATTAAGATAAAAGATAACAACAGTTATAACACGTGTAGGAGTAAGTTGTGCACTTATATTCTAACATAACATCATGCCTCGTTTCCATAAAGAATTGGGCAGAGTTGTACTTTTAGTACACTCACGTTTCGCTAGTTATATTTAAGTTTCATGTAATAGGGGGCGAGCATATTGCCTTCAACCAGACATAAATTCAGACTCCTAGCTGCTACTGAAAAAAAATCAGATTTAAAAATCGAATAACACTTTGCCAGACTTGGGAATCAAACCCACTACCTCATGCTCAGCAGTAACGCTTGCGCCCACTAGAGTACACATAACAACTAACAAAACAATATAAGTAAACCCAAAATAATCTATGATTTTTATTTTCTATCTTTGAACAACTTCAGCTTTGTAAGAAACTTGTTAATTGTTCATACAAGAAAAGTTCGCCTTTGAAAGAACAAGAGTTCTTCAAAGACGTTACCTGCATGTTTTGAAGGTTTTTATAAAGTGTTCTTTGTTGTTGTACTTAGTAGGTAATATTTTATTTATCTAAAATAGGCGGGGAAGAGCTACGGCGTAGCATCGGGCTACGATTTTCGTAGACGATAATGCCTGAAAAATTTATATTTATATATAATTTACAAATATTTGTAAACATATTCGCTCATTCGAATTCTATAGAAGAAGTTGTTGATTCTTGGAAAAATGGATTGCCTTTTTATTTACATTCATCCTCACAGTTTTTCATAGAATAAAAAAAAACATGCAATTGTTTTGTTTGTTTGATTTCCATTTGAACTGAAAGTCATTCACACTAGAGTATTGCTTCTTATTTTAAAAAGCATAAACTCAACTTAATTCAAAGCATCTATTTGAAATAAACCACTTCACTTTCACTTTTGAAGTGTCAAGCAGTCGGTCAGTCAGAAAGATGAAGGTAGTTGCCCATTTGAAAGCGTAGTAGGTACCTACCTATGTATAATAACGGGCAAGAAACTCTACGGACACTTTTAAATCAAAATATAGAGATGAATCCGTCCCTACTGATGGCGAACATAACGCATGCATTACCACCATTTGATTCAACTATTTTGAAGGGAACTAAATGATCCAAGATACGCGCCACCATTGCATCGGCGGCGGCGGGACATTAGAGTAAGCATGATTTTTCAGACGCCATATTCAAGTCAATGAAAAACGTACCCAGTAAATGATAATATTATAGTAGATACAGAGTACTCACATACCTAAGTGTTATGCAATTATACAATACAAAGATATTTTTTTATTTTTATCTTCAACATTCCCAGCAATTGTTAGAGATCGAAATTACTTTTTATTCTATATAGTTATAAGTACCCGTGAATAAACCGTTCAAGAGCAGACCACTTATCTTGGCGGTTGATCGATATATAGCTATGTGTCCAATAAATATTTTAAGGAGGCAGTTTGTTTCTTTTAAATTCAATAACTCACCAATTGCATACATTAAATAGTCTTAGAAGAAATGAGAAAAAACATGTGTCCATGTTACCAATGGTTCTTCACTGGATTAATATTCTGAAGTGTTTAAACCTTTGCTTTAATGCTTTTTAAAAAAAATAATACAAAATATACCCTAACCTAGAATTATTTTCTTTGCTCAAAATAACAGCGGCTTATTAGAAGAAAAGTCTAAGAAAAGACAATTAACTTCCAACGTTTCATAGACAAACGAGACTAAAGCAAAGGTATTCAGCTATTCCACCTTCCATTAAAAGTAATTTATTTCTCCATCTCGTACAGAACACAGACAATTTATTCTGGTGGAGGATCCTGAAAATCCACTTTAATCTTCAGACATTCAGTAAACGGCACT
This sequence comes from Hyppa rectilinea, assembly GCA_951799385.1. NCBI lineage: Eukaryota > Metazoa > Arthropoda > Insecta > Lepidoptera > Noctuidae > Hyppa > Hyppa rectilinea. Next base: position 8,169,671 of record OX637308.1, on the reverse strand, counting down.
GTAATGTATAGAAATAGCCTACAAGTGACGGATTCAGATGAAGTTTTGTTTAAGTATTATACTTGGTTTATTTTTATGTTCCCTTGGCGCCGTGTTGTATGTTATTTATTATAGTTTCTTTCATGTTTCCCATAGTCATGGACGTTTTATGTTTGTAGCTATGTTAACTATATTGTATATTGGTCCCTTTGAGAGCACTTAGGATGCACCAAACTTAATGTATCGTGCGCTATACTGTACATAATCTATTTATAGTGTAGTTCCATTTCACGTCATGTAGTTTACTAAATGTTGTCGCTAATGGAACACAATTTTAAACGTTTATTTATAATCTGTTTATCGAAACCACGTTCTGAATTTAAAACGTTGTGCTATGTCATTGTAATTCTTTTACACAATATGGCTTCTACATGTTTGGGCGATAACATGAAAAAAAAAAAAATGCTTAAATCACATTACATTTCCAGAAAAATTACAACATTTGCTGGCCTCCAATACATTTATTACGTTGAAATATTTATAGTAGAGGTAGAAAGTTGCTGAGTATTGTATTTTTCTAATACCAGATTCCTCAGTGAAGGCAAGTATCTAGCCGCTTCGCATTTCACTGGCTTCCGATTTCTTCTAGCGCGTTTATTTAAGGATTTGTTTGTGTTCATTCAACACTTGATTGAAGTTACGAAATGCTTGAAGGGAAACATAAATATTAGTGTCATTTTGCACACGTGTAGGCTTTATTTGTTAGGTGCTACAGCTAAATTAACACCTACTTATTAATTAGGACGAGCCCTCGACAGATATTGTTGACTGTTTGACAAATATTGACGAACATTATCGCTATGGGAATTGATTTATTGACTTTATTACTTTAAACTTAATAATACTCATCCCTAATTAAAGTATTGTTTGCCGGGGTGTACGCAGAGAGCCTCATGGCGATCCGAGAACAATTGACAAAGAGAGATTGAATGTAGATACCAAAACCTCGACTCGAGCCATAGTCATCAAGGTGGGCCCAATATTATGAAAAGGTCAACACAGTAAAATTAAAAGTCATGATTTGCAATTCGCAAGACACTCAAACAAGTATGTAAAGATACACATTGCGTGGTCAGGTTACGCGCGGTCGGGTGCGCCGGCGCATCGGATCATCAATATTCGTGTCATGCGCAGAGGCGCACGTGCGCTATAACTATCGTTACGTGATGTCACGGCGACATCTACATGACAGACATGACAGTTATCGAATACGTTTAACTATGATTGGTTTAGACAATGATCGATTCATGTATGGAATTATTGCAATTTGTGGCACGCAAGGAAAGTGCATCAAGATAGGTTGTTGGGTAATCTGATGGTGGCGGTATTTTGGATCATTTAGCTCCCATCAAAATGGTTGAGCTGAATGGTGCTAATCCATGCGTCATGTTCATGAACGGGCGCCGTCAGTAGGGGCTGGTCACCTCTTAGCTGCCACGGCTGTTTTAATATTTAAATTAATTTTGAATTGTTTTTTAAATCTTGTAATTATGGACGCTTTTATTAAGTTTTGCATCGTTCTCACGTGTATATTTCAACATGAGTGATGTAACCCAGTTTTTGTAAACATATTTTGATTTAAAAGAGTGTCCATGGAGTTTCTTGCCCGTTCTTCTCCATAGGTACCTACTGCTTTGGAATGGGCAACTAGCTTCATCTTTCTGACTGACCGACCCCTTGATAATTCAAAAGTGCCTGTAATTGGTTTATTTGAAATAAATGCTTTGAGTTTGAGTTTGAGAATCTTGACTGATCTTCAATATGAGGAAAATATTCTTCTTGAATTATTGCATTTGCATTAAATAAAGCATTAATTAAATCTGGCTGGGTTAAATGCAGGTCAATACTGCAGTACAATTATTATCCTAATATCAACACCGAATAGGTACCGATATTTTAAAACAAGAGAAAAGATTTTCAAGTTCTAGAATTTAGATACTAGTTTCTGTCCGCGACATTGTTCACGTGGAGGTAGGGATTTACAAGATAATATATTAAAATACCGTCCATTTTTTTTCTAAAATCTCTCGCCCCCGACCCATCGTATCGCATCGTGGCACCCGCACGCGCTATTAGATACCTACTTCGTTTTTCCTTAGCAATCTTTCTGACTTTTTTTCATTATGCTTAGCTCGTTGAGTCATAGCGTAGTGTTAAATGGCCTATAAATTTCCTCAAGATTTGCGCTATCAAATGCAAAAATAATTTTCCAAATACGACTGATAATTCCAGAGTAGTGATCAAAAACCAAGTCTTCAGCTTTATTGTTGGTATTGATAGTAAATGTGACGCCAGCACATGAAGCCATCCCACACTGTCAAATATTCCCAATTGAACATGGACCTTACTCTTCTGTGATAAAGTAGAAAATCTATCAAAGAAATTTGACAGATTGGGGTAGCTTTATTCTGCCGGCCTCTGTACACAGGTTCACAATACCCGTTACAGCAATTCTGCTAAAAGTGTTGTTGTTATAATAACACAAGTGTTCTTGACAGCTACCCACACGATAAAGAATGTACTGATAAATTAAATAACAACAGCAGCCAATTAGTTATTTTTAACATCATCATTGATCCATTTATTTTTAAATACTGTTTATCAACATGACCATTGCAGGCGTCTCCTTCACAGATTCACACAAATTTCTGTAGAAAGCACCGATGTTTGATTCCGACTCATCATTTTAGAGAAACTACGTTTTTTTTTCTAAATCTAGTTAAAGGTATTGGGGATTGAATTCTGTATGATTATAACCAGTTTTCAATGGCCCATAAAGTAAAAAAATGCATGTATTATGAGACCACGTTTTAACGCAGACTGCGACACACTTTCGAAACCAGTTATTATTACATAATTCTGTTTCCGATACCAACCTGTGTCGTACAGCCTTTATATAGTAGTTCAAGGTCTGACGGACCCCTGTTAATAAAAGGTACTCAATCTGATTGTTTCATGCTCCATGGTTCTCTATACAGCGACATTCATTCACGTAAAATATCCGTTTTATTGTGCTTGCCCAGTAGCGAATGTTTGACAGCGATCATTATCGGGTAGGTAGCGAATGCTGATACAATCTTATCAGTCATCACGACCCATCAATGTAGTAAAAGGTTGTTTGTAATATGTGGTAGGTAAACCTAGTTGCTTATCATATTATCTATGATTTTTGCATGTCATGTCTGGACAACAAACGTAATTATTATATTATCTACTTTGAATAGAGGGTGAGCTTTTTTTTATAAACTGGTCACAAATCCAAACTCCAGTGCTACTGAAAAATTCCATAGGAAATCAATCTATTTGCCTAGCCTTACCCCAACTATGTTCGGGTCGGTTCCAGTATAACCGGATGCAGCTGAATACTAATATTTTACATTTTTATTTTTTTTAATTCCACACGAAATAGCTAGTAAAAATTACTGCCTAAACCTTTGAGGATTACAGGCGTGATGTTGTGATATCTACAGCATAACACCACTCCGGTATTACCCAAAATGCTGTATAATTCATCATCACTTTACCAGTTATTCAAATCCCGTGTTAAAGGGGGGCCAGCTTATATAAATAAGTAAATGTTACCCTTTATGAATTAATGTCTGTTCGGTGCGACCACAATCGTCGTATGTCAAAAGTTTCGTCTGAAGGTTGGGTGTAACCTCTAGACAAACCTTTTTGTAACGAACTTACAATTATCAATTAACATACGTTAAAAATACACGTCGCGTTTAACTAACGGAATTTACTTTAAGGTGAAAGCTACAGGGTGGCCCGTGAAATTCAATATTTCTTACATTTTTTTGCAATTTGCTGGTCAGTATCAGGTTGTATGTTGGTTAAATTTAGAATTTTGAATCGATATTAACGCGGCCATAACATTCTGCAATAGATATTGAAATATTTGCAAAGTTGGATAGTTATGCAGTCAGGTAAGTATATAAATCTAAAGCTTAAACGAGAACGTAGTACAAACTAAATGTAGACTTCTAAACGTCTGTTAGTGTTAGGTATAATTTAATACGTTAACTTAGGCCATGAGCAGACCAAAGCTGGTCTTAAGACAATTTATTTATATAAATTATATGAAACCTCGCTCATAAAATGAGTAGGTAAGTACCTAATATTATAATATCGTCCAGAATTCTGTATTCCAATGCATAGAGATTCCTGGCTAGGTAAATTGTTGGTCTTATGTTCAACAATTTACGCGTTTATTGTAGCTACCAATAGTATTTAGCTCTAAGGCACAAGGAGGCACAAACCCAAGTGTTTACATTAGATAAGATTACTAGCAATTAATAAGGTGCGCTAATAAAACTAATTACTTGTAATTCTTCTCCTGGAATTAATAAAAGATATTGAGTTAGGTATTATATCAAGAATTTAATCGTTATGATCTTTGTAGCGTTTTCGTTTAATGACGTGAGATGATTATAGTAAGAACCTAGATATAAATTATTGAATGCATTGCAATCATAATATAATACCCCAGTTTATCAATATGCATAATAATCGTCAAAAATAATGTCAAATTCGGTACAATTCTATTCAGTTTCCGTTTTAGCCACGTACAAAATCAAAAATCAAAAGTCGTTTATTTAAATAAGGCTGAAAATCAGCATTTTTTGAAGGTCAAAGTTACATAAGACAGTCCCCCAAAAACGCCCACCCTTCACCACTTCCTAGTGCTTTAGCTGTACAAAGACATCTTTGAAGAACGTACCTGATCGGCTATCTGTATTTAATTTTTATCCTTCATCGTTGATTTGCAGCAATAATGATTTCTAATTGATGCGTTCCGTCAATGCTCAATACCACTCATGTACCTACCTGGAAAGGCTCTTTTTTATTCGCTGCCATTTTGAAGGCCTGTCTGAATGTTGTGGTAAAAACTACAAGTTTTCCTTGTCCTGAAACAAAAATCATGGCTGAAAAAACCGGAAAAATATTATCTTTCATTTAAGATACTTACTATATCTATAAAAGGCGGAAAGAGAAAAGCCCTTTTTATATATTCAGGTAATGGATGGGTTTTAGTCAGTAAGAGTCTGACACTCCCTTCCGCTCCCCCCAGAGCGGGAGAAGTCATTGGATGATTTCCCAGCCCCAAAAAAAAATAAAAATGTAATATATTTGAATAAATGAAAAAAAAACACGTATTTTTCTACCGAAATCAAAATAACGGAATCAAACAAATGTGTTTCCAGTAGAGTGGTAACTGGTTACATTACAAACCCAAGTGGTTTAGGTACCCTAGGTACTTAGATATCCGTGTCAGGGATGCCGCGGTCGCCACATTACGCCCGATAAAGACCAGCCGATTGTAACACCTTACTCGGATATTTGCAAAGGACCAGTATTATGCCGTATGGCAACATTAGATAGCTAATGTTTTGTGTACCTATCCCGGCAAACGCGAGGTCGGGTTGTACTTGTGTTGTAACTTGTAATGGTGATTCTGCTTGCCCTTAGCCTTTATTATTATAGAAATTATTGTTTATTGGCAATAATATGTATTATATATAACCTATGTTGGTTTGTTAGGTACGTTCTTTTGTTACACAAGTATCGTAAATCAATGCGTGATTCATGTTTAAGATTTATATTCAATAAGTGAACGGGTTTTCCAAATAGTTTCTTCATACTTAGTTATTATAAGTTGACATCATATTATTGTTTCTTTGTTTGAAATAAAACATAACTGCCGGTCGATTTTGCAAAAACCTCACCGTGATAATTTAGATCAAGTGAGCGTGAAGTGAGATGTCGTTTCACCTAATGCTAGGGATTGACACTAATGACAGCTCACTTTAAACTCACTTCACGTACATTTTCACAGTGAGATTTTTACAGAATAGCACTACTGACTATTGAAAAGTATCTAGACATTGCATTTCAACAGCAAGCTAATAAAAAATAATTTTTCATTTTCATTTTCCTCTGTAACTTTACGATTTCCTTTCCTATAAACAATTGGCTTCGATTTTCTTATTAAAATAGTAAAATCACAACCCCACGTCAATCGGGGCATGTAAAATACAGGATCATATTTCTACGTACCTTCACATACCTACTCTCATATCTATTCACCACACGACGCGAATGCTCTGGTTCGAGATTCAAAAATAAATTACCAACGGTGATAGGATTTCACATTAGTGGCCAGTATGATTTTAATTAAAACCTCCAGTCTGTGTTCTTTCAAATGAATATGAGCAATTAAAATTAAAAAAGTACTTAAATTGCTCATTTGTTATTTTGATGGGCTTGAATTATGCACATTCGTTTTAGAATTTTTAAAATAGCCTCATATTATGTGAATAAATTGTAGACACAATGATTACCTACGACTTATGTTGTTGCAGGTACAACGTCACCATATAATATGATTATATTGATTTTTTAAGTGCAGAACTACTTCATGGTAAAAGCGTGACCGCATGACCTACACCCTTGATATTATTCCCAGTATTTCTAGCATGATTATTTTCTATGTCCAGAACGTAAAAAAAAACCGGCCAAGTGCGAGTCGGAAGGGTTCCGTACCATTACGAGCAAAAAAATCACGTTTGTTGCATTGGACCCACCTTCAATATTTGTTTTATTTTAATTTGATTATTTTTTTTTTAAAGTGAATATATAACTAAATATTCCGTGAATATATCAAGCGTCTACCTGTTGTCGTTATCAATATCGAGCAAAAACAAGCCCTTAAATATTTATTTGATTCTGTTTTTTAATATTTGTTGTTATAGCGGCAACAGAAATACATCACCTGTAAAAATTAAATTTCAACTATCTAACTATCACGGTTCATGAGATGTAGCTAGGTGGCAGACGGATAGGCAGACGGACGGACAGACAGCTGAGTCTTAGCAACAGGGTCCCACTTTAGCCTTAGGGTACGTTACCCAAGAAAAAAAAGAATTACGTCTTTCTTTTTTTTCTAGACTACATGATATTTGAGTCTTTCATCAAAATTTAACTCTCCCGTTATACATATTTGTTATTTACCTCTAACTTCACCAACCTACGTGCGGTCTAGTGTGCATTGTGCGGTTCCTATGTAAATAGCGAGATTATTTACAGAGCTAGCTTTATAGGACGTGGGCGAAGTTTATAACACCGGGGGCCGGAGATACGAGAGAATATTGACATTTTCAAATGCGTTACATTTAATGGATTTTATTTCTCTTTGTAAAATCTGTACACAGTGGCCCACGCTGGATCAGTAAGTGGCCATTACTTTAAAGTTATAGACAAAAGGGGTTCAATCAACCGAAAGGCAAGGACACTGAAGTCCCTCAAACTCTCTGATCTGTGTAATGGTAATGGATCTATTTCGGTCTCTTACCCGTTCCAAGAAACCACTTCTTTCTCAGAAAATATGTCCGGATATAAACTATGAAAGTCTTAACATACCTAGCTCGAGAGGAGTTCGTGGCTAAGTACTAACAGCCGCACAGGTCGATCGATCAGGTTAAGCTACGCTTGCCGTGGTTGGCCGTGGATGGGTGACCATCTTTACATACCGAGACTCCTCCTTGCCTCGGAAAGTACATTAAGCCGTTGATCCCGGCTGTCATTCGTGGATTTTTGACAGTCGCTACGGGTAGTCAGAAGCCCGAAAGTCTGACAACCTGTCTTACCAAGGGTATCGTATTGCCCAGTTACTGGGTTGTGGAGGTCAGATAGGCAGTCGCTCCATGTAAAAACTGGTATTTAGCTGCTTCCGGTTAGACTGGAAGGCCGACCATAGTTGTGAAAAGGCTAGGCAGATGATGAGTCTTAACATACCTACTTACTTGTCTATCGACCATTAAACTCGTCCATGGTACAAGCTTATATAGGAGCCATTAGCCCCACGTGTTACGATGTACTTTCTATCAACAAGTCTAGCAGAACCATTATTCACTTGTCTTTTATAAATGAACGAGCACTGATATCAATCTTAGTCGTAATCAAATTGCTGAAGTTTCTTTAAAGTTATGCTTTGCAACTTAACTGTTTTAAAATTTGGATTTATTAGCGTCAAAATGTTTTTCGGGCAAAAGTAAACTCATGGGTATACTATTTTTTTTTTATTTATGTTAAATTACTGGTATTCAGCTGCATCCGGTTAGACTAGAAGCCGACCCCAACGTAGTTGGGAAAGGGCTAGGCAGTTTCCTACTTTCCTATTTATGCAAAACACTCATTGAATTAGCTTTTAACAATAGGTTACGTATAGATATTTATAAACCGCTCAAGAACGAGTCGGATTCGCGCAACGAGGGCTCCGTACCATCGCCGATGATTTCTGAAAAAGTGTGCTATTTAGAGACATAGTTTTAGTTTTCCTGTATTATTTACATAACCTTCCATTAAACAAAGAAATTTCAGATTTTACTCTATGCAAACTTCGGAGATAAGAGGGGGGAACGGATTTTTTTTTACATTTTCATCAAAAGTCGTAAACTATGCGGCCTGAAAAAAAAACCATACAATGTTTGAGAATGTGCAAACAGCGTTCTTGCATAGTTATGATATCCCACTTCAAATTATTAAGGCACTGATGCAAAAAAAAAAACTTATTTACAAAATAATTCATAAGTATTAGTAGTTCTTGAAATATCCAGCTGTGACAGATGGACAGACGGACTGAGTTGCACCATAAGGGTTTCCATTTACTATTTCGGTACGGAACCCTAAAAAAGAACTAGTTTTCAAAACATTAACGAGAATAGAGTTCGCCATTTTCAAAAGAAGAATACGACAACGGTTTTCCCTCATTCATTCAAAGACAAAGAGGTAGCACCTGTGTTTTCACACAGTATAAAATGACGATACTCACTAACCACATGTACTACGAACATGCGATGTACTAGTGATGAAGGTTATGTTAAGTTTGCATAATTTAAACGTACATTTCTTGTTACACGATCGATATAGCAAATGTTTGGTTTAACTTTCTAACTTCCTTATATCTCACGGTTATTACTAACTGCAAATTCAGCGATGAAACAGAATTGTAGCACTTTCCTGTTTTTGTAAAACACAATTAAAGTAGGACAGTTTTTACCGCTTTAGGACTGGAATAAAATATCGAAAAATATGTTTAAGGTAGGTAGGTACGACATTAAAACCTTCCCAAAATACATAAGTATTTATGGTACATACCTTTTTTATCGATAAAAATAAAATTGAAATATGCCCGGTCCTTATGCAGACCGATGGCTCTAGTCTTCGTCTGACGCGAGACACGAAATATATTTTCCCTCCTAAATTGAATTCGAGCGTTATATAGATCAAGTTTCGATACACCTTCAAACGTAATACCTCTTTTATATGTAATTGATTGAAAGGGAGTCGTGGCCGCAATTTCATAAAAAAAAATATCGACGCCATTCTCAAATGTCAAGTGAAATTAGATCGTAAACATGGTTATTTTGCAAGTAAATAAATGAAAGACGTGGTAAATTATACAAGGTCGTCGTTTTACAAACTCTGGATTATATTTTTGACATAGTTTCTGACATAATTTAAGTAATTTTCTTATCTATGTATGTTGGTATGTAGCAGTATTAGCTGTGACGTATGAAGTAACGACATTGGGATGAATTTTTAATTTATTGCAAGCATAACTCTTCAACTCAAATATTAATCGTCAAAATGAATTAAAACGTACATTTAAATAGTTTTTTATATAGTGGCAATGACAAGTGTTATTTACACTGCAGTATTATCGAAAATGTCACTAAAAAAATCTATATTAATTAATGTTTAACGTTTTGATGAAGACAGCTTCCTGGTGGAATCTTTAAAAAATATAATAAATGAGTTTGTTTGTAGTATTTTTTTGATAAAAACAAAAGAGTAAGTAGAGATCGTCTAGTTTAAAATTAAACACCCTCCATTTGCTTCGCTTTTATACACATTTCTAATGTTTATACAAACATTAGAAAAAACAACATCTAAAATAAAAGGTTTCCTTTCTATACAGAAAGGAAACCTTTTATTTTAGTTTTAAGGCTAAACTATGAAAGTGCCAAACGAATAAAAATTTATACTCTGTTAAAATGTGTCATTCTTTTTAATTTGCAGCATGCAAATCTGCAGGGCCATTCGCTGTGATGTTATATGAATTTGAAAAAACATTGTTTTGAGTATGTTTTAGTTAAAAGAATAATAGTAATAGAATTTTTATGCCAATAAACATCAAATTAATCATTTTTTGCGGCGAACTAAGGCTCTAGGTTATTCTTTAGCAACGGCATGCGAAATAAAGTATAATTTTTCCGTCAATACTGGTATTAACTAATTTAAATAGATAACTTGTTTTAGATCCAGTGGTTTCTGTTTACGCAAAAACAGTGAAATAAAATAACACAATATATATTTCATAAAAATCACGTTCAAATTCCGCGTTTTGACAATTCACAAAAAGGAACGTTATTGACTTTCAAATACCCAGTTGTCAAAGAATGACAGGTCTGATTTTGAAATACAGACAATTTAAGTTGGTAGTCAGTTTGCTTATAAATGAATGTCCCCAACTTTACAACTTAGGCCTTGTTACGTTAATTATCTACTTACTTACTTTAACATCTGTATCACATTAAGAGAAAGGTCCCTAGAGAAGGCGCGTATCTTTTGGGACCACAGCTAAGCAACATTCTCTAGACTTTTACGTCTGTTTTATTCAACTTATCACTTACTAAGTACATAGAATACGTCTTCTAATGTGCGTAGGTACTTACATTTGGAGTCCTGCGTGACATTACCCTGAAGGATCTTTTACACGAGGAGAATATCTCCCTCTTTGAAAACTCGAACATCGAAAATGTTCATGCGAGTCTCGTATACGAGATTTTCCGGGCGATTATTGGACTCTTGTTCAGTATTAGATGAACACAAACCTCGAATATGATAATGTCGGTATTTTCAAAGGAGAACGAGACACTCATTTACTGTAGATGAGCCTAAACTCAATACAGTCTGCACTGCTTTTTGACCTATGTTAATGAATATGCACGCAACTTCACTATGTGTGACGTAATTCTTTAATCTTGACACATGACGCAGCCCTGGCACTGAATATGCTAAATACCTTTGCTTGAGGTGATAACCAGCCTTGCTCTGATTTTTTTCTTTACTTGGTAGCAAGTAGTCATACTCATAGCCTAGTTATACTCATAATTTTTGTTCATGAGATTGTTGATCGGATTCTAATTTCTATAATCAATCAATCTGCCGAGCCTTTTCCCAACCTTTTATGGGTCGACTTCCAGTCTAACCGGATGCAGCTGAATACCAGTATTTTACATGGAGCGACTGCCTATCTGACCTCCACAAACCGAACCGGTAACTGGGTAATACGATACCCCTGGGTAATATTTCTGTAATCGATTGAGCAAAAAAAAGGAGAAGATAGGTATTTTTACTTAAAGATAATCTTTATGATCCAAACTCATTTACAGTTTTTATTAGAGACCTTAGCCTAGCCTAGCAGCCGGACCAAATAAGGTGTGCTGAAAAAAAACCCCGCGTACTAAGTACCAATTTCACTAAATAAACTAAACGCGATCAGCAAATAAGCCACATTCAACACCTGTCAATATTTCACATTAAATGATAAAACTATCAGCCTTCAGACGAGGTGATCGCGTTCAGTTTCATCGCCCTTAATGTATGAACGTAGGCACACCGCACACGACATAGAACATTGTGGGGAGTCGTGACTAAGTAGGGGTGTAACCACAGAACAGTTAAAGAGGTTAGAAGGGCCTTGTGGGCGGGACAGGCGCGCCACACATTTGCGCGGGCGCTCCAAACCCAACCGAAATTAGAATCACCGGTCAACAGTCACGCTCTTATTGTGAAAGCGTTCAATTCTCCGCGGAAAAAAAGAATTATGCCGTCTTGCCCAATGATAACGTGTCGGAAAAGAAGTCAGGAGTGTAATGTGGCCCGAGGAGGGATTTTATTTCACCGGTAACTCCAAAAACCTTAAAATACGAGTGATATTTGTAATTATTACAAAAGTATTATGTAGTTTGTAGACAAAAACGATAAAATCGCATTTAGATGCAAAATTATACATTGCTTGCATTACATTGGTACGATCTTGCACGACGTGAGCGGTCGCGCAATGTATTGCGTTCACTGCGAACGTCGCGTGCGTCGATCCAAAGCTTCAATTCTGGGAAATCTATGCGCGTCGATAGTGTTGTTCCAAATTGTAAACAATGTCGATATTAAGATGTGTATACGAATGATTATTGTCAGTAATATAACAATGAAAATAAATTTGTTTATATTAACACCAATTATTGTATAATGTGGATTATTAATTTAGTTTCTTAGTTGGTTTTTCGTCTAAAATCAAATTTACGATGCAAACACTTTTTTTAAAATTTTACAAAAGATCCAGCTACAAGAAAACTGTGGTTTGAAGCAACTGGTAGAATTTAATGGATACGTACTAAATGTAGCACAATTTATGTTTGCAACATTTTGCAGAAAATGATTATGTAACGCGGGTGAAACCGCCGGGCACAGCTATTATTAATAAATTAACATGCCACAATTAATAAATACTTTTTCACGGAGTAGTTCACAATAAATTAATTAGATTATATTATGTTAATTCGACTTAGCATTCGATATGGACGTGAAATTTAAAATTTCTTTATAGTTTTTTTGCATATTGTAGCGTTGTTTTACGTTTTATGTTATTCAAAATTCTCTTTTTCTTTCTTTCATTATTATGACGTAAAACAGAGCTGCAACTAGCATAAAACTAAAGAAAATTAAAATTTCGCGGCAGTATCGGATGTTCCCCCTTATTTGACTTTGATTTAAGTTTATTTATATGTAATTAGGAAGTTATTCGTACCGTATCTGCAACTTGAAAAAATGCAAAACTTTAATTAACTAAACTACAGTAATTTTATCGATATGATTAATCGACCTTTTGGTAGCCGTAACATATATGAGAAATAAATTGCTTTTACACGTGTGTGAGTGTATGTCCAGAGCAGTATTTGCGTTAGTGTGACAACCAATAGTAAACACGCGATCTAAGTGCGTGTGGTTTATATGTGTGTGTAATGCGCGTACGTATTATCTCTTGCTTGTAGTTGAGAGACAAGAGTGGGAGACATGCGGCGACACGCGTTCTAATACAAATCAGGAACTACTTCCATTCTAACTTCTTTATCTGTTCTGTGGGTGTAACAAACAAATTGTATGCACAAATCGAGCTAAACATTTCGGTATCGATTACCTGATCGTATCAACTTAACAATTGAGCCAATGAAGCAGATTCGTTTACATTAATACCTATGGCACATAAAGCATTGCACTAAACAGCGGCGGCAAATCGATTATTCATTAAGACCAGCATTGTGACGTCAACGATTTAAAATTATAACAGAATTGGGGTGTTTTCCGTAACAGAGACATCGTGAAATGTATCGATCGGACTTTATTAAGTTATTCTTAATCGGGAGAATGTGGCATGTGGAATGTGGTAGACATTCTAAACACAGCTTTATGCAACGAAGGCATTTAAGTAGGCTTTAGTTAGGTATTATGGTAAATATGTTTTTAGTTTCTGAGTTCTGAGTTTTAAATTACTGTAAGGCGAGTACCGCAATAGTTCATATAAAATTATAGCAGCAAAATTTTCAGCGAAAAACTTTTTCTCCCAGACTTTTTTATAAACGGCCTGATATAAAATCCATATTTTTATTCGGTCTAAAGTGTTAGTTAGTAGCTTATTTAAGCTGGGCTTTGCCTAATACCTATGATGCCTAGGTAGACGCAGGTACACTTTATAGGTAAGGTAAGCGGTAAATGTTATAATAAGTTATAACGAAGGTGTATTATTAAGCTTAGTACTAAAGTATTCAGGAAATTTATAAACATTATGGAATGCAAATAAATGATATGAGTTGGAGAAATATTGTAGTAATAAGTTGTTGTGGACATAGTCATGACCAGGAATGTAATACATATATAAAATATTGTATTTTACCTCTTCGTTTCTTTGCAACTAAAATGATATTAATATGGTTTCTGTCACACATGAACACAATATTATGGTTTTATTAACACACAGTACGAATGCAAAAACCTTTATCTGAATTAATTCTAGTGTTCATATGAAATAAAAAAAGAATCTGTCACAGATAACAATAAAATTACAACTTTGTGCAACTGAGTCGGTAATAAAATTAACGATTTATTTTCTTACAATAAAAGAGAGCAATATTTCCATAGTAAGTTATTTATAAACGGCGGCGCCTACACAGAGCTTTGTTATCTTTAGCTCAAGTATTTGTAAATCAAAGTTTACTATGTTTAGGCACGTTGATCATAAAGAAATTGTTGTGCGCGCTCATAATACATCCAAAAATAGAACCAATCGAAGAACTATACATTTTTTTAAGGAAAACAAGACTTGCAGAAAACAAAAGAACGTTGTTTATAGTTCTCTTATTAAGTGCAAATTTAAAACCGCGTTCAAAAGCTGCCAGTGTCATCATTTTCTATGGAATATTGACAAGTTTTGAACGCGGTTTAGTTAGGATCGCGTTCAATTTCATTGGTGTAATTGGCACTTAGCCACTAAGGGCCGGTCTTGCAGACATACGCTCCACTTGAAGGTTAAGTTGCTATCCGATCCAATTGAAACTAAGTTTTACACCTATTTGCTACTCATGTCCCAATGACAAAACTTTTATCAGCTTATCTTCAATCCCTCTCACGTTTATATTGTCACCAAGGATTGATGAAAACGCAATTAAAAAAAGGGCCTACGTATAGAAAAAATATAACTTTGTCCGAGGTTATTTATTTATCTTAAGGTTGGCATTACAGCAACTTGCATAAAACGTAAATCATAATTCCAGAAAATAATGTATCTGTGGTAATTTACGATGAAGAAGCCATAGTCGTTATCGCTTGGCAACACACGGAAGCAAGATGTACCCAAAGCGATAGTCTTGCAATGCGCCCCACTTATGCACTGATGCGATCTTCAACCAACACAATACCACGGAACCCTGTGATAAGCAAGCTGTCATACAATGTCATTACTTGTACAAGGCGTATTTACTTGTGTAGGTACTTGTACTACTTGTGCAAGTTCTGACAATGACATGACAGTCGAACATGAGAAGTAAAGGGTTGTAGTGAATCCTATAAGTGATCAATATTGACAGTCAACACGACTATTGTTGTAGTGTCGGACTTGTCAACCAGTATCGGCATTCAATTGTTTGTATTTTGTTTACTAATATAGATTAAAACCGCCGAACGTATAGTCATTGTGAATTGACAGTAGGTCTCTAACTAACTTCTCATTGTATTGTATTAATGGTCTCTATTCCTCGCGAAAACCATATCAGAGAACGGATTTTTCCCTTTTACAGTCTACAAGTTCCTTCATTGCTACGATAGCTATGACTTTGTCTCCCGTATCGGAATAAAGAAATAAAAACAGCATCTCTCTTTATCTCCAATGTGTTTGTTTTTGGAAAATAAATTCTATACATTTCTTTATAACCCACCATCAACCCCAGCTTATGCCGTGTAGCTAGTTTTTCACTTTGGCATTATAAATAAATTTATATTTTCTATAAATAAAGACTGCCTCGTTGGTCTAGTGGTCTTAGGTTCGATTCCCGGGTCGGATAAACTGTTATGCGGTATTGTAATCTAGAATTCCTTAGAAACAGCCTACAGTGCGGGCGGTTTGATCGCAATAGGCTTGCCCCCTATTACATGGGACTTAACCATTACTGACAGAATGTGGATGTACTATATGGTACTATGTGGTGCCTCTTCGAGGAAACAAGACAGATTTTATGTTATAAAGTTATCTCAAGTAGTCAGGAATAGTTGAGGGAAAAATAAGCCTGAAATAGACAGTGTAAGTAAATGGGTAATGTTGGAAAATATCTTAAAATTTGAGCAGTTATCTTAAGCTGTAACCATACTAAAAAGTCAAATCATTTATTTTAAATAGGCACAAAAAAGGCACTTTTGAACGTTTGATCAAGAAATAGAATTGATTCTAGTCGCCCCTTCCAAAAGGTAGAACACGTTAAGTCCGCCTGTGTACCTTTATTGTGTGCGAAAAGTTTAAACAAATAAGTAAATAACCCATCGAAGTTTACACACGCGATGGTTATTAGTATTTCTATAATAATGATCTTTTAGCGTCTAGCAAAAGATACTGTTTCTAATTTTACTGAAGTTAGTTCTAGATCTCGACCTCTAAGGCCTATCTCTATAGCATAACCACTGAATTAGAGATTGTCCCTATCACGGTGTTATCTAGTGACGCTTCACTGCCAACGTTCCACTCCACCGTCTCTATGGGGATCGCGAGTGAGGTAACAAATGACGATCTCGTACTGAACACCCTACTTATGAGACGGATACAAAGTGCCCCGTGTATCTACATGTGGTAAAATGAGATACTCGACGCACTGAATTTGACATATTGCTTACTTCTTTCCTTTTCGGCAATTGAAAAGAAGGCGATGGCTTACTGTGTGGAGTTCATTATCTACTATAAGAAATAACGATAGCTCCTCAACTAATAAGCTTATCCATTTCCTGAAAATTAGTCAGTCATAATATTATGTATTTATAATACTTGACGGATATAATTTAAAGTGCGGAACTTTCGCCTGCACTCTTTGGCAACCTGCTGGTCTATTTCATAAAAACTCATCGTGAAAAGTTGCATGAAGTGAGCTTCAGGTGAGCTATCATTCCACCTAATGTCTAGGAAATGACACTATTGACAGCAGCTAACTTCAGCTAAGTTTTCACAGTGTGATATATACAGAATAGATCGACAGCAGCCCCGTATTTCCAAGACTATACACCCAATGCCGATCTGCTTCAGTAATTCATCTACTCTAATATATTACGACTCTTTCCTAGACAATGTATTTTTACGACCGAACTTACACAATCCTATTAACATCGACGGAACGTACTCGTAAATAGGATAGATATTTTCGGATCACGTAACTTTTCGACGTTTATGTCAGCCCCATACATTTTATTGGGGGAGCTATCAATCGCAGGATAGTAACTTTGTTTAGGAAGACAAATCGGAAAAGAGATACTGAACATCAGCACGCCTCATTCCCCAAAGCGCTAGGCAGAGGTGTGTGTTGGCAATTTTAATTAATGATTTGAAACATTGAAATTAGAATATAAATTATTATAGTAACACGCGCCCTTTCTTTCTTGAAAACGGTCCAATTCACTTGTTTCTTTTGCGTTTGCACCGACGTACCAATGCCTCATCAGCACCCATCACCAGAATTTACACCGCTGCACAGTCTATACTACTATAGACACCACTGCCGTTTGTTTAATCGTCACAATTCAATTACTTTATCCTTACTTTTATTTTTTGTATGTGTTTTTTATTTACAACCTTCTTCGGAAAGAGTCTGATCATCTGCAATGTTCTTACTACCCTTCAACTCGAAAATTTACCGAGCGAAGGACGCTGACGCGGTCCCTATACCTTTCTCCCGACACCGATTGGCCGGGACACACGAGGGAAATGTTCTCGGAGTTGTGACACGACGCAGACACCACGACACACGTCACACGACCTGTCGCCTACGTGACGTCATCTGCCAGTAGACAAGGTACCCACTCTATGAGAAAATAACTCGTAAAATATATCACGCGTACAGACATTCGATCGGTATTTGTAAACAAACAGTTTCAACGATCACGTCTCTCATAAGCACTAACGACTTCAATAACCTTAAGACTTGGATATCGTATACCATAACTTTCTCTAGCGAGTTTCCAAGAAGTGCAATTAGCGACACGTATTGCGTGAGTGTCCCCGGTAACGTTGCCCAATGCTGACTTGCCTTGTCCCATAATATCACGGTACACGCTGAGTTTCCATAGAGAATCAATAGTCTTCTATGACGTTACACATAATATGCATCAGCGTATCAAATATCTCACTCATAAATATACATCGACTTACAGTTTGAGTGCTTACATCAAAGGTTACAATGTTATTGAGAATTCTATAAATGTTGAAGTAAATAAAGGGTTATTACTGAAACACCATAGAGTTTTCATGAAACTAATAAAAACACTCGTTATTTCGCAACATTACGTCAACAACATTGGAATACGAAATGAAAACGATGAAAAACGGGGTCTGAGTGAAAAGTGGCGCTTGTTTTGGCAAATGAAAGGTCACCCACAGACGTTATACCTGAAAAAACCAAAAATGTCGGTGGAAATGTGAAAAACTGTGGGTATTCGAGAGTGCTCTCATTCCGCCGGGTGTGTAATGTTTCGAGCGAGCTCCTCAAATAGTAAACGAAACCGTAGCCGCGCCAACGAGCTCATGCAAATTGAGAATACATACTTAATCGTTTAATTTCCTTCGCTTGGGATTGACTGCAAGCGGAGACGATACTGGCTGGTCTAGCTACACAAGTAGTACATGACACCGATATTATTATGTATCAAGTTTGATCGAACTCTTTGAGAACTCGTTTTGTTTTGGTTCACAGAAAAAATCTAGCGAGAAACTTGGACGACTCGTGATTCTTAAACCGGAAGATTTTGTTTCTATTATGAGAGCCTCTAGACATGACACTAATGTAGGCGAACCTCTTTTTTAGTCAATTCTATGAGGTGACTAGTCAAACGGTATAAAATCTAAACAAATAAATTATGAAGTGTCTGTTTGTATTGACAAAATACAGTACAGTATAATATGTATATATTTTCTAACTGCATATATATAAAAGAAAGAAAATACGTTTATTTGCGGCAAACATGGCGGAAAGAAAGAACATTAACACAAAAGAACAAGTTGAGGGAGCGTTACATACGGTGATTATAACAGAAAAAGAACAATTTTTCTGTCTGTCTGTTGTGTACGGCTAATCGCCGAAACGGCTGGAACTATTTGGACGAAACTTTTATTGACAGATAGCTGATGTTATAAGTTACTTTTATTTTAGGAGTTAGCGTCCACGCGAGCGAATCCGCGGGCAGCAACTAGTGCAAACATATGGCCACAGTAACAGAACTTTGTGGCTAAGAACTGCTTTAAATATAAATGCGTGCACTGATTGGACAGGTCCACTCAATCTGTCTGGTTCTTAACTCATAAGACCATTTCAGACACCAATACACACGGTCTTCACACGATTTGATCAAGATAATGTCTGGACAATAAAAGAGACTGCCCTCTGAATTTGTTTAGGCTTTTCTTCTCAGAGTAGACAGATAGGAAACGAAGAACTCAATAGTTTTTAAAGTATTATTGAAGTGTAAAAAGTGTTACAGAAATAAAATCATTTATCATCATCAGAATTGGGCTGACTCACATCTGCTGACACCGACTTACGTCTCACCTCTATATTTTGTTTTGATGTATGACGAGTATGCGAGTTTTAAGTATGTCATCGACATATACAATATTCCTTTAAAGTATTCACCTCTAATATCAATAAGTTACGTTCTCTTTTAACGCATAATGCGTTAAAAGAGAACGTAACTTTTTATTATCATAATATGAAGATGTGACGTCATAAACGCAAATGTCACACGGCACTAAACGTCTCCTGCTGAATATAATAAGTCCCTCTAACACTTCATACTCGACAAAACACGGTCCTTTAAAAAGAGGACTCAACATGCTCAAAAGAGGCGATTATCCGCAAAACATGTTGTCAAAGAAACCTTTACTCACTCTGTAGAAAAATATACAATAGAGACAGGTATTGTAAATGTGTAAAATAAAGTGCTTTCGATAAAGGGACGACCCTTTGGGCGTGACGAGTTATATACATGAATAGAGGACTAGGCTGAGCTCCTTAAGGGTGCGTCGCCACTTTCCAACAGAGGTGGTTTTTTCCTCCAGCATCTCTGGTAGATACGCAGCCTTAGATTCGAGTTGAGCTGTACGATTACAGAGTGAACAGGTCCACTCGTGTGGTTGTTTCCTCAAAAGACTGCCTCCTTGGTCTAGTGGAAGAAAGCGCCACTGCTGAGCATTAAACTCAAACTCAAACACAAAGCATTTATTTCAAATAAACCAATTACAGGCACTTTTGAATTGTCAAAGGGTCGGTCGGTCAGAAAGATGAAGCTACTTGCCCATTCCAAAGCAGTAGGAACCAGTGGAGAAGAACGGGCAAGAAACTCCACGGACACTTTTTTTAAATCAGAATATGGTTACAAAAAATGGGGAACATCATTCATGTTGAAATTATACATGTGAGAACGATGCAGAACGTAAAAAGCGTCCGTAATTAAAGAATAAAGAAAGTAATGAAAAAAAAATCAACAAACAAATTTAATTTTAAAAGATCCGTGGCGGCTGAGAGATGACCAGTTTACTGACGGCGCCCGTTCACGAACATCACGCATGGATGAGCACCATTCAGTTCAACCATTTTGAAGGGACCTTAAGGGTTAGGTCCTGAGGACAAAGTGTTATTGGGTTTTTCCATCTGGAATTACATCATGCAGTAGTTCAAAGGAACTGCCTAAATGGGTATAAACATGTTGATTCGATTTGTCTATTTTGGTTCGATGCAATTGAATTAAGTTCGATTTGCATGATAAAAGCTCATTTGATGAGTAAGGTAATTGACTAAATTGTGAACTTTTTGAAGGCTACTGTAGTCCACTGTAATGGTAATAAATGTTATTGGGATCAAAATTGAGCATTTGAAACGGTCAAAAATAAAATATGAAATCACCTAGAAGAAAGACCGCTCGTCTTAAAAACTCCCATCACCGTACGGAAATTAAATATTATGTGAAGATATAATTTTAAAATTGCATTTATTGCTAATAAGTTCCATTTGAATCTAAAAATCTGTGACGTCACATTGTTATATTTAATACAAATCACGTACAAATTCCGCGTTTTGACAGTTCATAAAAAGTAACATTATTGACTACCCTTTCAAATATCCAATTGTAAAAGATACCCATAATTTAAAAGCCGTGCAAAGCAGGTGCGGGTTGCAAGTATTTATATTAAAAAAAGATCTGATAGGTGTAGTATCTACCAAATCTTTTTTTTTGCAGCTTCCAGACAAAATCGGATTACCTTGCATAATACAGGCGCGAGATGCCGAAGGGCAAAGGAGCAACAAAAGCAATAAGTGCGCGAAATAAATATACTTGAGGTTATTGGGTTCCCTTTCAATAACATAATATGTGCGTGTACGCCCACGCGTTTAGTTATTACGTATGAAAACAATCGAATCCATACGTTAAAGCGAAAGAAACAATGTCTGTCAGTCTTCTTAACTTTTCACACCTTAAGGCGCTTTCAGGCCTAAGCGGGATCGCCCGAAAGGGTTACCGCTATCCCTGAACATATAAAAGGGCTAAGGAAGGAACACGGATGGGTTATAGTCAGTAAGTGTCTGACAATCCCTTCCGCTCCACCCAGCGCGGGAGGAATTATTTGATGATTTCCCACCCTCAAAAAAAAAATTGCTCGTGAATTTTCAAATTTTCTTACGTTTTTTGCAGGCCTAGGTTTAATGTTACTGTAGAATATGTTAGATGAGAAGAAGAAGAAGAAGATGACCCTCAAATGTCATGATTTCATGAAATAGTCATTCCAGGTAATATGAATATCATATCAACATGGTTCTATTTATGATTTTAATGATTATCTGTACTTGCAACGGCTGTGAATCATATTTTGATCAACGTAAAACCTAATAGGGACTGACCTGGAAATTGCAAAAAAAAATAGGATTTCGCGGGCTACCTAGGCGCTTCTCCCTTAACGGTTATACGGATTTCGATGTTATTTGGTACACTGATAGACTTGGGTTAAGTTATAGGACATTATATCCCGGTGATACGTTTCCGTTGTGTAATATCCGAATTCCACGCGGGAACTGACGGGGGCAAAAGCTAGTCTTTCATGTATCGGTGAATTATATAAAAATAAATCACTTGTAGACACAGACAATATTCAATCCGTCGTGATTTTCTTTGAAAGAAATATCAAATGAATTCTCAACGTTATCATTTCATAGCTTTTATTTATTTACTTAACCATAAGCCTCGTTTTTTTCCTCCAAAATTATTTGAAGATTTTGGTCCCATGTTCTATTTACTAGCGCCTTTGCCTCGGACAGTTTTAATGACTTGAGCAAACATTGAGATTTTTTTTATTATACTTACTTAAGTTTTATATTTATCTGGAGGCACGGTAGTGTCCCCGCCAAGACGAGGCATAAATAGCCAACACTTCGATTTTTAAATTCGTCGACCAAAATCAGTTTAATCGAATCAAATTGTTAATACTCACTTGGTCAATACGAATTCACACAAATATGTACAGTCGTGAAATGTAAAGGGTATCCACTAGTAGCTCAATTTCATATACACTAAATACTTACTTTATCTACTGCAAGCATCACTATTAGGTGTATTATGTGACAGTCGCCATATAAAATCATAGAACGAACTGCAGAGTGCAGGTATCATATTATGGCCGACTAAAGAGGAAACGAATATATTTGAATAATTCAACCCTTTCGTACGTCAGTAAGTCAAAAACTATACGATACAAAAAGTTTACAACTAACCATTTTCCTCCCCCTTAACATGTCGTGAGGCAATATCTAATCTGTCCTATAGGTATAATCTTTGGGTTACAATCTAACAAACACTTTAAACACTTTTTTAGTCGTTGTATATAAACGACGACCAGATACCATAAATCACTGTCTAAGTTATTATTGTAATAACATCCCAAAAAAAAAAGCAATCATACTGACCGTCCTCCAACTACGGATGTGGGATTGGAGACAATTCGCGATCAAGAACAGGTTAAAATAATATTTATGATTGTAGATAACATCACATTACGTAGGCACTTAATATCCCTAATATTTCCTTTAATCTGTTTGTTGATAAATCTTACGTTAGGTAGGTACCTACAGTATAACAAGTTATTTGGTATACAGGCAAAGATATTAATTATCTCATTTTTTGTTATTGAGTGTGTTATAACCTTCTAACTTTATGGTATACTTTAAAAGGTTGATGTAAAAGAATTGACGACTCAGAACACTCAACATTGTTTAAAAGTAATTGCAAGTTGAACAAGCTATTTGGCATACATACCAAATACCTTGTTTGACTGTACAGACGCCAGCACATCATGATATCCCTAACTGTCAAATTTTCCAAATTGAAAATGAACCTTATATCGTTGCAATAAAGTTGAAAAGTTACCAAAGAAATTTGATAGATTGGGGTAACTTGATGTGCTGGCCCCTGTACAAGAACAAAATGACGTAGGTAAACCAAAATCGTATTTAATGAGACGATGACAAGAAACAAGTTGTGGGTAATGATCGCTTATTATCCTCGTAGGAAACGTCAACATCAATTTCGGGCAAAAAATAAAATGCTAAGTTTGACTTGGAACATTGATAGGACATTACGTGGAAGTATAAAAATTCTAACTTTACAAGTAGTTAGTATTTTGAAAATAGAATCTTTGATGTTGACAGTTTAAGGAACAGTTTCTCAATTGACACATTTTTCTCTTTCTCTCATTCATTTGTGAATTTACGTACAGTCCCTTTATTACTCAAAGTCAGATTAGTTCTAAAAATATGAAGACGTCAAGAGTTCTTCAAGATAATTTCATTTTCAAAACACGAGTCGATGGCAAAACTTGTATGTACAAAGATGGGTATTTGTCGTCAAAGACTTGTATGCAAAGTTCCATCAATATATTTTTATGGTATCTGCAATGAACTGTGACGAGACAACCCTGTCGTTTACTGCACACAAACAACATCTCATAAGGATTCCGCATCTCGTCGAGGCAAACAAACTTTTGACAACAAACAAAAAGGCACCAGACCGACGCGAGACAAATCTGAACCACGTCCTTTTCACGCACGCACAAAGAATACAAGATGACAAGAAAAAAGCAAATTAAAATAAGTTGAAAAACCTGGCGTAAGAAATACCGTGTGTGTTCTTCCAAATTGTTTTGTTTTGTTCCCAAAGTTGTTATTTCAATACTGTGGGAATACGTCTCATGAATTCATTCAGCACGATACTTAATTCCATCAGGAACTTCTCAAATAAACTTTTTCATATAAACAAACATGCCACTCGTTGATTGATTGATTTAATAAGATTAAAGTCGGATTGCGTGACTGAGATGTCGAATATAGCATCAATAAAGCTCAGCGCAGACGAGCCACCGGTGGCTGACGCCTCTTGCTACGGTGTTGTAGTACTACTGTAGCGTGGCGTGTGCGTGGAATCCATACAGAACGTAGGAAAAATCATGTGAAGCGCTTGTCGCTGGGCTACCGGTGGTCGGTGGCTCCTTTGCGCCGAGCCTTAGCGTTCGATCGTAAACCTAATTTAGTACAGCTGCTATATTTGCTGCTAAAAGATCAAATAAGACTAGAACATTCGAGTCGGACGACTAAAATCTCCTGCCCAAGAATGAAAATAGATTGTCGCTAACATGCCGCTGGTCCTTCCGCAATATACGAAGAGATTCTGTTTGCTAGATCTTATTTAATGCTACACAAAACAAATAAAGTTCTAAGAATGTTTGGAAAAGTTATGTTCTGCACAAATATATATAATGGTATTAGCGCTCGAATTTCAATATTCCCTAATGATGTCAACGGGCCCTTGGCGCGGCTATATTTAGGCACTTAAGGCTTATGATTAGCTGGATGACGACGGTTTATCATATTCCATCAAATTGAAGGTTTTATCGACTCAATTAATTTGAGTAACTGGATGTTTGTACCCTGTTAATTGAATTAATTGGATCGCGTTCGCCCCTCGCCGGGTTTGTCGCCGTTCGCAAACAATTACCTAATTAATATTATACGTAGATATGACTGTCGATTATTCCCGGTTTATTCAATTGATTGATTGGTTTTTGAAAAGGGATTCTGTGTACTTTTGTTTACAGCTTTCTCTGTGGTTGTTTTATTGTGGATGCTTTGAGAATTCAACGACAAGATTAAATCGAAAGTATAAGGCTTATTAATCTTTGTCAACATTAGGTATATAGATATGGAGGTACTTGTACATGATTATATATAGGCAAAGATATAATATGCCTCATGTTCTTATAGCAAAAAATATTTTGTGATCAAGGATACGTATCTAGTGGTTAATACCACTTAAGATAACAAGATAACTTAGTTAACCTGCACCTGTTAGCACAGCTAGAAGACAAGAAATATTTTCGTGAACCTAAGACCAAAGATAAGAAAGATTTGACAAACTGTTTATCAAATCTTTGCACACGAATTATCTGTGGGTTTCCATTTTTTTTTTAAGTTAAATGTATTTGATAGAATTAATTACTGCAAATTAAAGACTTGAAAGAAAGGTTGACCTTTTGTATCTTAACAGACTATAACGATCAACAAAGTTAATCTAAGTTTACTGGCCTGTCAAAGTTGACAGCCAAAAGCGAAACAGTTACAAAGTAATGAACGTTTACTGTCAACGTTTCAATGAAAAAAAATGGAAATTTACCTTCAGGAAAATCCAGAAATCTATAATGTGTCAAACCAAGGCTTCTTGAAAGATTTGCGGTTCACAGCCTAGGCAATACTTAATTCGGATGTAGCAAGTCTTCTCTCATGGGTTTTTTTGTTCATTCATTCAAGTTTTGACGATGTCACGCTTTGTGGTATTTATTTGTCAATAGACAACGATTTCAAGGTTCCATTATGAAATAAATTCTATTAGTCGAGCGTGGCACACTTTACGGTAGGAAAATACGAAAACTTTAAGAAATTAACTACGGAACTTACCTACTTAGATGGTTTAAGATCCTCCACCAACTCTTGTCTTGATATTTTATGGCGTTGCCAAAATATTTTCGCTATTTTCGTAGAAAATATCTAAAGTGTTTCCATTTCGTAGTAAAACGTTTTCTTGATAACTGCTTGCTGTTTCAGTTAAGGCGATAACTTCTGAACACATATAAGTCGTGCCTTCACCTCTTCGAGTAGTTAAATGCAGCGAACTCGGTCATTGGCCTGCTCTGACGTCAATGGCGATGTTGCACCTCTCTACTTAGACGTACAGCAGATACTTAACGCTTTATATTTATCAATACTGAAATAATCGAGGACAGCGTACAATCAGGAACACAAAGGATTTGCGAGTTCTTTGATGTTTCGCTTTTGTTGATCCGATTTGAATTCTCAACTCTGATGATGCGTGGATAGTATCAACACTTTTTGTGTTCTGACTTCTGAAGTTGACTGTACCTGAGGTCAGTGGCACTGTATGGCAGAGTGTTTTGGGAGTACTCTTATATTGCAGACGCGAGCAGAAACGGTAAATGTAGGTTAGTGTTGAATACGTGCCGACAGCAAGTTTATGATTGTTTAGCGTGACGTAAAAGGTAGAACATACAATCTTTCCCGCCAACATACTTTGTAGCTGTAAATGCGGCTATTAATGTCTAATCATAAATGATTCTAATTACAGTCTCGAGATCTAGTCTAGTCATAAAATGTGAAACGTTTAGTTTGCCAGGCTTCACTCTCACTAACTTATCTCTTATACGTTTAATTGTATACTCACAAAGCTTTATGTCTCAGTAATACAGTTTCCAAATGGAGGCCAGCTGTGTGAGTCACTTTATTTGAGGGACCCCCCTCGGTCACAATAAAAAGTGGGAAGTTAAATTTTACTAGCGCGAAGAGTGCTCCATTCTGTTCGACGTAAAACAATTTATTTTGCCCTTCAGTAAATCATTTTGTGGAGGCGTCCTTGGCAAACTGGTGGCACCGTCGCTTATACGCATTTAACTGAGCTAAATGAGTTTGGAGAATAAGGGAGCTAATTCAATTATGCCAAGTTGTGCGTCGTGCGGTGTTGTTCTCCTCGGTGACACGATGTTGAACTGTGTGTTCACTGTTTTGCTCCCCAGTGTACTCACATGATATCGGTCGCACCTACTCGTGTAATTCAACTGTAACGCAATTAAGTATATACGTGCCAGAGCCCTTGTTTCATCGCATTTTATCGATACCGTGACATAATGCATGAAGAATTTTGACCGTGAAGGCGAAAAAAAATGAATTAACATCACTTCATTCGATTATAGCAGTGACAGCCCAGTAGCGTGACTGTCGGACTGCCAAGTCACAGGTCTCGAGTTCAAACCCAAGGCACCTCTGATTTTACAGATTCATGCGCGTATTTTATAATTATCACTTGCTTAAAATTCGGTGAAGGAAAACACCGTGAGGAAACCAGCATGTCTTAGAGATATTTCTCAACAGCATGTGAAGCTAAGCCAGAGGCCCATGGGCAGCATAAAAACTCTGACACCAGGTTAGTCACTAACCTCACGAAAAGAAGAAGATTCGATTGTAAATATGCCAAAGTAGCAGGAAGTAGAGAAAGGTACAACGTATTGAATATTTATTAGATAACGCTAGGAGGATAGCCCTGGAGGGGCGTCTTTTTACTTAGTTTGTTGTTTTGCCAATAGCCGACATTTTAATTGATTAGCTAACTACTCGTTTTACCTAAAGTAATATATACTACAAACATTACCAATTTAGTATCCAACGCGTATTTTCAAGCAATGAACTAAACTACAGCAGTTGACGCAGCAAATAGATACTTATTTTGATTCATTACAAACATTACTTCGGAAATAGCATGTAATTAGCAATTTATATTGCTACTAACCTGAGATATTAATGGCGTTGCGAAACAGTTGTCTACTCAAGAGCAAGTTACAAGAACTTGTCAATAGGAATCTATTGTTAAATTTTGTCATACGTTTCAAGAACGATCAGTCTCTAACAGATTCTCGGAAACCTTGACCTGACTCAACGCGTTTAATAAACAGGCATAGGTATTATTTGTATGCACATGGGTTCGGTGTACGATAACTTTATTTACATTTGATAAGTTATCACGACGAAGTTAAACAAATACAGAAGCACGTGTGCGTCTGACGCGTATCCTTTAAACCGAAACGCCACTTTATCTATCTGTCCGTTAATGCGTTTATAACTCGAGAAATGCAAATTCGATTTTCGTGATTTTTATTATATTTTGTAGCTATGTTCATTGGCTAGATTTTCGTTAACGATTTTAGTCCACGAAAGCAAAGCTGTGAGCAAAAGGTATTTTGAACTTTATTAACTACCTTCTGAATTAATTTTAGGATTTGTTTTGTTATGTGCATACCTAAATGAACTGACTAAAACTAACCTTGGAAGTATGACTACGAAAACTCGCGCTACTCAGTAATGTAGAACCCGACATCTAGCGTGTTTTCTAACCCAGACTCTAGCGGTCGAGAAACGTAAGCATTGCCTAATAATTCATGTCCTTCCTTTATGTTCGTTTGGCCTTTAGCCTACAGCCTCTCAACCCACTGCATCCTTTAGAACGTAGATTGATGTCAGCAGGTACGGGGAGGCGAATATGTAGGCAGTTAGTTAGAACTTTTTCGGAAGGCATGTTTACCTATATTAATATCATGAGGGGCAAAATTTGTGAGTTGGTATGCATTTAAGTAATTTTCGGCATCGGATTAGCAGTTCTGGGGATTACCTCAGAACTGCTAATCCCATTCCGAAAATTCTTTTACTCGCGAGAAGGGAGAAGGGAGAAGTATTGCCCAGTGTCATAGAACATAATTTTAACTAAGGTAAATTTCTAGAAGAAGCTAGTTGGATCTGTTTGTTGTATTATTGTTTAAGCTCTTTTGAGTGTCTTAAAATAACACACAATAAAACAATGAAAATGAAATAGGGATTTTTCTTTCATAATCTCAAAATGAACTTTTGTCTTAACACGCGGAAAAGATTTCATGAAGTAATCATCGATGCGCAGGATTGCCTGGATGCCTCAACCTGTATCCAGTCAATCCGTTAATTTGGCGAAGTAATAATAATAAAAATACCACAAAAAAGTTTTCTTTATTTAAAAAATCTAGCAAATTTTGTAAGAAATAAAAAATATGACCTTAACAGATGTATTAAGAACGCCGCGAATATCAATAGCATGTAAACAGCCTCGAGTAAATAAATATCAAATGACTATTGCATCTATGTATAAACAACTGCGTCTTGCAATACTTTATAACCAATGCAATTGTTAGATACTAACATAGTAACGGAAGACCTTGGAAACATGCTGGTCCTGCTCCACAGGGCAATCTAGTGTCTAGACAAAATCAAACTGGTTGCTAAGTAAATTAGGTAATAATTTATTATTTATAAAATACTATTTTAACATGTTGAAATAACTTCTCACACATTGATTGATTTATTATATATTAACTTTTAGAATGTTTGTAAATATGTGAGCACCATGTACTTTTGACATACTTAAGTTACCTACCATTACTATATGTGTTTTTCTTTTCACCTTTTGTGGTGTAGTGTTTTTATTCTGGGTGCATCGTCTTCACATATAATGTTATAATTCATGTATACAAAACATTGTAAAACATTTTAAAAGAGTAACGGTGGAGTTTCTTGCCCATTCTTCTCCACACGAAACTACCTTTTGGAAGGGGCGACTAGAATCAATTCTATTTCTTGTTCATTTTGACGTTCAAAAGTGCCTTACTTGTGCCTATTTGAAATAAATGATTTGACTTTGACTTTGACTTGAAACAGAATGATTTTAAGTTATAAAACACGCGTTTATTTTCCAAAAAAAAAAAAAAAGCATCTGTTAATGGAGTAGACAGAGCTGATATTTTTTTTAAAATGATATTTAACGAAAAGCGGTTCCGTTAACCCGCAATAGTATAGCGTCCTTACAAGCGAAAAAAATATATAACCATAAAAAAATTCGAGAAAAATAAATTTGCTGCTCCCTACATTTTAAATATTCGCATAACTTGCTAAAATTTAGGGAGCAGCTAAGCTTTTTTCTTGAATTTTTTAATGGCTACTTATATTTTTTTTAGCATGTTTGGAAATTCGGGTAGACTTTTGCGGGTTAACGGGAACGCCGCACGAACACGAACTACTAACCCAGGCGCTGCTTGGTCCTGTTTGCGACCATTACACTCACGAGTATAGTACTTGTACACTTTATAATTACCCACAGGTCCGGATTGAGGGTCTACAACCTAATTTTTGAACAATTTTAAACGTGTGAGCGAACCCGATCAATGGAGACAACAATAGATTCAGGGTCAAAAGAACACGTGACGTTTTCCTTATAAACCAAACTTGGAATCCTGAAATTGTCTGCTTTCCGTCCTTTATTGGACCTCTACCTTTAAGTTTGGAGATATTTTATTATGAAAGATTCTTACTTGAATAGCCAATCGTGATTTTGAATCAATAGTCTGGATATGTTCAAACTAGAAGGTCGTTCCAATAATCCTTGAGAGGTTTCTAGTCTTGGGGGTACGGATTCGTCCCTGTACGAGTATGTGACGATATCATGCAGGTTTAAGTACGTACGTGACTTGATAGAGATCTGACCCGAAATTTTGTTAAATCGTGTGAAGTGGAACGGGGTCGCAGTTAATTGTTTGGAGTGTCAAACCGTGAGATGGTTAGTTAGAAGCTTTATTTTAAGTACCTACACACGTCATTTATATGTAACAAGCCAGTTTTGCCAACTCAGTTATCGCAACACCATGAAAGAGGTTTACATATGAATTTCCAGCTTTAAGAAAAAGGAAAAGGTTGACGACTGTTTGAAAATTGAATTATTTAATTTTTAAACAGTAATCACTCCGAAAGATATCATGTTGCAAAAAATTCATATAATACTATGTATTTTAGAGAAATACACGGCCAAGAAATTAAAATAGAACTCGCATAATGCCAAAATTATCAGTACGGTCCTAACTTCAGAATAGTAAAATAACTATCATTTCGTTTATTTATTTTAAATTCATAATAGAAATTGCTTACATTTTTTTAAAATTCCAATACTAATAAGTATGTACATACATATTTGCAAAACGTTCAAATTTGGAATACGGAATATGCTTTCGCTCAACCTCTTACTAAATTACCGAGTTACAATAATTTATATGAGGACGGTAATATACTTTGTAGAAACTACTAAAAGCAGATTATAAATAGATCCCGAGTTAAAAATACCTCGCAAAGAGTGCCAAGCAGGTAAATATGCATTAAACGGTAAGATTACAATCCTACACGCGCATACATTACCCTCCTTATGGTTGGCTGTAATTGGATAAAGGTCGGACACATTAGTTAAAATCCTGACGAATGTTGTCCTTCAATGAAACAGAAAACCGTATGTATAGTCACGTTCGATAATATATTATTATGCGAGTATTTGTATAACACTTTGCGAAATTTTCTCCAAATTCTTCTTCTCACAGATAGGTTAATCAAAATTTCAATAAGAAGAAAGAAAAAGTTTAGCGGAATAGCGCATCTGGAATACGCTACATGTAACTAGATACATGCTCACTAACTATAGATATACGACCGTCCGTACAAATATTGTTATGTGCATAAGTAACGAATAAAGAAGTATAATTCTTTTACCTTCCAATTTATATCTTTTGCCTTCACCGTGCTAGTGCCCGATGCTCCGTTTGAAATATTAACAACGTTACACTTTTATTACCTTTATACTGCCTATAATGTTGCCTAGTTTCGCTTTATTTATTACGAGTCTACGTTCAGATTAAGATACCTCTTGCGGTACGTATGCCAGTAAAATAATTTTTGTTCTGGGTTCGAAGCATAGAAGACTAAATTAAAATATCTTATTCAACGAAGAACATCTACGTACGTTTCTATTGCTACCTTCACGAAAGTAAAATAGAACGAAACGAATGCA
The DNA here is from genome assembly GCA_951799385.1 of Hyppa rectilinea. Lineage (NCBI taxonomy): Eukaryota > Metazoa > Arthropoda > Insecta > Lepidoptera > Noctuidae > Hyppa > Hyppa rectilinea. The sequence continues at coordinate 8,137,754 of OX637308.1, read as the reverse complement.
CGTTCATTAATTACGTAACATTGTAAAAAGATAACGAATAAAAAAAAAAGATACACACTAAGCACAAAATATTACGCAACTGCCCGCATAGCTCGTCCATTCACCACTTTAGAATACTATCTGCAGCAATTTCATCAACATATCTACGAGAGTTGTAACTATACAATTCAGCCGATCTATTCTGTTAAAATCTCACGGTACAGAAGTCAGCACATCAAGTTACCCCAATCTGTCAAACTTATTTGATAGTATCTAACTTTATTGCAAAGACATAAGGTTCATTTTTCATTGAGAAAATTTGACAGTTAGGGATAGCTTGATGTGCTGGCGTCTGTACAAAACGTAGGTGAAGTGAACTGTCAATAGTGTCAATCTCAAGGATTAAGTGTAACGACAGCTCACTTCATGTAAGTTTTACGGCAGGTCAAAAAGTTAAAGTCAAATCATTTATTTCAAATAGAAACAAGAAAAGCACTTTTGAACGACAAAATGAACAAGAAATAGAATTGATACTTGTCGCTTCTTCCAAAAGGTAGATTCGTATGGCGAAGAAGGGGCAAGTAACTCCAACGTTACGCTTTTAAAATGCTACACAATGTTTTTAATACATGAATTATAAAACTATATGTGAAGAAGATGCACCCACAATAATAATACTTTACGAAAAAAGGTGAAAAGAATGCATGCCAATAAAAGACTATCAGTATCTATTTCCAGTGTTCTATTGTCTATATTTTTCAGTGGTATTCGATTAATTTATCGATTATCTACGGTAGTGTTGAGATAAATAACGTTTGCAATTGCGCCTCTCGTATGTTTTAAATATAAAATGTTTAACAATTAAAGTTGCTTGTAATCACCCGCCGGTTAACGGTCCGAAAACTAACGGTATCGTGCAACCGTAAAATCACTGCCCTACGTTCACACAGAGTAGTAAAAAAACAGATACTAGCAAACATTGATTTGGTTTTTATGTATTAACATTCCTCAATTTTCGCCTACCTAATACGAATGGATAAAACGGCTGGCCAATGAAATAGAGCCGCCATCAATCAACATATAATTTTATCAATATTTTTAATCACCATATTTAGCTATCAATGAAGTAAGGATTACGCACGATACTGACGTACATCAAAAAAAAATATAGTCATCGTGCTCTGAAGAGTGATATAATTGGATAATAATCTTGTTTTGCTGTAACAGGGTGGCTGTAAGCTTATTAAATGAGCGTCGTGTCGTTTTTCACACCATTTAGCCGCCTGTGGGTTGTTTGACGTCACGCTTGTCTCGACTCCTAATTCCTGATACCCTTATTTCAAATCTTTTTCCGGATGTATATCTCTCCCTAAAGTTGGATTGATTTTTCGACTTCTGTGAACTTTACGTGACGATCTAATATCGTTATTTTCGTCACCTAGTTTAATTGGTCCTTTGATATTAACTTTTTTACGAAGTTATTTCGTATCGTTTTTTCTAACTACGCAAGCGAAATATCGCCTTTACAGAATTTATATATATACCTATTTTTTATTTTTAGTATGGCTCGAGACTAACCTAGTGTCAAAGTTTTTAGACCTCTGACTTAGTTTCACATGCTGTTGAGAAAAATCTCTCAGACATGCTGGTTTACTCACGATATTTTCCTTCACCGATTTTTAAGCAAGTGAATACAAATATAGAAAATTATAGGTTATTATAGAATTTATATCGAGCACTACCACACGTTTATTCAACAATGTATTTTAAGATTTAGCAGGAAGAATGTGTTAATCGATTGTTTGGCCGAAGATCATAAAACGTTATTACACATCGATATTATACACATATCGGCTGCGAAAAGCTGTTTGTTTAAAGAAAACGCACATTATTCGATCGTTATCACGATTCTAAGGTTCTTGCTTTATAGACAATCATTAGGCCTTGTGGTCGGTCAGTGCATAATCTAGATTAACCGATAAACAAGTTTCTTTTTCATTGACTTGTAACGACTAATTTTATTACATGTCAGGGTTATTTCCAAAAATTAATATTCGTGTTTTTTGGCGATACTAAATATGAATGTATTTTGTCAGTACTATTAGGAAGTTCTTCCGTTTATTTTATTCCGAAGGATGAGCGGAAGACAACCTGTAAAGAACCCGTAGTTCAAGTCTCCGTTTTTCTGAAGAAAAAAGATCAGCTGATCCATACATTTTGACGAATTATGCGAACGTTAATGTACTAAATAGCTGTATTTTTTTTCGTGATTTCAGGTATGGTTCCATTGTCAAAGTTGTTCATTTTCATAAGTACCCTCTGAAAGTTTAACATAACACACTGTATACATATATAATTTGATATTAAATATATTCATACTAATTAGAGGATCACGTCAAGTTCAAATTCGGGGCCTGTTTTACCCCTAGATAGGTACTAAGCGTACCTCTAGAATGTTACCTTGCAACATTTACCATAGCGATCCTGAGATGATGTCATGATGACGAGTTTATTTTTTTTAATTTTTCTATTTTTAGCAAATGGTTTTAACGATCTATTTTTAGTGTTTGGAACGTCTTCGATTGAACGCATAGTTATTTATAAATTAATATTAGTATTAACTTTTTCAGTTGTTTGCCTTAGATACTGATGTAAAACTTTTTTTAATTTTGTTGGAGTTAAGTTCAATTAATTTATTTATCACAGAAAGGGCGAACTCTGTATCGCAAATGTAATTAAATATAATTTATGGTGAACGGCCTAAGAGATAAAGCCTAGTATAACATATCTTAATTAAATGCAAATAAAATATTAAATACGCACTTTACTAGAGTGGGTATAATCACCTTATCTCGTTATTTATAACCTCATTCGTCTTACAAAAAGTTAAAATACGAATCATAGAAAATTGCAATCATAAATTGTTTTACAAAATATACAAACTGCCACAGGTAGATAAATAAAATAATTTCGAATTTTTTGTTTTGACAACTTGCAAAAAAAAGATCTCAGATGTTAATATTAATATTCAACTAACAATATTTCATTTCGTGTCGTATTTATTTCAAAAACTATCTACAAATTTGATCATTTTCCCCAGAGAACTAACTAACTTGTCCAAAGAAAAAGTGGCTTCTCTCCTTTACTGTGAGATAGTTTTCTTTTCCAACTTTTATCGACATTTATTGCCCCGAAGAGTCTTGTTTAAGTAACAAAGAAATGTATCTTCTCCCGAGACTTTTTTCAATAAAAATATAAAAGTTTCTTTGCTTTGAAATTATGAAAATGATTTATGTTTTTTATCTTCTTTTACAACCTAAAACTAAAACATATGAATTTTGTACAAGTGGTAAAAAAGGGAAAGACCTCATAAGGCGTCATCCATCGCTGTCAGTGGGAAATGTGCCCAATGTGGCTGGCAGCGTTGACACGTTGGATGGCAATGCTGATTCTTTGGCCTAAAAATTGACCAGCCTTCTGGTCACATGTAGAGTCGACCAACCGCTGGGCGATATCCCGAAATACTCGATAAGCACTCGGGCCCACGGCCTAAGTGATTCAACCAAACGTCTCGAACATATAACTTCCAATAACGTTATCTTCTTTTAAAACTACACTAATGTTTGCTTAAGAGTAGTTTTCCGTTCGCAAAATTGATTTGATGTTGAACTCTGGAGACCTTTTAATTAAAAAATATTTAGCATAACCTGTTAACGGTCGAAAATCACGGTAGGTACCGTCGTCAGATTAATCTCAGCCAAACCCGACCGGGAAAAACACCATTATTTAGATGGCTTAATTGCCCTCGCCGTGATGCGATGTTATGTTACGAATGTCAGTTCAATCGCTTGCAAAAGTCACGCAAGCTATATCTGTAATCGATAATCATTAAATATGATAAACGCTGGCTGACGGTTCACTTTTAATATTATTACAGCTAATAATTGCCACTATGAGGTAAAACCTGGAACGCGACAGTCATGTTTTATCATTATTCACCTGCTTTATGTCAAATTATTTGGGTCGGCGTAGCGCGTATGTTTCTTACATACATTTATACATTACATACATTTATTACATACTTTTTTTTTTTTACATACATTTATTTATTAGCCATGCTTTCTTATTAAATGTTTTCTTTTTGCCCCTTCGGTCAGTCTGATAGCTATCAATAAATATCGCCTAGGTTGCTAGTATGGTTTATAGATCATCATGTTCCTAGCCTTTTCCCAACTATGATGGGGTCGACTCCCAGTCTAACCGGATGCAGCTGAATACCAGTATTTTACATGGAGCGACTGCCTATCTGACCTCCACAACCCAGTAACTGGGCAATACGATGCGTCATCAATTTTGATAGATGTCCAGAATACGGCCACTGCCCACACTGTGTAATGACGTCAACTAATAATGCTCGTGATAACGCTGATGTATCCCACGGTTTATCGATCGATAATTTAAATCGACTTAGAGCCCACGCACGCATCCTACGTGGTGCACTAATTCATAATTCTGAGCTATTTTTAGTTCGTCTATTTGGATGCTATGTCAAGCGTGTGGTTTTCAAGTTCATGATGATTAAATGAATTATTTTATGGATGTTTATTTTAACATAACATCACGCCGGTAATCCCTGAAGACTTCGGCAGAGATGTACCTATAGAACACCCACATGTCACCCGTTATGTATGAGTCCTATGTAATAGAGGCGAAGCTATTATCTTCAACCGGGCACAAAACCAGACTACAGTCTGCTACTGAGAAATTCCGGATGAAAAAACCCAATAACACTGTATCCGACCCGGGAATCGAACCCAGGACCCCATGCTCAGCAGTAGCATTTGCTACCGCAAGACCAATGATACAGTTTTTTTTTAATCGGTAATAATCAGCATCATATGATATGTATAGTAACAGTCAAACAGTAGGACTATCTACCGAATAAGTTAAGACTAGGGTTACGCAGTTGTAAACTCATTTAGCATTACTTACCATTCATGAAAAGCTTTTAATTTTATTTGCGTTTATAGCCAAGTAAGAATGAAGAAATTATTTAAAGAATACCCATTTTACATAGGTAAATCTGACTGATTATTCAGCGATATAATAAATAACAAGAAAGCGCTGATTCTCTGCCTAATTTGAATGAATGACTCTTAAATTTGTTTTTGAACACTGCCTAGCCTAGCTTCATGAATTATAACGATATCTCAATAATCCACCAACAAAGCGTCGAATTATAACATCGTCTACTCTGCAAAACAAACCTTTACCGTTATCTCAGCCACACAATATACGCGAACATCCGAGATAAATCAACAACGCGTTAAATCTCTTACAACCTCAGTATATTAACTAAACAAATACATCCCGAGGTACTGGAGCGGTAATTACCTGACTTTAATTATTCGCACCATTGCCCAATTAACCCACTATAACGGAGAGCTTTAGGAGAGCCTCTAACTCTATTTTTTCCGGAATTAGGGCTGTGCTACTGAGAACCGATACAGTCGGTTGATTCTGTAAAAATCTGACCGTGAAACTTTGGTGAAATGAACGTGAAGTGAGCCAGCCGTTCCACATAACAGCTCACTTTGAACTCGCTTCACCTATGTTATCACGGTGAGATCGTTACAGAATACTACTACTGCAGACTATAGATAAAAGAGGAACTCTTTGATCTGTTTATTTAACCGTCTATGCACACACATACATATATACAGACAAAAAGAAAGGAACAGAAAATACGTACAAAGGTGATGTTTTTTTCTAAAAAAAAAGCAGCCATAGCTGCAGGTAATAATCAAGATCTTAAAGGGGAATCCCTTTAAGATCTTGATTTGACGCACGTTTTGTTATTGATGCTATGATAAATTAAATCCTCCGATCATTTTTAACTCCCCTGTTCTATGGTTATACCCACACGATCGACATCACGTCAATGGTTTGAAGATCAAGGCATCGATCGCATATAGGAATAGATTTATTTGATTGTTTTGCGTTGTTTTTTTAAATGTCGAATGAAATAAACCAAACGGGAAACGTCGAGCATTGAAAATAACTCAATACATGTTTGTTTATCGTCCATCTATGATTGAAGTTGATCAACGCCACCGACTGACGAACGATGATCGATCGATCAGTAAAATATACACTCATCGATCGAATGCTGAACAGATTTGGTGCAGTAGCATCGATCAATGTCGATGACAGCCTGACAGCTTCATAAAATTGTATTGATACTTTATTTATTTAATTTAATTTAATTTATTTATTTAATGACTTTGGAAGACTTACAGCTAAATACAATGGTCATAGATAATAGTATGCTAATCAGACAGCCAATTACAGGTCTTCGCGTCTAGAGCTTGTCTAGTATAAATGTACTGTGGAACAGAATGTACACACTGCCAAATAATGCCAATATAATAAAAAAATAGTTAAAATAATAAAAAACATGCTGGTAGATCATCACCTAAACTAATTATAAACTAAGTCTAATGAATTAAGCTTTAAAGAAATTTGTTGATAAACAATTTTTTGCCGAACTCACACTTGTTTCAAAAAGATCAAAGTCGAATTGTTTGCACACTTTATTAAAATACCTAGTAACACGTACAACGTATGAATTTTGTCTATAGTTATGACGTGACTTTTACGCTAATCCAGTGGTTGAAAACAATTCAGTGGAGTTTGAAAGTCTTGAAAAATAAATAAGTGGTCAATGGCTGAATTGATATGTAACAACTCCAGTGCAGCGAACCGTTTCTAATACAAATTTAACTTGAATTCACATATGTTCTACTTTTATTCGTCTCCATTTTCCTTCACACGAACCCCGAATGCACGTAAAATGCTTTATTAAACTGATAAGGGCAGCCCGTGCTCGAGATGCCAGGCGAAGGCACGAGATATTGCCCCTCAGGCTACTGGGGCGATATTGCTCCCATGTACCGACTAACAAAGAGACAACATCTTGCGTACTGCCTTGATAAAATCATATGAAAGACTTCTGCTGTGCGCTTTTGCATAGCGTCTTATATCTCAGCTACACACAAAATTGAAAAAGAGAGTTTCTCAATATATTTCTTGCTGATTTTTGTTTCTTTCACAAAATAATTCCTTCTGTTATAAAAGCTAACAACGAGAATATTATTTACAATATATTTTCCTGTTCCTTTTACCTTTTTTTCAGAGGCAGCCCTTACACGGGACGTAAAATATATCGGCATTATATTATATTTGTCCATAAAACCTTATGACGCTTTTACGGATTGCTAATGGGGTAAAACCATGGCTTGCTCACTCAGGCTTGAGATGACGATAACATAGTCAGACGCATTTATTTATGGGGCGAATGACCTTAAATTATTCCGCTTGTTTGATTCTTATTTACATGCAAATTGTATAGTGATTAATGTTTATTACATGCTGATTATAAATTAAGCATTATCAAGTCTGATTTGTTAAAGCATTTATAAATAGAAAACGAAGGCTAACATGCAACGACAAAAATACGCAATAAAAATTAAGTTACATAAAAATGCTACGCCATGCTACGGAGTGCTACGAAATACAAAAAACTGTGGATGTTTTTAATTGCTCTTTGACTATAAAAACAGGGTATTTTTTAATTAGTGGACATTTTAAGGAGTCTTATATAATTGTATGATACTACACTGTGCTGCAAAGAATTACGAAATGGACAAAAGTTTTAAATGTGTGTGCTGCTTCTATTTTTATTCCATCTGTAAATTTCCAGGTCACCTTTTAATGTGGAAACAATTTAAGGGGTTTTATATAATTTTATAAAGAGCCCTGAAGCGCATAAAACTGTTCACTTATTCTTATTAACATGATTTATGTAATTGAATAGTGAATTCCCGTCCCTGTTTAGTGAACTGAATATTACAATGGGTTCAGTGACAAGTTTTCAGTAGCAGGATGATGGGCGCCAGCTTGACTGTGTGATGGGATATCAGTAAACATCTCGTCACTACGTACTTACCTACTTGCTGTATTGACATATGAGAAAAGAATTCGCGTACGTTTTAATAAAACATACGAATGTTAAGTAATTTAAAAAGTTTATTATTCATAATGAAGAGGCAAAGAGGATGGTTAAATAAAGGTTATTACTGTTTAAATAGACATCTCAGAATAGTGCGATATTAACATAATTATGTTTAGTAACTATGCAACTGCTTTGCACAAGAGCGTCTTAAATGTCAATTTTTGTAATTTCAAATTAATTTCTGTTTACTTTAGTAATAGTCTGATTACCTCGTTGGTCATGTGGTCGCAAGTGTTATTGCTGAGCATGAGGTCCTGGGTTCGATTCCCGGGTCGGGAAAACTGTAATTCCTTAGTAGCAGGATTGTCCGAAAAGGTTACCGCTACCCCGGAACATAAAGGGGCTAAGGAAGGAACATGGATGAGTTTTAGTCAGTAACAGTCTGACACTCCCTTCCGCTCCACTCAGAGCGGGTGCTGGGTCATTTGATGATTTCCCAACCTCAAAAAAAAAGGCCGGAATCTAGGCTTTTTACCCTGTTGATGTCTCGCCCCTTATTACATGGGTCTCAAACAAAACTGGCGAAATGTGACTGTACTATAAATGCACCTCTGTCTAACCTTTCGAGAAATACAGGCGTTATGTTTAGTTTAGTATACAAGAATTCATTAATATTTTCGTAAGCCTATATCAAAGGTGATTTGAGAAGAGTATCATGACGAGAAATAACCTCATTAATATAGGCTTACACATTAAAGGCTGAGTAACTAACAGGGTTGCGAAATAGAAAGTAATTACAGTGTGCTCTTCTGTTGAAATTTCAAGAGTTGCCAGCCGTACTTAGTTAGAACCAGACAGTAATAAATTATGAGATCGCTTTTGAAGAAATATGTCCATAATGAGAAATTTAATATACTTACTTATATTAAAGGGTATCATTTAACTTCAAGTCTGAAAATTGTTTTAGGTCTTTGACATAATCCATATTTTCCTACTAATATTATGAATGCGATGGACACTGTCTGTATATCCGTCTGGTACCACTTACTGCTTGACAGCTGAACGTATTTGGATGAAATTTGGTAAACGGATTGACCATGAGATGGGTTGGGACATTGGATTCTTTTCTTGGGATACTTGGGATAATCTCTGACCTTTACACGGGCGAGACCGTGGTCAAAAGCTAGTATGTCTACACAGTAGGTATATTTCCACAAAACATGTTCAAAGATGGAAAAAAACTCTTTGCTTTATAAACGGCTCTAAGCACAAAAGCTTTCACATATAACACCACAGTCAAGGCTTAAAGACTAACAATAAGACAAATTATCTGTGGACCCGCTCAGCCGGCTATCCATTGAAGCAGAGCGAGTGAGCGAAGAGGAGTGAGCGGAGCGCGCAAAACTGCGTGCAAGAGTAACAAAGCTTTCGAAGCTGGAACAGAGGCCGAGATCTATAAACGTTACGTACTGAGCACTTTCATTCGTTTAGACGTAGAGTTGTTGGTCGATAGTTGTGCGACAACGACAGGAATAACGCTTAAACAAGTGTGCAGTGACATCTCTGCACAGTACCTATTAAACAAAGTCACTCCCCGCTGTCCGTACTTCTGTAAGCTTAGATCTAAGCTTAGATCGTTTAAGATGAAGTTTTGTGCGGATAGTTCACTTACTAGCTTCCGCCCACGGCTTCGCCCACGGCTTCGCCCACGCGATAGTATCTACGTTGCACCCATGCGAAAATTGGGTGGGAAGCTAGTTAATTTATAATTATTTCGGTCTGAGTATTGCATTTAGTATTGCATTTAGTAGAGCAGCATTTAGTAGTTAGTATTTAGTAGAGCATTATGTATGCAGAGCTGTGACCGCGGTTGAAATATATAAATCAGTTGTCCTCTAAAGTGGAGCGGAAACGACAATTTTGTAGAATTTGACTTATTTATTTTATTTTTATTTATTTTATTTTAAAGAAAGCTTACAGACTAATAAAAAAAACTTCAATATCAAGCATAAGTAGGGACGTTTGCTAATTACAAGCTTCCACATGTACACATCTATTTAATTACGGGTTACCTTATGACCTGAAACGCTGAACTTCTCCGCTCCTCCTCGCTCCGTAATAGGGTTTTGAGGCCCGCTCTCACGCGACACATATGTCTTAGTTACGCCGATGGTCACAACATAAATAGAACAATACCATTCGACATTGTCAATGAGTAGATATATGGGAACTAACCGCACCAGTTACAATAGTAAATAGTTACACATTCTTGACAGGAACAGTACCTATATATCAAGTTTCATTCAGCAAAATACGAGAAAACTTATATAAAGTTGACGTGAATAGTATTTTTAATTAACATTCATACGCGTGTGACAAAAAGTCAAGCTTCCGGATCATTCATTAATTAGCATTATTTTATAATTTAATCTAATTATGAACGTATCTAATTAGGAAATGTATTGCGTGGAAATGTGAAGGCTAATGTGTTAACATAGGTAACATAACGATGTGTTTTGACTATTTTGTTCGTTTTTAATGATGTATGAGAAGAATTCACATTTAGATAATTATAATCTTTGTTGACTGTTTTAAAGTAAATAGAAACCCCAAGATCCTGTAGAGCAGGTATAAAAAACCAGATACTTTGTTCTAAACTTGATAATTATGTGAGAAAACCGCTTGATGTTTTTCTTACATAGTCGTGGTTGCTACACATCGTTAAAATGATTTCGACAATAGTAGATAGATTTAGCTACGCATCTTTATAGAAATTATAACCTATTAAATATTCATCATTGTTTCGTTTGACGGAAAAACATAAATTTTAATGAGAAGCTCGTTAAATGTATTTATATTTCGTAAGTTCGTGGAAAACGCAATTCTGCTCCACAAGCAGAAAGGAGAACAAGTACCTATTTATGTACCTAGCCATAAATAAAGTGTTAAAAGTAAAACGTTGTATACCTACTTAACAAATTGCGATATTGTAGGTACCTAAGGAAATCGAAATGCTATTGTTGGTTACGTAGATACCTTTGTACTACCGTGTTTCTTTTTGTTCCGTTCAGCAAAAATCAATATCTGATAAAACAAAAGTCGTGCAGCATTTATTACCTAACTGTTTAATCAGCTGCTTAGAAAAAACCGCACGAACGAAACGGTTAACCAAAATAATCAGTGGAAAGTAAAAATAAACATTACACTTGATAAAGTTAAAAATACCGTACCCTACTGACCGACCCATTAGGGCAAATTGCGTAAAAAGTTTCGAGTGCGGTCTGCGTCCCGAAATACATAGGCCGAGTTCCCGGGATGCCGGGATCACAGACCGGGAAACATGCGACACTGCAGACGGCGGCGGTGGTGGCGGCAGCGGCACGGCTACACGACGTATGTAAATGTGCCGGCCGCGTACCCACCGCCAATGTGAACGTGATTTGGACCGATTTCAATGTTACGTTAAACAAATAATGATGAGTACACATCTAGATTAATTTATAGTAGGAATACCGTGGAAAATTGCCGATAAAAACAATATAAATGTACATAAGATACTCAATCATTAATGGTCTGTTGTAACTTTCTAATCTGTTTGTAAAAACAGTGTAACTATTCGAACTGTCGAATTTGACTTTTACGATAAATTATTCTGAAGTCAATTTATTATCAGCGGTTATTGAACAAACATTTATCAGACGGGATCAATTTGTTTTGTTCGATGTTTTTGAATTTAACTTGTAATTATAAATTATACTTACCTACATAGTTTTTTTTTCGATAACTATTCCCTGTAGACTTTCTCTCGTAAGTCTACACAAGGAACGTAACTTTAATCCTATTATCACAAAAAAAACTATTATAATAAAAACTCTAGTCTTCTAAATTATTTGAATTATTTTGAAGTTGTAGTTGAGACCTTAAAACATACTTCGTAAAGAATGGAAATCTGTCATGATGTAGGTATGATGAAATAGGGATTTACGCAATTGCCATTTACCTGCATAATTATTATGTAGCAGATTCTTTAGTTCGTATGCCTTGTTAAGGTTATTAATATCTTTAACAACTGTTTTCCGCAATCTTATGCCTTTAATTATTCAGGTCCTGAGATCGACTGGGGCACACTTTCATAATTAAGTTTTTATTTTTAACTCGAGGACACTCAGGCCTTGCTTTAATATGTACATATTATGAAAAAGTCGAACGCTCGAAAACAAATTAACGAGCCCAAATCTTTTTTGTTCCTTTGACAAACACAATACTTACTTAGTTAATTAGTAGGGTACTGTGAATTGTCTGCAAAGTTTTATTGAATTGAATTACTATTAAGCAACGATTGTTCGATTGATTCAGTTTGTATCAACGATTTTTTTGCCCTTTTAGCTTAATGTAAGCAACTGCTGTATGCGCAAAGGCAGGCATTTAACTAAGTAAGCAAATTGTTCGGCATTTGCGTCAATCAGCTCAGGTACGTAAAGTTGATGTTACGCAACAAGGCTGGAATTCTCTCGGCTCGCTGACATTAGCATTATAATACTCAGGTCTACCATGACCATTGGAATAGTCTGAATACTACATATCTATATACTGTTTGGTGTTAATTTTTAACTATTCAATGTAGTTTTACAAAGTTACAATATTATGGTTTAGTCAGATGAGCACGTTAAGAACGTTCATTTTCAAAACAACATTTGATTTTATTGGTTTCAAAATCGTTAAGTGGTCATAAAGTTAATTAACGTTATTTCGCTTTTTTCACACAAATTCGTACCCAAAAAAAATCAACGCAGACACTTAAGAGTCGGCTAAAACCTTAAACCCAATTCGGAATGTCAATCACAGCATAAGTGCCCAGCGCTCGACTCCAAGTATTCACATCGTTTAACCAGTTTATGCTCAAACTGACATCGCAATCTCACTATTTCTGTTCAAAGTCAGACCCTAGACAATTGTCGGGTAAAACAAAAAAGTAAAAGTAATTTCCTTTGCTCTTATAACGAGAACTAATGTCGGTCGCAAATAGCTTTTGCGACAACACTAGATCCGAGCGGTAGTTTCATTATCCCGTATCCCGCCTTTTACACCAAATTCGGGTTTTTCTGGAAGGGTCCGACAGTTTTTCCTCACATTTGTCACAAATACTGTAATTAATTGGAGGTTTTTTTTGCAGCAGTCTCTTACGTCGATTCTCAGTGTGATTTATCCATGAAGTACTTTGGTGGAAAGATTGGCGATAACACGATATTGGCTCCTTTATTACATCGGCGACAAACTGTAACAATTAAATACTTATCATACACACATAACGAAACATCACACCTAAATTTCCCTATGGGGTAGACACAGGCGAACCTGTAGTACAATCACATTATAACCCCCCCCCCCCCCCCCCACTGACGTAGCATGTATAGAGTATAAGATATGTATATGTCCCAACCGTAAATGAAAGGTGTAAAACAATATCTTATATTGCCTTGTCGTTGTTCCAGAATGCCAGCACTCCGGCTGCTGGGGCGAAAATGGCTGGCAGCCTCAGACGATCTCGTGTTCCCCAGCATCTTCGAACTACTCTTCAGATTTGTTTGGTATGTATTCTCTAGTGGAACGGTCTGTTTTACCATCCAAGTTCTAGTTAATTTGTCTGGCTGATAATTTCACACCTTGCTAAATATATTTTTTCTCTAATAGCCATTTAAGGTTAAAAGGTTTCAATTAGCTAAGAGTAGATAGCCAAGGGGTTTTTTAATATATTGCATTTGAGGACCTAAATATATTGAGATTGGTTGTTCCTTAAAAAAAATATAGATGCTACAAAAATCAAAGAAACTAATACTTTTTCTGTGGATGTGGATGATAACCCACGAAATACTTTACTTCTATATTTCATCTTAAAAAGCTGACCTAATTGTCTTTCAGCAATAGAAAAAGCTTATAATTATAAGTGTTTATTGAAACAATAGATACTAGCCATTAAGTAGTATTTTTGAAGACCTAAATGCATCGATAACATTTTTAAGACCTACAAAATATTGTAACTGGCGAACCGCTTAAAAAAAAAGACAGATACCATTAAAAATATCGAAGAAACATAGACATTTTTTTTTCAAATTTAAGGCCTACCCTTTCGTTTTTTCAGCAATACCTGCCAGCTATCACGTGTTATTTTTGAAGACCATAATTAATAAAAAAAATTAAGAGTATTTTTAAGACCTAATTGAAACAAATGAAATGAATATGAAAAAATACCTACATTAGGATATTATGTCTAAAATAATAGCAGTTATCCTTGAAAGTCATTTATTATTTATTTTTGACTGAACAATAAATTAATCAAAATCCTATTATAAGTAGCACAATTTAAATAAGTTGATTCCAATTTCGAATGCACCAGTGCCAATTTTTTATCTGTTGACAGTTGAATTAAAAATAACGCGGGAAAAGAAATTGGTCAACCGTAAGCGATGAAATTGTAATTTTTTTTACTTTACTACTTATAAATCGACGATACATTTATTGAATTTTGGTTAAAGTTAAAACTAGTCAAGTGCATGCTCGCCTCTCGAACTCAAGGTTTGGTACAATAAAATTTGAGTGGTAGATAATAAAACCTCCATTCGAGTGTGTAAAAGTGAGTATGTGTGTGTGTTTCTGTGTAACGAGTGCGTATAATAAAATAAACTGCCCACAAGATTCAATGATCGCGTTATGTAGTAAGTACATCATATAGAAAAAAGTGAGTAAGTATTTCGATATTCCTGATTTATGTTCTGGGCCGGATTATCCTTCGCAATTTTGCCAGTGTCAAATATTACCATGTCAAAGTATGTAGGAGACCTTTTTATGTCTGTAGAGCTTCATACAAATCCCTGAGACATCGGTTTACATGTTTATGATCGGCACCTTCCAACTTTACTTGTATACCTACTAAGTACTGTGTCTTCGTTGAAAGAAATATGACGAAACAATAAATGGCATACAATCATAATATACTATGTATTAAATGGGACTATAACTACCTATACAAGATAAACCCATACTCGCATTTCGCCAGTTATGTTTACGTCCCTTAAAACAGTGGGCGCGCATATTGCCATCAACCGGGCACAAATTTAAGACTCCGGCTACTGTGAACTTCCATATGGAAAGACCCAATAAAACGAACCCTCATGCTCAGCAGTAGTGCTTGCGTCCTCTAAACCAACCCAAGGAGGCAGACAATATTAACAATCTTTTTGAAATAAATCATCGATATTAAATGGAGCAATTTTGGAACCTACCTCCGTTGACTAGGTACCTACTAGTTGAGGATATCACAGACCGAGAAGTTACATCAGTGGCTCACTTTCACCTAGTCATCTAGTTAGACAAATTAAATCATACTGCACGAAATAATTAACCACTAAGTCTAGTTAATTAATTAATTTATGCAATTTACACCAACGACATTTTACAAGATAGTAACAATAGGTAAACACAAGTCCTCAATGCTATGAAAGTAAATCGCTTTTAGACATGCACAACATCACTACATAGTATAAAACAAAGTCGCTATTTTTGTCTGTTTGTTTGTCTGTATGCTTAAATCTTTAAATTACGCAACGGATTTTGATGCGGTTTTTTGTAATAGGTAGAGTGATTCAAGAGGAAGGTTTATGTGTATAATTTGTCGACATATTTTGCGGGTGAAGCCGCGGGCGGAAGCTAGTTCTTATTAAAAGGTGAACAGTTAGTTAATAAGTTAGGTCATATTTACTCAAGTAACTTTTAACACGTTGAACGCCAACGCGGTCACCGTGTGTCCGACAAACAATTGTTTTTCTATTGTGTCTGCTGCGTGGCAGTCAATGACTTAATAAGAAAAATACACAATATCTCTACGTAGGCGTCCTATCTACGATATCTACAATAGCGGTTAGTCATAGATCTTCAGTAACTTGATAAACAAGGGGAGATGCAATAGCCGATAAAACTGATTCGCATAAAAACTTTGCCAATAAAACGGAGTCCCTCAAGTATTAACTTATAAATAAAGTTCGATAAAAGGGTCTCCGAGAACAACGTTTGACAGCAAATATAAAAATACAATGAGAGTGTAGAAAATTCTCAGAAATCTTCAAACTTAGCTACACGAGTGAATAAAGGGGAGGAAAAGCTGTAAATATCATGAAAGAAATCAATTTATTCTTTCCTTCGGTAAACTCGATAAGAATGATGGATGAACTTAGTGAAGGTTTTTATTCAACAAAGCATGATTTTTCACTGAATTAAATAAGAAAAAACGTTCTTAGAAATGTTAAAAAGAAAATGTTCGTATCCTGTTAACGGTTGAGTGTTCATAGAACGTGATATAATTTGAGAAACCCGATTTAAGGGTAAACATTGTCTCGATTTGTTGATGATCAAACGTGGCGCCCAAAACTTCAGCATCGTACCTCACTTGTTGCAAACCACATTAATATGAATGAGCTTTCGCTCTCGGTATTGGCTCGCAATTTCTCTGCTCTCCAGTCGACCTTCGATACTCGGTCTGATTGCCTCGTAATGGATTTTAAATTGTCGCAACATCCAACGTTTGATTGTCCGTGCCGTCCGTTACTACGAATATCGCCCAACTTATTTAATTAAGGTTCTCATTCGTCGTTAAAAAAATAGTTTTGTAAAAACAAGGAGAAACTGTTACGATTGTTCAAACCGATTTAGGTCAAATGGCTTTCAGCATTCGCGCCTTTGTAGTGTAGATATTTTCTTCATATTCATTCACATATGTTACAGTGCCATTCTATTTGACATTCCTATTATCAAGATGTAATAAATACGACCATCACGGACGTCTGATGTAACATGTTACAGATTGGTACAGTCATCGATATAGATGTACTACGCACGGTACAGTGCGGTTTCCGTTTCATTTGTTACGGTACGCCATTCATCAGAGATGCATTAGCATTTTTATTTACAAGATATTTCGGCTCGATTTAGGTTACAAACACTTTTTGATGTTTTGCGAGACGTCATAACAATGCTCTTTGTGGTAGTATTATATTTTTAACGACTGAAGCTTTCTTTTAAACGGTACGCAATCACTATTATGATACAAAACAATATCTTGAAATCGGAAAATATTTACAATACCCTTCACTGGGCCCAGGGAAGTTTAGGGCTAGCAAATTACTGCTCATTAATTTATATGCTTCAGGATTGAGTTGATTGGTCGTAAACAGAAAAGCACTTCTTATTATTTATGCAGCGCCTGTTCAACAAACAATCGCGCCCTAAATCGTTTGACAAGGGTCTGACTCCGACCCCTAAAGGTTATAAACGAAAGTAAATACCTTACAACACCCCAATTTACGCCTTTCCTCTTGTTCACAGGCTAGTTTTAATAGCGCTGGTGGTGGAAGTCCTGTACCCAGTAACATGGCAGTGTCAGTCGGAGGGTTGGCAAGGCGGCGCGTTCGTGAGGCTGTACTTATGCGCCACGCTGACACTGCAAGCGGCACTTATGCTGTTATTGGCAGCACTGGCACTGCAGTCAGCAAAAGGGACCATCACCGACATCGATGCTAGGAAGATGGTGTCGCCACTTCTTCTTATAAAGTAAGTTGTAATTTTTATCGGGAAAATAAGGATAAGTACTTAAACCAACTTCTATAACGAACGAGATTCTTTTTTCATTCAGCAACAAAAATCCATAAACATTGTTTATACCGCAATTTTTGGAGATTTAAATAATTAATTATATAAGTGTATTTTTCTTTACATTTTTAAACACTTACTACTTGAGCATCTATAAAAGAAAGGAGATTGTTCTAGACCGCCCTATAACCAACAAACATTTGACGTGTACGTTAATTTTAATTATATTCTAATATGCTTTTTAAAAATAATAAATTCAAGCGGACACTGTTTAATTCTTAATAGGTTTTTAAAAGTGACCTCATTGATTTGATTACCAACTGAACTCGCCATCTTTCAAGGAATTGTCAATGTGAATGTCACAAAAGATTTGACAGTGTCGCTCTCGCTCATATTACATAAATATCGATATCGACGACGATGTCCATAATATCTAGTGATAAATAATGGATGTTCGATATTTATCACTTCCAAAACATTGAAAATGTGCAACATAGAAGTTTTTCATGCATATTTTTTTCATGGAATTAGTTCCGTGAACATTTTATTGGAACTTATGATGAATATGGCCTAGCACGATTATGATGAAAATATAATGAACAAAACAAACTCACAAAATTGTACTTACTAGTCGAATGAGGGATTTTCTCACAAGTGAGAAAATATTAGTTCAAAAGAGGCGTTGGTAAAAAATACGTCACTGTCTCAGGTTTTTGACATCAAATAAGCTTTCTTATTTACGGATCTTATTTTTGTTATCAGTAGCCAGTAAGCCAGTAATTTTTACCCACGCCATCTATTGAACTATGTTTTTTAACTTGTCAGAAAATCTCTCATTTAACGATTGAAATGTCATTTACGACGCAGCTCTAGTGAATTGTTCTCATAACCATTTCACGACTTCAATAGCCATATTTTTACTTTTTAAGTACTTAAACTCTATTTTTAAATGTCGCAAACTAAAACGTTACACATTGTTCGTTGGGAACAAAATATTTTATTTTAGCATTTATTTAATTGGAGTAGAATCATAGCAACAACGTGTTTATGTTTGAAACGGAACAAATTAATTTACATTTGACATATTGATCTTTCATTTTGGTCTACCTACTAAATTAAAACCACAGATTAAATAGGTGGTCATTGATAATCGATATACAATGATTGATCTTCAAGACAGCATCTCTACGTCACTACGTCAGTCGGTGCCTGTGGCTGTGTTGTGTTGTTGTGAATACCTACCTATTTGGCGATTTCTTTTGGCGTTTTTGATTTTGTTTCTGTTTAACGGACTACAATTTGGATTGCTTTCAACGTGACCTGGCTTCGAATAACTGATTCTGTGATCTGCTTAAACGACACCTTAGCATTTTGACAACGGATAACGGACTTCGCTTAAAGTAAATAGTAAACTTCCCCCAATAAATAATAACTGTACCTAAAAGGCATAATACAACTGTATTTACGGGTAATATTTTACTGTATTTGAAGTTTAATGCTTTGTAGAAAACAGAAATAGCGATTTTAGAAGGAATTACTTAAGTTTTCTTTTATTAAAAATAACCTCAAAATCTGTTCCTTTTCTTTAAATAAATGTTTTCTCTAAAGTGTCCGTCAAGAAACTTTGTTCTTATGGGCTACTAAGGGCAGTTTACAAATAGAAAATGATTTTTTCTATGCTGTTGGCTCCAGGGCGAACAATGTATGGGCGTAGAACAATCTCCTTTCTAGAGATCTGATTTAGAATTAAAATAACATATGAGCAATTAATTAAGTAATGTGAAATTGTTATAAAAAAATACATTACTAAACGTTATCATAAAATGAAGCACTCACAAAACCAGCCTATTTCATTCAAGAGCCCTTGGCAATGAATAAAAGCGGTAAGCGTGACCGAGAGCTCCCACAAGGGCTTATGAGATCGCAAAATAAATAATATCTAAACAATCGACGTATTTACTTTTGTTTTTATAGCAAGAAATCAAATAAAATCTCGTACCTAATAAACTGCTTGTTCGTTATTGTACGCTTGTAGATAAATAAACATACCCAACCTATGTTAGTTAATCATTTTCCACCATAGGATAAACAGTTGATGCCGTTTTGTTTACGTTTTCGTTTTATCGAAAGATATAAATATAACCGTTAACACCTAACGCTCCTACATTTTCTCTCCCCACAAAACGTTGTTACTATTACTTTCTCTATTCAACACTGGTGCATTAGGAGTGGCAATAAGTTTCTAATCTGAGGCGCTAATAACCTACAATAGTTGAGCACACTCACGTCACCGCTACTCTTGATCATTTACTAAGAATATAACTCATATTGTAGGTATGCTTCCAGACAAAAAAAAGCGTACGTCAAAGTTGTGAAAAACTTTTATGAGCGAATTGCGGGATTGCCATTATACCGTGGCTACATTATCGTGATAACTATACTTCACGCGTTCTCTTTTGTACAGCGCGTCGTCGAGCGGCGTGCGAGAGAGAGCGCGTGAAGTTCGCGTTGTCGCGACAATGTAGCCGCAGTATTAGACCTAAAAGTTTTAGGAGTTGGTATATTCGTTGTTCCGCAATTTTAGTGCTCACATCGTAAGCCCGTGCTGGCACACATTTCTATTTCCTGGCTAGATTTGATTCGGTAATTAAAATAGCACGTTGCAATTTATTTACAGTCGATTCACTATCGTTAACATTCGTAATCTACGTATGTATTTCAATCTCGATTTCTTTATGTAATCACGAATGCGTCAATAATAAAATTAACATCTTTATTTCTTTATAAAGTGAGATTCTCAACTGTAACAACCGTGGGTTTCAGTTTTATGAGCTAAAACTAATATAGATGTGCCATTTTTAGCCTCTGAGAGTGTATTTATAGGCACTGTGCATAATGATGAATGAAAATTATGTCCACATGGCGCTAACAATAGGTAATCAAATTATTTATTTATGTTTGGTGTTCAATCTTGACCTACTATGCCTTTGTTTATATCTTGACCAATAACAGTTAAACTCTGTGAGCTATTGTGAAAGAAATAGGTCCTGAACCGGAAATAATCTGTCTAATTAGTTATTTGTAATTGATAAGAAGTTAATCAGAACTGAAGTGTTAACTGGGGTTAATTTATAATTTAACTAGCTGACCCGACAGACGTTGTCCTGTCTTAGCTATGCAAAAACCTACCTACCTACCTATGCAAAAATGTGCAATAAAAATATTTTTCTCATACAAACTTTGCCACCCCTTGTAACCCTTTTAGGGGTTGAATTTCCAAAAAATAATATGCCTATGTCCTTCTCATGAATGCAAACTATCTACATACCAAATTTCAGCAAAATCGGTTGGGTGGTTTAGGCATGAAAAGGTAACAGACAGACAGACAGACAGAGTTACTTTCGCATTTATAATATTAATATTAGTGTGGATAACTGATACCAGATATTTTTTATAGTTAAGTTTGTATTTTAATTATTTGTAAACCACTATCAATCTGGTATTTGAAAGGGTAGTCAATAACGTTACTTTTTATAAATTGTAAAAACGCGGGATTTGTACGTGATTTGTACGTCACAGATTTTTATAATCAAATGGAATACTTTTTAGCATTAAATGCAAGTTTACAATAATTTCTTAGCATAATATTTAATTTCTGTACAGTGATGGAAGTTTTTAAGACGAGCGGTCTTTTATCTATGTGATTTCATAATTTATTTTTGACCGTTTCAAATAGTGAATTTAGAGATTGATTTCATGAGACAAATTAATATTTCTATCATCGAACATTGCTATAGAGACTAGGTACCTAACGACACGTCCTCAGTAGCTGTAAGAAAACAGTCCCCTTTGTATACACCTGTTTACGAGCGCTCACAAATAAATGTTTTATTACAGAGTGCTGCTGGTGTTCCCAGAAACGGCCCTAAACGTCATGGGTACCATGTGGATGTTCTGCGAAGTAATACAATGCTCCGTCGGGGACAAGTTCTCCAGCATAGTCATACAGAGTGAGTTAATATTTCACCCTCGCAGTGTAAATTAGTCCACCCTTTGTACGCTGCCTTTCAGCGTGGCACAATGAACGGCTTTTAACGTCAAGATTGTACATTTTGTATGATTTATTCCCTTTTGTGAATGATTTAATTATTCATTATGACCGAGTTTCTAATCGTTTCTTGTCGTCAATCAAGGCTCTGGTTTCGGGTTCTTGGCTGCTTTGTAGAGCTTTTTGATTGCCCGTATGGTTTACTCGTACTCGTAACCGGCGTATGTAAGGAGCATAGTAGGTGGCATATACATTCCTCTTAGCCTCATAGGAAAAAGGCGTGAGTTATGTATAAGGTTTATAAAACTAAAAAGAATACGGTACTAAAAAGATTTAATGAATGTTGTATGCGGCAACTGTTTCAGCCGTAAAAGCTGTTAATTAACACGGTATCTGAAAGCTGCAGTGTAGGTAGGTATTCAAATCCACTGCTGCGTAGTTTGAGGGATTAACAACAGCCAATCACTGCGCATGAATTTTGAATACCTACTGAATTGAAAAGGCTTTCAAACCGGTAGTTACGAGTATTCCATTAGTCGGCTTATGAATGTGGACATTTAGTAGGCGCCTATCCCACACCTAACTTTAGGTATAAACTTAACATTAAACACGACTGACGAATTGTGGATGTAGGGACTTAGTTGGTCTTTGCCTCTTCTGAGATAACAGGCGTGATGATATGTTATGTTTTTCCACAGGTATAGTCCTATTCAACTGGGTACAACTAGGGCTTACTGTGTTCGGGCTATTCATGGTTTTCGATCCTCTGGGCTCAGTGAACTATGGTGACATGCAAGATACGCCCAACCAGGTCCGACACCATAGGAAGGTCACAGGGCTATGGTCCAGAAGATTCCGATGGGCTTTCTGCTGGTTGAAGAGGGATGAACATGGGAAGGAAGCTTTTCAACAAGTTGCAGGTAAATAATATGAATAAGTCTACCTTCATTATCATCATCATCATTTGAAACGAAATACGACCATGGATATAGGCCTCCGCCAATCGAAAAATCTACCTTAGGTACATCTTAATAAAGCTTTCACGACTTTAACAACCACAACAATAACAATAACTTTAGCTTTCCGTTTTGCTGACCCGTCCAGCAAATATTTAACATCAGTCGACTGATGTTAAATTTTTTGGTCTTACAGTGTGTTAAAATTTTTTAGTTAGGTATTTTATTCTGACAAGCCGTTAAAAATCCATATATTTAACAATGTATCATTGTAATATACCGTAAATATCAGCTGCCAAACGTTCAACTTGCATAGGTCGTGGCTGAGAGGCTAACACACTAAGGGCGATATTCAGGTATGAAACTGAACGCGATCAGCGCATAAACCACGAACTGTCAGTGTCATTTGTACTCAACTGACAGTCAGGAACGCATTCTCTGCTCGGCCGGACTGTGACAACTACATTCGTTCTTGGAAAATCAATTGTTGACTCCAAAATATTCTTATTAAGAGAGCATTTTACCTCCCGCCCTCTTTACTCTTGAAATAGGTGTCTTCAGATAAAGACCGGAGACGTCCTTTTCCTGTCCGGAAATGACGCAGCAAAGAGGTCTACAAATACATTATTATTATAGTTTGTGACCGGAAGCACTACAAATGAAATCTGACGGTATTCGGAGAAGTCCCGTTTCTTATGTATATGTTTCTTCGAAGGCTTATTACAAAAACATATAAACCTAAATAAGTTGTCGATTGTCGTATCAAAGTGTACCTTAGTCTTTGGGCAATGACTTTTACATTATTTCGTATCAGCATTAAGTATCATTACAATAGACTAAACTGACTACACAACGACACTTATTGTGCCATAAAAATATAAATATCGTTGAAATTACTTAGAGCTATTCAATGTCAAAGTCAAATCATTTATTTCAAATAGGCACGAGAAAGGCACTTTTGAACGTCAAAATGGCAAGAAATAGAATTGATTCTAGTCGCCCCTGCATAAGGTAGTTTCGTATGGAGAAGAATGGGCAACAAACTCCACCGTTACCATATTGTTAATAAACTGGTAGGTTACATAGAATTCATCGTGAAATAACGCAGTTTAATCGAAATAACGATAGGGTAACCATTACTTTTCTTATGTTAAAATACATGGAGTACACACACAGATTTTTATAATCCCGGGAAAGTATTTGGTTATTGATCGAAGGCATTAGCCGATCTTTTCGCCCTACAAGTGTTCCGCTCTGATTACGGAAATCGCGTCCACAATAATGACCACTGCCATTTTATGTAACTGCCGTCCTGGTTGCTTTCCGAAAATAAATTCATATTTATTAATAGTAACCTTTAATTATATTGTATAAAACTGTAATTTTTTTTTATAACTACAAGGGCAACGTATAAATAAACACATGTACTTTTTAAATCAGGACTAACCTTGAACGAATACTTTTAATTCGAAATACGCTTTAATGCAACAAGTTACGGAAATACCATTACCAAGTTTCTAAAAATTCAAGTCTTTTAAATTCTAGCAAAAACAACTTTCGCAAAGTAGCGTAGTTGAAAGAAAAAGTGGTTGATTCAAACAGATACAGCAGCGCAATTTATCTGCATCAAAATGAGAAAACTTTACGAACTGCCCCTCAGGTTGCATTATTGTTTTCCTGGAAAATTTATAGGGTTCCATTTTTACTTTTAGATAAGGATGATGGCGTAAGAGAATGAATGCACTACTCTTTTCGCCCGTAGTAGGTCCATAATGAACATTTGAATGCAACTAAAATCTAATCTTAAGTTAAAACGAATAAAATTGTATAACTATCTCACAAACGAGTCGTGAAGTGTATAATTCTACATTTACGTAATAATCATCGTAAACGATCCACTATCAGATGCTAGGGTAATTGAAACCGGTACTAAACAAATTTCTGTTTCCAGCTCTACTCAGCGCCCTATTCCGATCAACGGACCTAGTACCATCAGACGTAGTCGCCGGCTGCGTCCTCTTAAGGGTCCGGCAGAAGAGAGAGACAAGAGAAATGAGGAGGATCCAAATGCTGAACGACGAAGAACCTATTTACACCACGGATGTGAACAAGATATTCTCTGAGACCCCTCCGTGGATGAACCTGGAGGATGCTTTGCATTACCTCCGGCTATCCATAGCAGCATATGGATGGCCGTACGTGCTGTATCGCCACTGCTTTACAGGTTTCTGTAAGCTGGCCAGGCATCTGACTTGCTGTTGTTGTAGGTAAGTTCGTTTGCTGATTCTTTGTTTAAAACTTTGCGTCGTGTTTTGTTTTCGGAGCGGCGTGGGACGAGTGCGTGTGAAAATGTTATGAATTCCCACAGAACAGTTAACTGTTCTGTGTGAATTCCCATAATTGGGTTTATGATTTTTGTTGTTGAGTTTCGTAGCCTTTCCGTCTTTCCTGTACAGCACATTAGTACGTACGTTTACACGTGTCCCTATCACATAAAATGACACGTGATACTATATAACGCGTCGGTTTTCCGAAGAAAGTTGCTTATTTCATAACAAGGCGATACAAATAGATCAACAATATTAAAGCTTCAATCCTATTATTAAAGCTTCTATTGTAACACTTCCGTCATATAATAATAACTGAGTTTGAGTTCATGCAATCGTGGACCAACGCTATTATAGTAATCCTACATCGATTTATCTTATAGAACTTATGTTTTTTGAAAATATATTTTAGCGCCTTCTTTGATCGATATCAGCGGTTTCCCGATAAAACAGTTGTTAATAGGCAGTGAAGATAATTTATTGTTTCTGTTGCCAAAATAAGGATAACATTGTAGGTACATCTTCTAGAACGAAATTTGTTTAATATTTGATTTACGGTATAAAGTGAGAATGTGCGGAACGTAAATTATTTATGGAAACTGACGTTAGTCATAGCACGAAACAATGCCGTCTGATGTCATCGCTGATCATGCCTATTGATTTTTTTCTGTAACGATAACAAGATATATTGACCTCAATCTTCGAATCGTTTTGGAATCGATAAATAAATCCTACCTTACCTAGGTAGGATTTTTTTCGATAGCGATTCCTATGATCCTATGGAATATTAATAATGGATTTTAATAATTACGGCAATAATTGTAAAACAATACCTAAGATTACCAATAAGTATTTAGGAAGTCAAAGAAAGTCTTGTACAGGGGCTGATGTTATTCGCCTCACCATTTCTCACCATCTACTGCCATTTTTTTCTGTTTTGATAGGTAAACCCTTTATTTAAAAATAGTAATTGTAACTGTCTTTATTCTCCAAACAATTATTCTTTTTCAATGTATACTTTATCTTTTATATAAATCCCCATACCTACCTAGAATAAAAACATTTATTGTAGATACTTATAACACCTAAAGAAAGCGCTTACGGAGATGGATGAATGTTTCTTTAAATTAATTTAAAAGTATCATCCAGGATTGCAATTGATCCTGATCAATGGATCCTCATTTATCAACTAAGTCGGAAATCTCCTCGGTGTTTCAATAAATAATTACATTTCAACTTAATCCCGTGATCAGCATTTTATGTATTTACGTATTGCTGACGGCTATTAAATTAATAATTTTGGACAAAAAAGACATCTATATTAGTTAACTAGCTTTAGCCCGCGGCTTCGCCCGCGTAGATGGCCCGAAAATACAGCACGGGAATGTACTACCGGCTTCGATCAATAATACACACATCAACAATAATACATACGTGTATTATTGATCGAAGACTACCGGCATTAAAAGTACCCTATGCATAGATAAACACATACATACATTTTTGACGACACGGTTGGCGCAGTGGTTGAGCGATTGACTGCTGCGCACTATGTCGCGGGTTCGATTCCCGCACGGAACAAATATTTGTACGCAAGTATTTGTTACGAGTCTGGGTGTTTTTATATCTATAATATGTATGTATTTACAAAAAAAAATGTATATATAAGTAGTATATCAGCCATCTCGTTACCATAACACAAGCATTAGGTTGCTTAGCTTGGGACGATAATATGGCGTTGTGTGAAATGTCCAAGGATATTATTATTATTATATTATACATTAAAAGAAATCTTCGTTACTATTGTATTAAATTATGTAGGCATAGATTATTTTTTACAGCTATTTAGGCACCAACTACTACGCAAGGCCCCACGATTATCCTTTTATATTGCAAAATTGAATTTGATTTAAGTCATTGACTGCCACGCAGCAGACACAATAGAAAAACTATTGTTTGTCGGACACCACGGTGACCGCGTTGGCGTTCAACGTGAGAAAAGTTGTATTAAATAGTTACTATTAAAAAAAACTAGAAACGTTTACCACACACGTGTTATGACTAACAATAAACACATTTTTAAAAAAGGTCAAGTTCTTGTGACGGTAAAAGTAAACAAGACCTACCTTTCGACGCGGTCAAGTTCAACTTCATTTGCATTATGTTTTCAATACTGTTTCCAAACACAACAATATACTTGTTGAAGAACAACAAGCTTGTATTGTAATAAGTCACGAAAATGCAAATTTTAGCAGTCTGAATAAGTTTTGTTTGGAAAAACAATAAAACTATGACAGTGTCAAATTATTTTTAGCGAGCGATGAAATAAGGAAGCTTCCAAATTATTTCGTAATGATGCGTCTACATATTTTTATCAGTATCTTTAAGTACGTCCGGTATATCATTATCATACCATTAGTTAGGTACCTAAGTTATTTATGCGGCTTTGACATTGCAATTTTCAATGCAATGCCGATCCGACGGCCAATTACGTAGTAATTGTCTTGTAGTATTTTTATTGTTCTAAAGGTAAAATCACCGAGAGTACTTACGTATAAAAAAATTATAGATACCCCACTTACGTGGGCTCATTACAACTAAGTTTATTTATACATCGTGGAGATCAAGATATGCCTTCGCGTCTTTCGCATACAAAAAACTACATTCCTCATTATCATCTTCAGCTTTTATCGGCCCTTTGTTGAGTTAGGTTGGTAGATACCTTTTTTTGAGGGTGGAAAATCATCGAATGACCCCTCCCGCTCTGAATGAAGCAGAAGGGATGCTAGATTCTTACGGACTCAAACCCATCCATGTTCCTTCCTTAGCCCTTTATATTGCGGGGTAGCGGTAGCCCTTTCGGACAATCCCGCTTTGGTTGGTAGATACCTAATCCTCTTTTCTCTTGTCACTTGAATACCTCCAGTAGGTCTCTGACAAGGAATTAGAATTTCATCATTGCAAAACTTTTCTTCGCCAACATTATCGATAAGAAAATTAAAATAATCACTTCTGTCTGCAGTGTTATCTTTGTTATACTCATAAATGATATTGATAGGTACCTACTTTCTAGAATAAAACCACGCATTGATTCTACTGAATGAACCTTTGATTCGTACGTAGTGTTGCAACTTATTTATCTGGAAGACTGCTAAAAAACATTGATTGCTTTAAATACGATAACTTCATATTTATTACCCAATAATCTTAAAGATAATACCTAAGTAGGTAAAATAAAAATATATCTATAACCGATTTGCATCAAATCAAAACGTGTCTTACCGAACCTAATAATAATAAAATTTGCTTAACTATTAAAGACTACAAGGATGATTTTGAAAAACGTAGTTACAGGCCTATTTACTATTTTATTTTTTCATCCCAATCCGAAATCACCCTTTTGGAATTGAGGACTTTATGTCCCATTCATTATTTTATACCAAACCTACCTACATAAAATATTAAAGAGCTTTACGTCACTTGTCAGCAAACTACAGCTGCCTCCCGTGTTTACATTCAAACCGATGGGCATTAATCATTCAAAAATTAATCAGACCCAGGCTATAACTTACCCGTAACGAGACTCGAAGCGCAACCCAACAAATCAAGACCACTAACTATTTCCATAGCATTATATGTATAAATAAAGTGATCGCGTTTTATATTTTGCATTCGAAAAAACAATTTCAGAGACCTTGACACATAAACGTTTCAGAGCGCATTCAAAAAAATGAATTTGCAAAGCTCTTTCAACATTCACTTCATTTGATGTCTTGACGAGGCCGGGTTTCATATTAATTAATTAACTCAAGTCTATATAATTTAACTCAATTTTTAGCGTGGTTAAAGAGAGGTTTATTTTTCAAACGATTACGCAGCGCTGCCGCTGTTCTGCCACTTTCAACACTATGTAACTTTGGAAATGATAAGACAACAAACTTGAGCTCTTACCGTGAAAGCTTTAAAGAAGATAATTTAATTAGAAAATTCATTTTTTTTTCCTCGGATCAATAACCATTAGTATTATTTTAATATTACTTCAGAGTGAGAAAGACATTAAGAGGTAGGTATAGCTCCATCTCTAATAATGTAAGCATCAATGAGTACCTCTAGTTGTTAGAGGAGATAAATTAGTGAAAATCTCTTTCCCAAAATCCCAATGTGAAGCAATATTAAAATATGAGGTGTTGGCCCCCTGTTTCGTCAGGGCAATATTTTGTATGTTTTTACAGGCCTAAATTAAACATAAGTAAACTTAAACGAGGTGGCCACATTTCTTCTTTATTTCAAGCTTTGGTTTCAATAGATCATTTGACAAACAAGTTATTTTTGGCCATAACTTAGTTTTAACTCCAAGATACAGTCTCATTTAATAGTCTAAAGTTAGAGAAAGTTCGCAAGTTCATGAAAGAACAGCCTCAAGTTCAACCCACTGATTGTGGTTACGGACGGTTATCTTTCTTCTACTTGGTAAGTGCTATATTTAATCTCCTCCGAAATAAGTGGAACGAGTTTCCTTTTTTCGTTAAAAATACAGAGCCTTTTTAACATTAATATTATTAATTACTGCTTCTGCCAGCGGCTTCACCCGCGTGAATGTCGGAAACTATCCCACGGGAACTTAGGTACTACAGGGATAAAAAGTATCCTGTGTTAATCCAAGTGCTAAATTTTATCCAGATGGAGTAACAAACGTCCAAACATCTTTACATGTATAATAATTATTATGAAGTAGGATAGTAGAATAATAGCAAAACAACGAAATCATCATTTTCAAGTTACGCGCTGTATTCTCCAACCCGCATTGGGCTGCGGGGCGAATTACTTTTTGCAAAAGTACACCTGTGTCCCAGCAGTATAATTTGTAGTTTCGCCAATTAGGGTATACCATATACCTACTGGCGTTGTAACTTACAAACATACTGTAGTGCTATTCTGTAAAAATCTCACTGTGAAAACGTAGGTGAAGTGAGTTTCAAGTGAGCTGTCAATAGTGTTCATTCCTAGCATTAGCTGGAACGACAGCTCATTTGACGCTCACTTCAGTTAAGTTTTCAAGGTTAGATTTTTACGGAATTGATCTACCTACTGGTGCTTAACCGTAGTGCTAACAAAGACATGATTTTCCAATAGGTATTATAAAAGTCTTTAATTACTTATCCACAGGCCAAAGAACTCCATAGTGACCGACGACAACTGCTGCATGTGCAATTTCGCGGGCGTCAAGTACATGTCGAACCTCGCCGCAGACGACATCATCTTCGCCTCTTTCAACAACCGCGTGTTTGAAGTACGTACTCTACGCTAGTAGCTTATACTCGGTTAAATTTTAGTCGTTTTAATCCCCTTAAGGGGTCATTGTACACATTATAACGAGCAACTTTTACTATGGGACCGAACCTGAAATCGCAAAAAAATAATCAGATTTTCAGTACATTTATGTTATCCTAACTCGTCAAAATGTACTGCACAGCTGATTTTTTTTTCGCGATTTCAGGTTCGTTCCCATAGTAAAAGTTGCTCGTTATAATGTGTACAATGACCCCTTAAGGGGATTAAAACGACTAAAATTTAACCGAGTAGACACCTTTCACGAATGAAAATCACACGGATCTAGATTACGAATTTTTCATTTTACTATTATTTTTTAAAATAGGTCTGCAAGTCTTTCGTGAAACTTATTTATGTTCCTACCACATAAAAAGCCCAGGACATCAAGTTACCCCAATCAGTTGAATTGCTTTGATTGTTTTTCAACTTTATTAGCATGAGGTTAATTTTCAATTGGGAAAAATTTACAGTTTCGGATAGCTTGATGTGTAGATGTGTGTGCCTACCTAAGCCTGTTAAGGGAGCCAACCTTTGTATGCTCCAGACTAATAAGTCTGGACTATAAAAAGGTTGGCTCTCTAATGAATACTGAAGGAAACAAAAAAAGGATTATTTTCCACGGTCAGCACTCACTGTCGGTTGCGCAACTATTAATTGATTTAACACTGCCTCCTAAAAGTAATTAACATAAGTGTTTTAAAAATCTGTCCCTGGCCAGATTCGACGAAAGCATTTTTATGTACCTGAAATCTAGATTACGTGGCATACCATTTCAAACGACGACTGCTTCCTCGAATTAGCTAGTTTTAAGAATTTACTTTTATATTTGTGATTCATCTCAATTCTTACGCGGCATGCAGTCATCGATGACTCGGCTGCTCAAAGACGGTGATGTGACCGTGATGTCTTCTGACAAACGTGATGCACCTGGTGTGTTTAATTAAATAACATGAATTGAAATAGCTACCTAGTTTTCTAGACACTATTATACAGCTGGGCCACACCACAAACATAGATTTACAAAAACGAATATTAATTATGTATGTAGATTACCTGCCTACCTGAAGTTATTTTTTTTTCCATCGTCTGTTATTTTCTGTATAATATATGGCTATCTATCAGCTTCATCCGGTTGGAATCCGAACCCAACATTCAGAAAGGACTAGGCAGATAACGATGGTTTCCGATATATCTACGTTTGTTCCAATAGCATTTTATTTTGTCCAGCTCCCATTCTGCGTGATAGCGGACCACGAACGTGAAAGCATCGTAGTGGCTGTGAGAGGTTCCATC
Source organism: Hyppa rectilinea (assembly GCA_951799385.1). NCBI lineage: Eukaryota > Metazoa > Arthropoda > Insecta > Lepidoptera > Noctuidae > Hyppa > Hyppa rectilinea. The sequence goes on along the minus strand of OX637308.1, from coordinate 8,106,167 downwards.
TCATTAAGGGACATCTTCACAGACTTCACTGCTGGCTCAGAAAGATTCGAGGCTGAAGGTAAGTTTTGATGGATGCAAAGCTGTGAATACTACTGGAGTTCAGATCGAATAAAATGTGTCCATTCCACAAAAAACTAATCTGTGTACTTAGGGGTACATTTTTTGGTAAAAAATTGGGTATGTTCACTAAGCCTTTACGTTTTCCGCAGTAAAGGTATGTTATAAGTAAAAAAAAGAAACCAATAGCGAACGCCTATGAGAATGTCCCTACTAACATGGCTAACCTATGGCTAGTCACCGTATTTACAAAAAAAAACTAACGAATTCTCACCTATAATCTATGGCCATCGAGCATATGCCCTTCGGAGCTTTTTTGCTAAAAAAAATACATATTTTAACAGGGCTACCAGAAGACACAGCAGCTCACAAGGGTATGTCGATGGGTGCCGCTAAGATGTTGAAACGATTGCTGCCCGTACTCGATCGCGCCTTCACACAGTTCCCGCATTATGACCTCGTACTCACTGGTAATTAAACATTTAAGAACGAAACTATGATGAACGTAGTAGATATTCGAAAGACGAGACTTACTCATGCGAGGAAAAGTTGTCAATTTAAATTTTTACGTAGTATGAAAACATTCAAGTGTTTGAAGCTCCCTTTATAGCTAACAAATGACTATCGAAACATTATGCAAAGAAATATACATAGTCAAAAATTGTTTTTAACATTTTCCAGGTCACAGTCTTGGTGCAGGTGTAGCAGTATTAGTAGCTTTAAAATTAAGACCGAGGTATCCACATCTTAAAGTATTCGCGTTTTCAACTCCAGGTGAGAATTTCCTCATGCTAATTACTAACCATACTTACGGTAATAAAACATACCCTAACGATACCCAAAAGTAATCATAAATTTTAGCAATTTTATCCCCAAATACATGCTCGTTTGAATAGCCAAGTGCAATTTCTACGGAAAACCCAGTAAAATTACACTTTTCAACCCCTTTTCCGCCCGTATCTCATTTCCCCAAAAGTTTAAATATGTGGGTGGTTAAGTTTTACGAAACATTTGGAACGTTTTTAATCTCCTGGCACGCTTGTAGTCTTAAAAGCTTAAGCTATTACGGGTTCAGGTGGTTCACCCGTTGAAATATTATACTAAGAGAAGGAAGTTAATTGTTTTAAAAGGTTATTCAAAGGTTGCACGGTTTAGATTACGGCTCCATGTCCATTAAATAATGTCTTTACAACATTGTGGTGACGAAATTAAATGCTTGCTTATCTATCACTGATCAAACGTAGTATTATGGCATGTTCCTAGCGCTTTCGCCATGACACATATATGTGTTATATTACGACCTACTTCAAATGCTCGTCCTTTTGCAAATGATGATATGGGGACTTCTTTCTTCTTGGAAGTATATTACATTATTGGAAAATCAAACCTCCTTCTGTCTGACTTGATCAACGATTGATCATTTTAACAATCTTTATTCGCTGTTTCTAGCCGGTCTAATAAGTCGTGAAGCGGCGCGGTTCACGGAGACGTTCGTGATGACGGTGGGCGTCGGCGATGACCTGGTCATGCGGCTGTCCGTGCACAGCATCGAGAACCTCAGGACGAAGATCATTCAGACGATACACGCCACTAAGTTGCCTAAGGTAAGAAACTTTTTGTGAACGTGACAACAAGATCACTATTATCCTAAGGTGCAAGTAGGCTTGGTCGTTATATTATATAGCAGGATAAAACAGCCGTTTAAAAATTATAGCATAAGCAACCTGTTATTTGTTTTAACTTCTTTATGCTTTAAGCGTTTTAGCGATTAACGCCAGCTATTAGATTTTGTAGACACTATATGGGATTTTTCACCAAATCAATTTAAATGTCACTTGCCGTCACCAACGGGCGACGCGGTAAAAATGATTTTCTCAAAAAAACGTAAGATGTCGTCGTTGTCGCAGTAATATTTACTATCAACTTACGATCATATTCATTCGAATATATTCATTCTGATGTTCAACGTTCATTCGTTATTTAGCTTAGTAGCGTTTTGCCGTTGCGAGCGTTTGCGTCGAATATATATTCAGATCAGTATTCGTTCAGCTGTTCGACAGTTTTCGAGTGACCGTCGCCATTAAATTTTTTGGTAAATGTTTTATTTTATTTTATTTTATTTTTCCTTTATTGGCCAACCAACAACTGTTTACACTGTAAATATTTTGATTAATTGTCTACCATTATGTAAGGTTAGTGTAACAATTTCTTACAGGTTAGCACCGCATGCCCCTTAAACATAATATATGTGCTACAAGCACTGTACCATGAAATTGGTTTAAAATTACAGTAAATTAACATTATGTGAAGGAATATAAAACTAAAATTAAAATTCGATATAACAAAACAGACAAACACAATAAGATGAAAAAAATAACAAAATTCAAATCGGAATAAAATTTAAAACGGAATATAATTACAGATTAAATCATAATCAATTCAAATTAAATTTAAAATCATGATCAAAACAACAATTAAAATCAAAAATTAAATCACACACCACAAAAAAAAAAAATTGAAATCATAATCAAGATCAAAAAATAAAAAAGATCAGAATAAAAATGAAATTAAAATTACAATTAGAACAAAACTAAGATCAAAATAACATTTATAATTTACAATTAGTTAAAGCAAATTAAAAGCAATTCAAAATTAAAATCTATGTCGAAATCGAAATTAAAAGCAATATTAAAATTAAACAATGAACATGAAAATTAAAAATTAAGTTTTACTAACAGTTCTATGAAACTTGGCATACGAGTCAAAATGCACGTCAACAATATCGCTGCAGCTGTTTAATAATTTGCAAAGACGAGAGAGAACCGAGTTTGCACCAAGTATTGTTCTGCGGAGTGGAGGGTGTAAAGGAGTAATAGGAGCACGAGGGAGTCTAGCAGGAGCTCGAAAGTGTAACTTGGATAATAGTTGGGGACAATCTATTTTGCATCGGACTAGCTTGTATACGAAGATGGAATCAATGGTTATTCTACGTTTCTCCAGTGAGACCATCTTAAAATAAGTTAGTCGGGCTTCGTATGATCGTATTCTTTTTACAATACCGCTGGCATAAGCTAGATGCCAGAGGAATCTTTTTTGTATTCGCTCCAGTCTAAGGATGTGTGTGGAGTAATGGGGTCTCCAAATCGTACTGCAATATTCCATAATACTACGAACAATACAGTTGTACAGCAAGATCTTAGTCCGATTGCGCTTAAAACCCGAAACATTCCTTATAACAAACCCCAGCATTCTCGAAGCCTTTTTGACGACGCCCTCAACATGAGGTACAAATGTTAAGGCCTTGTCAAAAACAACTCCTAGGTCCCTAATTTGGTCCACCTCCTGAATAACGTTAGGGCGCACGTGATATACGTTAGCCGTCAATTTCTTTTTTCGGGTGTATTTCACGTGGTAGCACTTTTCTACGTTTAAGCTCATTTCATTCTCGTTACACCATTTAACTAATGAGTCTACGTCCCTCTGGAGTAACATTTGATCGTTTTCAGACTCAATTATCCTAGAGAATTTAAGGTCATCTGCGTACATATAGCATTCTGAGAATTTTAGGCAGTATGGGATGTCATTAACGAAAACGTTAAATAGAACCGGCCCAACATGTGAGCCCTGGGGAACCCCTGAGGACGTCTTGTAGGTTCCAGATTGGAAGCCATTGACCGCGACAAAGAAGAAACGATTTTCAAGATAAGACTTTAGCCAATTGTATAGTGTACCGGTGATCCCATAGGCAGATAACTTTGACAGAAGTATATGGTGTGGCACGCGGTCAAAAGCTTTGCTAAAGTCTGTGTAAATCACGTCAATTTGCTTGCCGCGGTCGATGGCACCCGATAGCATTTCTGTAAAGGTCGCCAGGTTAGTGCAAGTAGACCTACAGCCCACAAAACCATGCTGAGAAAAGCTCAAATACAATTTGAAGTGTGCTTGAATGTATGGACAAACCAAGGATTCAAAAACTTTAGCAAAAGTTGACAAGATCGAGATAGGTCTGTAGTTTTTGACGTTGTCCTTTGCGTCACTCTTGTAAATTGGTATAACTTTTGCTTTTTTCCATAAGTCAGTTTTAACTGGCTGGATGCATGTTTGCATTACTGTATTTTTTTTAACGTGATTACGTGACTGTATATTATTATACTGTATATTTATTATAATACAATGTAATGCTTGTTTCAAGCTTGACGCGTTATTGAATACAACAGTATAACACTATAACGCAAACGCACGCAGCGCAGCGCATCACGTTTAACGTTAGGTGGTACAAAACTAATATTGTAGTAACTAGTATTGTTGTACTAATATTGTTGTACTAAACTAATATATTAGCGCAGGATAAATATCATGCTATTTTAACTAAGCTGAACGTTGAAACGCGTTGTTGAATTAGAGCCGTTGTGCCCACGACTAGGTGCAAGCCACAACAGTTAACAAGTAATTTAACTTTTCTGTTAAAATCTCACCGTGTAAACGTAGGTCAAATGAGCGTGAAGTGAGCTGTCATTCCACGTAATGCTAGGGATTGACACTACTGACAGCTGACTTTAAAGTCACTTCACCTACGTTTTCACGGTGATATCATTTTACAGAATAGCACTACAATCGGTCGATTCTGTAAAAAACTCAGCGTGAAAACTTTGGTAAACTGAGCGTGACGTGACCTGGCGTTTCACCTAATGCTAGAGATTGACACTATTGACAGCTCACTTTAAACTCACTTCACCTACGTTATCAGTAATCACGGTGAGTTTTTTTTTTACAGAATACCACTACAGATCGGAAAGGTTATGAGGATTCAGTTGTCATTCAGCTCTCAAGTAGTAGTGAAGTGGTTGAGAATAATTTGTCCAGAAACTTTAATGTTAATCAGTTATGGGGATTTAAAATTCTAAAAGTCTAGGTTAGCAGAGCAAATTCATGCACCTTCAAAGTAAACTGCTTCTGATGCCCACAATTTCAACACACCCAAGAGATATTGGGTACCAATCCGTAATTTCACATCACGCTTTTTTTCCAGTACCGAATAATGCTGAACGGCTTCGGCTACGCGTTGTTCGGCGTGCCCGCGCGGGACCTAGAATCAACATGGCGGCGACCGGAACAGCTGGAGGCGCAACATTCAGACGATTCCGCCGACGCGCTACTAGTCCATAGCGTGTCCACAGTGAGTGCTGTCAGTTACCACCTTTATACTAGCTAGCGTGTGGCTTATGTGAGCTTCTTTTTGGCCTTTGATTTGTTTCCGGTAGTGGTAAGGTTATTTTTTTATTATTTATTTATGCGTTGTTAACTCAATTAATCGGCACCGAGTTTTGGTGAGATCTGACTTTAAACTGATGACTTCTCCTGTCATTAACTTTACTTTTTCTTACATGAAAGCTGTAACTAAACATTTTAAGTGAAAAATCCAAATAAAGCTTTGATTTTGCAACTTTTCAAAAAATAGAAAACTTTTCAAGCAAAAATGACAAATTTCCGCAAAATTTCATACGGAAATGAAAACTTTTTATGACTGATATACCATTATGGAAAATTGCTAAAAAAACCAATGAGTTAAAAAAAAACTACTTAATCGGAATTTTTCACATTGCAGAAACCTTCTGAACAATTACTCCATGTGTCTTAAATAACTTATTTTTCTTAAATCTGTTTCAATACGTATCTCTGGTAAGAACAAAATGTTACAATAACTCTTAGACATAATAACTAAAACATTTACTCTCATAATCTCTATTTATTCTATATTTTGTACATTATGATATCTATCTTCTTTCCATTTAAATAATTAAACTTTCCTACTGAAAGTAATTTCTTCTACACAGTGTCAAAAAAAATAGTAACATCCAAAATACACTACTTTGCAAAAAAAACGGGCGATTTTGATTTTTCTACATTATTGGTAATTATTTAGTTCTGAACAGATTTTAATAGCCAACTTATATTGCTAGCACTAAATAAAGAGTCTGGGTATGAAAAAAAGTTGATTCCAAATTCGAATCATTTGTTTTTAAAAATAATAATCCCTTTTTCAGTTTGTGATATTTTACTTAACTTATCGCGGGTTTGCGGTAAAAGGCAACTAAAACTAACTTCTTGTTATTTTTTATAGAATAATTTATGTTTGTCGCATAATACTGTCTTATTGTCACTTAAAAAAGATATCTTTGTGTCGATTATAATGGCAGAAAAAGCAATAAGAGCTAGTAAGTAGTAGTAGAGGGGTGTAGTCAATGTTACGTATCACAGCGGTTAAATAGGAGTCGTTCTACCGGCCAAAGAACCTGGACTCGATACCAAGAGACAGGTTCCGTTCAGAGAAGGCAAAGTCCTGGTAGAAAACGTTGCTCACAAGCACGAGACGACCGCTCTTTACTGACTCAGACGCCGAGGAACCGCAAATGCAGTTATGTAGACCTCAAAAAAAAACCTTGAGAAGTCCGAAGGGCACAAATTAGCCTATGGACAATGACTAGGAGGCTTTTAGCCGTTGATAAACGCACTCCACGACCAGCGCGGGCCCCCAAGTTACTCCGTGAGCACCGAATTGCTCGATTGAGATTCGCTAGAAATTGTCTATCTTGGATAATAAGTAACTGGAGTAGTTTACTCTTCTCCGATGAGGCTCGAATTTGTCTGAATGGTCAGAACCGACATCGGCGAGTGTTATGAAGACCAAGGGAAAGCTACGCCGACGTGTGTTTCGACTAAATCACCCCTTATATTGGAGGGTCGGTTATTTTTTGTGCGGGCGTTACTTCCAGCTATCGTACCGAGATAGTATTAATTAAAAATGGCTCCCTAAATGCGCAGAGGTACATAACAGAAATCCTTTGTCAAGATGCAGAACCCGCATTGACTGTAATTGGTGAAGATGCCATTTACATGGACAATAATGCTCGTGCCTACCGTTCTGGCGACGTAGATGCTTATATGCAAAAGATCGGTATTCGTCGTTAGGTTTGGCTAGCGCAGAGCCCAGACCCTAACTCCACTGAGCACGTCTGGGACCTCCTAAAAAGGCGAGAACGATCTGTCCAGCCACTTCCACAAAACATCAGGGAGCTACTAAACTTGTGATCTCGGTTGAGAGGGAACACATTCCAAAGGAAACCATCAAAATCCTGGTGGAAAGCATGCCAAGACGATTACTTGCCGTAATCACTGTAAGGGGGATCATACTCGTTACAATTTTTTATTTTGTAATGCCGTTTTTAATTAAAATACCATTAAAATACTCCTAGTCTTAATTTCAATATACCTACCCACAAAAAATCCATTTTAACACGACTCTCTGTTTACATTGTTCACAAACACCAGTTCCAGGATTTAAGTGTTAAAAACTATGTTCCCGTTGATAATAAGAAATTTCTAGTCATTTATGCTTATAGCAAACTAAAAATATTAATATTATCCATAGTAAAGCCAATGACTGTAAGGTGCCCGTTTTTTTTGCAAAGGAGTGTATATTTCAGCTACTAAATATCAATAATTAGCTTCGCGGGCATTCGCGGGCATTCGCGGGCATTCGCGGGCATTCGCATAATTTCTCTTTATTATTATTTATTTTTATTTACTATTTTATATATGGTTTGCAGTGAGGGGTTTGAGTGTGTTCGTGTTTTAATTCTTGGTTGCGGAATGGATAAAATTTTAATTAATTTTGTACTTACTTATTTATATAGAATTTATTATTATTTAATCAATGTGAAATGTATTGCAATATATTTGTTTTTTTCATGTTTCAATTGAACACTTTAATTACCTAATTACTTAGGTATATTTAATTGATATTTAATGTATGTAACGTATGTTTCTTCGTATTTAATAGGTACCTATTTGTATGTGTTTTATAAAAACTTATTAAGTTACCTATTTAGTTGTATTAATAATAGGATTAATAGAATTTAGTAGAAACTATAATTATAGTAAGTAAATAATTGGAGATGTAACAAGTAAAACTTTAGGGGTCAAAGAAACTCTTAAAATAAAATAAGAAACTTAGTTAGGTACTTTCCAAAAAGTTTGAGTTTAAGACTTCGACCTGTCGCTATAATTAATAAGGCCAACGGTTTTATTTATTGAATTAGAATTCAATAAATAAAATGTTGGTTTAATATTTTTGCGCTATTTTAATAGGAGAAGCCAAACCAGATACAGAAAGTAAGTAGTTCACACATTAAAATCGGAACGTATTTTAAGTCTTCCGAAATAAATTCTCTAAAGTATGGACGACAACTGAATCTAGATCAACGAAGCAGTCCAGGTTTATGTATAATTGTTTAGATAATATAGATAAGTAAGTTGTAATACCCGTGTGTTATAGGAAGCAGCATTAGTTTCTCGTGACGTGTTCGCGCGGCGGTTCTCTTCCGCGAGGCTGTTCACACCGGGCCGGATACTGCACATCGTGCGACGCAAGCGCATGGGTATCGAGAAGTAAGTTTCACATAATATTAGAGCCTTATTTGTTTACGAAAGTATTGAGCAATTCAATGTAAAAAGCAAATTATACGCGGTTAAATTTAAGTCGTTTTAATCCCATTGAGGGGCCATTGTTCAAAAAAAATCAGCTGTGCAGTACCTACATTTTGAAGAGTTAGGCGAACATAAATGTAGTGAACAGCTAATTTTTGTTTCGCGATTTCAGGTTTGGTCCCATAGTAAAAGTTGCTCGCTATAATGAATACAATGACCCCTTAAGGGGATTTAAACGACTTAAATTTAACCGTGTATAGTAAATAGCAATTTTCGTATTAGACAAGCGCACGCGCATGAACTTAGTAAGGACTTTTTGGAACGCAGTTGTTTAACGAGGTTTGAGTTAGGAGTTGACAGATAGAAATCGTCACGTAAAGAAATAGCGACTGCACACGTTTGTAAATATAAAAAGATGTTACCTTCAATGAGACTATACCCCAATCAAGTTTGCTACATTTGCTTTGTATATTACACTATATACCTACACTTTAGTTTTAGCTAATTCTTATTCACATATTTTCACCCATGTCTGACCAAAGTGATGAAGGAGGCGAGGAAAGGTAATGTACCTTATGTTTTTAAACATTTATATATTATTTACGTCTCAATTAAAATATTTGTCTTCAAAGGCTTCCCCTATTTCGAAAGAAATTTAAGAACGTAGATTTCTTTTCTTTTAAAAATAATTATAAATATATCAATATGCAGATAGAAACAATGCGTCAATCGTTACTAAATAACCACTGCTTAATAAAGTTGTAAAATATTAGAATACCATAGCTACTTAGAAATGCAATTAGATGCAAACTTTACTGTGACGCACATCACACATCTAGTGTCATCGGAGTCAAAAGTCAAACATTCCATTTTGCATTAACAATTAACATCATTTATTTCCGTGTACGTATTTGACGGGACAGTGTTAAGAGACGAAGGGCGAATTTCACCAATGAAACTGAAAGCGATCAGTACATAACCCACCTAGCCATTCCCCCCCTTTTTTTTTAATGCTGGGCAATCATCCAATCACTTCTCCCGCTCTGGGTGGAGCGGAAGGGATTGTCAGACTCTTACTGACTAAAACCCATCCATGTTCCTTCCTTAGCCCTTTATGTTCTGGGGTAGCGGTAACCCTTTCGGACAATCCCGCTTACCCGGCAGGCTTGGCCCTGAGGGGCCCCTTCATATGCTGACATCTCTTTGAGGCGCGCGTGGAACATGTGGTACATATACGCGCCGTCCGGCACGGGTCTGGTGCTGATCGGACGGTGATTCACCCATTACTCACCGTCCGCAGGCCCGCGCCTACGGTGGCCGGGAGTCGTCACGTGGCTCCCGACGCCCGGGGCGTCTCCCGCGGCGGCTGGGACGGGAGGACCTTTCTCTCTCCCATCCCGCCACCTCCTTCGCGAGCATGACTTTTTCGCAGAAGGAGAAGACTGCCTCCCACTCCCTCTCGCCCCGGACCATGGCTTGCACCAGGGCCGGGCGCGAGAGGTCGCCGCCGCCGATCGCCTCTACGAGGACACGGCGGTGCTCCGCTCAAGCGGGGCAGGTTTGCACCGTGTGCTCTACCGTATCCTCTGGGCGATCCTCGCAGTGGTGACACCCGGGCGTTTCCTCCCGCCTGATGATGTGCAGGAACCTCCCGAAACATCCATGTCCGGTGAGGACCTGCGTCAGGCGGTAGGTGAAGGCGCCGTGACGCCTCTCTAGCCACTCCTCAAAGAGGGGCCTTACCGCCACTATCGTGGCGTGCCCTAGCCATTCCCCCCCTACCCTTACCTTATAACTACTTAATTTAATTTTATGTCCATTTAATTTATTTTGATTGGTTTTTATTTTATGTAGATTCATATTAACTTATTTCAACAATGGGTGTTGCTATCTGATATAGGTACCTGAATTTATTTATTTATTACTAAAGCCTGTATAAGGGCTGTCAGTGTCATTTTTCTGTGGAATATTGACACTGACGCGTACGTGTCAGTTTAAATGTGCTGATGGCTATCAGTTTCATTGGTGAAATCTGCCCTAAGCAATCAGTCTGACCTTGTCATCGTTCAACATTACCCTTTCTAGTAACCCAAGCAACAAAAATAATAAATTCACCATCAATATTACAGGAAAGTGCGCACAACAGAACCCACGTACGAGATGCGATGGGCGTGCCCTGAAGACTTCATGGAGCTACAAGTAATGCCTCGCATGCTACTCGACCATCTCCCGGAGAACGTGCATCGCACCATGCGCACCGTTCTCGACGAGAGGCACCGCTATAGACTCACGCACACCGTGTAACTTATGAAGATAGAACTATGAAGTGACATTTATTGTCTGTGGTATTAATGTGTGTGATGGAAAATGACGTAGAGATGTAACATACATGGATATATTATCTGTGGTATTGTGCATGCGAAGCAGTCTTGAATAATCTAGAAGAAACTTTGAAGAGTGGTAAGAGAGGTGTTAGAATAGTTGGAGTTACAAGTGAAGATGTTAGCTGCTGCGATGAACTTTCAGCTTAAAACCTGGACTATATGTACGTAAAAAGTTGAGTTCGATAAAAGCTCATGACAAAAATCTTTAAATTGGGGCAAAAATACAAATATTTCAACGGTTCTGCCCTGCGAGACTAAAATAGAACACGGCATAATTGCATAGCAGTCAAATTTGATGTAAATGACAACGTTTCTAAACTGAGATATAACGTTAGTTATAGTTAGACTTCCTTCATTACAAATGTAATCAGAGACTTGGACACTTCATATTGTATATGCTACTGTGTCACTTGTACTTGCAATGTAGATGACTGAATCTTATAACTTTGTAGTGAAAAGAAATTGGCATGTTTTATCCTATAGGATCAAACAGGAACACCGCTATGGTTAATGAGCGAATGAAACTTTATTCAGTCATTGAAATTAATTGAGTATCAAATTGACAAACTACGACAATTTGCTGCGTCAAAGCTATTACACATAACCATCAAGCGAATGACAGTTGTCATTCGAATAATTACAAATAGGTATGTATATTTGTACAAGAATCTTTTTGTTAATTTCAACAACTTCACGAAACATATTTTTAATTCATTACCAACAACTATTTCTTGAAGCACGACTTGTGTACGGACAATTTTAATATGTAGGCAATTTGATAAAAAAAAATCCCTGAGGATACCATCAATTTAAATCAGTATAAAGAATATGCCTTTATTTAGAAACGTAACTTGCCGAAGTAATATTGCCTGTTCTATTTAAGTAATATAGAAGACATTGTTTATGATAGTGTGAATATAATATAAAGCAGGAAGCTCTTGAAGTGAATTAGATTCGGTTAGATATTGGTTTTATGTTTTCAAAGCGGTCAACTAGACTATGACCGAAGACCTTTAGACCGAAGAGTAGAATAATAATGTTATTTAAAACATGATCAATGCGACTTCCTAATGGAACTAAATTCTTATGTAGTGGCAGAAATCGTCACGTAATGAAAAAGCGTTAAGCCCGAAAAGTGTCGAAGTTTCTTTTTATTAATACACATCCAACTAGTAGGTATAGATTTAGCTTCTTAAAATACTGACGACTGGGTCTTTATTAAAAAAACAAAAACAATAGTTTTTGACACAAAAAATTGAGACCATACTAGATGGTTCTTAATATACAGCGAAAGAAACTTCGCTCAACAACAGCGTCTCCCGCGACATTTTCTTCATATGGAAAGCCTAATTATGACAAAAAAACTACGAGGTAACCAATACATTATTACAACTAAGTTGTCCACGAAATGGGAAACTTTAAAACAAAATCTACTGAATAAGAAACGTTTGTTTACTAAGTATTTGTTATTATATATCGTTTTGCTGAGCTACATGACATAACAATGTGATTATATTTTATCGTTCCTAAGCTTAACGTGACTCAGACGCCTATCTCTATGAATCTTTTGTACATACATCCTTAAAATTACTCAGAATTTCAATTTAATTGATATTAAAACAAATTTGACAAAACCAGTGTCAAAATTAACTTGTAGTTTAGTATAAGAACCTGTGAGAAGACTGTGATGATGTTAGTATGGAAATATTAAAGATAAGCGATATGTTTGTGGATGTATGCCCGTGCCGCAACGGTAGTTATATTACTTGTACATAATTTAGTATTTAAGAATATTGTTTAAGTTTCTGAGATGCACGGCTCTGGCATATTTTGGACTAACACCTTGTTTGATGAAAAGTCTAATCAATTACAATCTATCTCATTATCTCCTCGAGATATGATTGGTTACACAAACAGCATCAGCAAAGGGCACTCTATTGGATGATTAGGCTTTCAGAAACCGGAGTTAAAAATTACAAGAAAATATAACCATGCATTTTCAAAAGCCAATTTGGTACGCGGTACAACTTATGCCAGAGCGTCTAGGGAACCATACCTCGTCCCAATGTATTACATATCAACGTTGAAAACGTTTATTTTTTTAATCCCTCTAGAGACACATAGTAAAATGTTAGAATCATCATAGTTCTGTTGCGAAAAAGAGATGTCACTATGCATTCTGCATAACTCCATCTCTTTCTTGCACTGGAAAATTGATGGTTTCAGCAACTCACTAAACTAGTGCCCTGTTCTTCTTTGAAATTCTTTCAATTTGCTTAACAGCGTGACTCACGCAATAAATTGATTTGCTCAAAACACAAGCAATTCTATAATTTCGAATAATACCTATGATTAGATACTCTTTCTTTGTATAAATTCTACTGCCAAAGCGTATGACAAAATGTTCAAGACACTTTAGTTTTAACATGTAGGATGGCCGCAACAACTTGTATGAGTCCATTGCGTTACCTGTACAGTATTATCTATATTATCTGTACCTGAAATCTATCTTGCCTATGAACGCAATGGATACAGAATAATATGTTCTATTCTTATTTCATCTTTAGTGTTCCGAGCGGTGCTACTATCTAATTAGAAGCAGTTAAATGTTTTGTCTCTAACATAAAAAGTTACCTTGTTATATGGCATGGCATATACTATACCCACATTGCGTTTATGTAGAAACTCAAAATGCTTATTTCACGTTGGCTATATTTCTTTAAATAGCCGACAGATGGCAGCACCGCAAGCCAAAATAAAGTTAAACCTAAAGGGGCCCCGAGACTCAAACCATTTTGATCGTTTACATAGCTAGTTTGACCGTCTCGGGGGATCAAAATGGTTTGAATCAAACCAAAATTTACGTGTTTGAATCAAACCGTTTGACCGTCTCGGGGCCCCTTAACGTTCAAGTTATTGTATCTCCTTTTACTTAAAATCGATTAGTTAAGACTAGCAAAACTACCACTAAGTACAATAACTAGACCGTAGAAGTAGCTTACAACGTTACCGAAGTCAATTATGTAATAAATTATCTACATTGCATAATAGTTACATTTAATGTATTATGTAAGTACATATAAGTATAAATTATTTTCATTGCTTACACCAATGCTCTAACATCAGGTACCTGACCGTAAACATGGCACTTCAACTAGCAGAAATAGATCGACTTTGAAGAGCGCCATCTCTATCATTCATACAGTATTTATATCTCACGAAGAGACGTGCGCTTTACGTGTGGTAACCAAGTGTACAGACACACTGTAAATGTGTGCGTGAGGACGAGTAGCGTCAGCACATAACACACGCACACACAAACACTTCCAACTTCGCCATTGTCACGGAGCGTACACGAGAGCTCTTGCGCTTACACACCTACTCACAGCGTTTGCACTCTTAGTTATCACAAGTAAAGCGCGCGTCGATTCGTTACATAAAAAATACTATACCTGTCTCTTTCGATCGCTTGATGTACCATATTTACGCCCGGGCACAAGACTTAGTAAATATTTGTAAAGATGTATTTTTGTAAACTCTTTGTGAATAATCATGTTGACTTTAGTTACCAAGCGAACAAACCTGTTGTATGCCTACTTATATTGTTGCAACGTAAATTAGTATTTGTTATGTATTATAGCCCTGTAAATGACAAGTATCATTATTTTTATACTTAGATACTTTTTTTATTTGATATTTAATTGTTTTGTGTTATTTTATTTTACATGCTACTTTATATTTATTTCTGTATTTCTTTATAGTTTATGAAAATGCATCTCCGTTGTTTAAAATAAGTAGGCCTTATTACAAATTAATTCTATCTTTGTAGGGGCCTCCATTTATTCAATTTTAGAATCTATATTTCTTGTACATACAAACCTGAACCTAGGGAACAAAATTATTGTGACTTGATAAAAATATACTCTCGACTACACTTTTAGGTAATATTTTTTGTAAATAAAGCATTTACTTCGAATAATTTACATTCCAATTTGTATTCTGTAGTCCTCAGTCCGTCGCTGGAGAATCCATGTCACGTGGATATGGTCGCTACAGATGTGATTATTAATTATATTTTTTAATTGGGCTACGTCATTAAATATAAAATATTTATATAAAAAATATATATATTTTAGGTTGTACTCTGCTGTTATATTTGAACTTTTGTAAAAGATTATCGGAATTTTGTGATTTGTAGCTATTGAAAGGCCTCAAAAGGGAGCAATTATTCTTGCTCATTCCGAGGAATTTTGAGCCAAGGGAGTTTTAGGCACCTTGTTTATTATTGTTATGAAATCAAAATTATAAAGTACCTTTTTCAAATGTAGCCCACTTTCGTTTTATAAATAGTTAATATTTAATACTATAAATAAATATATTGTAATGTTGCGATACGATAATCTCAAACACTATGTGACAAGTTGTAAGTAGATTTAAATATTTTAATAAGTATTTACTTCAGTATGTTTGTATATAATGTTGTTTTCGCGTTCAGTACCGTTGATATGTTACTTAACTCTTCTATTATTTGTATTTTTTTTATAGTTTACACGAATTGGTACTGAATCGCGGGTATGTTCAAGTATTAGAAGGACTGAGGTTCTTTTCACTTGTACCCTAAATTAGGGCTTTATAATCTCTTTCACCTTATGTAATAGAGTGTAGCCAATGTCTTGTGTTGGGTTTTGTTTTAATTTATAAATAAAATCTATTTTAAGTATGATATGATTTTATTAAAAACCTCTCGTTGACCATTCACTATTACTAGAATGAAGCAGGAATACCAAAGTACGAAATATAAAGTCGATAGCTAGATGCCTATTTAAATTCAAGAGAAATTATGTATAGTGCCTTATTCCAAACTCATAACAAAACAAAACATCCTAATACATTATTCTGCCAATTCATATTAAGCTCGCTTGTATACAATTTATTTAGTGTGTATAGTGGTCCTAGTGGGTATTCTACGATATATTATAAAGTTATTAATTTATATTAAACTAACAAAAGTTAAGCATAATAATAAACATTTTAAACGCGATATACAAAAATACACTTAATTCATCAGTCAAGTCAAGAAATTATCACAGTAATCGATTTAAATTACTTTTTTTTTCAATAAATTTTAAATTGAAAAATAACATTAATATAGGTACGCATTTAAGCAATTTAGTAAGATTTTATATTTGGTACAATATTGAACTTAATTTCTAGTTACGACTGAGCATTACAAATATTTAGTACAAATAATTGAGATCTACCTGTCTCAGAGTATATTATTACAGTTTATATCATCTGCACAGATTGCGAAGCTCTGTCATGGCTGCTTGGGATACTGTTGTTTTGTTCCTTTCCATCTTATATCTGCAACATTTTTAAATCATTTAACTGTAACACACATTTTTGTATGCGTGGTAAATCATGAAATAACTGAGGAGCGGGACAGTCAGACTTTTACTGACTAAAACTTTCGAAAAAACCCGCGACCCTGAGAGGCATCGGCCCTAGCGGACCCCGTCAGTCCGAGCTGACATCTCACCCAAGTATTTCTTGAAATTTTGTAACGCGGTTTTTAGGTATACTAAAATACCAGAAGAACCAGCCAGCAGAATATAGAGAAGCAACAAGAAAGAATTGATGGATATTTCTCGATTCTAGGCTTAGTTAACTAAGATCAACTTTGTTTAACCTATCCTAAATCGCAGTGAACATTTCTACAAGACGTGTAACAGTCTAGACTAGGATATTGAAACTTACCTGTTGAGGAAATCATAGGCGACATCTGGCCTGTACATGGCCATATCTCGCAGGTACGCCTGGTCGTTGGTCAGAGTGCGTCTGTATGCAAGTTCACGCCACGCCTCACCGCCGCGACCAGCAAGTAGCACTAGGCCCTCCATGAAACTGGAATGAGAATTGTTAATCATCAAACCAGTGTCCATAATGGACGAAGGCATCTCCTCCAGTGGATCAAACATCAGAAAATCTAGAATAGTCATTATATTGGAAAATATGGCCCTAGATCAGCTAAACATGAGCGTGTAAAAGTCAAGTGTACACTGTCAACCCTAAGGAAACAGTCAATTCTGTTATTTTCGGGGAACCTACTACGTCAAAAAATTATCTAGCCCACTACTGATTTTGTAGTAACGAGTTTTGTACTTTGTGAAAATAACTACTTTACAAAAGATAGCTTGATCTCTGCAACAGCTGTCAGTAAAATCACGCCTATGAAGTCCTGAATTTCATAATAGTACAGACAGTACTTACTAGACGATTGAGAAACTGATTCAGATATGGATTTGGAGTGTACGCCTTTAAAAGAGTAATTGTATTTTATATTAAAATATTCATTTAATTGAGTAACTTTTGTAATTAAATAAAACCCAATTATACGTTACATTAGCATTACGATAAGAGTAAGAAACGTCGATAATTTCTATCGACATTTTTTTATATCCCCTGACAACCCTAGGAGTCTCAGTTTGACATACGTCGCAGAGATCAAGCTATCTTTTATGTAGTACTAGCTGACCCGACAGACGTTGTCCTGTCTTAACTGTGATACCTACCCTACCTACCTGCCTACCTACCCTACCTACCTAGCTTCCTACCCTACCTACCTAGCTACCTACCCTACCTACCTAGCTACCTACCCTACCTACCCTACCTACCCACCCTACCTACCCACCCTACCTACCCTACCTACCTACCTTTTTTTTTTTTTTTTTTTTTTTTTTTTTTGATCCGGGGGGAAAATCCTCATGGATGTCCCCCGCCCCGGGGAGGGCGGAGGGGTCTGTCAGACTCTTACTGACTAAAAACCACCCCGGGTGTTCCCTCTCACACCTTCGCCGGGGGTCGCGGCCTACCTACCTACCCTACCCTACCTGCCTACCCTACCTACCCACCCTACCTACCCTACCTACCCTACCTACCTACTTACCCTACCTACCTACCTACCCTACCTACCTACCCTACCTACCTACCTACCTACCCTACCTACCTACCTACCTACCTACCTACCTACCAAAAAAAAAAAAAAATGTATTCTGCTATTCAGGGCGGAGACAAATCCAACGAAACAAAAACCATGAAAATTGGTCCCGCAGATCTCGAGTTATAATGGAGGGAACAAACCCGACTTTCTTTTATATATATAGATGGAAGATAAATAAAAAGACGAATACAAGAGATTTAAAAACTGAATAGAAAACCTGAGAACAAAAATAAATAAAGAGAGAGAAACAAACCAACTCACCTTAAATATTCACTAACAAGCCGATATACTTGATCAGTGCTTCTATTCAATATAAGCCTCGTAGGCGACGCGTTCAGCAGTGATATTTGCAACGCTATTTGTTGCGCGAGCGCCGCCATTTCGCCCGCGAAGCCGGTACATCCGCCTTGAAGATACAGCTCGGCGGCATCCGTGCAATGTATCAGTGCTGTGTCTAGGAGGGACCTAGTTGACACGTTGTCGTGTATTTGCAGCCATGTCGGCGGTTGAAACGGCTTTTTGGATGTTGCCTGATAAAGAGGCAATGCCATAAGTTATAGAATCAAGCGTTAACTTTGTACAAATTCAGTTTGAGGTTATTTTTGCTTAACTTTTAACAACACTTCAAACTTTCACTTTTGACTGACTAAATATGAGGAAATTAAAGACAACTTTGGTACAGTAAATGTTCAAAAGTGGATAGGCATGTTAAGAGTGGTTTTGCTGTGAAGACACGGTGCCGTGGATCTGTAGGATGTGTGAATAACACTGTACACAGACCTATCTTGAAGTTCGAATCAAGTGAACTTTTAGGAAACATCGTTTGTCACTTTCAAAGCAAAGGAACCCTTTCCTTGTAAGTGCAGTAAATAAGGGATCATTGTACTTAGTAACATAAATCAACATACCTTGGCAGCATCCAAAGCCATTTTCTCCAAATCATCGATGAGGTTCAGCGCCTGTTTTCTCTTCACATTAGCCGCTTCAGTATACATATTGAAATGCAACGCAACCATTATGTACGTATCCGTATCTCCTGGACAATGGGTCTTGAGGAAGTCAAGGAGTCCTTGCTTGAACTCGGCTATCTTGTCCCCTTGCTGGCCTAGCATGTAGTCGAACTGGCCCAGGAGGAATTCGAACTGATGGTTGTCACGTAAGGCCTATAAATATATGTTATGTCAATAAGTAGGTAGGAAACAAACAAGCCGCGCGACCTACCTGTTGATAAGTGGTCTATGATTGTGGTGAATAAGTTTTAAACGACTTCGAAGGACCTTGATATGCGGTGAATTAATTTTGTTGGTAATGTAGATTTTAGCGTCGTGGACTGCTGGTCGACACAGAATTGAGCATACGGGAAATGAGGTTTTGAGGAATATGGATGGATGGACTTACTTGAGACCTTCTGGACGAAACACGTGGCAAGGACAGCCCTTTGCAGACGTCTCACGTGTTCCCTGGTTTCTTCCTGATGCACTTTTTCACTTGTTTAAATGTCACACTTGTGTCGGCCAACACTTATTTATAATAGTTATACAGTTTCTGATGCGGATGCGGGTTGAGTAAGCGGTATTAGCGATGAGCGGTTTGCGGGTCAGTATTCACACTGGAGTCTGGACCTAGACTGTTTAAGTAAGCTAGACGAGACTAGCTCACTATAATTAGCGGTTATGAGCGGTGAGCGGTTTGAGGTTATGTAGCGGTTGAATGCGAAAAACGCACTGACGTTTCTTGTCCAAATCACAGTTGACGGATGCTCGCAGTGGCGGGAAAGTTTCCGATTGGTCGATTAGGAATGAATGGGTAGGAATGATTCGCTCAATTCTGTGTTGTAAGCGGAAAAAACTTATAAATAAAAAACTTGCGCGAGCAGATTGTTTTGGCAACTGGGTCAAAAATAATATTTTTCAGTCACAGGACCATGCCAATGATTGGGTACTTTTCTGAAGAGACTATTACTGCTTGATAAGACTGCGGTTGATACTGATCTAGTACAGAATGTGTGTGGCGACATTTTATTTTTATTACTCATTCAAGTTATTCATAGTTCTGATTTACTTTTTCTGGTTCATATGTCAATTATGGTGTCATATGTCGATTAGTATATCAAAGTCCACGTAAAACTGCAATGTTACAAGTTGTACATGAAGCTAGTAACTTACCTGAAACACGTAAGCACACTCAGTATACCGTCCGAGCCCCGTCAGCAGTCGCACCATGAGTCTCCATGAGCGCGCGGCCAGTAGTCGCGCCGCCAGCGCCTGCGCAGACCGCAGCGTCGTGGCCACGCCCTCCGTGTCGCACGCACACGCGAAACATTCGTGTGCCACTACGAGGAGCTCGAGGCAGATTATGTTTACCTGACAACGATTTAAAAAATATTTAGTGTAACATGAAACCGAAAGAAAGCCTTTATTTGAAAGAGACCAAATAACAAAACAAGCTGACAAAGATAGCAAATAGCCAAAGACATTCTTTTTTTTTATATAAGTTGCAGTGAAATTGGCGATCCTTTCGATATTGCATCAGAGCTACTAGCTTTTACGTAGAAACTTTAAACTAGAGTTAGCATAGCGTTAAAATACTACAAAATTACTTAAGTACTTTAAATTAGAACAGTTACCTGTTTCGTAGACAGCTTCGCTCCTTTAGTTATCTTCCTGATATTCGACTTGACCTCATACCGAATATGCACATTATTCTTATTAATGACATCAAACAAATTCCTTCTACAATCTCTGGACATTTTGTTACTGTAGACTGTATAAACAGTGGACACTGAATACACCGACTCGGTTTCAGCAGATAATATAGTTCCTTCTTCCGTTAAGACCGATTCCGCTTCGTCGCCTTCGACGTTTTGGTACTCTTCATCTATCAAATTCTCAACATCTAGACAACTGTCGTCTAAGGAATTGTCCGGTAATTTAGAAGTTCCATTACATTTGTATATTTTTTGGAATGCCATTAGGTGATCTAAGATTAATTTGCCGATATAGCTGCAGGCGTCCGGCCGCATGTTGAGGAACATTTCGATGTCTGCGTTCAGCGCGTAGCCCCATAGTGTGTATTGGAAGTGCTCTTTCTGTCTAAATGCTGAGGTTTTCACGAGGTGAGGTGATATTATAGCTGCTACTATTTCTTTGCAGAGGTATTCGGCGACCTAAAATATAAGGGTCCTTAGAATCACGGTCGACCATTAACTTATCCATCGTATTGAAAATCGGAATTTAAGCTATGCGGTACCACGTTCTATTACAAGCTTCGGCGCAAGCGCAAGTAATCTGGTTAATAGGCGATGTACTGCGCTGCGGTCCCACTGCCCACGTTCCCACAGGACAGATCGCGCCAGGCCAGGCCGACAAGGCCGTGGGAACAGTCGTATCCGATGAGGCCTGCGGTGGCCTGTCGTTTGGACACTCAACACGGGCCGTGACAACGCCTGACGCGGCTTTTCAGTTAACGGGCGGATAGGGATTTATACTTATAGACAAACAGATTCGTACAAATATTATTGGTGACTTTTAACTATATTATAGAAACTTACCTGTTTAGAAGGTATATTGAATGTTTTGAACACAAGATTGGCAAGAGACATTCTAGCTCGTCCACTCACTAAGTTGATAAAGTCAACGGCGCGGTTCTGATATTTCAACACGGATATGTAGTCCCATCCTATTTGTAGCGCAATGCGGAAGTAGCTGGCAACCTGGGCAAACGGAGAATAATATGTAGATGAAAAAAAAAAAGAAAATGAAGACTTGCTTTAAGGTTAAAAGTATTCCATGTCATGACTAAACGAAATTCTCTGCAGAGTATTCCGATAACAAAAACAAGCTCAATATCATCCGTGAATCTCATAAGGTTTACCGTAGATTAGGGTCAAAACATTTTCCTTTATTTTCTATTTAAGATGATTGACATTCCTGCTAAATATTTCGATCTAGATTTAGATATAGATTAAGAGGTTGACTGACATCCTGTTCATTTTTTTGCCCACCGCTTCCTGATCCGAACAGATCTAGTTAATGATTTGCTGTTTGTTTCTGTAAAGCTCACTAACACGAACAGTAACAGCAAATCCAGCAATAATCAATTAATTCATCTGGTGCCACCAACAGTTAGGGGTAAACTTAGGGTTAAACTTTTAAATAGGTAGTTAAACCCACCAATGTTGGAGAGTTAAGCCGCTAAAATCTGGGTTATTTTATACTAGTTTTTGCACGCGACTTCGTCCGCGTGGAGTAGGGTAATATCGCAGTATCAAGAGATATTTTTGAGACAAAAAGTAGCTTATGTCCTTCCCTGTCTATCTCTCTGCCAAATTCTATAGAAATCCGTTCCGTGGTTTAGACGTGAGAAGGTAAGATACAAACAGACAGAGTTACCTTCAAATTTATAATATTAGTATGGATTTCGTCGATTGAACGGGTATGTTCCCAACTCAAAAAAACAACGAATGTCAGGTAAAATAAACCGTTGTTACTTTTTCGTACCAACACCAATAAAATAACTATTAATAACCAATCGTGCAAGTGTGCCTCGGTAGATCTTTTAAAACACTATTACTCGTAAACTTTTCGGTAAATACATGTTTTAAAACTAGATGGCGCAAAAGTGCCAAGGTATTACCTGCTTTGCAAGCGTGAGTCCACTCCTGACAGCCAGAGCGTCGAGTGCAGACAACCGGTCCGCTTCCTCGCGCGCCGCCAAGTGAGCGCTCTCCGGCACGTTCTCTTGTTTCTCCTGAATCACCACCAGCTCCTCGAAGCTCGCGTCCGATATACCTGATACTGAAAATAAGTATGATAAAAATCTACTAAAAAAAAGTGACCATTATATGAATGTTGTTTTCAAAAATAAAACCGATACCGTGTTTTCATTCCCTGAACGTCTTAGCAGAAATGTCTGAGACAACCACATTTTACTCAGTAGTTAGTTTCGCTACTAGCTAAGCACAAATTCTGAGATATTTTTATTGATAGGGAAAACTCTATAAAAGAACCCGGCCCGGCAACGAAACCAAGAACCTACCACTAAGCAAACTAAAAAAATAGCAGCTCTCAAAATTAGCTTCTAATAACTTACTTGACAATTTATTTTGCAGTAAAGGAGACGATATCACTAGTCGCAACTCTTGCGGCAGTTCATACGGCGTACACGATCCTTCAGCCAGCTTCAAACAAGTCCTCACTATTTGCACAGGACACGCCGGCGGCCTGTACCTATACTCCGGCGGACTTTTGAACAGAGCTGATAACCGAAATGCATCAACAAGAAGCTTTAACTCCAGTAAATGGTTCATAACACGTCTCCAACTGTCAATTGCTTCAGGCTCTTCGAGTAAAACAACATTTTCTATGTTACTAACATCCGATTCAATTTCTATCTCATCCAGCATCATAGAAAACGGTTTCTCTGCGTTAGCGATACCAATCTTCTTCGAAATATTCGCGTCTTTCTGTCCGTTTATGATAAAATGCATCGTGCTCTGATAACTGTTTAGGAATATGCTGTTTTGTGTCTCGCTTTTGAAGTACGCGTCCCACATCAGGTGTTCGATTTCCTCCCGTCTTCGTCCGTATTCCAAGTTCTCTTCAAACCAACTCATTATGATTCTATAGGAGTAGAACTTTTGTGTCGTATCTGAGATGTTGTTCACGTGGGATATAAGGAATTCCGTAGCGTCTTTAAAGGTCACTGCTGCCTTTTTAAAGGCTTCACTACACTCCGCTATGAAGAGAGTAATGGCTTTATCATCAAGCATGTCGTCTTTTGCGAGAAGATTCTCGTACTTATGCGTCCATTCTGCTATCAAAATTCCATTGACAGGTACCCCAGAAAGCTTCGCGATTTTCAGAGCTACGTCATAGTTTCGATTAGCCGTATACATTTCAACACATTCTTCCAAGTAACGATGAGAATCGTCTTGAAGCATTTTTGATATATTCACTGCTAACGACGTCTCCATAGATATTTTGAGTATTTCGTACAACGTTGAAAAGTTTGGTGATGACACTGGAAGGCAAAAAACATTTATCATCCTCTTCAAGTTAACACAAAAAAAAAACAGTAAAAAGTTCCTACCTGTGAAGCCCTTTTCGAACTGATTATCAGCCAGACACTTGAGGAACTCCCTTTGATGATAAGCGCTGTCAAAGTTATGGCTCAGTGCAATCTTGACCAGAGATACCGCGACTCTCTGCAGGGCTTCCTTAGACAGTTGCCAGGGGGCGCCACTAGCGCCAGCACTGTATTTACGCTGTGCATGCTGTAGGAAAGTCGTGAGGAGTTTCGTAGTTTCAGTATCGAAGTTGCGATGGCGAATACAACGGTGGAGGAACGATGTGAATGAGGACAGGGGGCTCTCCTGGAAATAAGAACATTTTGGTATAATTAATGGCTTTCTAAATCTTTATTGATCGCTCTAAAACCTTCTGTGGTAAACACAAGGGGCAGCCAAGAAGCATTTATTTTATTATGGAAAGCATAAGCCATTATCTGTGGTCGGGCTGATGGACTAAACAGATAAACTATCTATATTAATATAAAAATCTGAAGAATTTGTTTGTTTGATGCGCAAATTTTTTGATTCTTTTTTACATTTGATAGGCCATTTTATGAGTAAAGTTATATTTATATATCACGATTTTTTTTCCAGAACTTCTTTAAAATTACAATACATTCAGAACTCACTGGTAAAAATATCATCATAGATTCATGCAGCGTCGTGACGTAGCCCTCTAACAAACACAGCTCTGCGACTTTCTGGAACTGCTCCGAGGCTATATGCTGCTGCGTCATTAGCTGTTGCAATACTCCTTGAGATCGAGCGCTTGGGGACAAGGAGGATAGGATCCATTGAGGCCAGAGTACGTCTATAGCGTTTGGCTAGAAAAGAGAATTGTGTTTAAAAATGTAAAAGTTAAAAGCCTTAAATGAAACCTTGAAAAAACTTTGTAGGTACAAACCTACAAGGTTTTTTTGGCGCCGGGCTCAAATTGGAACTAACTCCGCCATCTTATGTTTTCAATATATTACACAAAGCAATTGCATAAACCTTTACCAGCAGCGCCCCCCTGATTTCAATACAGAACTGATTTCATTAGCCAAAAATTATCTGCCGTGTTCGCATACATAATCCAGGATGCCAATCACATAATAACGTCTATTTTATTACATTTCGAAGGGATTTATTTTGGGAACATATCAGGAACAAGCCTCAGACTGGATTTGTACCCGGTTTATAGCAATAGGCTCGCCTTCTTTTAATTTTTTATTATAGTGTGTTTAATAAGGTGTTAAAAGTAAATACATTGCTACAAACCTCATAACAGCTAGCAATAAGTACAAGCAAGGGTTCCCTGCAGATATCGGCCGCCTTCAGCAAGGCCGCCGGCGGGTCCTCGGGGCCGTGACACGCGGCCGCAACCTCCCACAGCTCGCGGCCCATGTACGCGCTCGATGGGAACTCGAAACTGCCGCCCTGTGTCGGACTGGAAGTCTGTATGAGAACAGAACCCTATATGGAATGACATAAGTTTCAAAAGATAAGAAATTGGATAGTTTTGGAAAGTGCAGGATTCTCTGGGCCCTGACAGGCGGCCATAACCGCCCATAGCTCACGACCTTGTGTAGTTGCTGAAGGGAACTCGAAATATACTGCTCTGCGTCGGGCTGGGACTCTATGAAAATAGAAACTTAAGACACAGATGACACGTAGATGACATAATGTACCGGAGATTAGTATTTGGAGTCTTGAGAAGAGAAAGTGTTTTATATGGAGTCCACAAGTGATAATGTGCCACATAAAACAACAGCCCATTGGTGCAGGTATAGGGGCGGGCGATGCAACTCACTGCACCGTATTTCGAAAATTAATGAATTTTATAAAAATAGGAAAATAATATGAAAGTTAACTTACAATTTCCGCCGAATTCATTCTCGAAACTCTTCTTTGTCCATTACTTGTGGTAACCCTATTATCTTTTTCGACACCCTCGTCAACCGTTCGATGCAGCATGATGTGTTTCAAATGCTCCGCATACGACCTCCTGTCAAACACTTGAGACAATTGCAGCATCTGGCTGAGCGGGTAGCGGAACACGTCACCGAAAAGAAGAAAGTTAAACCAGGAGTTAGTCCTCACGAACTCCCGTAACTGCAGTTCTGGTAATGGTAGGTTGTGCAATGTCGCGAACTTGACCATGGTCTGCGATTCGTACAGGACCACCGACATATCGACCTTCCCGTCCAACTTCTGCCTATCTGCTAGTCTGCTCAAAGTTATTTCTTCCATGAATCGCAACATCTCTTTAGCAGCTTCGTCATTACTCTGGATAAGTTTCGACATGTATTCGTTCACCGTTTTATTCGCCTTTTCTTCCGTGAACCCTCTGTATTCCATCAAGTGATTCTTTATCATTTTAGCTGCAGAAATGTGTACTCTACATCTTGTAGGATTGCAGCCTATCATTGCTATGAAGGACACTGTGCAGGCCGTCATAGCGCCATCGAACCAGTTCTGCAAAGCTAAAGCATGGGCCTCACAGCATGCGCTCTTCACACTTTTGTCGTGCAAACGGTTATATGTCTGATACTGCTGCGATACGAACGCTTGACTTGCGTTACAAGGGCGGTACTGTTTCAAATAATATACATGATTCAACTTAGCAACATAGCCATATTTTTTCATAAGTTTCTCATCCGCGAAATCTGGCATCTCCATTGCTCTTTGGGATAAAGCTTTTATACTGGCAGCTTTAACATCTACGTCGCTTGACAACAGACTGCCTAAGCTGCGCCTGTCTGGCTTGTCCGAGAGTAAGCTGTTGGTGCTCTGATTGACCAGTTGAAATTCAAATATTTTGGACACGTCTAAACCACGGTAACCAGACAGCAACTGGTATACGTTCACATCTTTAGACTCATACGTCTGATTCCCATCTGAATATTTCTTGTAAACATTATACAAATGTGGAAGCTTGTCTTTGTATATCTTATTTGGCAATTTGAAGTCTTTGAACTGTAAATAGTCCTCTTTGGAGAATATATCGAATAACTTTTTAGCATCCTCGAGAAGAATCATTCCTAGAACTAAGTGGGGATTAGAAGACACATAGTCGTCGATGTTTTCGTTAGCAATTTGTACACAAGTGTTGTAGACTGGGAGCACATGGCTTTGTCTGTCAGAAGTTTGTTCAATGCTCTTGAACAACAACCACAATTCAATACAGTCTTTTGCCTCCTTTTCCACGTCAGATAAGTCAGTATCTAATATATTGCCCTCTACACATAACGTCAGTACTTTATACAACTTGTGTTTGACGCAATACTTGGCAAGCTCCACGTAGAAGTGCTGTCGACTGATAGTGGAGCACGATTCAGTAAAGATATCGTCGATGAGTTTCAAGTTCTGTGTGCGTGACAATCTCGATATAATTAGATACAAGTTGTTTCGCTCACTCTCATTCACAATGCCGTATGAGGAAAGTGTGTCGTAAATGCATAGTTTGGTGTAAGCGAAACAATTGCTCTTAGAAACATTTTCGATCATTTCGTTGGTGACTGGCCATCTACGAAATATTTCGTCCAAGTTTTCTAAGACATGCGTATCAAAGCCCTTGGTGTCGACATTGAGGAGTTTCTTCACGAATCCGTCGTTGTTGAAGAAGATGTACCGTGCGTTCATGTCGCGGACTACTTCCGATGTCTGTACATTGATCCAGCGGACCAAGATCATGGCTTTGTTGTTCTCCACCAAATAGTTCCACATTTCAACAGGAGCTGAGAAATCTAACAAGGAAAATTCTGAAATGGAAATAAAAGTAATAAGTTGCATTGTTACCAAGGTAACAAGTCAAAACTAATATTAATTTTGATTCTTATGTGTCTATTAAAAGGTTCAAAGTCGCGTGTAAGTACATAACATCAATCAATTAAGTTTCCCACATTTCACTAGCAACAGTGTTGTTAGATAACTAATTTATTGATCCTAAATAACATTATCAAAACTAATAAATAACAAACATTAGCATCTATGAATAAACAATGATATGTTATCAATACAAAATGTTGTCAGGCAATAGGTTACCTACCATATAGACTAGCACCCTAATTGCATACAACACTTTCAATCTCTATCTTAATGACTTTGATGGATATTGCTTATCCATTGCTTCAGATGTTGGAAAAATTGTCGGCACAACAATGTAAATAACTCAATGAATTGTTGTTGAACTGTTAAAATGAAAGCCATTGCTACTGACTGTGTTATGCAATTACACTGCTGTTCCTTTAAATCAGGGGTTCCCAAACTTATTTTGCCTACTGCCCACTTAGAGAATAAATTACTTTTTAGCGCCCCTATTGTTTCAACTATTTAAATATCACTATCTAGATGAAATTACAAGTCACCCCCTAAGCCTCTACACAACACCCCCATTTTTTCCCTGGGTCTCTTATTACCCCCTAGCAGTGATAGCCTAGTGGTGTGACCGTCAGACTGCCAAGTCATAGGTCTTGAGTTCGAACTTCACGAAATTCATGTGTATATTGTATAATTATCACTTGCTTAAAATCGGTGAAGGAAAACATCGTGAGGAAACCGGCATGCCGGAGAGATATTTCTCAACAGCGTGTGAAGCTAAGTCAGAGGCCCATGGGCAGAATAAATACTCTCGACACTAGGTCAGTCACTAACCACACGAAAAGAACAAGATGAACAAGAAGAGTTTGTATAGCTGAATTTTGGGCCAAACATATGCTAAGAAAAATATAGCTTACCAAAAGAATGAAAGAACAATGCAGTAGCAATTTTACTTTTCCAGTGTTGTGGGTACTTCTCTATTTTCTCAATAGTTAAAGCTTTGATTTCACTCTCATTGACAATTATTCTGTTTTTGCCGGTCCCAAACACCTTGTTCTGCTTGAAGGTCCCATCACTCTCAAATGATTTCTCAAGATATCTTAGGAGATTCCAATGTCTCTTAAAGTCAAGCCATTTTGCCTGAGTTTCAATATTCATTTCTTTGGATAGTTTCTCAAGATGTTCAACAATAAAATCTCTGTATTCAATTTGGGCAGAGTCCTCCGCAAGGGTCATCAGATGCAACTCAGGGCTTATCTTGACCTTGTTGAGAATGTGTAGAACTTTGAATATCTGTTTTCTTAATAAAAGCTGAACCGTCCATGCTTTCACCTAAAACATTTAAATAAATAATGAACTGCATGTTTGTTGTAGAATTTACAATATAACTATGAAACAAAAAATGTGTCACAAAGCAGTGTGTAAAAGTAACAGAACTAAATTTTAATTATTAGATAGGTACTGATAATTTTAAGTAGGTGTCTATTATTATTTGGAGACGCTAGACTATCAGTCTATAGTAATACAAATAAAAAGGTTATTCACCTCTGCCAAAAACCATTCTCTGGCAGTAGATTCATTCCATCCATTTTTCTCCTTGAGATAGCTGATCGCCAGCTCGATATGTGTTCCCTTTGCAGCCGCCTCCCTGACCACATCCCTCGGAGACTTTTCTTTCCAACATGACCAAATTATTTTCTCATTTTGCGTTAATCCCTCCATATTTAGCACAACATTGAAGCACCGTTTAGATAGCTATTTTACAAAATGCTCGGACAATGAATAACAATCTTTGCACAAAACAAAAATATACCATTGATATGATCATAATTTCATCATTTCAAACTGAATTTTAAGTTCTGATAGATAGAGTTCAAATTTATTTCGCATTTTACTAGAACAATAAATTGAACATGAACTTCAGTTCAGCTGACAGTGACAGCTTGTAAGACTGAGTTGCTATATTTAAAAAAAACATTACCCACCTCCTGGCGGTGTCAGGAGAAATTATGTGTAATCCAATATTTCAATATTTGTTCTTCATATTATTTCCAGTAACTGTTAGAATATTGTTATATTTGATTCATACAGATATACGAAACCTCTCCAAATGTATTTGTTTGAAGAATGGAAGTGAAACCACGTAACATTGCGAGACCTATTGCGCGATGTCCTAGGTTCAACGGACAATTTCTTAATTCCACCGATTTGTGTCTTGACTGGTAAGACCAATCTTTTTTTTATTATTTCACTTAAGCACGCGAACGAGATCAAAACAGCCACTGATCCAAGAATCGTTCTCTGCACTAATCTGCCTATCATCCGCACAAGTAAAAACGGACAAATAGAATATTTTCGCACATACACTACAATAATCATTAAATAATTAAAACAAGATAATTGAAATTATAGACTGATGCGACTCTTTGTAAATGAGTCCATTGTTTGAGTTCGAGTCACATTTAAAATAGTTTTTTTTAGTTGCCTTATTGATTGCCTAGCAACTAGCAACGCGTCCATCATAACAAAAACGTTCACAAAATTCCTCAATTTAATCGGAGCTATCATAAAATTAATAATGGCAGAAGAATTGCAAAAGGTCCATTTGTATTATGATGATATTAACAAAATCCGAGTGATAGAAACAAATGTCTTAAAAGAAACCGAGGATCTTAAGGACACATGCAAGGATTATGACGCAAGTTCGTTCTTATTTTACTTTAAGCTACAGAACTATTCAATTATTTTTGAGTTTTAAACCACCACTCTCAAAAGATGTAAAACATCATTTCAGTCTCTAGAGCATAACTCGTTGGCTTAACAAAACTATTGAAAACACAATTTATCCAAGACCAAGACCAAGCTGTCAAGTCTCCATAATAATTGAATCCACAATAGGTACTTCAGGGGGCGGCAAAATAGATTACGAATGTAGTGCGTGCTATCTGTTTAACGAAATAGACTCGTCAGTCACGTGTCATGTTCTCGTAGAAGTTGACCGGAGAATCGAGCAAGTCTGTATGTATGTCTACCCTACTGGGGAATAATGTTAAACCTCAATTGTCAACTTTACAGAAATTCAAGATTTCGGAAAGATAATCAACGCGTTGCTAGAGGTACTCAAGGAACTTGGAGATAACGTCGAGAAGAAAAAAATGGCTGCCATAGGTTCCATGAACCTTCTGAAATCCATTTCGAAAGAAAGGGAGGCAGAGCAAGCTAAACTACAAGTTGGTTATCTACCTTTTTGCCCGTTTTCATCACTAAGCCACATCTAATAAAAGTGCGCTGGTCTTTATGGTAGTTTGCTGTTGGATTTTCAACTGTCGCTCAGCACCGAAAGTTGAAAATCTTATAGCGCGCTTTTTTATACTCATTTTGTGTTATTATTCAGCAGTTTTTTGAACGGGGCACGGAAATAAGTAGCCGTCTATAATTTTGTCATTTATTTTCAGGCAGAGATTAACGACAAGTCCATGATACTGGAGCAGCTGGATAGTGAATATGATGCTCTTCAGATTCTAGAAGCTACACAAATGGAAACTATTGAGTATTTGACGCAAATAAGATAATAATATTATGTCGTGTTGATTAGCCATAACATTTTTTTATCCAGTTGTGTTTTATAACTAAATTCAAGTTCTAGTTTTCTGTTGCGAAATTGATTTGAGGAAAATGTGATAAAAAAAAAGAATAATTTATTGACATGGTCTTTTCTTTTTTTTATCCCACAACAATAATTTAGAAACAACAAATGGGTGATAGACACATGAGCAAGTATAGTAAGTACGCACTACGGGTCTACGGGTACATGTAATTATAATCGTTGCGCCCGACTTACACGCTTCATGTATAACGGTAAACCCAAAAGGGGAACGTATTAGTAGGTGGACATGGGGTTGAAAAATCTGTTATCGTGCGCGCTCGCAGTAAGAGAACTTTAGGAAAAAAAAACTTAAAAAAGCTTCCAAGAAGCAAGCAACCCTTTCAAGAAGAAAGTTCCCTTTACATTGACTCCACTTGCTAAGTAAATAACACGGTGAATCTGAGCAGTGATTAAAAGTTATTAGAACTTCCAACATACACGGTCTAATACCACTGATCACCACCACCCTTAGAGCATTTAACCTATAAATGCTCTAAGCCGCCACCACCCTATGGGCCGAGGCCCAGGTGCCGGCAGCGACGCGGCGAGCACTTTCAGTGTGAAATAATTTTAAACTTTATCTACATATTTAAGGGCCGAGTCACACCGGAATGGCAGCGGCCGCTGGCGGCCTCGCGCGACCTCCAGACCACACGCGCCTAGTCTCCTCTTGACTAGTTTAGTTTCGATATTTGGCAAGGAAACGGCGAGGGTGAGGAGGGCGCGGCGGACCGCGGTGCCGCGGGCGGCCGCGCGTCGCCGCTGGCAGAGCCACCAACAAGACGCGCGTGGCGCGCGCCCGCTCGCGTCACCGCGGTCGGCCTCGCGACCTTTTCAAGCGATACTGGTCTTTTTTAATATGTAGATAAAGTTTAAAATTCTTTCACACTGAAAGTGCTCGCCCCGTCGCTGCCATTCCGGTGTGACTCTGCCCTTAAAGACCAGTATCGCAGTAGCTTGAAAAGGTCGCGAGACCGCCCGCGGTGCCGTGCGCCACGCGCGCCTTGTCGGTGGTTCTGCCCGCGGCGACGCGAGGCCGCCAGCGACGACGCCGGGGCCTGCTGGCGTCGCCGCCGGCCGCTGCCATTCCGGTGTGACTCGGCCCTATGATTATACCCTTTCAATAAAGAAAATATATTTCCAAATTGGTTTATAAATAACGAGTTGTGAGGTAAGAAATATAAAAACACAACTGAATTGAGAACCTTATTTGTTTGAAGTCGGTTAATTAAGTACCCACTTACGTTACGTACGTAATGACCCAACAAAATAAAACTAAGATTCAGTCGGTAAAAATGTAATTTTTACTGAAACACACATTGTAATTAACACAGTTCCTGTAGTCAATTTGTAAATCATAGCTATTAATATTGTTATGGGGTTATCCGAATTTCCTTGTAATTCAATTAATTTCTACTATAGTAAGTTACATTTTGGAATTATGTCAACTTAATCACACAACTATGTAAGATTTAAGTTTATTTTACAATACCTGTGATTACAAAAATATAACTACTTATTACTACAGAGTAACACAGTTAAATAATTGAAATATACATACATTCCCTTTATTTCCAATTTTTTTAACATTTAATTTTATTTAGGAACATGCCAATGTCATCATTTTACATTTACCAAACCCAAAAGAAGTCCAAATCGGGCTCTGCCTTGACTTAACTAGAAACGAAGAGGCAATAATTGAGATTTCAAGAGCCTATCTTGGATTATTAGTTTAATTTATTATATTAGTCAAAGTACCCATTTTAATCACGTCATAATTACAAAAAAAAGTCCGTTTATAAAATATTGAAAATGAATAAATAACAGTTGCACTAATACAAACATTGCAGTTTCCTGTGAGCTTGTATGAAGTCAATGCTACCATTAGGAAAAGAAACATGACATAAGATTAACAACTCACAGATTTTTTTGCAAATTTAATTACATATAAGCATACTATGTTCAAATACTCCTATCATCTATATTCAGTTTCATTATCATTAAAGGAGAACAAAATTGCCAGTGCTAGCAACAAAAACCAAGAAAATCTTTACTCTGCAATATATTTAAAGTGGGATTCAAAATAATTAGATCATACACATTAATATCTGTAACTTACACTTACAGATTAGCTTACTTACTAGTTGCTATCGTCAACAATCAGTTCTGGAATTTATCATTAATTCTCTCCCTCTAAACAGTAAACTTACTACAATGAATACCTTACATTAGAAGCAGGCCAATAATTCACTTAACAAGCTTCTATCAGTTTTATTTGTGTGCAAGTTGTACAATTGTAGTAAGTGTATGTTTCAATCACGTTATCAATTGCAACAAACTACCTACCAATTAATATATAAATGCTTGAAACTATTCAAAAGTGGTGCGACTGGATGTACAGTCGAACATGTTGCGTTGGTGTCTGATGCCGCTGACATTATACTACGTCAACAACAATATGTGCATGCATAATTAATTGCTATGTTTTGTCTGTACGTCTACTTGTCTACAAATTGATTTATTTCAAAACAACTATCTCTAAATACACTGGCGAGTAATAATCACCGGGCCGCATTGAACCCGGGTAAGGCAATACCGACACGACAAATTTCACGTTACACATTTTTCACCAAAAACGAGGGAGATTTTTGTAGCAAAATATTGCTCCATATGAATGATAAATGATTACCAATTAATAAGTAGAATACGCTCGATGAACCCTTATGTGACATGACCTGTCTATTAATCATAATTTAAATTACAAAGTCTCCACCATACATTTCACAATACTATGCGTGGCTTGAACACTTTTGTCTATAATGAAGGCTTAGACACTTGAAGTTACTACTGAACTTGAGAGGGGATCATCGATTTTCTGTCTTTTCGAGTCCTGTTGCTCCTCCTGGTTGTGCTCCTCTTCGGCGGCGCGTTTCTTGGCTCCCTCCGCGTTACTTGTGTGCTGCCCTACGTCACTGATGACTCCGCTTTTGAATCGTACAATAATAGCTGTCATATTGTCGCACCCGGTTCCATCGCCCATCGTGCTCGGCGCCAAGCAGTGGTCAAACATCTGTGGAAACGATTTTTATAATTATATTGCAGAAATTCTGAGGAGTATTATATGAATAGCTTATTCAAACGATACAAACCTCCTCACAAATCTGCGACAGTCTTTCGCGACCTTCGGCTAACCGCGGTAGAATAAAGTCACAAACGTCTTGACTAGACATAAAGTTCCATATGCCGTCACACGCCAGCACCATGAACTGATCTTTCTCTGCATCGATTGTTAAAGTCTTCACATCGGGCAATGCCGTGATCATCTGTTCCTTAGCACCCAAGTCTTTATTCTGTTTGTAGGAGTGGTCGCCGATGGCACGCGATAAATTGAGCCCTCCGTTTATGCGGCCGTCATTTGAGACTTTTCCACCTGCTTTGGTGATTCTTTCAAGTTCAGGGGTGTCTTCTGGTTTGTGGTCTATTGACATGTCTACGGCTTTGCCATCTCTGCAAATGATGCAGCGGGAGTCTCCAGCATTCGCCACAAAAAGCTCATTACCTATAAGCATTTTGACAAATGTTATGAAATGATGAAACTTGTTCTAGAATACACTCGAGTTTTAGGATGTATGTATGTAACTCACCCCTGAGCAGTGCTACCACAGCTGTGCAGCCACTGTCATTGCCAGGCTCCTCATTCATAGACATGTCCTCTCCATCTTCGTCACTTGATTCTGCCTCCACTTCATCATCTTCTTCTTCCTCCCCATCTCCTGCAAATAATAGCACTGTATGGTCTAAACTATGAAAATTGTCATTAAGTCATTGACTGCCACGCAGCAGACACAATAGAAAAACTATTGTTTGTCGGACACAAGGTGACCGCGTTGGCGTTCAACGTGTTAAAATTTGTTGCGTACGAACTACGAAGCTCGCCGTCGGCGGACTCACGGATCTTTGTTTGTGAACTAACCAATTAATCACTTCGTCACAGGATCACCTAGTTTAGTAGTCAGCGTTTACTTTATCTGTATGACCTTTAGTTAACCAAGTAATGTATCAGTCATAAGCAATGTCAAAGGTTTTAGTATCAATAAAGATTTTTATTTAATATTACCAATCTACTCACCATCATTTGAGGACTCCTCGACACCATTAACATTTTCCTCATCAGAGGAGTTGACCTCTCCTCCCTCGAAAGTTTCATCATTGGAATCGCTCTCGTCGTCGTCTTCCTCAGCGGCCTGGCGCAGTAACGACTCGTACACGGCAGCAGCGGCGCGCCTCATCTTCGCCTCTTTAGGCCTGCCCTTACCATCCGAACTTGAAACAGCTGCAGCTTTTTCTGAAAAAATGAATTTAGTTGTAAAAGGCCTAATGGTTAAAAATAGTTGTGCAACATTTATGTAGCATGAAACGATATTTAGCAGATATTTTAAAAATTCTGTATTTTTGATAAAAGAAAACTTATGTTATGGTTGCTAAGCTAGACTTCTCAAAGGAAATAAATTAAACATTACCTTTCCCCTTTGCTGGCGTGGCAGAACCGTTGGATGATGTAATATTACTTTCCTCGCCATCAACTTGCTTGGAGTCAGTGACCTCACCATTACAACCGTCAGAAGTAGCCCCATTGCCCGTGGCTACTGAGCTCTTGGCATCTGCACTCTGTTCTGGCTGAAGGCAGTTGTCTTCAGAACTGTCTGGAGCAGTGGAATTGGCTTTGTCTACCTCCATAGCAACTGGCTCCTTAGCTTTCTCGGTAGGTTCACTGGTCGAGACCTGTGAAATATTAGTGATTATTATTAGTTATGATTTACCCTTTGGGTGCAGAACCCTAAAAACAAAGCTCAAAGTTTTAAGCTTCAACTAAAGTTAGAACTCATTTTGTAATTAGACAGTAAATGGCTTGAAAAAGAAGAAAACCAAACTCACTTCTCCATTGACATCCTTATCTTCTTCGTTGGAGTTTGTGGAAGAGACACCTCCAGTGTCTTCATCTGCATTGCTACCCTCTGCAGCTTCTTTGGTAGAAGACAAGCCATTCTTGCTGGATGAAGCCTGTAGACTTGGCATGCTTGAGCCAGCTACAGCTAAACCAGAACTGGATCCTGATCCACCAGCACCTAATATTAAACAAAGTATGAAATTAAAACATTTGTGACCAAAGACAACTTTAATCTGGCTCAAGCGGTTTGTAAGGAGTTAAACTGTAATTTACATTTGGCGGTTGATTTGTCTAGAACCGGTCCTAGCATTATGACAAACTAAACTACAATAATCATAAATATTCTTGTGTTTTGTTTGATCTTATTTTCATGAGATTTTTTCTTCTTCACACTTCACTTCACTTCTCTTCAGAAACTTCAGTTACATAGTTTTTAATTTGTCAAAGCTTGTAAATAACAATTGTACATTGCTGTTATTAGATTATTATTATTAATATTACTTACCATTATAGACTTAAAAACTTTCCACAGACTAAACTCACGCATGACAAATGGCCGAAAAAGTGGAGCCAGTATGCATATGTGCTTGCACAACAGTTGTTGCTAAAATACTACCTTAACTCATTGACTGCTTGGTAGCAAACACAAATAGAAAACTGTCAATTGTGGTAATACAGTGACTGCGTTGGTGTCTAACGTGTTAAGCATTTTCCAATGCCATGTATTTTTCTTCAGGCTGAAACTCAGTTCAGAGTTCACTGAAATGGCATAATATATAAATATGTGTACCTGAACCGCCAGCTTCCTCAGTGTTCTTCTTGGCGCGAAGGCACGGCGACAGTGGCGTGGTGGTGTCGCCGAGACGTGCACGATGAAGAGTGCTCAGCCTATTTTCGTATCTAGCCAATACTTCCTTTAATTTTTATAATAATTAATATATCTTGCCAGTCTGTATATTATATTTGTAATAATCACTAGCATTTTGAGCAGATTGGTGAATGTATTGTAAGTGGGGAGCAGGAAGTAAATCTGAGTTTTATTATTTTACAATTTGCTGATAAAACTCTCTACAGATGTCATGTGATGTGTGTGTGTGTGTGTTACTAACTACTAAAATACTACAGTTCTTTTGATAGCTACTGAATACTACACACAATAGCAAAAAGATCATCCTTTGTGCAAAAAATCATATACCTATAATAAATTTAAATAATTGTTTACCTGTAACGGGAGCTTTGCTTCATGAAATAAGTTGTTCACATTGTCATCATCACATTCTTCCTCATTATCACTGGGGCCAGGTGGATTTATTTCACCTAAAATTATTGACATAAAACTAAATTAAGAAAAACAAAATACTATGAAGCACAATAAAATGTTTACACTAATAATACAGAACAATCTTATTCATAGGGAACAATCTAAGTGTGTACTTGCTTAAAATCGGTGAAGGTAAACATCGTGAGGAAACCAGCATGCCTGAGAGATATTTCACAACAGCATGTGATGCTAAGTCAGAGGCCCATGGGCAGCATTAAAACTCTGACACCAGTTTAGTCACTAACCACACGAAGAAGAAGATCTAAGTGCGTATATGTGTGTCTTAGTGTTTTGGTGCAAGCAAAAATCCATAACAGAAATTATATAGAACAGAAGGGTCAAAATACTTTATCCTTCTCACACTACGAACCAGGGTTCGAAGGATATAATATATATCAATGGATATATATCATGATATATATCCGATATATATCCAATGACTTTTTGTGATATATATCAATATTTTATAAATATTCAATTAAATAATAATAATTATAGTTTTGTTACCTAAGTGTAGGTATGATTATTGACTAATTAGATCTATTTATAAAAAGGTTTTATGTTTTTAGTTGATTTTGCCTGATCTAGAAGAAGATTTTATGTTTTTGATTTATTTGTCTGATTTTAAGTACTTACCTATATAAAGAAACGATAAAAACATTTTAGTTTTTTTTTTATTCTTTATTATGTTTGTGTAAAACATAATATGCAAAAAATATACATAAATAATACTATAAAATAACATGACGTTCATACAAAATGGATATATATCAAACTTGATATATATCGGATATATATCATAAATATCCGATATTTTGATATTTATAATAAATATCGGATATTTTCGAACCCTGCTACGAACATAGCCAAACAATACTATATTTAAAAAAAAATCTTTAAGTTTCATAAAGTTGCAAATAGCAATTCTAAACTATTATGCAAACATTTGACCTCTGCCATATTATGATTTTGCAAATATGACATAAGTAAATAAATATTTTCAATTAGTGACATTATCTTATAGTAAAATATTGTTAAATCAATCAAAACTATAAATAAATATTCAATATCTGCTGCTGTTTAGTTAGTACACTACGGATAAGCTACCATAACCTCTAATTATTCAATGAAAACAAATCACTTGTTTTTGTAGGTTATAATAATAATTTAGCTTCAGTTTTGTGATGATACAAGAAATTGGATTAGTTTGGACTAGATATGGATAGTGCTGCTTACATATTTATTAATATTAAATATTAAAGAGAGTTAAATAAGCAACTCACCAGCCAGTTCTTTCAATATGTCCATGACTTCTTTAGTAGCAATGGAAGCATCAAATCCAAGGAAAGCATCTTCCAGAGCTTTTGTGAGGTCACCACTTTTGTAAGCATCTGTGTTTTTGATAAAATTTGGCAAATTTTGTGAACAATATGTGGCCACTTCAGCTCCCCCATGGCCATCATACACAGCAAACAGTGATGTGTTTGAATCATACTCTAGGATTGTGTTGTGTGCATCCTAGAATATTATAGGATTTATTATAATTAATTATCAGTATTAATACAGATCTG
Source organism: Hyppa rectilinea (assembly GCA_951799385.1). Taxonomy (NCBI): domain Eukaryota; kingdom Metazoa; phylum Arthropoda; class Insecta; order Lepidoptera; family Noctuidae; genus Hyppa; species Hyppa rectilinea. The sequence goes on along the minus strand of OX637308.1, from coordinate 8,066,882 downwards.
TGAATATGATGCTTTCCAAAATGTAAAGTACCGGATCTGTCAGATAAGGTTAGTGTGTATGTATGAATATAATTTATAAGTTTCTGCATAGTAGGTACCTCTGTTACACTTTTAATGACTCTTTTAAGTGTAGGTATCCCGAATAGTAATCCTGGGCCTGTAAAAACCGCTTAGTAAATGAGATCGTGCATTGGACATTGGACATAGTAAAATGCCTCGACATTTAATCATAGCGCTAGCCAACTACAAACGGTTAGTATCAAATGGTAGGACTTTAAATTGATTGATCACTGATCGATTGGAGGTAGTGATTGCAATTGAATTAATATATATCGGCATTTTCAAAGATTGAAAAATACTATCACGAACGAAACAATAAAGTACCTCTTGATTGACACGCCATCCCTGCATGGAGCTTGCGCCGCACTCAAGTTTATCGCTAGCTTCATCGCTGGACACTTTTTCCGTTACGGGTTCAGACAAATACGCACCCATATTGGAATGTTATTATGAATTATAATTACATAAAATAAATAAATGAGGCGCGAAAACCTCCGAAAAAACGCACGGGCGGCAAGCTAACTCGAGTCAATCAACCGCCGTGAATGGGGTTGCCAGTGCCAATAAAAATATTTCAATTTCACATAACTAAGCTCAGATTATACGCCGACTCTACGCAGACTATGGCGATCCCAAAAAACAGGATCGTGTTTTTTCATGTCAGTTTTACTGATTAAAGGTGGTCTAACCATGTTTCCATACTGTCGCTGTGTTAGGCGCGTAACTTCGTTTTGCGGTGAAACCGTAGTCCATCCCCCATTACGTTTACTTTCGTGTCGATCAAAGATAAGGCGGTAGGTATCCTGAACAAATTACCTTGTGAATTCGTTCTCTTCTACCCAGCGCGAGAGATATGTTGCGAGTACGCTCAGATTTTGGAGTAAAATCGTTAAAATCAAGTTTTCGCTTTAAAAAAAAATGGTATAATATTCATTATTAAATTGCCTATCCATTGGTATATGTAGCAAATCAAAAATAATGGTTACTTTACGAGGATCTGATCGGCGTTGAACTCGAGGATAATATTACCGATTCAAAAAATGTAGACATATTACTTCTAGCACTGATCTAATCATTTATATTATAATTTAAACACACACACCTTTACTATAATTTACATAAGATCACACCACAAGTGCCTGTTGGTATGTACTTGGTTCTCTCGGAAGCATCACCTACACAAACTAATCCCGTTAAAGTTTAAAAAGGCCTGGGACGACCTACAAATATGGGGTTTCAATTTATTTTGAAGAGTTTTCTCCCAGTTCTCGTTTTTTAACATCTTTGGCAACTACGTATTTTTAATTTAATTAATCATCAAGACATGTAGGTCATAACCCTATTATTTATACCAGTACAAATCACTTGTTTACAAAAAATATGGATAGTGACGGCTAGCTGTCAAACTCTTGGACACGTGATAATGGCTTAAAGCATTTAAAATGCTCTAAGGATAATGCAGTCTTATTATATTACTCTTTGGGATAATGGCTTAGAGCATTTAACGTTTTGACCGCCACGTCAAAAATGAAAAAGCGTGCCCTCAGCGCCAAGCTCCGAATTCATCCTTTAATTTTGTCACCCAGTCGCGACCATGGCGTGCTGGGCACATTTTGGTTTGTCGTATATGCGGTCAAAAGGTTAACCTAGATAATGGCGACATCTGAAGTAAGCAAATGTTTGTAATATTCCCGTCATATTAGAATCTCTCGTTTGAAATATTTTTTTTGTCAAATATAATAAAACTACCTACCTAATTCAGAGTTCCTATAAAATCTAGATTTATTACAAACTGCGAGGTTGACTCTAAAATAAAATGATTAACCATAAAAGTTACAATATTCCATTTTAAAACTATGGCTAAAGCTGGATCCAGACGTCTGTAGCCTGCCGGGTTAGCGGGATTGTCCGAAAGGGTTACCGCTACCCCGAACATAAAGGGCTAAGGAAGGAACATGGATGGGTTTTAGTCAGTAAGAGTCTGACACTCCCTTCCGCTCCACCCAGAGCGGAAGAAGTCACTGGAGATGATTTCCAACCCTCAAAAAAAAGACATCTGTAACGTAACGGAATGCAATTAGAATGGACAAACTTAACGCGAAGCGCGTGTTCAACTGCGTCCGTCTGCGAGGGTCTTTGTTGAGTTCGCATTAAAAAATACAACTACTGGATCAGCGCAAGGGACCGCCCGAGCGTTACATGTAATATTGTAATACTCGTAATGCCGACCAAATACGAGATTCATTTCAATTCATTTAATACACTTAAAATTACACACCTTTCCGTATGAACCGACTACACATCATAACATAGCGTTTGTTGTCCGAAGGCAAGCAATAGGTGTACCTTAGTATCTACATCCACGTGTATACCCCATATGCATATTTCCCCACAAATATAATGAGGGTTCAAGTTTTAATTAGTATAGTAAGTATTTAATTATTAAACAAATTTGGATGAATTTATGATTCATGATGCTGTAAATAATAATAATTAAATAATTACTAATTAGGAAACAATGGTGGCCCAGTATCTCATTTATGAGTTGTAGTTAAGTTTAGTTGGGTTCAAATTCGAACCCAAGCAGGCGTTTACTTGGTGTAAGTAATTTCATCACCACCGTTCTCATAACGGTGAAAGAAAACAACGTGAGAATTCTGTCACGTCCTAACACCAAAAATTCGAAGACATGTGACATCTACAACCCGCGCTGGGCCTGTGTGGTAGATTACAGTCCACTCGTATTTTTGATCGAAGGTCCACTCCCTCGAAGACATAACACTTGCCAGTGACACAGAGTGGGGGGAACATTGAGAAGACTGATTATGCATACTTAGTAATAATAATATTAGTTTAATAATGTTTGCATGTTACCTTATTGTGAATACCTACTTTTTGCGCAAATAAATAGGTTATCTATTTTAAAGTTAATAAATAATAATAATTTACTACTGAACTTAATATTGACGACTTGCCCGTATGTTTATAGCAATGATGATAAAAGAGACTTGATAAATGAGGAAATGGTGTCTGATAGATAACAAATATGAATGTAAGTAAATAATAAGTATTGATATTTTATCTCATACTATACCTAACTTAAACACGACGGTGGGTTTATACACAATCGTAGTAGAAGCGTGATAGTAGCAGGATGGATACTTTATACGATCGCGCGCTATCCGAAGTCGGTCAAGAAGGGAAATTTCAAATAAGATTTGATATTTTTTATAATGTTTTGCTTGGCGCATTGTGGTCCATGGCGTATAATAATATAATATTAGCACTCACTATTACTCCACATATATGCAAACTCCCTGAAAAACCTGCAAATTTGAGTGAATATTTATGGAAGTTGAAATACATTCCTACGTAAGGTTCACATTTTTATTTTATGAAGTTAGGTATACCTATCTTAGTTATTTACAGTTAGATGTGTTGTGTGTTGTAACATAATTATGCTCAATTGTGTTGTAATTTAGTGTTGAAGATGCCTCTGGACGAACGAAATTTAGTGACTGTTTAGTGTTTACCAGCCAAGAAAACAATGTTACTGAAGGTAATGCTTACTATACCTGTACGTGAGGTTTAATTACAATAACAATTTTTTTTTCCTAAAATTATGTTTTTTTTTTCAGGATGTAGTATATACGATTACGACAGGACTTGGTTTGAAGCAACAGTCCCGTCCGATAACAACTGGGTTTGTGATAATGAGCTTTATGTGGCTAATATTTTTGCGTACAGTAAAATTGGAGAAACCGTCGGGTCTTTTATTTTTGGATGGTTTGGAGATGTGTGAGTAGTAAAATTATAAAATTGTTTTTGTTTATTGATAAAGAAATAGAAATAATAAAAAAAAACCTCATATTAGAATATATAAATATGAAAAAAAAATCCTATACCGTTATAATTATGTATATGTATAGGTATATAATAATAAGGCCGCACAGGTTTTGATCTATTTGCGCAAAATTGGACTTGCACAAGTTCACTTTAACGTGTGTTGGATTAATTAGCACAAGTATCCGAGCCATTCTGTCATTCTATGACTTGTGCAAATAATAGCTAATGAATTTTATTGATTCGTCACTTTTGTGTATGGTTTTGGTGCCTTATTAAATCAATCAATTTGCGGAAATATAACGTAACGTGTATGGCAGACAAAAACAAATCGTCTAATGGTACCCATACATTGGCTACTATTTGTTACGACTGCGATTTGTTTTTCATCTATCGTTTTAAGATAGCGGAGATAGTTTTATGTTTTATATATTATGTTTTGTGATTTGTGGTGCAGGTGTAGTGCAGGCCTTAAGAGTTTGAAACATGTTTTGTAATAATAATGTGTCATATTCTTCATATAAGTCTTACATTTGCCAGGACAGTAAAATTGATAAGTCAGCTTGACTCAAACTTTGTTTTTTTCTTTTCCAGATACGGCCGCAAACCTACATATATAATATCTTTAGCTATGCTGATAATCGGTCGATTTATTTCAGTAATAGCTAGTTCTTCGTTTGTATTATTTGCAATCGGGTGTATCATAGCTTCTTTACCATCATGGTCAGCTACCCAGAGTACAGCTATTATATCCTTGGAAATATCTTCTCCTAAGCGAAGAGCTGGCGTCGCAAAATTAAGATTAGTTTCCACTAGTTTCGGCTTGTGCCTAATGCCTTTATTTTACTGGTGGTTAAAGAGTTGGAAAAGTTTCATGATTTTCACTACAGCAACGCAGTTGCCTTATTTACTGTTTTCTTGGTAACCAACAATTTGACTTTATTAATCAAGTTATACCATACCATCTCCATTTTTTGTTGATTTTCTGATACTTTTTTAATAATTTCAGGAATCTAATAGAATCTCCGCAGTGGCTTTGGGTAAACAGAGAATATAAAAAATGTATACAAATACTTAAACACATAGCAAACGTTAACAAAACTAAGCTGAGTACCGATGTGGAGAACGAAATATCGACAAGCGAACAAAATGTGGTAGCTAGCAAAACCGAAACACTAGGGCCACTAGCATTATTTGCTGGCTGGCGATTAGCTATTAACACGATCTTACAACTACTTTTGTGGTAAGTATTTACGAAACGACTTAGCTCTCTTACGCACTAACGGGGCGAATAATCGCGCGGCTAGCGTTGTGGTTGAAGTTTTCTGTACGATCAACAAGCGGTTGCATATAAAATGGAGAAGTGGGTAGCCGCGTGGTTAACCACCCCCTCGTTTAACCGCTTGTGCATAAGGGTAATCAGTTGGAAAACCTACTTCTATCGTTCGTTAAATTCTAATTATTTAGATATACCGTATTTGTTTTTTAAGGGCCTGTGTTTCGATAAACTACACGGTGGTTTTATTAAGTTCCGCGGAAAAGTCTAGTGGAAATCCATTCTTGGACTTTGCTTGGCAATCTTTAGCCGAAATTCCTGGATTTTTTATAGCATCGTGGCTAGCAGATCGCATCGGCCGACGATACACAGGAATGATTTCAACAGCGTTAACAACTTCAATCTGGATCGTATATGGTTTTCGTGATATTAGTGAGTATTATTTAATTTTTATCTATTCTTTCGATATAGTGAGAATTTAATTCTCATGTTCATTCAGTATGATTATAATTGTATCATTTCAGGCAGTACAGAATGGCTTAAAAGTCAATGGGTGGGCACTTCCCTAGTCATTACAAACAGATTAACTATAACTGTTTCTTATTACATAATAAATTTGCTAAATATGGAACTTTATCCAACGTGCCTTAGACAAACAGGAATGTCACTAGGCAATGTAGTGAGTGGTGGAGCAGCTGCATTAGCTCCGTACATTTTGCATTTGGTGAGTTTTTTCCAATTAGTTTAATTTGTAAATAGCATACAATTAACTATTAATTTAATGAGATCTATCATCTTTTTAGGGTCGTCGGTTTGATGTCCGTTATTCAAGTGTTATATTGATTGTCTCGACTGTACTCGGTGGAGTTTTAGCATCATTCTTTTTACCTGAAACTTTGAATGTAAAACTGCCGGAAACCTTAGAAGATGCTCAAAGATTTGGCAAACATAATCAAACTTATTATATGTCCGTAAATCTTAAAGACGAGACAATAGATTCTAACCTTCCTGTGATTTAGAAGAAAACAGTTGAAAAAATATATCATACATACCAAAATTAAACATGACTGTGTTTATTGAAACCTTCTAATCCTTCCATGTTAATTTTAGATTGAAGAAGAGGTATTAAAACCAATGTGCTTTATGTAGGTGATCCTGATCAGTATCAGGGGACTACTTATTCAGCTCCATTCACGTTTCGCTTTACGATTTGGTCACACTTATACAGTTCAGGACAGAACAGTTCTGTTTCTGTCAGCCGCTTATAACGTAGTAAGAATTTCCGCTGAAAGCTGAGTAGACGCGGAAAGCTAAACGGATGTGTATACATCCGATTAGAACAACGATTTTGTATCGAGACGTGTATACGTCTCCATACAAAATCGTTGTGTTCTATGGGCATAAGCTGAATAGAGCTGAATAAGTGTGAATAGTCCCTTATTCATCATGGTATTTGGTTGGTACAGTTATTTATTATACCATGGAACTCACAAACTATTATACCTAGCTTCTTTATCACTGAGATGGCAATGCACTGAAGGACATTTCAATGACGTCGGGTAGATTGAAAAACGATAAACAAATAAGATGGTACATAGAATACTTTGTTTTAAACATTAATACAAGTACCTATAAATGTAACAACCAATAAATGATATAGATCCAGTATTATAACAAAACAAAAAATCTTTTTCATAAATCCCGCTAAATTGTGTATATTATTATATAAAAACTGTTACCAGGTGATAAAATAAATTTCCCCGCAACTAAGCTCGGCTTTATCAACTACTTTTTTTTTTTTTTTTTTTTTTTTGATATGACCACTCGCAGATCAGCCTAGGGAGGCTGTTGACTGCTTAACCGGACTATCCTGTGGTGGCCAAAAATTACTTTAAGGCCCCCAGCCAGGGCTTACAAACTAATTATCAACTACTAAAATCTTAGAGCATTTTAAATGCTCTAAGACTAAAATATAAATAGTGATGCCTACTCGATTCGACTAAAGATCTGTCTTAGTTCTAAAAAATAAACTCTGTTTTTATCTGTTGTGGAATCTGTGGATACCCGATACTGTGGTAGTCTCTCTTTGACTTGACTTGCTTTGACTGAAATATAGATAATTACGGGATTGGTGTTATTGATTAAATATCTATTTATCAGTGATTATTGAATGTAGCCAAATATGTGATAATGCAATCATAATTTGAAATAATTCCTATTTCGATCAGAGTTGCAGTACGAGGTGTCGTATTTTCGTCTACTCGTACAGTCGCAAGTCTAGTTGGTTGCTAAAATGTCGGGCGACCACAAAACATTGATAAAAGGCAGCCCGTCGCAGTACGTGAAGCTGAACGTGGGTGGAACGCTGTTTCACACAACTATCGGCACACTGACAAAGAGTGATAATATGCTGAGAACGATGTTCAGTGGCAGGATGGAAGTGCTAACAGATTCCGAAGGTAAATTCGACTTGTTCAAATTGAACATAATACACGCATTTAACGATTTAAGTACTGGGCATATATCTTTTACACTAAGAAAACTGATTATTGTTTGTTTGAATGCGCTAATCTTGGGAACTACCAGTCTGATTTGAAAAATTATATTAGCATTTGATAGTCCAATTGTTTAGGAAGGTAAGCCTATAATTATCATCAGTCTTTAAAACAGCCGCGTAAAAAAAAAAACGCTAAGCGAAAACGAAGTCAAAGCACGGGCGGGCGATGCGATGCGACTTGGTAGATCCGAGGCCGAAATGGGATGCGAACGTAGTTGCGAGTAGCTGCTACAAGTATGAAATAAATTATGTAAAACTAATGTCCTTTCTGTTTAAGGGTGGATTCTTATTGACCGCTGTGGAAAACATTTTGGCACTATACTGAATTACCTCCGCGATGGCACGGTGCCGCTCCCTGATAGTTACCGTGAGATCCTGGAGCTGCTGGCGGAAGCCAAGTACTTTCTGATTGAAGAACTCACAGAATCTTGTCAACAGGCATTGGCTAAGAAAGAAAGAGAAGCAGAACCTATCTGCCGAGTTCCTTTGATTACTTCTCACAAGGAAGAACAACTGCTTATTATGTCAACATCTAAGGTAGATACATAGCCAGTAATATACCTTTTGACTATTTTGTTTAGAAGGTACCTAGGTAGATAGTTGGCTTTACTGCCAGTGGAAAACTATTCAATAATATTTTTTAAACAATTTTGTTTTTTTTTCACATTTGTTGTAAGTAATACTATTATATTATTACTGTTTCAGCCTGTTGTCAAACTCCTGATAAATAGACACAACAACAAATACTCTTACACAAGCACATCAGATGACAACCTATTGAAGAATATTGAGTTGTTTGACAAGCTCTCTTTGCGCTTCAGCGGACGTGTCCTGTTTATAAAGGATGTGATTGGTTCAAATGAGATCTGCTGCTGGTCATTCTTTGGACATGGCAAGAAATGTGCTGAAGTCTGCTGCACTTCCATTGTGTATGCAACTGACAAGAAGCACACCAAAGTGGAATTCCCTGAGGCAAGAATTTATGAAGAGACATTGGGAATTTTACTGTATGAGAGCAGGAATGGACCTGATCAAGATTTAATACAGGCGACATCTTCCCGCGGCGCTGTTGGCGGACTTTCCTGCACTAGCGACGAGGAGGAGGAGCGATCTGGCTTAGCCCGACTCAGGTCGAATAAGCAGAATAATCAATCTTAGCGGTTACAGTCGGGCTTGGCGCGCCTTCGAAGCTCGAAACGGACTAACGTCTGATACCAGGCTGGCTTCTTTTTGCCATTTTGCTGGCTGCCCTGCTTTGGTCTGTAGACTTTACTGAGCTGTGTCCTTTAATATTGGTCAGCTTGACCACTTTTCCATGGCTCTCTTGATTGTGGAGGAATGAAAATGGCATGAGGCATTTATGACTATAGTTAGATTATACTATGGACAACTTTCTGCTAACACTATGTGTCTTTGTGTCTGTTCTGTATCTAGTGAATAAATTCTGCCGGAAGTTAAATAGAAGAAAACATGACATTAAAAGTGCTAAATATGATGCAGGACTTCTACATATCTTAGATTCATGATACAATTTGTACTTTTCGTAGTGTATCTCTATTACAACAATGTGATTGATGTCTATGTAGTATACGATTTGTAAGTGTATTTGATTAAATCTACAGTATTTGTTGTTCATGTGTAAAATTAGGTGTAGTAAAAACTGCTGACATGCAATGCTAAATGCTAAAGGTTTGTCATAATGCAACATTATGAGCCTCTATTGGCAGGAGTATTGAAACTATGTAAGTACTGTGGTGTCTTCAGGCATTGAAATCTACATTCATTTAATGTTGCATGATATGTTTATTCAAGTGTATTGTACTATCTAAGATTGTATGTAAAACAATGTGTACAAGCTTTGCAGTACATCTATGTCGTAAATCTAATATAATGTATAAAGTAACTTTATGCTTATTATTATCACACAATTTTCACAGCTCAAGTGATTTGCCAAATCGATGTTGTCTAGCATTAGAGACTTGTTCCTTAATCATCTTTAATAGATGAAGCTCATAATTTAATACTAACTTTGTTGTTAAGATTTATTCTTATTACCCTTTAGATGATGAATCCTTTAGAATTGAAATGTCTATGTTTAATTATTGGTGTCTGTTATTCAATATTCTTATTAATCAATACATTATGTGATAGATTACTGCATTGCACTAATATTAAGATCTATGTCACCAGATTGCCAAATACTTGGTATATTGAACTGTAAATAAAGGCATAAATACATAAATAACATGAAATAGATAGTCTTCAATTAGTAGAAATAATAAAGTTCTATAATTAGGTATGGTAAACTCTTACAATGAATGTTGTAAGTCATGGTGTGTATGATTTTTGCCAAATTATATAGATAATGTAGATGATTGAGAATTATAATTATTGTGAAAAAAAAATGGAATGGTACTGAGGTAGTTCAGATTACATTTGCACAGTCTAGTCTGATATTTTATTGTTCTATTCGACTTTATAATATGATGAGATAACTTAAATTTATAAAACAGCACCTTTGAAGTACTAAGATTTTTGTATAAAGTGTGTGCGTTTTTCTATTATGTGATCGGCACATTAGCCTACGTGCATAATATGATTAATTTAATTTGACAAAATACTACTGTCACCCACTAAAGAAATTTCATTCATAAAATAAAAGTTAGATTTAGCAAAATAAGTATGATGAATATAATAAGAGGCTAATTGAATTAATTGAATAAAAAGTTTGTGGTAATATTGGTCATTGTACAAAATGAGATGACTAAGGAGTCCCTCCTTGTTACATTGCAAGACTGGTTTCATTACGATAGAAGCCATTTGCTTGGAGAATCATGACTATTGTAAAATTATAACACAACTTGTTATATCCTTACAAAATATAATATGCTCACTGTTTAGCTGTCTTCAATTGTTTTATTTGTTTTTGACGTGACAACGTCTTATAAATTGGTTTGCCGGGGGTCACTTCAAGAAACTGCGTTACGCTCCGCTCACGTTATGCGCTCACAATGAGAGCGAGTGAGAGGCACGCGTCCCTTCCACTCGGGCATGGTTAGCCCGCCTAAGAGCGAGAGAGACAGACATAAAAAGTCGTTGTCACGTAAAACTTTCGCCCGTATACCGACTTTACAGGCAACCAATTTTTATGTGAAATATTTATTTTTGTGCATTCAGAATTCAGAGATATTCATAATTTAAAAACATTTATTGTCATGGTTTGATGCAGTGTTTAACCACCAACATGGTTTGATGCAGTGTGCGGCGGACCATTGTGCGTGGGCCATGGCGGCCTTTGGTGGTTATCCCAGCCAGCCCACCTCCCTCCAGAAGTTGATCATGTCTCCTGGCCTGTAGTATATCTGTGAATGATCTGGGTGTTCCGAGGGTCTGTGTCCTGATCAGTGTGACGGCTGTGCACTCAAAGAGTAGCCACGCGCACAAATGTGTCACACTGGCGTGTAGACGATCAAATGTGTTTTGCATTGACGGCACATCGGCCCATGGTGGCGCTAAGGTGCCGAATGTGCGGTAGCCACGTCAGTTCAGCGTAAATGGATCTCCTTTTGGGAGTACTGATAGCCTACTACTGAGGCACGGGTAGGCAACAGCACCGCCTAGGCGCCTATTCTCTATCTATGACGACCTGTTTTCTATGCATCAAAATGCCATCTATCGCTTATGGATGGAACAAACTTATACTACAGGGTGTGGCATCTCTTTCAAGATGATATTCTTGCATAGTCTTTCAATAGATGGCAGCTGTTGGTATCGCCCGCCAACCAAGCGCCGATGTTGAGCCTCAAGTGATACTATGTATTTAAAAATATGCTGCAAAAATTTTAATACAGAATGCTAACCACTTTTTAATAACTGTGTTAATTGAGACTAAAGCCTAATGTTTTAAGAAGTTGAGAAATCTAAATTCATAGGTAAAAAAAAAATATTGAGCAATGGTTGCAAAAAATTCTTGATGATAGCAAATTTAAGTATTGCTAAACTTGTGTATCCATTAACCTTATTCTTCTACATAGTCACGCTCTACAACAATGCACTTGTTGAGCTTCAACTCCTATGCTATGCAGCCATACTGATTCTGCCTAGCCTTTTCCTAACAATGTTGGTGTCAGCTTTCAGCCTAAGTAGATCCAGCTGAATACCATGGAGCAATTGCTTATCTGACCAATGACTGGCAAGCCACCATACTATGGAACCAAAATCAATGCAATTGGGCATTTGATTTTTGAAATATGATTTAAGATTAGTTCATATTTATGTATCAGATATTTTTCTACCTTGTATATTTTCATCAATAAAGCAGTTTTGACGTGTACGTTACTCCAACAAGAAAGTATCTCCTAGAGATATATGAGTAGAACGTATAGTTGGTGCCTTACCTATCTGCTGTAAATGTGTGCCCTGCACATAAAAAATGTGTGCCCCCTGTCGTTTTGGAAAAAAAAAAGGAAAAACGATTCTTGCTGGGGTAACGTTTTTCTAGCAGGAAAATTCTAAACGAGTGATCGGAGAAAGAAAAATTGTGCATGTCCAGAGAGCTTATATGTGTGCCACAATGTGCCCCCAAAAATAAATTCTGTGCCCCTTCAGATTTTCGAGATATTGCGTTTCCTGCTGGAGTAACGTTTTGATGAATCGTATATCTCTAAAACCATTGCATGTGCCCCTGTAGAATAAACATACACGAGTAGCTCTTAATGTGTGCCCCTATGTGCCCCAATTAGATTTAAGAAAATATTTATAGTTTTCAAGTTATCGCGGTTTTATGAAAACCCGAAAAAACATCGCAGCGCCTAAATGAGACAAGGCATAAGTTCGCTGAAAACTGTATTCGGTCCTTCTTGACGCTAATAATAACCATACAAAGTTTCAAAACACTTCATGCATGCGTTTTTGAATAATCTTGCTAAAAGTCAAAACGATGGTGTCATAACTTTGACGGCAAAATACAAGGAACTGGCTTAAATCTCAGATGTGTAGGTGTAAACCAAAATCATGTGCCTTTAGTCAAAAATATACGGTATGGTGAAAATATTGAGCTTGGAATGTTTCGCATTAAGTAAATATAAACAAAAAACCAAATTAAGTAAACAACGGCTGGTTATCCGACCAAATTTTAATGACTACTAAAAAGCGACGGATTCATACATATCGGTGACCTTCTTTACTTTACTCACTAACCGGTTCACACGTGTTGTGCCTGAGTACACTGAAGTAGAAAAGTAATAAATAATAAAATAAAGTTGTTATTGGATTATGTTCTACTAGCTGTTTCTATGACCTTACACATGATTAAGTACAGAGGCCAGCACATCAAGTTACCACAATCTGTCAAATTTCTTTGATAGTATTTCAACTTTATTGCAAAGATATAAGGTTCATTTTTAATTGAGAAAATCTGACAGTTAGGGATAGCTTGATGTGCTGGCGTCTGTACATTATAAATAGTAGACCAAGTGCTATTCCAAGGTAAGCTATCTTCTCCATTCTAAATTTCATTAAAATACATCCAGTAATATATGTGTGAACGAAAGAAATACATCCAGATATTTGCTAGGTCTTTGACCAAAAATTTGATTGGTCCCGATGTTTAAAAAAAATATAGTTCATGAAATGTATGATGAATACCTACTACTACTTAAAAGAGGTGGCTCTTTTTGTATATAAATAAAAAGCCCGTATTTGTCTTTATCTATATATATTTATTGATAAGCCGTAGGTTAGATAAATTAACAAGTTCATAAAGCTGCAGGAATGACTTTTTCTGTTTTTTTTTTGTTCCTACACCTTTATGAACTTGGAGGGTTGTATTGGTGATTTTGATGATTATAATTATGTAACTACATACGTCTTACAGCCGCAAATAATATTTTAATCAACATACAACCTAGCACTGGCCTGCAAATTGCGAAAACGCAAGAAATTTTGAATTTCGCGGGCTGGTTGGAGCATTCCTGTTAATAGAAGATTCCCTTTTTTCGCCTCCCCACACCGCTGCATATATCTCTGGCCCCGCACATCTACAAGCTGTTTCATTAATATGTGTCACAAGGTGCATTTAATATATTTTTTAATTAGCCCCCAAAACTTTTGAACGCAACTGTACGGACGACAGCTTAGGTATAATACGTCCAATAAAGAAGGTCATCGATATGTATGAATCCGTCGCTTTTTAGTAGTCATTAAAATTTGGTCGGATAACCAGCCGTTGTTTACTTAGTTTGGTTTTTTGTTTATATTTACTTAAGGTGGATGTACCGCCCCTCCGTCCATACATTTTTGAATACATTTATACACTAAACACAGACACTCTTTCATTAAAACTAATCATTTTATCACTTCTCTACAATGAAATGTGTCCGCGATCGACCTTTTTAATCAATAACTTACATTATTTACTTAGAAAAACAACAGTGAAATACCGGCAAAATTTGACACTTCTACAGTAGTGTGCGTGACTTTTGACAAGCAAACGAAAGGCGATGTTTAAACATTGACGCGCTAGATGTCGTGCGCGATCGCGTTCATTATCTTATAATTCTAATAAATCAAAGTTCTAACTGCAATAATTGAGTAATTTCATTTCCAATCGTTCAAAAAAAAATTACAATAAATAAAATAAAACTAATGACCTTAGAAATCTTTGTTTTTTTTTTGTAAACAATTTTATTACTCATTATTGTTGTGTGGCAACACTGGCAACTCGTAGCGTGGTCGTAGGTCTGTCTGTATTTGTATGTAGGTACCTGACCAGTGACCTCTATTAGTCTAGAGGTCAATGTATTGTCTAGGTACTTTTACTTTGGTCGACTCGATATAAAATTACATTCTTGATTTTCATTGCTAGTTGCTACGCGCTATGATTTGCGCGCGGAATGTCTTGTGTTGAGAATTTATTTTTGTATGCTGTGCATTTTAATTGATTCAAATTGCAATATTTCTCTAGTATGCATTTGAGACTATATTGTAATTTATCGTAGGTATAGTAATTAATTATTCTAATAACGCAATTATATTTTCGGTGGGATTAAAAACAACAAACTGGCCCGTGATTTTTCTGAAATATCACCACATTGCTAATCACATCAATCATACACACGTATGACGAAAGGGATTAGTATTGTGGCTAACATTGACTCATCAGTTCATCACTGAAACCAGTGATAAATCAGTGTATCATATTTTAATGTGTTTGAATATTTTTTAAACAACGATATATACAATTATTATAAATCGGTAAACTACCAAAGTAGTCACAAAATTAAACTTGCAAACATTGGCAAAATATGCTTTTCCGAATTTTCAGACAGACACACAATATTATTAGTTTGTTTTATCAAAGTAGGTATGTACTCCGTGCGCGCGCCGGCGCGCGACTCGGTGCGTTCAGAAACAAACATAATTCAGTTACTTACAATCCTTTTTTTTTGTTCCGTAATTTATTGTTTAAAAATAAATCGCTGAATCTAATATATATATCTATATTCGTCGGCCAGTTCTACCAGGTGTATAAAGATAACATTGAAATATAAAGATAAGTAAATTTTAGTGTTATATTTTATTTTCTTAGATTTTATTTCAGAACGCAACTCAATCCTAAAAGATTGATAGATCTTTCAATGCATGTGACTTACGAATTACGATATTTATTTTATTCAAATACTGAGTGTCTAAAAGGAACTTATTCTTTCGTTTTTCATTTGTTTTTCTATATTTCTGATTTAGATTACGTCTACAATGTCTGTTCGAACAAGCAAGGCGTCGTACAGACAACACGAATATTCGGGGTCGCGCAAATCGTTGAAACGAGTTCGAAGTGGAAGAAGGAGATATTATGCTGAAGGGAGGTAAGTGAACCTGCATAATACAACTAATTCTGTATCCGACTTCTTCGTAAACACGAGAAATCGTCTTAGATAACTCTATAATGTATGTATCAACATGGTTTATTGTTGATCGTAAAAGGAACACTACGTGTATGTAGGGTCAGTAGGTCGTCATGTGGGCTGCTATAATCTAAAACCATAAGATGACGTAAAAAAAACCTACGAAATATTGAGAAAGGAGAAAATAGATCTAGGATATAGGTATTATACTTTTATTATGGTAATCACAATTTGTTTTTTTTTCTTTCAGTACCCAGAACATATACAACCAAGAACATATATTCGTGTAAAACCGAAAATCCGCTTAGAGGCCACCTACAGTGCTCCTAGTAGTACTAGCACAGTGACAGCTGAACCTGTGGTTGAACCTTTAGAGATTAATTGGCCGCAACCTGATCCGGAAATTGATTCATTTCAAATGATTGTGGAACCTGGTCCAAATAAATGTTTATCTGGAATATCTGGGTATCGCATTGTGGACTTGAAGCATGTAATACAGTGGGCATTTCTTATGGAAAGACATCGAAATATGTGTGAATCTTCACAAATTGAATTTGTTAGTGAAAGACTTGATGGATTTCGAAGTGAATTAATTTTCAAGTGCAGTATGTGTGATAAAGCGTGGAGGCATTTTACGGAGAGCAGTGATAAAATAAATACTGCATTTGTGTGGGCAACTGTCACTTCTGGTAGCTTCTACACTCAAGCAGCTCATATAACAAGTCTTATGGATATTCCAACAATGTCAGCTAACAAATTTCGTCGTATTGAAAAAAAATTTGGCAGTGTGTGGTTTGAACATTTGACAGAGGAAATTAAAATAGCTGATCAACAAGAAACATCAATTGCAATACAAAAAGGTCATGTGTCTTCAGACGGTGTTCCATTTGTTACTGTATATGTAGATGGAGGATGGTTGAAAAGGTCATATGGGCATAACTTTGATTCATCATCTGGTATGGTAAGTTAATATTTTACTAAAAACAAATTTAGTTCTTTATGACATTTTAATTACCTATGTGCATTATTTTTACAAGTGTTGCTTTTCATTTCCAGGCCTGCATTATTGGTAAAGAAACTAAAAAATGACAATTTCTTGGTGTTAGAAACAAATATTGTTATACATGTCAATATTATGAGAGGAGAAACCTGGATATGAAAGCACATAACTGCTGCAAAAATTTTACTGGACCATCTAAAGCAATGGAATCAGATATTATTGTGGAAGGTTTTCAAAACAGTGAAGAAATACATCAACTTTGCTATTTGAGTTTTATTGGTAACGGAGACTCCTCTGTGTATGCAAAATTGAAAGAGAAAGTGTCATATGGGAACATAATAAAAAAAATTGAATGCAAGAATCATGTTATCAAAAACTATACCAGTGCACTCTACAAGGTAAATTAATAAGTCAAATTTGTAAAGTCAATTCAAGATCAGTGAAGCATATTATTCTGTATTTATATTTTGTGCTTTTTAGATCTTGGTCAACACTAAACTCCCTCTTTCTGGGCGAAATATTCTGAAGCTGAAGGTGATGAAGCTTACACTAGTAGCACGGAAAATTATCATGTGTAGCAGTGAGCATACTGCTATGGCAGCAGAATTGAGAAATGGCCCGCTTCATGTATTCGGAGTACATGAAAACTGCAAGAATTATTACTGCAATGTCAATAAAACATTAACAGATGAAAGTGAAAAGAAGGAAGAAAATCATGTAGAAAGTCTGAAAAATAATGCTCCAGAGGTGTGGGCTCTGATTTATGCAGCCAATGAAAAAATTGCTTTGAAGGCAGGTTGTTTGTCTAATGAGACAACAAATGTGGCAGAAAACTTTATGAGCGTAATAAACAAATTCAACTGTGGAAAACGAATAAGTTTAGGAAAAGGGGGTTCTTACCAGCGGCGTGTTTATGTGGCAGGTAAATATACAGTAATAACAGTCAGAAATTATTAGAACCAGTAAGAAATTCTTTGATTGTGATGGAATATCATCATTCTCCAGCCCTTATTTATTCCAATTTATATGCAATAATGCAACATTTCTTTTTTAAATATAACATTTAAATATGTTTTCAGGCCTATCACTTGCTAAGGGACACAAATGGCATGAAACTGCATGGAAAAAGCAGACCACACAGAGCCCAGGGACACATTTTAAAAAGTACATAAAACGGAAGGAACAGCAGAATACGACAGCAATCTTTGACACGCAAACGATTATTTGCTCGAAGAGAGAAATCCCAACCGGATAAGCACTATGGACCCGAAGCTTGTGATCCTATTGATATTGACGAAGCACAGTTGAAAATACAGTGTGAAGAACGGCTAACAGAATTCCAAAAGTCACCAGAAAGCATTGCTTTGATTGAAATCTCCACTGTAGGACAGCATGATAATGATTTATATATGTAATACTCATAGGAGTGACCGTTTGACTGCTAGTTTCAAGGCAGAGGGTGAAATCAACAAGTCAAATGATTTTTGTTCTAATTGTATTTTGGTAGTAGTTTGTTTAGAATCTGAAATCAACAAGTCAAATGATTTTTGTTCTAATTGTATTTTGGTAGTAGTTTGTTTAGAATCTACATAACCACTGTATATTTCTTTTTATTTGTATTTACTGTAAAATCAGAAGGTGAAATAATACTTCATTCGGCATACATGCTTACCTATGTTTTACTAAAAGCTTTTGAGTGCGTCGAAATCGGAAATATGTTTTTCACCTTCCTGGTTATTATCATTATCACCTAATAAAGTGTTTTAGATTTGTTGTTGTATCTTGTTTATGAATTATTCTTACGTGTTGGTAATGAAATGTTTAAAATAATATTGAAATAATTGTTACTGTTACAAATCATTAGTGTTATTAGTTTTGAGTGAATAGGCATGGATCAGCATATTATATGCTACTTCAAATACATGTTTTGATAAAAAAACATGTAATAAAATAAAACTGCGTTTTATTGTAATCAATTTTGACATTATTTATTTCCCAAAATTATTGATCAATAAAATAGTTTACGCCAACAAATATAAGTTTTATTTTTATAACAATCTTTTAGAATATAAAACATAGCAGGTGGTGTTCTGAAGTTCTGTCTACCCATACAGAAAAATGGAAAACTTGTTTTTTACATTCACGCCATCTAGTGTTCAATTTTAGTAAACATTTTTGTATACGTCTGTGTGTGTAAACGACCCTGTATGCAATGGCAGATGTTGAAATACATCTATTTACCGAATTGGGTGGATTTTAAGGCAATGATATGACATATTTCAATAAATTATAATATTTAGTAACCGCGAACACTACTCCTACGACATAATAGTTTTCCAATTACGCAAAAACTCAAATAAACTAGAAATATAGCCTTCAGCGCCATCTAGCGGGACATTGGCTGGGAACAGCCCGTACCAATCACCTTAATGCGAATCATTCCAAGCTCAATATTTTCACCATATATTTTTTGACTAAAGGCACATGATTTTGGTTTACACCTACACATCTGAGATTTAGCCAGTTCCTTGTATTTTGCCGTCAAAGTTATGACACCATCGTTTTGACTTTTAGCAAGATTATTCAAAAACGCATGCATGAAGCGTTTTGAAACTTTGTATGGTTATTATTAGCGTCAAGAAGGACCGAATACAGTTTTCAGCGAACTTATGCCTTGTCTCATTTAGGCGCTGCGATGTTTTTTCGGGTTTTCATAAAACCGCGATAACTTGAAAACTATAAATATTTTCTTAAATCTAATTGGGGCACATAGGGGCACACATTCGCCCCGGGCGTCGGGATCCGCCCCGGGCGTCGGGAGCCACGTGACGACTCCCGGCCACCGTAGGCGCGGGCCTGCGGACGGTGAGTAATGGGTGACTCACCGTCCGATCAGCACCAGACCCGTGCCGGACGGCGCGTATATGTTCCATGCGCGCCTCAAAGAGATGTCAGCATATGAAGGGGCCCCTCAGGGCCAAGCCTGCCGGGTAAGCGGGATTGTCCGAAAGGGTTACCGCTACCCCGGAACATAAAGGGCTACGGAAGGAACATGGATGGGTTTTAGTCAGTAAGAGTCTGACACTCCCTTCCGCTCCACCCAGAGCGGGAGCAGTCATTGGATGATTTCCCAGCCTTAAAAAAAAAAAAAAAAAAAGGGGCACACATTAAGAGCTACTCGTGTATGTTTATTCTACAGGGGCACATGCAATGGTTTTAGAGATATACGATTCATCAAAACGTTACTCCAGCAGGAAACGCAATATCTCGAAAATCTGAAGGGGCACAGATATTATTTTTGGGGGCACATTGTGGCACACATATAAGCTCTCTGGCCATGCACAATTTTTCTCTCTCCGATCACTCGTTTAGAATTTTCCTGCTAGAAAAACGTTACCCCAGCAAGAATCGTTTTTCCGTTTTTTTTCCAAAACGACAGGGGGCACACATTTTTTATGTGGGGGCACATTTACACCAGATAAGGCACCAACTATACGTTCTACTCATATATCTCTAGGAGATACTTTCTTGTTGGAGTAACGTACACAGTTTTGACTTGGTAGACCTGAACTAAGAAAGAAAAATTATTATCAATGTATCAACATCATCTGCCTAGCCTTTTCCCAAATATGTTGGGGTCGGCTTCCAGTCTAACCGGTTGCAGCTGAATACCAGTATTTTACAAGGAGCGACTGCCTATCTGACCTCCACAACCCAGTAAACTGGGCAATACAGTACCCCTTGATAATGTATGAAATCTAGGTAATTTTAGTCATGGGGCAAAATAGCAAAATTTAAAGGTGCAACATGATGCTACCTATTTACATGGGAGGCTGAAATAGAGCATTTGTCTAGTGTGTCTAGCCTGCTGATATTCCCTGCTGATCTTATGATGACAAGCTCATTCTGTGAGCAGTAAGATGTCATGTAAGTAAAATAAGTATAGTATTATGACTAGTTAAATATTTTATTGAGTAGATATCAGATTTCTTTTGTAACATTCTAAACTGCATAATGGAATTCCTGTTTTTGAACAGTTATACTTTTTTAAATTGACACATCCACTCACACCACACTTTACTGGTTTTGGAGGGTCAACAGGAGTTTTCCTCTCCAATGGGAATGGTATGCCTGGTGGTAAGGATAAAGAGATGTCATTTTTATTGTTTTTGTAAACTATCATTGGTTCCAGTTTTCTAGTTGGTTTGCCTTTTGACATATTCTTCAATTTAGATTCCTGCTTTTTAAGAAGTCTGTCCATTGTTTTCTTTTTATCTTTCTCCCTTTTTTCATCAGCCATCTGTTTGCGTTTTTGGGACTTTAAGGCGGCTTTTTGAATGGCTTCTTCTGTCATAACTTTTTCTTTGTACCCTGAGGGCAGTGCAAGAAGTACTTCTCCTCCAGGACTAGTCTCTTTATCTGTACCTCGCTCATACATAGCTCGTTGTCTTGCTGTCATCATTTTCGGATCTTTCGGTTTTATTTTTTTGAGCTCTTCATCAACCTGAAAAGATAAATAGTAACAAATGTAATATTTATACGACCTGCAAGTATTTGTTACGAGTCTGGGTGTTATCTATAATATGTATGTATTTACAAAAAAAAATGTATTTAAGTAGTTTATCAGCCATCTCGTTACCATAACACAAGCATTAGGTTGCTTAGCTTGGGACGATATGGCGTTGTGTGAAATGACCAAGGATATTATTATTATTATTGTGTGTTGTATCCATGTACGCAGAGTTGCAATTAGTTTTACTTACTTCTTCTAGTTTGCCAGATTTTATAGCATCAAGCCATCTTTCTTCTTCGCTAGAAGTGCCACTGTCCCTGCCTTTCTTCTTTTTCTTTGATGACGACGCCTTCGGTGGGGTGCTCGACGACGAGCCCGGTATGGACCTCCGCGAATCTGATGACGACTTCATGGTTTGTGCCTTTAGCAGATCTGCGGCAGAAGTACCCGGGACGTCGCGCCCTTTCACCTTAATTTTATACGGCTTGTCCGCGTCTTCGAACGATACGTCGATTGACGATTCGCTCTCGTATTCATTTTCTAGTTTTCTCTTCTTATGCTTTTTGTGCTTATGCCTTTTATGTTTTTTCGGCGGCGGTGTGTCTATAAATTTTCATTTTTATTAATACTTTGAGCGATTGGTAATGTCAACAAAACAAAGGTTAGATTATTTACCAATTACGATTTCATCCTCTGTGGTGCTCTGTTCACGCTGTCTGCGAACCATTTTTGGTTAATTTATTTATAATTCTGGTTTATTTTACTCAGTTCTTTCACCGAGCGCAACCACTTCAAAGCGCTTCTATTTTGTTTGTTGGAATTACGCAATTACGCATTCATAATTCAGTCAGTTATCCAAAACCACATACAAAACGATCCTATTTCTTTCAGTCAATCAGTCAAATGGTATGTCTACTGTTGGCAGAACTGCCGTGCTGTCAAATTGACATAATCACATAATGCTAGACACACACGCACGTGCCTTAGTCCAGTGACCCGCGCTGGAGTTTTCAAAATCACAACTTTTGACAGCAGATGTTTCGTTAGCTATTTAAAAATCTATGTGTAGACGTGAGATTTTCATATCTCCAGCAATTTCTTGATAACTAGAGTCGCTACGTGTTGTTGTTTGTAAAGAGTGCTACAAGGATATTTTGGCGCTTAGAGGTATGGGGACGCGGGTTTTTTTTAAACAAAGGCACATATCTTCATAATCTTTATCTTCCAATGATAATATAGGGTTTTCCAATAAGAGGTGTGCTTTTGATGTCCAAAGAAAAATGCCTGTGGAAAAAGTGGAAAATAACATCAGGCAAATGACCACCACGCCACGACCACGCTTACAGGACCTTCATGAAATTTTTGCTTGATAGGTATTATTATCCACTATTAACGGCATATCTTCCTCTTTATAATGAAATTAATACCCGATTTTCTTTGAATATTAACATAGCACCTCTTATTGGAAAACCCTGTAAAAGTAAAACGAGGATACTTTAGTGCTATTCTAACATCTAAAAAAACAAGATCGCTTTTATGTCGTCAGCCTCGGTGACCTTTTGATATGGTTCATCATAGTCGATGTTTATTCCGGAAGGTTTATGTGTAGTATGTGTACTATAAATGAATATTTAATTTAGATAAAACAGAAATGTTTGTTACACGATGTTTTGACATGTCACCACATCAATAGGTCTCGGTAAATTGCACCCGTGAGAAGCCAGCCAAAACAAATATGCTTTTACCGGACATTATTTAAATCTTAAGTTCTGATTCGTTTACGTTACGTCACAGCCATGAGGAATGTTACCCCACTGTTATACAGTATCATCTAGTAAGGGGGGTATTAACCTTACCTAAATTGTGCATAATTTTATAAATGTTCAAAGTACAAATAACTAATCGCTCGCGTTTTAACGTTAAGTCTTTATTATTTTCTGCAACAGCGTGCTAATGGTCGAGTTTACTCTCCGCCGAGCATGTCGGCTATAACGTTGGACGTCGGGATACGTCCGGAGCGTAGTTCGAATTTAAGTGGTATGGTGCATTAGGTGCACGGCTTCCTTATATCTGGGGTTGAGATTACGCTTTATAGCAAGTTTATAGCGCTAATGGTGCTAAGAAGTTCTCAAAGCTTATGCCTGGAGGTGTTAAGGTTGCAAATTGAATTTTAGTGTATCATATGTGAGAAAGCTTAGTGTCTTTTACAAAATGAAGTGTTACATGTGGTGGTTCAAAGAAAATCACTCTCTATGTATAATTTTCTTCTTCGTATTCGTCTTCTTTTCCACTGCCTCGCGCTACTGCTGAGCTTGAGGTTCGGGGTTCGATATTCTCGTGGGGTAAGCTGTTGTTGTGGGTTTTTCTGTCTGGAATTTCTCAGTAGCCTGGAGTCTCGACTTGTGCCCGGTCGATGGCCATAGGCTCGCCGCCTATTACATGAGATTTTAAAGTTTAAAAAACTTAACGGCGAATTGTACTCACTATTTACTATGTAGTTCCCACTAGTTTACAATACCAAGGGGCGAAACACCAATTGACAAGTTATCACCATTGAACACTACATCCACCTTACCTACTTGGCACCCTTGACAGAGCGCTGGCAATTAAAAACCATTGTCTTAAAGTAGGAAAAGAGATGGTTCCCGTATGAACTTAATTGCTCAGGCGCCTATCCTCAACCACCTGTGGTGCTTCATCTCAGGTACTCCGGACTACTGGCCTAGCATTCTACTTATCTGTGGGTGAATATGCGTAGGTACTAGTGTACAGAGGCCAGCATATCAAGTTGCCACAATCTGTCAAATTTCTTTGATAGTATTTCAACTTTATTGTAAAGAGATAAGGTTAATTCTTAATTGAGAAAATTTGACAGTTAGGGATAGCTTGATGTGCTGGCGTCTGTACCATCGCTCCGTCAAGTAACGAATCATGCCGAACGATAACTGAGATAACAGACTAAGTCGAACCGCGCCCCTGGTAAACGCACTATAGGTTTCCCACAGCTAGGATAGCAGCAACACAAGTCCGAGGAGAAGTGGCCAGCGCAGTGTAAAAATAGAAACATGTGTCTGATCTGGCGCATAACTACCAACGTAACGACTATGAAGCAGGCTCAGTTTCTTAACATCGTCAACGTTTTTCCCAGGACAACCGACGCCCGTTGCGAAATATTGCATGATACTTTCACCGTCCTGCCTACTTTCTACCACCAAACGAGCGTCTTCCTGCAGGCATTCGTGGTGCACTTGGAAGTCCCTGAGCATCTCTGGACAAAGTGGGAAGATGTAATTTCAACCCGGTAAAAATAGTGGTGGGTGTGGTTCAGCTACGGCGCATACTATGCCCCACCTCCTGTCCTGTCCCTTGGAATCAAATTTACCTCTGCGTAGCCGACGATACCGTGGAAATGGCATTGACATGAAGAATTAAAGTGAAACAAAAATATTGTTATCATAAAAACATAAAAAAACAGATTGATGTTCTGAAAAATAGATATTATTTACATTGCAGTTCAGTTGTTTTCAGCACTTCAAACATTCGGTTCTTCCAAAAATATCTCTTGGGTGGAGTTCGAGTTGTCTACTTCATGTTCACAAATGAAGAAGCTCCTGATATCACAATTAATGTGGGTTAGACGTCCCGTGTAGAACATAGAGCCGCACTGCTCACTTGTGTTTGCTTCAGGTTGGTAATTACCCCACCAGACTTCGCCATCATTCAATAGTGCACCTAGAAAATGAATTATATAATTTGAAATAATTATAGAAATCACATTCTAAATTTTCTTGCTTCCTCATTATAACGGAGCGAAGGAGATTAATACTTTAAATAATTTCCGCACTTGTCTGCACTAAAATATACTTGTATGGAAGTCTTTTGTCACAAGCCCAATATTTCTGCTTCCTGTCTATTTTATATTAGGTACCAATAATAAAAGAAAGACGGGTTTGTTCCCTTCGTTATAACTCGAGATCTGCTGGACCAATTTTCATGGTTTTTGTTTCGTTGGATTTGTCTCCGCCCTGAATAGCAGAATACATTTGTTTTTTTTTCGATCAGCTGCTGATTTTCCTCCTATAGGGTAGGTAGGTAGGTAGGTAGGTAGGGTAGGGTAGGGTAGGTAGGTAGGTAGGGTAGGTAGGTAGGGTAGGTAGGTAGGGTAGGTAGGTAGGGTAGGTAGGTAGGTAGATAGGGTAGGTAGGTAGGTAGGTAGGGTAGGTAGGTAGGTAGGGTAGGTAGGGTGGGTAGGTAGGGTAGGTAGGTAGGGTAGGTAGGTAGGGTAGGTAGGTATGGTAGGTAGGTATGGTAGGTAGGGTGGGTAGGTAGGGTAGGTAGGCAGGTAGGTAGGTAGGTAGGGTAGGTATCACAGTTAAGACAAGGACAACGTCTGTCGGGTCAGCTAGAAATATGAAATGAAAAGAAGATAGCGAAATTGGTACAATTTTTGGTTGCTCCTTCAACCTGGTTGTTTAATTTCTCGCCAGAAAATAACGGAAGGCCCCATATTTATGTTTAGACGATAAGACGGACACTACCTACCATGAACTGTCTGCCAGCCCTCGTACAATCTGTTATGGAAGCCCAGATGAAAGATTCCTCTTTGGTAGTTCCCGACGACTCTTTGTTTCGATGCGGACTCCGTTAACGTCGCAAGGTAATCTGCTTCCATCCGGTTGTTGACCATAGCCAAGTAGGTCTGTTCAGCGCGACAAACGGCGTGTGCCTCCATCCAGTTCAGCGGCGTGGTGTGCAGTTTGTAACATTTGCCAATATCTTTATTTAAAGTGTAATCTATAAAAAAAAGTCAGGAGTCAATCAATTTTGTACCTAAAGGTTCTCGTAACTAATGAATGAATAACAAAATCCAATAGGTTAACTTCATTCTTCACAGTTTGATACCTACAGTGTACGAATTAAGTAAATACGCTGTAAAGTTCGGCAATTCGACTGATAGGGATTTTACAATTAAGTTGCTTGGCGGCTAGTTCTGGGCTTACGGCATAATCACTACATAGTATAAAACAAAGTCGCTTCTTCTGTCCATATATCCCTATGTATGCTTAAATCTTTTAAACTACGCAACGGACATTGATGCGGTTTTTTTTAATAGATAGCGTGATTCAAGAGGAAGTTTATGTGTATAATTTGTCGACATATTATGCGGGCGAAGCCGCAGGTGGAAGCTAGTTGATCAATAAAGTAAATGTGAATCCATTTGTACTGCGCCCTTAACTAATCGAAACTTACCTAAATGAGGTATATTGCATTCATGGTTCCACTCTAGAGACTGGAGACTCTTCTTGCATATGAAGTTATATTTAGAATCACAATACCCATCATCCATGTCGCCAGCTTTGAAAAGACATCCACAATCCTGTTTACTGTAAGCGTCGTCCGGTTGCCCATTCTGCCAGTTGTAGTACACCTCAGACATGGCCTTCCCTAGAAAACATAAATTTAATTATTATTAAAAAAAAATACCGATCACTGTTTCAGGTTTAGTTGGTAGGTTGCCAATCATACCTTCTGTTAGAACGGTAAATAGGCGGTACGGTCATGGTCAGCCAAAAAAAAAAAAAAGTATAAATACTGTTTCTGTCAACCGTCACTAAAGCCTATGACAAGGGAAGGCAGTACGGATCACTTAAGCAAGAACTTAAGACGTAGAAAATAAACTATTCATTTACTTCAACATTTTCGAGAGTTGAACTTACATCCTTTACACTAGCGTGCCTACTTGTTAATTAGAGTTAAATATATTCATAGATTATTAGGATTACTAAGATATTAAATGATTTCTAAAAAATCTAATTGGTTTTGTCTGTTTTACCTCCAAAACGGACCACGTAGGAAGGCAAAACGGACCTTAATTCAAAAAGCTATCAGAACAACTAGTTCGCAGAGAAACACTACCTCATCATCATCTTCGTACTATCGGAAGCACTATGTAAGCCTAATTTTACACATGATAGTTTTTTAAGTTTTTTTTACTTTTAACCTTTTAATTGTCTACCTAGCGGGCCCCTTATGATTATTATTATTGTTATTATCAGTGATCGGAGTAGATTGATTTTTGGTACTTGTATCATAAATGCACAGAGAAAAAATAACATGGATAAGCCATTATTCCGGAAAGTAATTCCGGTATTTCCGAATTAAATATTTTTAATGTTGGTAGTATATTATTATTACTCAATTAAAAATTTAAAGGAAGGTATCAAAACTAAATTAATTCATTATTTACCTGTGGATTTATAAAAACAATCGAATTCCGATCGAAGCTTTAATATTTTTATTTTTAGCCTTTTTATGGTCACAACTTTTTATAAATTGTTGCACTTGAATAATCAACCAATAATATATACGTTTCGGATCAATGACCCCCATTCAATCTACCTACTCCGATCACTTTCATATCGCCTAATAGTGCTCGGAGTTAGAAGCTATTACATATATACCTTACAAACCCAAAATTTCGACTTTATGTTCTTCAGAAGATATTCGTTTTTTTTTAAACAAACGTCCAGCCAGTGGGCACTTTTTTAAATGATATTTTTTATATCATACAATAGTGTTAGCAGCTTGAACTATAATGACATTGGTCTTGTTTGTGGTGGACATTTTGACCATACATTTCTGTTCAATGTACTATACGGACTAACCTGAACGATTTATGGCTTTAATTTAACGCTTGCACTCGCTGTCAATAAGTGCGTGCGTTTTCGCTCTTTGTAGTCGACTTGTACCAGTTATTCTTTAAAACTACACAACGGATTTTGATGCAGTTTCTTTTAATAGATGGAGTGATTCAAAAGGAAGGTTTATATGTTTAATAACATGCAATTTCCATCATGAACGCGGGCGAAGCCGCGGGCAGAAGCTAGTTTATAATAAATGGAAAATAAAACGGGCAAAATACTGGAATTATATGCTTACCGTCGATGGTCTCAAACATTCCTTCAACCAATATGTCTGACAACCCCACAAAAATCAGTCTTATTGCAGGCCATCTAGTGTTCCAAAACGAAATCACAGCTTGGGCCTCGGTGTCGTTTTCTGGATGGAACAAACTGGCTCCTTCCAGAGCGCACACTCGCTTCGCTTCAGCCCAATTTTGTGGTGTCGTGTGCATCTTATAGAAACTCTCCGTTGAGTGTAAGTAAGTGTAGTCCGTCCGGAAAAACTTTTTGTCTTTTTGTCCATCTACGAAAAAGGAAATAGTCATATTTTATTACGCCGATTTAAAAAAAAATGTAACTCTTCTTCTTCTTGAGGTTTTGGTTTGATATATAAAATGTGACTCTTCGCGCTCATTGAATCTCAATAAATATATAAAAAAATCGTTTATCATTGTCGTATACAGTGTACTCACCTGACAAATGCGATAAAAAGGCAACTACAAGAAAGGCAAAAAATGTTTTAGGAAACATTTTTGTTACTACACGACACGTCCTCACTCTTGCAACACTAGATTTAATGTGAACGCTATCAATGAAGCGCTTCTTCACTGTTTCGGAATGACTATCATTATCTTTCTATCAAGTGTTGAGAGGTCGACAGACGTTGGGTTTTTTGTATACGTATAATAGCAATTTACTTAGATAGGACTTGACCCGAGTTGACTTCTAGTATCAACTATAGATTAGAATAATATCCACCAGAAGTCAGTAAACTTACTAAGATAGCCCGCGAAATTAAAATTGTGTTCTCATTTTATAAAATACTGGGAGGCCGAAAGATGTAAGTAGGTACCTATATCTATCATTATTTTTATATGTATGAAGGTATAAACGATAGCAATCGCACATTACGGTACATTAAATTTTATGCCGTTTCATTTCACTTCGCTTTCCACTTCAATTAACCAGGTGACCCGAGGGATGTTATGTGTTTGTACTCACGTGGTCCACTGTACAATATTGAGGTCGAAGATTGCAGTGTGCACTGTTTTAGTATCAATAGTAAATCTAGATTTTTTCGCCAACTATGAATATCTGAAAGTTGAACTGAAATTAAATTCAATCTTGAACATCGATGCAGTGTTGCCATAAATATAAGAAAGTGTTGCAAAACGATGCGTTATCGGATGGATTTCGGTTCCGATGAGGCGCTGAAATTCCACAATTTAGTGCAGCGATGTGCCGCTGTGATTCATTGGGTATTTTGAAGCGTTTACTCATTTATTATAATTGTCGGTAAGGACCGAAACTATAACTCCGCATATCGCAGTCGACTGCTGGACATAGGTCTCCCCCAGGCTGCGCCACAACACCCTGTTCTGTCATCGGTCTATTTAGCTGGCGGGCGTCTCATACTACGCTTGCCGATACGCGGTCTCCTCTTCAGGACTCGTCTGTCTGCCACCGGCCATCGGTCCTCCGACAAATATGGCCAGCCCATAGTTATGTCTATCGAGCTGGATGTCTTGCCTTTAACTGACCGTATCTGATGGAATGCCGCCGAACATATACTTATAATTTTACCAACATCTCTCACGGTACTATCTTCTCTTTCGTAATCACTGTCTATACTCTTTACGGACTATAGACGTACTGTTATAATGTTATTATAATGTGTGTTTATTTTTTATGAAGCTAGGCTACGCCGATAGTCCAATGGTTATTTTATGAAGCTAGGCTACGCCGATAGTCCAATGGTTATTAATAGTTCCCAAGAGTTCATTAGCGTTTGCTTGTAATGCTTGATCGATATTGCACACTGCTGTGTTTCGTTTTATTGAAAATACTTTTTAAAAGATGCAGATTGAGACGAAATTTTGATACTTCGTGTAACTTAAGTAACTAACGTACACTAATTACCGCTCGATATCGGATGCATAAACACAACGCATATACAACGATACATAATAATAAATTGTGAGTTCGTGGTACTTCGTAGCACTTCGTAGCACGGCGTAGCTTTAACTCTACGAGATGCTGCAAATTTTTAGAAATGGATGCATTTCAACCCGTGGATACACTGCCACAAGGATCTGTTGGCACTCGAATGACGTTGCCGGTAGCCG
Organism: Hyppa rectilinea; assembly: GCA_951799385.1. Classification (NCBI taxonomy): domain Eukaryota; kingdom Metazoa; phylum Arthropoda; class Insecta; order Lepidoptera; family Noctuidae; genus Hyppa; species Hyppa rectilinea. The sequence continues at coordinate 8,036,701 of OX637308.1, read as the reverse complement.
CTGTTGGTGAACACTTGTGCAATTGTTTTTTGAAGTGTCACCTGAAATGTATTAAAAAACCTTAAAAAAAGGCGGCGTAAATTCCCATTTTGACCACGCGCCTTTTTTTTTTTTTAAGTCTGGGAAATCATCCAATGACTGCTCCCACTCTAGGTGGAGCGGAAGGGAGTGTCAGACTCTGTAGCGTTCTATAACACATTGAGCTTCGCAATGCACATAGACCGTATGGTATAAGTGACTGAAACAAAGTTCTACAAAGACTAACTTTTTCTTAAATCCGTTGCTTTTTATGTTTTATTCTTTGTGTTAAGAATTTTCTTCGTCATGTTTCACACAGTTCGGTTCGGTATTTCATTGGATGCATGATTGAGGATTACGTTGTGCCGTCATTTATCCTGCACCATGTTGTAATAAAGCCGGGTTTTTGGCATTAAATCCCACGTTACTCGTGTTTATCCCAAAAATCCGCACATTTGCAACGCTGATTGATGGAAACCTACTCGCTACTGCACGTCGTATTGCGTGTTTGGTTACAAAAAATATAATATATCGTCCTCAACGAATTTTGATGCAGTTTCGTTTTATTTGAGAATTTATTCCAGAAGGTGTAAACTTAAAAAAAATAAATAAAAAAAAATGATGTTTTTAAATGTCCTGAAAACCGAGCTAACCAAGGGTGGGTCGACAGTAACTCATAAATAGAAATAGAGTACAACAATGAGCTTATTTGAAGAAGATCAAGTCCCGTACTGCCGCTCTAAGAAGCTACCACATATCTACCTTCAGTAGCCCCTGTACAATTGACCGATCTTCCTATCTATTAATAATATCGCATTGTTTATAACATGGTCTCGTTCAATGCCAGCCAGTTATGCCAGCTCATTGGCTACAACGTGCGACAAAGGTCAACTCAAGCGGACGTGTAATCGTAAGCACCTAATTTGATGGAAAACTTAAACAATCGCTTGTTTTTACTTATGTATTATATTTTTGTAAGGTATGTGTGTGGGCGTTCGCGTTGGGTTTTTGTTGAGGTTCTTTTTGTTGTTGTGAAAACGTGTAATCTGTCGATGTGGTTGGTATACTTTTTGTTTATTATACTCCTTCTTCGTGTGGTTAGTGACTCACCTGGTGTCAAATTTTTTATGCTGCCCATGGGCCCCTTTACTTAGCATCACATGCTGTTGATAAATATCTACCAGACATGACCAGTTTTCTCACGATGTTTTCCGTCACCGATTTTAAGCAAGTGATATTTTTTCAATACGCACATGAATCCGAAAAATCAGAGGTGCGTGCCTCGGGTTCGAACTCGAGACCTATGACTTGGCAGTCCGACGGTGATACCATTAGGCTATCACTGCTATTATACTTTATTAAACGACGAAGCTAAAATCAAGACTAAATCTTCATCGTTGGGTTATGAAAAGGTACACGTCTGTGATAATTAGTTTGTTGTGTTTGGATTGTTCGTTAATGTATTCCTCGACTGCTATAACAGTCTTTACCATAAAAAAACAAACCCTATTTCCCATTATACAGGTAGTTTGAATTAAATAAACTTCAGGCAACTATCAAAGAATGTACGCAAATGTTTACCTGCCTGTTTATCGCTGTATCTATTACCCTTTTCAATAAGACTGCCGTTCCGAACTAAAAGGTTTAAGGCGGAGGTTTAACTGCAATCCCATCAAGGAAAGAGGCAGGAAACTAACTTTGTTTTTATACTTGTTCTTGCATTAAAAGTTGACCGCTAGCGGGCCGCCCTTAAATTAATTATTCAATCTTTCAAGTAATGCTTGGCTGTACAAGTTGAGTATTAATTACGGTCTAATAAACAAGGGCGTCTCACCGTAATGTAATCAGTAAACTTTGTTAAATTATTTCTTTGAAATAAGTAGGATTTTTTTTTTACTTGAAATTTTTTACAAATTATGACTGAAGTTAAGAACAGACAAATAATTTTGTTGTTTGAACTACAAGCAAAAATCTTTTTAAAGAGTAAAATTGAGACGTGGACACACGTTGTCTACATCTCTTTTTATTTACTTTTCTATCACAGGTATACTGGCAGAGATTTAGAAATAAGCATCACCTTTGTACGTATTTTCTGTTCCGTTCTTCTTGTCTGTTTGTAATTATGTGCGTGTATAAATGGTCAAATAAATACGTAAAATTAACCTTTTGTACGGCAGAGCACAGACGGCGCCGTGCCCTACACGCCAAGCTACAAATTGTTTTTTTCTTTTTATCATGAATTTCCCAATATCCATGGTGTCTTTTAATTTGTTTCATGTCACTAAATACGAACGAGAACTTCAATTTTAAGATATCTATGTAAACACTCACAACAGTAATGATTTAATTTTTTATTTCGTGTTATAGTGTTGTTGCCATTTTCACATATTTGTGTCGTTGGCGTACAGGGCATGCGTTTGTTTGTCACGTATATGTGACAATGGCGTTCAAAGGGTTACTCGTAAGTAAGCTAGCCCCACGTACCTATGTGTGAAAGTAATAAAATCCTGACGGATAACTGGTATGATGGCATGCTGCCAGTACGAACTGCTATGTCCACAGCCTGTGGGTGACTATGAAACGTGATTTCAATTAGGTCTTTGGCACTATAGAGAATATGCCTCACTCGGTAGCAGTCATACATTCACAAAGGTTTAGATGCAAAACAAAATCCGGCCTATAATTAACCAACTTCAAAAAGGAGGAAGTTCTCAATTCGATTGTATATGATACATGGATTGCTTTTTTAAGTTCTTTTTTTAATTTGTTTTGAGAGGTGGTGGTGATTAACTTTACTTACTTGGGTAGATATTGAATTTGCTTTGATAATAGGTACATAGTTAATCCAGTTTGTTTATTGTGATGACATTTTAATACTTCCTGTCAATGTTGTTTACAATTCGGTTTACGGGTTGGTGTGGGGATAGGTACCATAACTAAAAACTCAAAAGTTTAAACTTTTTTTTTATAAAAAACACAACCGACTTCCAAGAAAACACCACAAAATGAAAAATAACTTTAATTTTGGAAGTCGTTGTCTTTGGTTTTGTATTTCCGTTTTTTGTGTCACCGACTCCCAAAGTTAAAGTTATTTTTCGTTTTATAGTGTTTACACAGCGGTTCCCAAAATAGAAAGTGTTCTCATAAAAGTGATGTAGAAGTGTTGGTGGCCGTATGTTGGCTACTCCATCAAAACAAGGTTCTTCATAAAGTTTTTTACGACGTATATAAATGCTGCTCGCTGTTACACCATAGCTTGCATGCTACCTACATGCATTCATCAAATCTGTGGCTTATCGGTCGATTCGCACGAATTTACTCGCCCGAAACAGGTGACTTTTACGAAGATTGTGGGCGGATTCTACAACTCTAGAAATGAGAATCATATTCTTTATGCAATACCTAAGAAGAATTTAAGAAATAAGGACACTAGAAACTACATTTACCGATTATTTTAGTAAAATTTTATATTTGATTCAGCACAAAAAAAACTTCATTGCATATAATTCAAAATGCCAAAACGATGAATCAAACTCAAACTCAAACTCAAAATATTTATTTCAAATAAACCAATTACAGGCACTTTTGAATTGTCAAGGTGTCGGTCAGTCAGAGAGATGAAGCTAGTTGCCCATTCCAAAGCAGTAGGTACCTATGGAGAAGAACGGGCAAGAAACTCCATGGACACTCTTTTAAACAAAATATGGTTACAAAATATTGGTTACATAGATCATATTATTATTATTATACATGTGAGAACGATGCAGAACGGTGAAAGCATCTGATATAAAATAATGTAAAAAAAAAAGTTCAAAAGTTAAATTAAAACAAGCCATGGCCGCTAAGAGATGACCAGTCTCTACCGACAGCGCCCGTTCACGAACATGACGCATGGATTAGCACCATTCAGCTCAACCATTTTGAAGGGAGCTAAATGATCCAACACACACGCCACCATCAGCGAGACATTAAAGTGAGCATGAGAATGTTGATTCATCTACAAATAAATTGTCTTCGTGCGAGTCACCCGTTTTGGACTAGTAAATTCGTGCGAATCGACCAATAAGCATAACATGGAAACCATGTAAAAATATTAATCTATATAATTTATTCTGCATTCTAAGCGATAGGGTAAATTAAAAATCATAAATATGTCTAATAAATTATTTGAATTTCGCGGGCTACGCTGGCGCTAGGAACGCTCCATAGGAAAACACACCAAGCTAAAAATGTCTTGGATATTTTAGCCAATCCTTGGATTGAGTTACAAGGGGAATTTTCCGCTCTTTCACACAAGATATTCTGAATTTAATATAGTCAAAAGAAGACCTTTGAACCAAGCTGTAACAGATCACCAGATCCCATCGCTTTACGTTATGAAGGCGGAAATTAAACTTTGTGGAAAGTTACGAGCTGGGAACATTCTGAATGTAGGTAAATAACTTGCGTTGGATAGTGAGATATTAGTCAAGTCTTTGTAGGAAAGCAGGCTAGGGCTTCTAATATTTGGGTTGACTTGTGTCACTTTTGTGAATGTTACGCGATGTTGCCACTATGAAATCCTTTTGCAAACCGCGTTATATCTAAAGGTACTTATGTATTTACATAATACAATGTATTTATGTATGGCATAGAGCCTTTGTTTCTTAAATCAAAATAGATATAGAACAGGTCCTGGTTTTTCTAGAAAAAACAGGTTCGTCTTTGTAGAGAAATTGTTCTCTACAAAGACGAACCTGTTTTTTTTTTAAATAAAAACATTTTGAAATTGTTTGCTCGAGTATCTTCCGGCTCCAAATCTTCGTATCGTATACCGTTGCCGCAAAGTACACAATTATTATATTTATAACGACAACAGAACGTCTCGGTGGTGTAATATCTTTTTCGTGCAACCCTTTGAGTTGATAATGGCGTCGTTTTATCATGGCGCCGCGTAACGTTTTAAATTAGTCCCACCTCCCCAATCCGGGTGGGCCCTGTTTATACGTCCTATAAACGTTAATGTTTAGCAACAACATGTATTCGGCGGCTTAGGAAATATGTTGGTCGGTGGACATCAATCTCTAGGGATTTGTCGACTTACGGCGTGTCCTTATTAAGCTAGTTACAGTAAAGTGCGGACTAACTTATCGCTACATATTTTTTCCACGTAACTTGTATACGTACGCGTCTAGATGTTACGAGCGTGTTTAATTTGGGCCATCCTGTATTTACATAGGATGGTATGTTACAGTTTCTCCGAAATTGTTTTAAGTAGCCAACCGAGGCTTACGACGCGACGGTGGTTTGATCCTAAACCTAAGATAAGTCTAACATAATCTAATAACCCTAACATGAACAGCGGAAAGTCAGAATTGTGTTTCCAATTTATGTGTACGGTGGGTCACCATAACACAGTTCGCTGCTAAACTTTCTATGAAATACGAACGGGGGGAGAAAGATGCTAAGCAGAAAGAGTTTTTAATACATTTTTTGCATTGTTAATGAAGAGGACTGTCCCTGGAGGGCTGAGATGGTCTATATCCTTAACTTTGTTAACATAAATGTATATTGGCTGGAAGAAAAATCTTGTTTGTTTTATTATGATATAAAAGTAAGAAGCTAAGCGCTACACTGTTAGCTGTCTGTCTGGGGAATAGAATAGTTATTGAGAGTCGTCAGTTTAGCAATTTGAACGTTCGAACAAATAGGAAAGATTACTTTAAGATTCTGTAAGGGGGGAATATGTGCTGGTTTTAGATTGGAAGATACAAAGCGTGTAAAATGTGGGTTGTTATTAGGATCGGAATGGGATCAAAAGTTCAAGAAAGATCTTTTTATACAGTGGAAGTGGAGATTTTATTGCTTGGGTCAGTATATGTACCTATACCTACACTAATTGTTTAAGGACGGTAGGTATGGTTTAATTTAACTATTATTTTAACATTTTCATAATTTAGTTTCAGTAGATTCAAAAGTTTTGAGTTGAGCTGTACGGTTAATTATAAATGCGTACACTGACTGGATAGGCCCTCTCAAACTGTAAACTTACATGGTCTTTCCAAGATTATGTCTGGACATTTTAAAAGAGACTGTGACCTCTGAGTTTGTTTCGGCATTTCTTCTTAGAGAAGTCAAATATGAAACGCCAATCTCATTATTTACAAAAAAAATATCATATATCATTGAAAATCTTGCTGTGGTTTGTGGTCTGTTTTTTTTTTATAAAACCGTGACATCTCATACCGCATCTTAACGAATTTCCGTCACCTAGGACACATTGAATCCAATATCAAAATTATGAAGGAGAAATCATAAAATAATATTAATATTGTTGCCGTAACACAATTGTTACGACGGTAATAAAATAAATACAATTATAACGGTCCGGCAACGGTCGCCGTGACTCGTGTCCGGGTTGTCTGACTGTCCGGACCGTTGTAGTGTCCGGGTGAGATTCGATTATTGGATCACTCGTTAATTAACTCTTGTGCATACAATCACGGTCCGGCTTGTTATGGAATTACTATTTACATAATCGATGGGTATGAGTCGGTGGGTTTTAATTCTGGGTTATGTAATCCTATGTGTCCTCATTTGTTTTGGTAAATTAATTCAACATTAATTTGAGTGGTGTAAAGGTACGTTCAAAAAGTTGTTAATTATAAAGTGACATTTAAAAGAGAATTGAATAGAATTCATTTATTTGTCAGAATTTATGTTTTATTTAAATTATTTGATTGAAGAAACTTTTCTAGCTGTGGAAAATAATTATTTCAAGTGTGCTAAAGTATGAAAAAGGGGCAAAAACATCAGAATACGCTCACTAAGTAATATGTTTACAGTACTCAAGTTAATGTGAAGGCGTTTGTCAGAACATAATGGGTAATTAAAACGTTATTACTGGTTCGACACGTAATAGAATAACGACATTATTTTCACGAAAACATCTCTATCATCCCGTACACAAATTACACGACAGTAATAAAACAATTTTATGTGTTCAAAACATACCTATATATACGCCACAAGAGCTTAACCCACCAAAAGCGAGCGCCAAGAAAAGGCATATTCACGTTGCGTGCAGTTCATAATTTCCATAGTCATGCAAACTCCTGCCGTAAACACATATTCATTATAACGAACTCGAAGTTGCACGGACTCGCGTACTCGTACGAACTTCCTTTAATTAACCCTACACTGGCTTGGACGTACATGTGTGTAATTAAAGCGCTTAGATATCTTGGTTTGAGCACTTTAGGCCCCGTTCTGACGATAAGGTTGTTAAATTGGAACTAGTTAGTGGCAATAGAGGGTTGAGTAATGACTTTTGAATTATTTATGTGTGATTGTTATGGTCGTCTGTAATTATTACGGTCGTAATTAATATCTAGGTAATCTACTTGAGGCAATATGATTATTCATGTTTTGTAGATAATTATGCTTTCGGAAAATGGATCAAAAAAGCTTAACGTCTCTTGAAACTTGTATATAACATGAAACAATACGTAAATAGCTATTATATATTTTTTTCCCGAATACAGCTAAGTTGGTAGAAAACTGGCCTGAAATACAAAATAACAAAGACAAATCATGCTTTCGGTACATTCCGTAACTGAATTCGAATACCTAAGACACGTACACATGATTAATCCCAGGTGATGGTAGATGTATAACCATTACGAGGAATATCACCCTGATAGGTTTGTTAATAGAACGCAATTAATAAGCCGTCGGTGCCTTGCGCCCGAAGTGTATACTGCATGCAGGTAACTTCGGAGGAGGCTCTTTTGAATAGAATGGAGCTGGGTCGTATTCACTGGCAGAAGTGTAGAGTATTGTTACTTCAGCGAATAGGAGTGCTAGTGCAGCAATCTTTTCAGACTCGAGAGTATTGCGGTGTCCCAAAATAAAGGCTATTTTTCTATTGCACCTAACTTTTTTTTTTGAGGTTGTAAAATCATCCAATGACTTCTCCTTCTCCCGCTCTGTGCATGGAGTGTCAGAATTTTACTAACTAAAACCCATCCATGTTCCTTCCTTAGCCCTTTCTGTTCCGGGATAGCTGTACCCTTTCGAACAATCCTGCTTACCATTGCACCTACCTATGTTTATCTCTGCATCACCCAACGGTTGACTGGTAGAAAATCCTTATGGAATTAAGTATTAAAATAAATAAAGGCTATGCATGTAGTGTGGGGAAATTAAAATGTTTATACGTTTATAGTAACTGACTTTAACTGGCTATTAACATAATCTTAGTATGAATTTATCTTTTAAGCTGTTTAATCAAATAAACTAATGACTAGTTTAAACTTATCAATCAGTTAAAATGATACATTTTGTATCAACAAAAAATACAGAAAAACCTTCTATCCTATAGTTCAAGGTCTTTGTCGTCTTCATGAATATTATGGACGTTTTTTCCCTATCTACTTGCGCCTATCGATCCCAGCTGATACGTTATTCCACAAACTACGTCAAGATACATCTAGCTATTTCTAGGCCTTGTGTCAGACTCGCTTAAGTAGTTCATGTCTGGGTTTTGACATACTCTCGGGGCATACAAGAGCCAAGGTAATAATGTTCTGCCTGTTTCGGCGCTAGACTAGAATAATTATAGGTAACGTTCTCGTTCTGGACCGTAGTTAGCGAGTTATGATGTAAGTTTCAAGGGCCGGTACCTGTTTCAGAATAGTTAAACAATTCTGATATTCATAATTATGATTAATTATGTTCCGTGTTGTTCCCGGAGGTAAAAGGTAACTAGAAGCAGAACTTAACTAAGTGACAAACGGGTTGTTCAAAATTTAATTTAAAAAAAATAAAAATTCTTACAAGATACGCAATCCGGGAAGGCCGTCTCGCACTTTGCTGTGTTTTAAAATATAAGTAATAGGAGAGATGAGTGACATTATGGAACTTCTTTGTTGGGCCTGAGTCCCAGCAGTGGGAACAATAGACTTATTATAATGAAACTTCTTTACTTTTTATTAGACTTATTGAGGTGCTCGTGTCTAAGTAATAACAGCCGCACGGATCGATCCTTCAGGTTAAGCTACGCTTGCCGGGGTTGGTCTGTGGATGGGTGACCATCTTTACGTACTGAGACTCCGCCGTGCCTCGGAAAGCACGTTAAGCCGTTGGTCCCGGCTGTCATTTGTGCATCTTGGCAGTCGTTACGTGTCGTCAGAAACGCGAAAGTCTGACAGCCAGTCTTACCAAGGGGTATCGTGTTACCCTGCAGTTACTGACTGGGTTGTGCAGGTCGGATAGACAGTCGCTCTACGTAAAATATTGGTATTCAGCTGCATCCGGTTAGACTGGAAGCCGACCCTAACATAGTTGGGAAAAGGCTAGGCAGAATTTATAATTAAAGCAACGAGTTGACAAATTATTGCTGCAAATACTCCATCTAAGTTTCTTTTTATCGCAAAAGATACAAAAAAGCGAGCATCAACGCTCTTGTAGTTCATATTCGCTTACATTATAGGATAGATATGTTAACTCGTGGGATTTACATTTAATATTCTGGTGCCTTGGAGGCCATTTAAGCCGTCTGAGCCCGACTATCGATACTAGGATTTACTCGTTAGAACCTGTGCAGGCTCTGATTATGATTCACGACGAGAATTTCATTACAACTAATATTTGGTTTAGCTGAAGCTTTACCGAATTTAAATAAATAGGGGTTTCTTTTTGGGCTCTTTGGTTTAGCGAAAAATTCTACTTATTTTAAATGCGTATATTGTGAATTCTTCGGGCTTATTTGAGTTAGTGTTTAGTATAGAACTCTAGATTTTGTAAATAAATAAAACCAATTGACATAGATAAGCTGTTGAAAAGTGGACCTTAGTAATAAAAATAAAGTAAGCGGAATTGTCCGAAAGGGTTACCGCTACCCCGGAACATAAAGGGGTACGGATGGAACATGGATGGGTTTTAGTCAGTAAGAGTCTGACACTCCCTTCCGCTCCACCCAGAGCGGGAGTAGTCATTGGATGATTTCCCAGCCTTAAAAAAAAAACCGTAATAAAAATAAAATAGTGCCGGCCTAGTGCGAGTCAGACTCGCGCTCGAAGGGTTCCGTACCATTATGAAAAACTTTGACTATGGCACTCCAATCAGCTGTTCAGTACTTTGTGTTCGCATAATTCATCGAAATGTATGGAACAGCTGATTTTTTTTTATATTTTAGAGTTGGTGCCTTAGTCAAAGTTGTTAATTTTCATGAGTTCTATACCTCCTGAAATTATGTCTCTCGTTTAACCTAACACACTGTATAAAAACGGCAAAAAATCATCACGTGCCCCCCTTAAATATTTATTTTATTTTGTTTTTTAGTATTTGCTGTTATAGCGGCAACAGAAATACATCATCTGTGAAAATTTCAACTGTCTTACTATAACGGTTCATGACATAATAATAATAATAATTTATTTATTTTTGTTGACAACATAGGCCCACTGGTTAGTATATTACTTATCAAGATACAGCCTGGTGACTGACGGACAGACAGCGGAGTTTTAGCTGTAGTCGTAGTTTTACCATTTGGGTACCTTAAGAACTGTAACAAACTCAGTGTGAGCAGTGGTATCGGTGAGATCGAACCCAGGTAGGCACTTTACTTTGTGTATTTAATTTCATCACCACTGCTCTCAAAACGGTGAAGGAAAACATCATGATGATGCATGTCCTAGAACCAAAATTTAAAGACTTGTGACATACACCAACTAGCACTGGCCTGGCGTGGTAGAGATGGCAATCCACACATAGAAGAGGCCTGTGTTCCAGCAGTGGTAACACTCTAGGCTGATTATGTTACGTGTTATGTTATGAGGAGCTCGTGGCTAAGTACTAACAGCCACACAGGTCGATCCACCAGGTTAAGCTACGCTTACTGGGGTTGGCCGCTGTTAGTCTTACCAAGGGGTATCGTAATGCCCAGTTACTGGGTTGTGGAGGTCAGATAGGCAGTCGCTCCATGTAAAATACTGGTATTCAGCTGCATCCGGTTAGACTGGAAGCCGACTCCAACATAGTTGGGAAAAGGCTAGGCAGATGATGATGTTACGTGTTATGTTGATGTTTTACTATTATGTTGTGTAATACACCAATAAAGACACATTCTGAAATATCCTCATTTATATGGTGCGATTTAGTGCCAATTTCACCAATGAAACTGAACGCGATTAACACATTTAAACTGTGTTTGCTTTTAAACGCGGTTTAGATGTGCTGATTATGTTGAGTATTGCTAGTGGAATCGTCCCTTCATTACTTCTGGCATGCCATAACTCGAAGCAACAATAAAAGTTGCATCGTCTGAACATTGTTTCATAAATATCAAGTCACTTGTAGCTTCAATTTAATTGTGTAGTAGCTTTTGCCAGCGGCTTCGCCCGCGTGTATGTAGGAAATTATGCCACGGGAAAATTACATTTTCCGGGATAATATGCTATAGCTATAGCTTATATGCTATTCCAGACTATAATCTATCTTTGTGCCAAGTTTCATCCAGATTCGTTAAGTATTTTAGAGTTTATTCGTTACAAATATACATATTTACAAATCTTTCCTCTTTATAATATTAGTATAGACTACAGTCAAGAAACTTCCATCGTGTAGTCTTCTTGATATACAAACAAACCAGCAACATACAACCCCCTATAGAAATTTCTTTTTAATTTCGTGTAATGCTATTTACGTAACATATCAGAGGGATCACTAAATTCATACGATTAGGCGTCAAGTATTGCGTGTTGTCGCCGCTGACGGGTTATTAAGGAAACTAACTCAAAATAAAATGGAAAATTACTCGGTTTCGGCGGACCGAAAAGGGTGGAAAACGTGTGAAACATTTAATATGTACAGTAAGGACTTTTGTATAGACACCAGCACATTAAGCTATCCCAAACTATCAAATATTCCCAATTGAACATGAACCTTATAATGTTGTAATAAAGTTGAAAATCAATCAAATAAATTTGACAGATTAGGGTAGCTTGATGTCCTGGCCTCTGTACAAGCCAGTGTTTCTTTATGGTTCGACGCATAAACCGCGGCGAAGAAAAAACGCGTGGATCAACAAGTTTCCATTATGATCAATCCAACACAGATGACCGTGTCTAGTGGGCCTACACTCAGCGAATAAACTGTTTTTTTTACGGCAAGAAAAACGTCTGTGTACAAAGGGCCTTATTCACATCATAATAAAATTGTTTATGGAAAATGTCAGTTATCCTCTTTTATGCCATAAACATGGACTGGTCAGGGTAGACTAGATTTGTAGATGATGATGCTGATAATCTTGTATGTCTAACAATTTATTTATTTATTCACTGACAGAAAACGCAAAGCCTAAACCGCTGGGTTTAATCATGAAATTTTGAAAGGAGTTCCTTTATCCCGAAACTGTACTAAAAAAGATTTTTTGAAAATTCATCTCGAAGGTGGAGATGAGATTTAGTATGGATGTTGGTTATTTTTGCCGATGGCAATCCCGTCGAGCACATAGCTTGTGATGATATAAAATACTATGTTTAATTTTTTCGTTTTATCAAAATATCTTTTTGTTACTAGGCAGCGGGTTAGCAACAAAAAGTAATCCATCCGACAGACTCATTTTATGCGAGCCCAAAATATCGAATGTTCACGCAAATATGCCTGTGTTGAGTAAATATAAAGGAATTTATGAGGTAATAGTGCGAAGGCGTACTTACCTATATTGCGTGGAAGATTTACAAGCATAACTTTTTTTTGTATCTCTCTATAAACCGGAATAAACTTTCAAGTAAACAAAAGCCGCAGAAAAGAATATTTTTCGGTAGAAGACGAATATTGCACGTACCAGTATAGTTTAAGGGGAGGTCTGTGTTGTAAGAAGTTTATGTATGAAAGATTTATCTGATTGACGTAAAGTTTTATAGCTAATATGTTGTCGTAATAAAATGTGGGGTAAATATATTTTGCTTTCTATTATTACAAGCGGAACAAGCAGTAGCTGTATCCCAGAGAGCGGAGAGACAAAAACATTGTGAGTATTTCAATTTAAAGGTATAGTACGAATCAATCTTTGTGGCCGCTCTGAAGTGAGCTACTCGCTGCGCAGTACCCCACCCCTCACCCCCGCGGGCAACTGAAATTGTTATTGCGCAGCGACTCGCACCATATTCCGAGCCGCCATTAAGATTGCATGGGGCTGCATGACGTTATGAATTTTAAAGCAATCAGTAATCATAGTATTACTTCCAAGGAGGATTAAACACTCCATATAAAATAATATGATTAGTCCCAAGCTAACCGCTGCTCCTGAAACTCACGTAGGCCTTCCAAAACACACCAGAAAATACTGTTCATTTATAGAAACAACACAACCTCCAATATAGAAAATATATCCAAAGTACCGGATCTATTTCGCACGTCCAATTACTATCGAGTAGCGACACTACCGGGGCCTAGGACACATGTTGCCTTCAATGGCAAATTAACAATATTAAGTGAAGGCAGCTCTTGCGACAAATAGCCGCCTGCCTACCATGCTCTCTAGGCTATTTGGCTATTCGGCTGTTTCCTTGGCTACTTTATCACCTGCTCTAATGGATGTTAAAGATACTTATTATTTATTCAGCTGTTGTTGTTTAATGTTAACTTGCGCCTACACTTAGAGTGTGAAAGGGGCGAACTATTTTTACATAGGTACTTATTATGTAGCTGAAAGGGGTAGCTACATTTTTAAAGGGTTATGTAGAGGCACTCCGAAGTGTGGGTATACGGTTTGTTGAAGATATATATTGCTAAATTATGAGCAATACGCTCAGAAAAACTACAATATCTATCTAAACATTTTATACTTCTCATTGGATTCGTTTTTCACCGCAATTTCGAGTGCTAACCATGCTTTTAAAAATCTAATTTAATAACACGAAATGTTATTAAATTAGATTTTAAAAAGCATGGTTAGACTTGCCGTCTTGTATGGATCAGAGTGTTGGGCCACAAAAGGAATGAATGAAAGGCAATTGCATGAAGCTGAGATGAGAATGCTAAGAGGGATGTGTGGTGTTACGCGAATGGATAGAATACGGAATGAGTATTTAAGAGGAAGTATGAAAGTGACACCGGTGACTGAAAAGTTGTGTGGAAATCGGTTGTTATGGTATGGGCATGTTAGGCGGGGGAATGAGGAAATATTGTAAGAAAAGTTGTGAATATGAAGGTGGTTAGCTATACAAGTAAAGGAAGACCAAAGAAACGATGGATGGATTGTGTGAAAGATGATATGGCTAGAAAGGGAGTGACTATCGAGATGACCACTAATAGAAGTATGGAAGAAAAAGAAATGTTGCGCCGACCGCAAATAAATTGGAATAAGGAGAATGATGAAAGAAATTTGATGTGTTGTCAAGTCCTAAAAACCGTGCGAAGTAATGGCGAGTCGTTAGTGTCTAAATTATAACAATAAGTAGGTCATTAGTGCACTCAAAATATGAGCTATAATTTACTGCCTACAAATTTAAAGATTGATAATAAAATGACCAAAACCTAACGCTAAAATTGTTAGTTAGTAATTAATGGTTCACACCAATCATCGCACTTTCCGATATATTTTTGACCCAAATTGAAAACCGCATGCAAATTATGCTGAATAAACTGAAACATGGCATATGAAAACTGTGAACCAAAGTCGTGTTTATAGGGAATGTTACGAGATATCTCGTACTCGTGTCGTTTAAGGCACCAGTAACACGACCTCTGTATTTTGCGATCGTAAGTGCTCGTGTCAGATATTTGCACAGTACGCACACGCCGCAGGCCGATATCTATCCCCTTTATCGAGTTATCTCTATGAAATATTCAAGGAAAGGAATATTTTGATAATGATTTCCTTTTTGGGGTTCCATATACTGTCCGAATTAAAAATGGAACACTTTTTTTTTTTTTTTAAGGCTGGGAAGTCATCCAATGACTGCTCCCGCTATGGGTGGAGCGGAGGGGGAAAGGATCGCTTATGTGTGTGTCTGTCACAGGGCATGTGCTCCGAATGTAGTGGACCGATTCGGTTGAAATTTGGTACACTTATGTATCATTCACTGTGACTCAAAGTCCTATGTGAGGCGTAAATTGAATACGGGGTCACTTCATCATCATTATGACTAATTATGTAAATAAGAAAGTTTTGCAACTGTATAATGTGACATATCAAATAAAAGGTCTTACTATGAGGGCCTCAAATGTTTCTTTTACATAATTTTAAAATATTTTTAATGTTATTTAAGAAAATATAGCGCATTTCTGATTCTTCTATCTTATCTCCTGACAAACTAAACTGAAACTACAGAGCTTATTTTTTTAAATAATACAGAATATAGTAATGTTATTGAATACAGGAAAACCTATAAAAAGTGCATTCGAACACGTTGGTCTTGAAAATAACGTAGTATATCTCCCAATATGTTGCGTCACTCTTACGTTGTGTACGTGCGTTATTTCTAGTTGGAATGTATGGCAAGAACGCGTTTTTCAACAAAAATTTCTTCCATCCACGGAACCCTTAGTTTTGCGTGGTCCGACTCGCACTTGACCGGTTCTTAAGGGAATATTCAGTCAACCACAAATCAGTGGTAAGACTTGCATTTTCACATAAAAGCGCTGTCAATATCAAATTGTTACGACTAATGATCGGTCGACTGTACGTTGTAGACACAAGAAAAAGGAAACCTCCTCACCTTTCGTGGTATAAAGTAAGTAAAAGGATTAGTATTCCTGATGTACAGATCGGCTGTAGACGTTGCTCGTCAGTTTGGCCGTTGAAAACTTATCCTTCAGTTAGGTACGTGCCTTTACACGTTAGCGGCAAATCTGAAAACAGAATAAAAAAATGTTTTAAGTCAAAAATCGGGTATTAAAGTTTACTCTAATTTGAGTTATATTAGAGGCAATTTGCGAGGACATTTCTCTGCTATGTATTGAAAGAAAATGACTAAGCTATAAGATAAGATATCATTTTTAATTTAAATAAAAGAGGCGTTTATCTTCTATAGACAGCAATTTTTTATAGTCAACTTGATTGCCGCATATTTCTTTCAATCTGTGGCTATGATAGACTTTTTCTGTATCAGCAGCGTAATGCATAAATAAAGCGCTTTAACATA
Organism: Hyppa rectilinea; assembly: GCA_951799385.1. Classification (NCBI taxonomy): domain Eukaryota; kingdom Metazoa; phylum Arthropoda; class Insecta; order Lepidoptera; family Noctuidae; genus Hyppa; species Hyppa rectilinea. The sequence goes on along the minus strand of OX637308.1, from coordinate 8,020,550 downwards.
TCCTTTGCATCAGCATCATTCTTATGCATTCACACGTAGGTCTGCAAGTGGTAATGTCGTCGCACATGTCTGATAATTTAAATCTCGCCACTGTACTCTCGCTGTAGGTAATCTAATTGCAAATATTCACGGTAGCTGAGAGTGTCGGCTTGCGCGGGGTGAATCTCGAATTACCGCATCGCACCGGACACTTTCGTGTTGTTGGATCAATCTTTTTAGAAGAACAAGAATCATGTTTATTTTATCACCCCTAAGTGCATTATAGCGAATTGTCGTCATTTGGTTCAAACACCATGCTTGAAACAATGTGGTGATCGCAGTTGGAAAAGCCTTAAACTGTAGGTCTCCAAAAATATTTATTAAGTACCTTTTTTTTTGAGAAATCGTCAGACTTTTACTGGCTAAAACCCATCCATGTTCCTTTCTTAGCCCTTTGTGTTCCGGGTTAGCGATAACCCTTTCGGACAATCCCGTTTACCCGGCAGGCTCGGCCCCTACAAATGCTGACATCTCTTTGATGCCGGCATGGGGCTGGTCCTGATCGGACGGTGAGCTACCCATTACTCACAGTCCTTCATAAAAAAAGTACCTAGTGGTTAGTTTTGGAGCCACCATATCCATTAGCGTACCTATATGTACTTACTTACTTAGTGTACCAGGTTGTACCCAGTTGAATTGAACTTAAACTGAATACTTAGTTCAGGTCAGTAAACGTGTGATCAATTTTCAATGGAGGATGAAAACTCGCCCCCACTTGACAAATGACATTCCTCAGTTCATTCTTTGTCACTTTGTTTATATCCTTTTGGAGAAGTTAGTCGATTTGTCACCATTATTTAAATCTAAACTTTATTCCGTTTGGTCTCTGTTTGTGATATTTATACGGACTACAGTCGCATCCATTCTAGTCGTTTTATTCAGTCTGAATAACAACACGGGTGCCATTTTTATTCTGCAGGTTTGTACAACTTCCTATGCTAAACAACGACAGCTCTCCAAATCGATTGACATAATAACAAAAGTTCTAATGATCATAAGACCTAATTTCATTTAATTTTTTTTTTTAATATAACGATCAAATGATATAATGAATTATTGATATAATTTCATTTTACCTAATTTCATATGGTATAATGAACAGTTTATATAATGCACATTTGAAATAATATTCAATTAATATAATATTCAGTTGCTATAATATTCAAAATCCATAAGTAACTTTTAACATAATTTAGAAAATCTACTAAAGATCCTTCCACCTGCCACCTTCAACTAATGTTACCGGGAGAAACTAGATACAATCTGGAATTTAGGGCACACCGACTCGGACAGGTTAGGTTAGAAGGGGATGGCGGGGTCCATTCGCTCGCTTCGCTCGTGGTAATTTTTTTATAAACCACCCAGAAGTAGGAGTCCCGCGAAGCGGGGCTCCGTCGACCAAGCCCACCCTCAACGTGGCATAGAATATTTTAAGGTTTGTTTAGGTGCCATTTCAGTTAGGTTAGAACTGTGACCATTAAACATGAAAATTAGGTCAAAAGAACATAAGGTCAAATGAACGTTATAAAAAATGAATATTATACATAATGACAATTCTATAAAATGAACGTTATACTAAATGAAATTGGAGTAATTGAAATTATATCAAATATAACATTAGATCATATGAAATTAGGTTAAATGTATTTATAGCATATGAAAATTATGTCATATGTAAGTTATGTCATAAGAAATGAGACTATCTGTTATTATAGCAAACATTACACACCCCTCCAAATCCTATATTTTTGAAGCCATTTAAATTTCTCAACAAATGAAAAAGTTAAATTTTGATAACTGTTGTTTCCTTATCCCGGGAGAATATAAATTGTATGTATTTTCCATATTTTCGACAATGTTATGTTGCTCTGATGGTCTATATTTATTGAGTCGATAATAAAATTTGAGTCGTATTCGCATGTGATGGCCGGAAATTTGAACAAGTAAATATTCGTTAACATGATATACGAGGAAAATGCACTCATTGATACACGGATACCGATATTTTATGTTCGCGATAACAAAGTTAAATTCAACGATCGAGTTTAAAGGTAAAAAGCTGGCCCATCATAAATATTTGCTTTCAAACGTATTGTCGTGGATACTAGATAGTATTAATTACACTACGAGAGCGAAATATCAAATTCATAAAAAAAGGAATGCAAATCTATACTAATATTTTAAAGAGGTAAAATTTGTAAGTTTGTATGTAGGGGGGTTTTTTTTTTTTTTTCAAGGCTGGGAAATCATCCAATGACTGCTCCCGCTCTGGGTGGAGCGGAAGGGAGTGTCAGACTCTTACTGACTAAAACCCATCCATGTTCCTTCCGTAGCCCGTTATGTTCCGGGGTAGCGGTAACCCTTTCGGACAATCCAGCTTACCCGGCAGGCTTGGCCATGAGGGGCCCCTTCATATGCTGACATCTCCTTGAGGCGCGCATGGAACATATACGCGCCGTACGACACGGGTCTGGCGTTGATCGGACGGTGAGTCACCCATTACTCACCGTCCGCAGGCCCGCGCCTACGATGGCCGGGAGTCGTCACGTGGCTCCCGACGCCCGGGGCGTCTCCTGCGGCGGCTGGGACGGGAGGACCTTTCTCTCTCCCATCCCGCCACCTCCTTCGCGAGCATTACTTTTTCGCAGAAGGAGGTGACTGCCTCCCACTCCCTCTCGCCCCGGACCATGGGTTGCACCAGGGCCGGGCGCGAGAGGTCGCCGCCGCCGATCGCCTCTACGAGGAAACGGCGGTGCTCAACCCATGCGGGGCGGGTTTTCACAGTGTTCTCTACCGTGTCCTCTGGGCGATCCTCGCAGTGGTGACACCTGGGCGTTTCCTCCCGCCTGATGATGTGCAGGAACCTCCGGAAACATCCATGTCCGGTAAGGACCTGCGTCAGGCGGTAGGTGAGGGCACCGTGACGCCTCTCTAGCCACTCCTCACAGAGGAGCCTTACCGCCACTATCGTGGCGTGCCCTGCGCTGGGTTGCGACAGTCGCTGATTCCAGGCCGCCATGAGATCGCGCCGGAGGTCCGTCCACTCCGCCGCAATTTGCTGCGGAAACGGAGTTTCCCCCCGGCTTAGTACCTCCGCGCGCCACTCGTACAGGCGCGCGAGGACTATTGCCTCCAGATCCCACGGCGGCAGTCCGGCAAGGCGGCTTGTCGCCTCGCCCGAGATCCAATCCCTGCGGGACACCGCACGACATCTCTTGCCGGTTCCATTTCCCATCGCGACCGGGGTAGATGACGGCTCGGTCCGTCAAGTACGCCCCGACTATTCGACGGAGGTAGGTCGGCACCCGGTGATACTGGAGTGCTTCCCCAATGCAACTCCAGGGCAGGGTGTTGAAGGCGTTGGCGATGTCGAGTGACACCGCCACGACGACCCTACCCTGGGACACCGCGTCCCCCGTCGTGAGGGCTCTAACGCGCATGATGGCGTCCACCGTCGAGCGCCCCTTGCGGAAGCCAAACTGGCAGTCCGCAAGGTCCGGCCCCGTCCTTCCAAGGTGCCCGACGAGGCGGCCCGCAATCATTCTCTCGAAGAGTTTGCCGACCTCGTCGAGCAGCACTATGGGCCGGAATGCCTATGGGCCGGAATGCATTCCTTTACCCTGAGTTCCAGTTACAATTTGAAGCGTTTTAGGGTGATTTTCCACCAGAGATGTGCAAGCTATACTGCGAGGATGTGAAAGCTAAGCTATGAAACTATGTGACTGTTTCCACTGATTCTAAACTATGTAGCGGGCTAGTAAGATGTGCTATGAAGATTCGCCGCCGCGAGGCAGCTGTGCGAGGAAGATGTGCAGCTGGTGGCATGTCTACTTTCGATGACAAACTCGCTTACTGTACTTACTCTGCTCTGCACATAGAGCTACACCACTCGCGACCAACCATAGCTCGTATCCTGATCATACATGCAGATCATGCATACATCCATATAAAAACATAGCCTAGCAGAACCCGTTTCCACCAGTGCTATGCTATATGGATCAATGAATATGATTGGTGGATATCAAACGCATCCATAGTAACGTAGTATAGTATAACTCTGGTGAAAAGGCGCCCTTAGTCTATAAAGTGGAGCTTACGACAAGCGTTTCTGATACAATTTGGTTATGAGAATTCCTCAAACGCACACCACCGTCTATTCCAAGTGTTCAAACATATGCCTATGAATTTGTAGGCACAACAAACTTGGCCACCTTTGCCCGTATATATTAATCAACACACATGTTCCAGAAGGCGTGACAATTTTAGATGTCCGTGTGAAAAATATGGATGGTGTTTTTGTAGTCGGTAAACGAATTTTGGAGCGCGAACAAGATGAACAAATTGAGGTTGCAATGTGAAAACAAATAATCTGCTGCGAGTTTATACACGTTCGGCAGTTTGTGGTCGTTCCACACACGATATCACGCACTTTTGTAGAAAGATTTTAGATTGCAAACTAACACTTTTAGAATTATAGTAAGCGAAAGAAATTGTATAAATATGTACCTACCTCATACAGATCAGGTCGGATTCTGTTTGTGCCCGTTTGAGCGCGCCACTATTGTCTTAAACATAACTGGCAAAATATAGGTTTATTATAATTTCACCTCTGCCTATCTTTTTGGGGAATATAGGTCTGATTAATTATATAATATAAAGATTTTGACTCATCATAATGAAGCGAACGACAAGAATAAAGGACTGTTTTGGAATATTGGTCACATGTATCGTACATAGGCTTACAAATTGTCACGCACAACATTGAATAGATCACAACATTGAATAGATCACAAATCTTCGTAACAATTAATATTAAAACAACATCTAATTAAATCTGTTTACCCAGCACATCTCCACAACCGGAAAATATCGTCAAATTATTTCGCTGCTGTTTGTTTCTCATTAAAAAGTTTCCCAGTGTTTTTCAGCTCGTTCAAAAACACCGTTTAAGCTTAGCTTTTACCGACGTTGCACTTCGTTCGTTATTTACCATTCGAGAGGTGATTGAGTTACAAAGGAGGAAATAATTCGCTCCGTATCCCGAGGGAGTGGGGAAGAAAATTACCTAACAAGTCGCTTGACTTGTTAGGTAATTCTGTCAGCATAGGTATTTTCCAAGTGGGTAGTTGAACTACTGTAGAAGAGCAGTGCAGGTGCCGTTTTTCGAAAAGTTCAGCGAAGTTTCATCGACACACGTGGCTTTGAGAGAGTAGATTGAGTAGTAAACACCCAGCCTGACTTTCTAACGAACTATCACGGACTGGGAGCGTGAAAGTTTAAGAGTCTTTTGAACATTGCGCTTTTGTGAGGTCGACATGAACTGTCCTAGGGCAATGTAACGGCAAAAGTCCTAAAAAAACACACCCCATCCTATGTTGCTTCTCAAAACTATTTCTCCTCGCTTGCTATAGAACGTGTGCTCATACATCAAAACAATACCACCGAGCAGCTTCTCGTGCGTATAAACCTAAATGAACGTATTCAATTAGTAGTTGCGGCTTAAAACACTAACGAGCTAGCAGTCGGCAAGACAATTTGCTGCCATAGTTAGCGACGATCGCTCCGGCACGTGACGAGAGAAACTTTGTCGTTTCCACGGGGCCCTTAAATTGATTACCGACGCCCTTCTCCCGACTAGACCCTGTTAGAGTTTTCGATATGGATGATTGAAATTGTGATTGAGCTTAATTGTTATCAGATAGTGAGATAGAGGGATGTATGGTGCATGCGTGATGTCATTTGTGCATACATAGGGCACAAATGACTGCTGACAATGGGTATATAGAAAGTAGGTTCCTATATACCCATTGGCAGCATAAAAACTCTGACACCAGGTTAGTCACTAACCACACGGAAAAGAAGAAGAAAAAGAAGAAATGTATATAACATTTTTAGAAAAGTCAGTTATGAGTCTCAGTTATGTCCCTGATTATAATTTATAAAATAAAGTCAGTAAAGGAACATCAAAAGTAGTTAAGAATTTTGATGTTCTAAGATAACTCTATTTTTCTCCTTCTTGTTGATATTTTATGTTGATTTAAATAAACTAACTCGGATAAAAGCACGTAAAGTATTTATTGTTAAAGTTACAAAATGGAAGAGGAAGAACAATCAATGTTACCAACCTAAATGCGAAGTGCATTCTATTTGGTGAGGCCAACTAAAAAATAAAAACATTATGGTTGCGTTCTCTATTAATTCCCAACACTGTTTGTGATGTTCCTACTTTTCTTTAACACTGTTTGGTCACCGTATTATGACTGGAATACGATGTACACAAATCTGTACCTTCCACTCTTCCGACATATATTACGTGATTGTTCAAAGAGCTTTATTTTAATTGTGAGTTACCACGATAGCTATATTATTTTGACACAGTTGTTAGGCCTAAATAAAATGAGTCATAAGCATTATGTAAATGACCGACCCATTTAACAGATATTCAATTTTATATTCGCGTGTTCTAAATATGTAACGGTGTGCCTGTTCATTTTGTAAACCGCCTTTGTTATGAGAGGTGTTAGATTATGGCCATTCTTTTTTTAAAAAGGTTTCACAACTGGAATTTATTGAGTGGATATTGTGAATCTATTTTTGACGTTCAAAAGTATCTTTCTTGTGCCTATTTGAAATAAATGATTTGACTTTGACTTGACTATGCTGTTTCAATCTGTCTAGTCTTTATCCAACCATGTTGATGTCGGCTTCCGGTCTAATCTAATACAGCAGACTGGTATCCCGCTTATATTAAATAGAGCGACGCCAAACTGGCCTCCACAATCCAGTAACTGAGTAATACGATACCCTTTGATAATACGTCTGGCTGTCAGACTTTCGGGTTTCTGACGACCCGTAACAACTGTCAAAGATCTACGCATAACAGCCAGTACGTGTTTTCCGAGGCACGGAGAAGTCTCAGTAGGTAAAGATGAAATTATATTTTCTATTTGATTACACATTTTTAGTAAAATGTGTTAAGCCGTGATTCTATGAGGTTTTAGTATAATTAAGCCCTGTCGCATCTCTTTTGCCAGTTTTTCTCGATGAGGTTTAAGCATGACGACGTTCCTTTTTGTGAGACTACAATTTTCAGAGGCTAGCACATCAAGCTACCCTAATCTGTCAAATTTATTTGATAAATTTTCAACTTTATTATAAAAGCATAAGGTTCATGTTAAATTGGGCATATTTTACAGTTTAGGGTACCTTCATGTGCTGGCCTCTGTACTGTCGCTAGCACATCAACTGACCACAAATTGTCAAATTTTCTCAATCTATTTTGAACGAAACAGTCAATGTATTAAGGTTCAAAGTTTAACTTGACATACAGTTGTCCTGATGTCAGATTATCGCAAGTGGTCTCTCAAGAGAAGTACCTCATATTGTTAACATTTATTTTTGGCGTAAGGTCATTGATCTTATAGGTGTAGGCAGCCTAGGCAGGTATACATATTATGTAGCGTTTGATAAAATTGGACAATACGTTAGCTCCCTTTTTTATCCAGTAGGACAAAGATGATGTAGACATTCACCATGCAGGTTAAGAATTTCAAGCAACCTTTTCGTTTAAGTTAAGAATTGAAGAAAAATAATAAAATGGTCAGCTTAACGAACAGACAAGCGAATATGACATGATATAAAATGTAAAAATATCGCAGACTAAAACATAGGAATAATTATGCAAGTTAAAAATTAGGTACTCGCTTTATTTTAACGACCCGGCAATATTCTAACGAGGAGTTATTTTAGTATCTACCCACTTCTTTTGTTTGGGAAAATTCAACAGTAAAATTTGGGTTTTTATAAATATCTTTTTAGAAAGTACTCCGTGGTGATATTAAATTTCATTATAATTATATATCAATACGATGTATTATTTTTTTTTTTGGTAGGTAACACTATTCATCCGCTATAAGCCGCCATGTTGGTTTTTGTGACGTCATTTAGCCTATAACGTTACCTCGTTTGGCAAAATACGACGAGTAGTTTATAAGTTATGAGGAAACAGATGAACATACATTCGCACGTACCTACTGTTAACTGTAGTTCGGTAAAATAACAGAACACTAGCAAACCCGTTTGAGTGTGTGCAGTAAAACTAACCTCCCAACACAATTATAACACTTTATAAAAACACTCACTCACACACACACACACTCACACACACTCACACACACACACACACACACACACACGCACTCACACTCACTCTCTCTCTCTCACTTCTTTCTCACACACTTTTTTTCTTTTGTTAAATAATAATAATACCTTCAACTGTTATTAATGCGACAGTTACTTTTTCTATTGTTTTTAATTTCCGGGAGATTTAGTAACTGCTAAGAGGTTATCATAATGGAACATTCATTCAACAACGCTCAAGGTTCCGCACAAAACGTTAGTACCTACACTGGTCAGCAAATAAACCGAGCCACCCGCTACCTAGGAACTCTGATTAGATTTTCTCAAAAAGTATAAAACTTACAACTATCAAAGTTATACCTACAAAAAGTGCGTTTCATGGTGATTAAAATGACTACAAATTAATTCGAAAGTACCCTCAAATCACTTTGTAATCAAGCAACAAACACAATGCTAACGATTTGCTCTGTTTTCACCAGAGTTTGAAATAAGCGTTCTTTTTCTCTACAATGAGGGTAGTCGGATATTTCTTATCATTTCTTTAGTTTTTGTCCATCGTTTGCTCAGACGCGAGTGTTTTTGCTACTTTTTTCGATTAATAATGGATACAACACCTCAGGAAGCAGCTCAAGCTGTAGCATTACTTCAAGCAGGCATTGCGCAACGTGAAGTCGCTCGAAGGCTTCGAATCAGCAGATCTTCGGTGCAACGAGTTTACAGACGATACCTAGAGACTGGAGCATTCGATCGCCGCCCAGGTACGGGCAGACCTAGGGCTACATCAGCAGCAGATGATCGTTATATCCACCTTACTGTTCTGCGAAATCGCCACCTCAACGCAGTTCAAGTCCAACAAAGTCTGCGTGACGAACGCCAAGTGGTCATAAGTTCAGATACCGTCAGATGGAGACTTGCTGAACGGAACCTGACCCCAAAAAGAGCTGCAACAGGCCCAGCAGTAACGGTAGCACACCGTCGAGCACGACTTGAATTTGCTCGAGAGCATAGGGATTGGACATTAGAGCAGTGGAGTAATGTACTCTTCACTGATGAGACCAGGGTGAGTCTACATGGAAGTGATCGACGTCAGAGAGTATATCGTCGCCCTGGAGAACGTTATTCTCAGTGTTGCATCGAGGAAACTGTTGCTTATGGAGGAGGATCTGTAATGGTCTGGGGCGGCATCTCGTTAACAGCACATACAGCGTTAGTTTTCATCGAACCGACGGGCCGTACACGTGGACTGACTTCTCATCGCTACATTACTGAAATCCTCGCAGACCATGTGGTACCTTACGCAGGATATATCGGACAGGATATGCAATTGATGCATGATAATGCACGGCCTCATGTTGCTCATGTGGTGACCCAGTATCTACGCGACGTCAGCTTTCGTACGATGGACTGGCCAGCTCGAAGCCCGGACTTGAATCCGATAGAACACTTATGGGATGAGCTGAAACGTCGGGTTCGAGGCCGGGTACCAACCGGGCTCCAGCAAGGCTTCCACAGCTGCGAATCGCAATTGAAGAGGAGTGGAATACAATTCCTCAAGATTTTATCGTCAGGCTCGTAAGGTTGATGAATACAAGGATGCTGGCAGTTATCCGAGCAATGGGAGGGAATACGGAATATTGATCAAAAACTTTTTTTGATTTTATCTTTGTTTTTGGCTTTAATTTTTTTTTCACTTTATCATTACTAACGATTGTCACGACTGGAAAACGACTCTTCATTGTAAAATCGTTAATAAACACTGAAATATTGATTAAACCCAATGAGTTTCCTTTCATTTTAATCACCATGAAACGCACTTTCTGTAGGTACAACTTTGATAATTGTAGGTTTTTAAGTTTTTGAGAAAATCGAATTAGAGTTCCTAGGTAGCGGGTGGCTCGGTTTATTTGCTGTCCAGTGTATAAACAGTAACGCAACGTTTCAAGTTCACAGCTATGCAAATTTTATTTCATAAAAGCGGTGAGGAAAATTACGTAGATTGAACACTTCCGCCGAAGTTTGAGCTGAGCAGTAAATCGGGAGACTGTCTGTGTAACGACCTAATGGCGCATCCACACCAACACAACTAGCGTCAAGGCCAGTTAATCATATTTGGAGATGGCTTCCGAAAGTTTGTATATATGTATGTAGATGTTCGGCGGTTCGCGGTGCGCTACAGTGGCGAGGTGTGTGACCCTTAGAGCATGTAACCTAGTGTGACCAGATTCTAGATCCATAATGACAATATTTTTGCACGGAATTAGTATTTACTATATTTTTTTATATGCGCACCGCGAACCGCCAAACATAAAAAAGGCCTTTCTAATAAGGAGTTATATGAAAGATTGAGACACACACACTGGACGTTGAATGTTACGCTTGCCACCTTTAAAATTAATGAACATTGTTTTGATTTGTTTGATTGGCACTACCTTATTTTATTCTAATTTTGAATCGTACAAGCTTATAAAACTTGTACAACTTTATGAGATTATATTTAATGGTTATAGTTAGTTATCTAGTGAATGTTCACAATAAGCGAACGAGCACTAGGGAACTATCTTCGTCGGTTCAGTCTGAACGCAGCACAACATCTCTTCGCAGTGTGGTTCAATGCGAAATAACCTTAATGCAAATTTAAAGTGTCTGACTTAAAATGCGAATCGTCATTTTGCTTAGTACTCATTTATGTATTTGTAACGATCCCAAGTCGATTGAAGGCGTTGTTTAAGTGAATTGGTAGAATGTTCATACGTTCAACCAATTAGAAGTATCTTTGTCAAAACGTAGTTATCATGCGGACCTTGGGGCACTCCTTCATTAAAAATTGACACGTTTTTAGAGATCTAACTTCTTCAATGCAAAGTCTGGATGAGGCCAACAAACCAGGGAAGCACATCCATAAAAGGGAGGCCCCCTTTTATGGATGTGCTTCCCTGGTTTGTTGTTATCCGTTGTTACTCAACAATGGGTAGAACAAGGGAGCCAGTGATGATAATGAGGATTAGTACAGAGAAATGTCCAATAAGACAATGCTAGAGGAACACCAGTCTTCATAAGTATATAAACTTTTGACACTACTTAGAAAAATTTCCCCGAAAATATGTACCTACTTTATTTCTTTGTACAATTTTAAACAGACACTGTCATTCATAAACGTGCGGTCGTGACCTTGCCTGGTTACTAACTGCCAATTTCTGCCTGAAATTAATTTGTTCTTCATTTTCTTACCTCAATTACAATTTACAAGAACTACCAGTACCAGTCGGTTGGGAATTTTCCGTGTAATGGTAATTTGAGGTCGATGACCCACGTTCGTTATAGCCTTTTTTGATGGTTATTATTAAGTTATGAAAATTGCCTACGAGCGTGTAACGAGCTCCGATAATCAAACCAGCTCGAGCTCCTGCGCTGTATATTTTCAATAGCTTTATTTATTTAAATGCAACACTTAATGAACGGACGGGTTTTTCATTGATCCGAATTTATTCAAAAAGTGCTCCTAACAGTATGAAGAAAAGGCTTATTTTTGTGTGTGCCTTTTTCTGTTGACAGTTGCGCTAAATATGAGCCATTTCTTGCATGGAAGGCTTAAAATAACTTTTGAAAGTAAAAAATAAAGGATAACGATATCGGTCGAACCCGGGCGCTTTACTTACTTAGTGTAATTAATTTTATCACCACTGTAGTAATCATTGTACGGAAACCAGCACATTCTATAATAGAACCAAAAACTTAAAAACAAGTGACATTCTATTAACCCGCACTGGGTTCGCGTGGTAGATTACAGCCCACTCCGTCTTACAAAGAGAAGCTGCCGTCCCAGCAGTGGGAAGCCTGATTATGCTTATGTCAATAGTATCGACAGCTTTCATTGTTCAACTCCAGTTTCTAATCTGCCAAAATACTCGTCAACCACTAGATACTATCACTGCGATTAAAAAAAAGCACCACAAACTACAAATTAATCATAAAACTCTCAGACTTAAAAAAGAAAAAGAAAAATCAGTATTCCATTGAAAAAAAAAAAACTATGATTTCCTCACTTAATCGAATAAGCGGAGACAAAGATAAAGTTGTCGCCTGCCCGCTCAGTAAAAAGTTAAATTGCATGAACCCTCCCTCCACCGGCACCGTGGCGCTCGAGAATTTGTTTGGACGGAGGCACGACCGACTACAATCAGGAAATCAGGATTAATGTGGCGAATAGTTGGAGAAAATGTTGTTACATGAATTATAAGTTCACTTATGGACACAGGACTTGTGCAGGATGTGAACGGAGCTGTATGTGCTTTACTGTCTGTGGTAGTCTGTCTTAAGTTTAATTTCATAACATAATATTCACGGCTTGTTGCCCCGAAGGGTTGGATAAAGGTGTACCCACATTCCGCCAGTTATGTTTAACTCCCATGTAAATCCCGGGCAACGTTAAATTCCTGATGGAAAAACCTAATTACACCGCCCGGGAATCAAACCCCGACCTCAAGCTCAGCAGTAGCGCTTGTAAGCAGTAGACCAAGAAAGCAGTTTTGTTTAATTTTACCAAACAAATGAACAACACGCATGGAGTCACAATATTTATAAATGACATTCCAGATCTATTATCGCCCCGGGCGTCGGGAGCCACGTGACGACTCCCGGCTACCGTAGGCGCGGGCCTGCGGACGGTGAGTAATGGGTGACTCACCGTCCGATCAGCACCAGACCCGTGCCGGACGGCGCGTATATGTTCCACGCGCGCCTCAAAGAGATGTCAGCATATGAAGGGGCCCCTCAGGGCCAAGCCTGCCGGGTAAGCGGGATTGTCCGAAAGGGTTACCGCTACCCCGGAACATAAAGGGCTACGGAAGGAACATGGATGGGTTTTAGTCAGTAAGAGTCTGACACTCCCTTCCGCTCCACCCAGAGCGGGAGAAGTCATTGGATGATTTCCCAGCCTTAAAAAAAAAAAAAAAAAAGATCTATTATCGTTATAAACGAGGAAAAAGGTACCGTGTGTTTGGATAATGTTGCCACACAATCAAATAAAATCAACATTGCCTTTCCTAAATTGACTTCTTATACAAATACCACTTATTCCGCCCACACTTTATCGTTAACGAATCGCTTGGCGACAGCCAAATTACCGGCTGAAACCCCTATACCGTGCGATACGAGGTCGCGACTCGCGTCCTTGTGAGATTCTGCTACAGTATGTAATTTAAACAGTGAAAACAATTAGGTTAGGACCACAGGGAAATTGCTAGATGTCAACAGAATGACACTGCATTGTCCGTGTTTGTGACGGCGAGCCGCCAGCGAGGGATGGATGGCTCAAGTTGAGCGATGTTAATTGAGCACAGCGACGATAAATGGGCAGCAAACCTAAAAAAGTGTTTGTTTAATCCTTTTTTTACCACACAAGAGGACAGTAGTACTATTCTGTAATATTCTCACCGTGAAAGACGAAGTGAGTTTTAAAAAGTGAGCTGTCAACAGTGTCAGATCCTTCTGACACTGTTGACAGCTCATTTTTTGCATGCTAGGAAGCATCAGGAGGAATGACGGCTCACTTTGAACTCACTTCACGTAAGTTTTCACGATGATATTTTTACAGAATACATCGACCGATCTTTTGAAAGGTTTTTCTACGTAATTGAAAGATTGCCGCTAGGATAAAGCGCCACTATACATTTAAACTTTCCTTTCCCACAAGTGTTCACTAAAAATCACTTTATATCGAGTTCTTATCGTAAAACCCTATCCAATATAAATTCACCATTACAGTGAGCTACTACACACTATCAGACAGAGTTAGGGCTCTATCAGTTGTCTAAACTTTCCTCGGTCGGTTATTCTATCCTATATAAAGTATGTAAAATCTTACATCTCAGGGAAAGACCACGGTAAATGAAACGTGGAGAGTGTCAGTCTAGTATGAGACTTTATGAGGATGTAAAGGTCTTGCTTTATTGGTCGGAACAGCCTGACGTACCTAGCATGTTTTTAAAACTGTTTTCTAAAACTGGAGCATGGCCGGAAGGCCTCAATTATTTACCTCCGGTACTAGACATCGGATCGCTTCACTAATACCAGCGTATTAGGTATCTGTAGGCCACCTAGGTTGTTTAGTTTTTAATTTGCTTCATTACTTCGGCGTAATCGAAAATGTTTTGTGTACAGTTTTGTATGTCAAAGGGTAAAAACAGTTCTGGGGAACGTGGATAATGTTTGAAATAAATAAATGTCAACGTACATATCACGTGAATGATTTGATTTTATCAAGAAAATGTTTTCGAAACACGTGAAATGATTACAAATTGTAATGGCGCATGGCGCGTTAAGAATGCAATTTGGTGAAAGCTGTGCACGTGCCGTGCTGTGTTTTATGTTTCTCAAACGCCACAGCAATATTAAAATAAAATGTACGTATATTGGTTAGACACGACAATTTGGGAACATCCCTTTGTGTCGGCACAAAAAAAAACCGTATGGAATTTGCCGCAGCCGTCGGTATCGGCCGGCACAACCCGATGTAGGTTTAAAATTTAAGCAAAATTCCCGCATACATGAAACTGAACGGCTAGACACAATTCCACTGACGTTATCGTATTTTGCAGTAACACCCTCCCCCACCACCCCCTCCCTGTGGCAAAGAGAATGCTTGTTTTATTCTCATGGTCTATACGTGATTGGCGGACATCGAATTTTTATTGTGAGCTAGGTATTCCAACATGACATACTCAAAGTATAGGGTTTTATGAAATGCTTGTGTGCGAAATGGATAGTGGCGTGTATCGAGGAGGATATTTGATCGTTTTGTGAATTTATTCAACTGTAACGTCGGCTCCACTTTTATCCATTTTTATGCTTTTAGCTGTCTGTCGGATCATTTCTTAGCACGTCTTTAGATACCACTTCAGTTCCGACTCGGCTCACTTGACGGAATTGATCACAAGTAATAAATTCCCATCTGAAGTAACCGTTTTTTAAGACTTTTATTTTCAGTTTCGATTGCTTTTGATATTTCTTAGCGTATTTTGTGGCATTTGCAATAAGTAAGTTTTGCAGTCGCTGTTTAACGTTTACAGAAATTGGAAAATATTATGAACACGTAAAATATTTACAGAATATTGAAATCTAAAAATAAAAGTTTAATCCTATATCTGCTATTCGAATGGCAAATAATAGATTTGAATTTGGTATTCATCATGATTCATCACTCATCTAAAATTCTATAATTTTTAACGAGATACCTACACGCACTGAATTCTCATTTTTAGATGGCAAAATCCACACGAACGCGTGCGAAATATTACTTTCATTTAATATTTGTTTAATTCCGAATCGGGAATCCATATTTGAATTGTTACGTGTACAAATATTTAATTGTATTCATCAAACTAGGATTACAAAATTCAGGTCCCGTAATTAAATATTTAAATGAAATGAACAATACATGTCCCGATAATTGTGAATTAGTTTATTCGTCTATCAAGTGACACTTGTAAAAACCAGTCGGTTTTCAACTTACCGTGAAAGCTTAGATGACGTGAGCGTGAAGTAAGCTGTCATTCCACCAATTGCTAGGAATTGACACTATTGACAGCTCACCTTAAACTCAGTTCACCTACGTCATCACGGTAAGATTTTTACTAGGGGTGGGCCGAAATTCGGTTCACATTCGGTTCAACCGAATTTCGGCAGCTTGAACCGAACTTCGCCATTCGGCCGAAAATACTTTTTAGTTTTGAAAATCTTTGCCTAATTATTTAGACATACTATTATAAAAATGAAATATATTTAGTATTCTTCTAATAAACATCTGGATTCCAATTCGTAAATTGAATAAAAAAAACACGTTTTTGTTTCACAAACTAAACATTCATCAATATCAAATATTTTTTTATTTCAAAGGGTCAAATTAGACAATCAAATTAAGGTAGCCCGCGAAATTTAAATTTTCTTGCGTTTTTAGCAATTGGCAAGTTAGTGTCAGGTTGTATATTGATTAAAATATGATTTGCGACCGTAACAAAAATGGTTTTATAGAATTGTAATCATTAGAATCAGCAATACAAGTCACGACATGTCGCTCTCGAGAAAGCGCTTGAAATTGAACCGAAATTCGGCCGACATTCGGCCGAACTCTTCATTTTAACCGAATGTTCGGCCGAAGTTCGGATTCGGTTTAAACCACATTCGGCCCATCTCCTAATTTTTACAGAATATCATTACAGCACAACTTTGTTAAACAGAACGCCACTTAAAAGGATCGGAGAGGGCCGGATGACAACGTCAAGTGGAGGGAAACTAAAAGGAAATAAAACTACGAGCAAAGCTTAGTTAACCGAAGTGTCACCTCAATTCTCACCGGTGCTTACGTTACATCACCATAAATACATATTACACCATGTTCGGGTTACGTAACCAGGTAACGGTGAAATATTCAAGTCGAGGATCCCCCCGAAATATGAGTATATTGTACTATTCGGCCCACGATATTTGTATTGAGACCGTGTCAATTTGAATTCACGTCTCGCGTCGCCCGTTCTCTGGCTAAATCACAATGTCAGTGTTATGTTATCTGGTATTTTAAATACGTCTAATTTTTCAAGATTTTTGGGTGAAGCCCGGTCATGTGAAGTAAACATGCTTTTTAGCCGACTGCGACAAAGCTAAAGTAGGGTTATGATTTTAACAAGCTAGGTATAGTTACATGTGTTAATTTTTTCACTCATCATTTTTTCCAGCGGGTTACAGGCTTTATGACGGCACGTATAATTGCCAGATTATAACAAGAAATAGAATTGATTCTAGTCGCCCCTTCCAAAAGGTAGTTTCGTGTGGAGAAGAATGGGCAAGAAACTCCACCGTTACTCTTTTAAAATGTTTTACAATGTTTTGTATACATGAATTATAACATTATATGTGAAGACGATGCACCCAGAATAAAAACACTACACCACAAAAGGTGAAAAGAAAAACACATATAGTAATGGCAGGTAAACTTAAGTATGTCAAAAGTACATGGTGCTCACATATTTACAAACATTCTAAAAGTTAATAATAATAAATCAATCAATGTGTGAGAAGATATTTCAACATGTTAAAATGGTATTTTACAAATAATAAATTATTACCTAATTTACTTAGCAACCCGTTTGATTTTGTCTAGAATATATGTATGTATATAAGCCCCAATACTGTTGAATTTTCCCAAACCACCACCCACTTTTTTAGTGGGGAAGTGTACCTTTAATGATCCTAACTCCAGAATGGTGGTTTTGTCATAGCTGCATTTTCAACTCTAATTTTTCTTGTTTAAACCTTTTTAGTTCGCGTTTTTATTCCAATTGAGCTTCAAACTTAATATTGTCTATATCCAAAAACAAAAGTTTCACCAACGATAATAACCCGTAATTACGTAGGTACTACTACAATGGCGAACAATTGTAAGTTTAATGTTATTCATCGACGTTATCCACCAGGCTTAACAGCGCAATAAATTTGCAGAACAAAACCCAGGTGTCTGTACGTTTGAAGTTTACAGCTCGAGGTGGGACGAGAGGGGTTATCAATTAAATTGCGCACGTCGGCAGCTGCACCACAGCGTCGTGATGGATGCCCTCTGCGTCCTCAACAATATCCATTCCTCTCGTTTATTACCTTATTTGTACCGACATGCACTGTACTGCCATTTCTCTAATAGAAATGGGTGGCCATTTTCCAAGTGCACGTTGTTTGTAATGTTTTGCCAAAGTTCATTCACCTACCCTTCTCGTTACGTTCATTCTGTTAGCGAAATGGTTTAAGTTAACTCGATTGTCTTTAAACTCTGACGATAACTTAGATATACGTAGCCACAGTGAGATTATGTTACTTTTCGTTATTGCGTTTGGAAATGACATCCCCGATTCGTTTGTGATGACAATTTCTGCGCGGATTCACAATTTCATCTCAAACAGAATATACAGGTACGTTACGTATATAGGAAGTAATTGATGGTAACTGAAATCGGTAGTAATTTGTGGAACTGTTTGAATGTCACTGAAATAGATGACTTTACCTCTCCCGGTGCGAATTGTGTCCCCATACGTGATGTCATGCCCGAAGCTATCAAGTCATGTTGTTGTATATTTGAATGTGAAGTGAAACTCGACACAAATTTCTAGCAGCGGAAGGAAAAACCATTCACAACTGAATGGCAGCACTCCACCTGCTATATTTTTTACGTAAATCAGGTCTCTATTATGTTCTACAGGAGTTAGTCGGAGAGCTTTCGGCTTTTATGTAGCCTGTCTACTTAGCCAAGTGGAATGTTTGTAGCTCTGTGATTATTGCGAGCCATTTATTTATCTCATAATAGGATTCTAAACAAATACTAACACAAATAACTTGTTATTTTTTCTAGTAGGTTTGCATTTCATTGATTTGTTTGTTACCCCACACCAATAACACAATTATCCTACATAAAGTGAATAATACCGTTGAATCCAACTTGCATTATTCAGATTATTACAATTTAATAATCCACAAAAATTACGAACGTGGCTCTTTATGTCCAATAGGCACTGTATTAACAATATGCTTGCCGTAAAATATTTAACCGCCCCATAAAATTGACGATAAAAATCAATGCGTGTAAGTCGTTTGCGTATAAAGGTAAAATGGGCAGACATATTTGATATAATTTCATATAAACTTTAGCTATTTCGTTAAACACGTCTACGTCCCTGGAGAATTTTTACGGGATTGCGAACGATGTGGCTTTATCTTATGACGATTGCTTTTCTATATTGTTTAAAATATTGTTATTTAGTTTGTTGGAAGCTTCTAGCATATTTCGAATCCTATTACCTATAATAATTGCTTATTAATCAACCTTTTCGAGGATTGATAATCTATTGTTGTGTGTAGCAGGGTTGTTAATTACACAAAGTTATCGATTATTGGTTTTTTCGAAAGTGATTTGTTGTACTCATGAAATGTTAATGAATTTATTCAATCAATGCATCCCTCAGTTGTAGTTAACTGGATAACTTAGCGCTTTTAATATTTATACAGTTGCAGGTTACATTACTTCGCAAGAGTTTGGCGTAGTGGGAGTAAGTTCGCGCATGCATAATGCAACAGAAAAAAAAACATTTTTATTGCTCGTCATTATTCTAAAGTTATTGCCATAATTCCGTTTTAAAAGCAGTGATAGCCTAGTGGTGTGACCGTCGGACTGCCAAGTCGGTCTCGAGTTCGAAACAAAGGCACGTACCTCTGATTTAACGGATTCATGTGCGTATTGTATAATCATCACTTGCTTAAAAATCGGTGAAGGAAAACATCGTGAGGAAACCAGCATGTCTGAGAGATATTTCTCAACAGTTTAAAAACTCTGGCACCAGGTTGCTCACTAACCACACGAAAAGAAGAAGATTGCCATAATTTATTTTTAAAATGTCTGTTTGGGAGAAGGTTAAAAAAGGAATCCGGCGCATCAACGACGTGCCGGCGACAATAGCAAACGTTACATAATGTCTGCAAATACTCCTTAGCAGATAAAAGCAAATCATAGAACTAGATGCTTCCTCTACTAACTAGATGTTTCCTTAACATGTCGTGCATTTCCTTACCTAAGCCTCATGAAGATGCAAACCCTAGGCTGTGTCGTGTTAGAGATACGGATCATCTATTAGTTGCTGCGGTAAGACGATTATCACGAACTCCTGTATACTATTATGTAGAACACATACATTATTATTACTAAGTGGATTAAGCGGTAATTATGTGATTGGAAAAGTGGCCTCATGTTCACATAAGTCTCTTGTCTTTTTCTTTTTTCTCTTGGTGATTAAAATTTAGTAAAATATCCGCCCATTAATTTGATAATTTACTATTAGTTGTTGAAATTTTTGGCCAATTCTTACTTAAAGAGCTGTAGCGATGAGTTGCATGATTTTAATTCTATAACTTAATGATAATATTTCGGAACGAATCGTATTTTGATCTATATACAACCTTCAATTAATAACGTAAGATTTTTTTATTTTCTCGGGCTTGGGGCTTCCCTCTTATATACAAGATATCATAGGTAGCCATAGAATTAGAAATGAAAAAAAATGCAATTTCATTTCAGAAGAAAATAAATTTATTTGGCCCAGGCACACAATGTACACACAAAAACGAAAAAAAAAGACTTAAAACAGTATTGTGTGCATATAATCTTGGGTAAAATGCCATAGCTTATTAGTCAGATACAGAATCTTGGGATACATACCAATAGCGGTCAATTAATCACCACAATATATTATTTCTCATTCCGAATTTACACAACGTTGTTTTTCCATCCGCTATACCTACCCACGCCGCTTTTTGAGTGGGGTATAAAACCTATAGCCCTGACTAGAATATTTACTTTAGTAGCAGCGTAATAATTAACGCTACTACTAAAGTAGTTTCTCTAAAAGGTTTTCGACCCACTAAAATATACACTATACATTTGGCGACAGTGACAAGTCAGATACCTTTACTCCCACGGGAGCATCAAATGTCGTTAACATGAGTACCTACCTATTGCAAATGTCAACTGGCAAATTTGGTAACCCTTTTATCACGCTTTTATGTATTTAGTTTCATTTCTTTCGTATGTTAAGATGGATTTTCGTAAGATAGATATACGACTAAGCCTCACCAAGCTGATGCTTTGTATAATCGTTCCATTTCGAATGGCATGAAAAATGGAATACAAATATTGTGAGAAGCAAGAATCGATTTTAACAATACCAGTAAAAATCTCATCGTGAAAACTTAGATGAAGTGATCATAATGTCAGCTGTCAATAGTGTCAATCCGTCTGGCCTCTGGGCATAGCAAAACGTTACTGGCTAGACATAAGTGTTTACAGTGTGTTAGTTTAAACGAGGGACATACTTTCAGGTTGTATAGTACTCATGGAATTCAACAACTTTGTCCATGGGACCAACTCTGAAATACATACATTTTGACGAATTATGCGAACATTAATATACTGAACAACTGATTTTTTTTCATGATTTCTGGTATAGTTGCATTTTCAAAGTTGTTCATTTTCATGTGTATAGTATGCCCTGAAAGTATGTCCCTCGTTTAACCTAACACACTGTATACTGCCCCGTAAGCTTGTTTTTAACAAATAAAAAAAACATAAAAAGTAAAAAAATACTGAAATCAGTGGCAAAAATCGAAAATACAAAAACGTTTTATTTCGTGTGCTAAATTTTTTTTATTTTATCTTTAGAATTGTGGTACCTACCCCTCACAAATTCGAATACCTACCACATAACTATCTGATATGTAAATAACAGTGACAGGAAATTATTATAATGTAACATCATCCACATAAACTAAGTGTGAAAAATATGTAGATATTATTGAAGCTAATTCAAAAACCACCCAAGCAAAGTTAGTAAAATTTATTTTAAAAATGCATATACTTAGCGTGGTCTAAGTATATGCATTTTTTCACTTATAAGTCACCTTTTGAACGCCAGAGCATAAACGCACGCACGTGCCCTCCACACCAAGCCTCCATTTATATAAGTAGTCTATGCACCAAGCTACAAACTTATTTCTTCTTGTTATCATGAATTTCCCAATATCCATGGTGTCTTTTAATTTGTTTCATGTCAAAAATTTAAGCTCTACGTATTCACGTACGAGAGCTTAAATTTTTAAGATATCTATATAACACACACAAAAACAATTATTTAATTGTTTATTTCGTGCTAAAGTGGGTACACTTTAGCACGAAATTGTCACATATTTGTGTCGTTGACGGACAGGGCATGTACTTGCATGTCACGTATATATGACAATGGCGTTTATAATTTAAAAAACTGACTTAAATTATTCACATTCATCTTTCTGGAGACTTGTGCCTACTTATTACAGTATCTTAGAATAATTTCTTCCAACGACTGTGTCATTACTACAATCCTACAGCGGAACTGGTCCACTACACTTGGCTTTAGTTAACTACATTTAACGAGTCCGATGTCGTTACGATAGCCGCGATAGCCGTCAGTGCCGGCTACAACCATCAACTTAACATTGTACTTCGTAATTCGAAGAACTCTGCTATTTTTTTTAGTTTCTGCTTTGCCTGAAAGTTTAAAACTTTAATTGCATTAAACTGTAGTTAAGCAGCGGTGGCCCAGTGGTAAAAGCCGTGAGTTACGAGTGATAGGTCATAGGTTCGAATCCAGAGAGGCGTTTTAATTTCATCACCACTGTCTCTCTCTCTCATCAATGACTCACAAAAACGGTGAAGGAAAAAATCGCGAGGAAATCAGCATCTTCAAGAACCAAAAAATCGTCTCAAAAGACTTGGGACATCTACCAAACTGCGCTGGACCCGTGAGGTGGATAACGGCCCAGCACTCCCTATCAAAGAGAGGAGGCCCGTGTCCCAGCAGTGGGAACATTATAGGCTGATTACATTGTAGTCAAGGTTTTGATAAAGATTGCCTAAGAACTGCAACAACTGCAATTATAAAAATTAAGGTTTTTCGTAGAATAGGTACGTACAGAGGCCAGCACATCAAGTTACCACAATCTGTCAAATTTCTTTGATAGTATTTCAACTTTATTGCAAAGATATAAGGTTCATTTTTAATTGAGAAAATTTGACAGTTAGGGATAGCTTGATGTGCTGGCGTTTGTACAAGTTACCTAACAACAAAATATAGTTATAATAATAAATTTTGAATAGTTGACTTTGATTGACTATTCTACCCATACCGTGAGTGAGTACTTCTACTCATGCTTCGAAGAACACGCAATCTATCTGTCCCAGTTGACATACAACTGTCTAAGACAGTCGATATCCCGGTTATTCAAAAGCCCGGAAATCTGAACGTTGTCTCACCTTGAAATATCGGTTATACCCAGTAATTGGGTAGTTGGAGGTCGAATGGCAGTCGCTCCATATAAAATATTGATATTCAGCTTCATCTAGTAAGCCTCGAAGCTGACCTCAACCTAGTTCGGAAGATGTACAAAGAAAATCTAGCCGGATTATTTACCGAAGATCTCTGTTTACATGAGCTATACACCGTTAATGTTTAATAAAATATTTAAAATGTATGTATGTACAGTCGTGTGCAGTTTGGATTGTGCTGCGTGGATTAGCGGCCTATTTGTTAATTGGGAGCCGAAACTGTGGTAATCCAATATAGCCTTTAAAACCGTTGTTGTACGTTTTGTGTACAGTTTAACAACGATTAAACAAGTTATTTTAGGTATTTTATTACGTGAAAAAGGTTATTTGACGCATTTAGTTTAAAAATTGGCTTCGTTAAGGTTTTTGTTTTATCTGAAGAAGATGTTATTTAAAATGTGTTAAAATAAACGGGTGTCGCATTTTATTTAATACTTTTTTGTTTTTACGTTTCCAAAGCTTGTCAGGAAGGTGTAAGAGCAAGTCAGGGTAGGTAAGGGTCTCAGCCGGATTGTCCGAAAGGGCTACCGCTCCTCCGGAACACAAAAGGCTAAGGAAGGAATATGTATGGGTTTTAGTCAATAAGAGTATGACGAGTTATGATATGAGTTAAAAAAAAAAGGTTAGGTAAGGGTAGTAAATGTAGGTGTTAGATTTTATTAAAGATATTCAGTTTGACCTTTATGTATTCTTTCAAAACGACATGACCGATTGTAGGCGTTTTTTTCTGAAATAAAAAGAAAAGGTTGTTGGCATTGTATTTTTATCTTATGAGTGCTTCGCCCACCTTGGCCTGGTTCTTATGAACAAAGAGCATTGTTTTACTAACATCCTTTAAAAGTCTTTGAAAGCAATTTTTTTCCGTTCTATAAAAGCATCAGATTGGAGAACTCTCATCTCTTGTGCTAAGTTATGAACATTTTGATTCGATATTAGGAATAGGTGGGAATACGAAAATTTAAGTTTTAACTGATAACGATCAACTCAAACCGTTACGAATTAAGGAAAACTTCTTTATTGACAGTAAAACTGTCGTTATTTACTAAATGTTCATTTGAAAACTTTTTTTTTTAAACATGTTCACACAGGTAGGTACTTCCATCCTAAGTGGAGTCACTAATGAAACGGAACGCGACCAGCACATCTAAACCGCGTTCAAGAAAATGTCAATATTACATAGAAAATAATGAAACCGACAACTCTTAACTAGGGTTTATACGCTGATCGCGATCAGTTTTAGTGGTGGAAGTCACCGTAAGTCGTACATGAATTTGTGGCAAGAGTATCTAAGTGTTAGGTGGTCTTAAACCCAACAATCCGGGATAATGCTTAGTGTAAATTGTCCTCACTGTAGTCTAGTGGTTTCTTATTACTTACTTTTAATGCGGTACTCAACACCAAAGAGGTTCTTCAGTCATTTCCTTGTTTGTGGGCGTATATAAATGTATTTCATATTGAGTTTTATTGTTTTGTGTACTATTTAAACTTTCTAGTTTCAGTCAAGTCTGGGCAGATAATGTCAGATTAGTTTTGGAATGATAAAAAATCAAAAATAAAGCCACAGTGTTATTTAGCAGTCAGGCCTCCTGAATATTTTTTTACAACAAACTAGCTTTTGTCAACGGCTTCACCCGCGTGTATGTAGGAAATTGTCCCAGTGGATCCGTACATTTTTCCGGGATAAAAATCTAGAATAGCTTATATGCTATTCCAGATCTATCTATCTTTGTGTTAAGTTTCATCCAGATCCGTTTAGTAATTTTTGAGTTTATTCGTTACAAACATACATTCCATTCCATTTTCCTCTTTATAATATAAGTATAGACTAACGACCCACTTTTACTTCGCACGGTTTTTACGACTTAGCATAGCATCGCGATGTTTCTTTGTAATAAATACAAGTATGACGAAGGGATTCGTTATCAGTGGGTCGCGTCATCGGAAATAACACTCACAAAAACTTCGTTAACACTTTTAATTACTTGCTAACTCGCACTGAATACAAAATAATCAAGGATGGCTCGATTAAGAACTAAGGAACGCGGGAAGTTTAGCGCGGAGTAACGAACGTCCACTCAGACTGACGGACCGATTAAAAGTGTCCTCACTCAACTGTCACTGCACACTTGTGCCTCCCCACTTCAGGTTAGCCAACCTACCTGTCAACGTCAGGACCTGTCAATGTCAAATAGCTGATTATACTTCCGGATCGACATTTGACTCGATTAATCGCCATTACTCCACGCTAACCATCCCCAAGTTATTACTTGACGTTCCGAAACGTTAGCTGTCAAATCTAACTACATAGTTCCTCCAGTAAGAGATAGATGGCGTTGATCCAGATTGATTGATATGCGCAGACGCTTCGACAAGTATGTTATTTCAAATATCATGATCCTTACAATTTATCAGTATTACCAAAAATGTAAATTCATATTAGATGAGTAACTTAACAAGGGAGCTCAAAAGCGGGGATAAGATGCTTTTTGCTTCAGTCTTCAAGATTTTGTTGGGGCTACCACGCGTTCTGCATACGACATGAAACCCACCAGTGCGAAACAGCGCGAACTGCCCCAATGCACTACAGAAACGTGGCGACCGTAATACCATAATATGATCATCATATAAATATATTACATATACTCAAAAACCTTTCGAAATAAATTATATTGAAAACTGCATCAAAATCCGTTGTGTATTTAAGAAGATAAACGCGGTCCCACAAATAAACACGAATCACGACTTTAATTAATATTTTGTATACATGTAGTTATAGAAGTTCCACTGCCTAGTATGAAAAGGTGTCCCAGGTAGAAGATGAACCCATTATGATATTTACACGGCCATACGTTGTACCCAAACACATAATGCGCAATCCCTTGCTTAGTAGTATTTTATGATCCCCAAAGGAAGCAAAGGGGTAGTTTATTTGTAGTTGAGTAAATGTGGATACACTTATTCGTATGTTGCTTATTTGCGTAAAAGAAAAGATTTCACGTATTTAATCAAATTATTTAAATATCAGAACTTTAAATGAAGAAAATAGTGTTTTTTTTTATTCTGCTCAAATAACACACACAAACTCATTTCTACATTTATATCTATAATTCGTATAGTGTATTTTATAAACAGCATTCTATTCTATTCCATTTTAACTCACAAAATATATGACACACAAACACTTGACAATTTTCTGTCATCATCACTAAAAGTGATTAAACTATTTACCATGTTTCTTTTAAAGAAGTATAAGATATGGGAAACTAAGTTATTATGTTAAACGTACCTAAATGTTTTCAAACATTTTCAAAAAATCTTAATCGCCAAATCGATTCGCGGTAACCCGTCAATCGATTTTCACGGCTCTAGTATTTAATGCCCTTATAGTACAGTTTCATTTATTTGTTGTAAGTATCAATTAGGGGCGAAATATCGTTAGTGAGGGTATAGTGGGCAGGGCTAATCAGGGATGCTGGCCCCACGGACTCGTAAACTACCTCGTCGCCGGAATCACCACCACTAACTATTTACTCACATCTATCAGAGAAAAAGTGTCTTTCTTTTATTTTTTTTCGTTATTTGTACTTAGTTAGAAGCATTTTTATATACCTTGCGCTTACGCAAAATGCAAATGCGTTTCCAAATAACGGTTGCAACTTAGAGATAAGATCACTTTCATAATTATTATATAGTTAGTACCTATGTAAGTTTTGAGTATGAATGTGGATGGCTATACATGTAGAGAAAGAAATGATGGATGGATTGTGTGACAAGATGATATGGATAGATAGGAAGTGACTGATAGAGAAGTATGGAGGAAAAAGACTTTTTTTCAATTGGCAATTTTTATCTGAAGAATAAGTATGACAGTTCGGCATTTATTTTCGCTTGTGGCTAAGTACTAACAGCCGCACAGGTCGATCCCTCAGGTTAAGCTACGCTTGCCGGGGTTGGCCGTGGATGGGTGACCATCTTTACATAACGAGACTCCTCCGTGCCTCGGAAAGCACGTTAAGCCGTTGGTCCCGCCCGGCTGTCATTTGTGCGTCTTTGACAGTCGTTACGGGTCATCAGAAGCCCGAAAATCTGGCAGCCAGTCTTACCAAAGGTATCGTATTGCCCAGTTACTGGGTTGTGGAGGTCAGATAGGCAGTCGCTTCATATAAAATACTAGTATTCAGCTGCAAGCCGGACTGGAAGCCGACCCCAACATAGTTGGGAAAAGGCAAGGCAGATGATGATGACTAGGGGCTGAATTTTCAATAGTCAGATAAGTTTTACTTGAGGAATAAATATGACAGTTTGACAGCTTTTTAGAAAATATGTCAAACGGCCATTTTTATTCTTCAGATAAAAGTAGTCTGACTATTGAAAAATGTGCCCCGATTTTGTTATCTAAGTAGAAAGTCGATTTTGAAAATTTTGGATTAGTGTAACGTTATTATGCTCGTGACTGTACGTGTCTAATGCTGTTTTCTATACTAATATTATAAAGAGGAAAACTTTGTTTGTTTGTTTGGTTGTAATGAATAGGCTCAAAAACTACTGGACCGATTTAAAAAATTCTTTCACCGTTGGAAAGCTTAGTTTTCTAGGAGTAACATAGGCTACTTTTTATCCCGGGAAAAATAACGGGTCCTACGGGAAAGACCACGGGAGCGAAGCCGCGGGCAAAGTGCTAGTCTTTAATATTGGGCGAGGAATGTGTACAACATACATGTTCAGCCTATAATGTTCCCATGCTGGAACACAGACCTCTTCTCTTCGAGAGGGAGTGGGCTGTAATATACCACGCGGGCCCAGTGTGGTGTGATGAAAATAGTATGTACAAGTGTCAAAGTAGAATCAGTGCGCGTTGTTAGACGTACTTACGAAGAGGTGGATAACATGATACCATGGAAGAAAGATAACACTCATGACGGCTGACACAGATGTAGGGAAACAGCGGGATTATCTGAAAGGCTTACCGCTGACCCGGAATATAAAGGGGTAAGGAAAGAACATAGATGGGTTTTAGTCAGTAAGAGTCTGAAACTCCCTCAGCTCAGGGGGAAGAATACCCTCAATAAATTGAGACAGGGTAGAAAAAATATAACTATTATGATTAAGTAAAGTTAATTTAAGTCGTTTACAAGAATGTATTACAAGTTTCTTAATAACGTCATATTTTTAGACTGTAACCAATTATGAACATTGTTCGGCTCCCACGCACTGCCTACGTGTTTCAAAGAAATCTTTTGTAATTATTAGAAAAATATTTCTACCATTTTATGTCTTTCGGGATTTAAATATTTACTAAGAAAATTACTAAACATTACTTACTACATTTTTTTAGTTTAATTTTTATTTCCCTTTAGCGGTTTGCTGTCAACGACAAGCCTAGTAATTAGGTACAAAAAAAAGTAATCCAACATTTATTTTAAAGTAATGAAAAGAAAATATTTAAGTTATTCTCAAGAGGTGGGAGTTTTTAAGTCTTAAGAAAATTTTGTTCTGTAAGTGGGTCTTTTGGTTTATTTGTACCTCCAAGGTTCAATGTCGTCTAGAACGTGGTGAAATTAGAAAATATAATGGTTTATAGCTTTCATATTTTTTTTTAAGAAACGTAAATTTTTAAGAATGCTGCTTTTTTGAATGCATTCAAATATTTGATACTCTTTCGAAATAATTAGTCTCTCCAAAGTATTGGTATATTAATAATAACACAGACAATATGTACGAACGTTGTAGTAGCAAATAGTTTGTTTATCATTTAAAAAAATAATGAAGCTTTACGACCGAACGTAGGAAATCATTAAATGACCCCTCCCGCTCTGGGTGGAGTGGAAGCGACTGTCAGACTTTTACTGACTAAAACGCATCCATATTCCTTCCTTATCCCTTTATGTTCCGGGGTAGCGGTAACCCTTTCGGACAATCCCGCTGGCCCAGCAGGCGACGACATTTCAACGAGTCACGTGACCAAAAATAATTATATAGAACAGCTGATTTTTGTTTGCGATTTCGGTGTTGGTCCTATAAAAAGTAATGATAAAAAGTATCCTATGTGTTAATCCAGGTTAATCTATCTCAGTGCCAAATTTCATCCAGATCCATTCTGTAGTTTCTGCGTGAAGAAGTAACAAACATACAAACAGAGACACACTTATAAACTATCGCCTTAATAATATTAGTATGATGACATGGAACTTCATAACATACATATTTATAACACAAAAATACATTCCTTGGATTTATCATAAGAATTGAAGGCTTTTTAAATTTTCATGGCCGTCTGTAAGAAAGCTCGTTGTCTAGACGATGTTCTCATTAAATATTGGAGCTCTAATTTGTCAAATAATATATTCCCGGATATTTTAAAGTAAGCGAAACTCCTCACTCGAACCGCTTTCCAACCCTTAAGCTAATAAACTCAACATCTCAACTAGCTACTTGAGTAAAGCGAAAACAGATGCTCAACTCTCGTAATTTCACCAGCAACGCTAATTTACAAATTACACAACTAATTATTTAATTTAAATGTCTCGTATACTTGCGAACCCGCTCTTACAATGTTAGCTCCATTATCACATTACACATAGATGGCCAAGTAGAACTAATTTGCCTAATTACCACATTGCAAAAACGTACTCTTGTTTACGCGTAACGCCACTTTATTCGATTAATTTCGTGGGTAAAATCGTTATTACTCGGTATTCGGGTAAAAAGGTCCCGCCCCCTGTGTATTCCTTTGTACGTAATTTTAAATTGATTATCCTTTACTTTGTTAATTGCTTTCGTATCGTTTACCATAGAGGTGGGATATCTAAAGGTTTAGTGACATGTCGTAATTAGTTTCGGCCGGTAGCTGTGATAATTTATAATTTAAAGTATACTTTATTTGGGAGGGCCGTCAACTTGTGAGTGCTTAAATAATTAATGACTGTTTTCAATAGTAAACCCTCATTTTGCTAATAGCCCTCTGTTGGTATAGGGCTGTCCCAAATTACGCCACATCATCCGGGTTGGCGTGGCACTCTCATGTATCCGTTTAGTTTTGTATAGACTGCCATGTTCAGATTGTCAGTTCGTTTACTGATTTTATTCTAAGGAAATATGATGACTGCATTACAATACATTTCTTTCAAACTCCTCACAATTTTCAATCGAATAAACTTTGTAGAAGGTTAAAGATAGATTTAATCAATATTTACCAAATACATATTCAATAGTAAAATGCTACAAGAAAACCTTAACATCAAAGCGCTATTGACGATCAAAATTCTTTGTTATTCAACGCCGATTCTCATGCAAAATTATACAATAAACAAGGGAACTGTAGTTTTTGAGAAAATAGAAATAATGCAACTAAACAAGAACAGGGTTCGTCTTGGATAGCGCAGGAATCAGTAACACAAATACGCCTGGCTCTCAAGAAATGTAAACTCAAACTAAAGATTGTTTCGTAGTGTTAGATGTTGTTCCAACATTGCATGATCCATCTGTATGTGTATTACTACCCTTTGTTTTGTATCTTCTTTGTCGTGTATTTATTTTGGTTAACGCTTTGGTACTTACAGGACGTTTACAAAATAGTTGTTTCTAACTCTACTCTGTAAAATAAAATCATGTGATGCATCTTAGAAATACCCTCGTAAACGAATGATTTTCAATTAAATGTTACATTGCTGCATTGCTTTGTTGCTTTTTTTGTGAGGGTGGGAAACCATCAAATGACTCCTTTTTTTTTTTTAAGGCTGGGAAATCATCCAATGACTGCTCCCGCTCTGGGTGGAGCGGAAGGGAGTGTCAGACTCTTACTGACTAAAACCCATCCATGTTCCTTCCGTAGCCCTTTATGTTCCGGGGTAGCGGTAACCCTTTCGGACAATCCCGCTTACCCGGCAGGCTTGGCCCTGAGGGGCCCCTTCATATGCTGACATCTCTTTGAGGCGCGCGTGGAACATATACGCGCCGTACGGCACGGGTCTGGTGCTGATCGGACGGTGAGTCACCCATTACTCACCGTCCGCAGGCCCGCGCCTACGGTGGCCGGGAGTCGTCTCGTGGCTCCCGACGCCCGGGGCGTCTCCTGCGGCGGCTGGGACGGGAGGACCTTTCTCTCTCCCATCCCGCCACCTCCTTCGCGAGCATGACTTTTTCGCAGAAGGAGGTGACTGCCTCCCACTCCCTCTCGCCCTAGACCATGGCTTGCACCAGGGCCGGGCGCGAGAGGTCGCCGCCGCCGATCGCCTCTACGAGGACACGGCGGTGCTCCGCCCAAGCGGGGCAGGTTTGCACCGTGTGCTCTACCGTGTCCTCTGGGCGATCCTCGCAGTGGTGACACCCGGGCGTTTCCTCCCGCCTGATGATGTGCAGGAACCTCCCGAAACATCCATGTCCGGTGAGGACCTGCGTCAGGCGGTAGGTGAATCAAATGACTCCTGTGTTTTTGTTGTTGTTACATTTAGATTAATAATAATAATTTATTTGCATTAAAAGGTGTACATTTGAACAACATTAGGTTACAAACAAACTGATGGAGACATTAAACACTATATGTTTGGAGACTCTAGCACCCTTGCTAAGTTGACAAGACAACTTGTATTAAAGGTGCTAGGCCCAGCCCTTTCATGGGGGCCTTGTATAGAAGGTTTGTCTATTATACGAGAACTTTTTTTATTTTTGCAGCAGGTAGATGGACAACAAATAAATCATTTAGTAAAAGAAGGAAACAAAGATTAAATAAAAAGTGAAAGATGTATAGTGTTGGGGTGTGTGTGAGTGGGGGTTTGTGTCAGGGGTGTGTGAGTGGGTGTGTGTGTGAGTGTGAGGGGTGTGTGAGTGGGTGTTTGTGTGAGTGTGTGTGTAGGTTTGTATGTGTTTATGTGTGATAGTGTGCACTGCGTAGATTTTACCTAGTTGATTAAGTCGACAATAAGAGCTCTGTGTTGTTATAGTTGAGAGTCTGAAGCCAAGTAGACAGTTTCTTTTTAAGAGTTACATTTGGAAGTGAGTAAAAGTTTAATATTTTATTAATTTTATTATACAGATGGGGGCCTTGAAAACAGGGAAACCTTCTTGTAAAAGAGTAATGCGAACGGTAGGGTTGGCCTATTTTGTCTTTGCGTCTTGTGGTGATTACCTCGTAGGGAGATATATGGTGTTGAAGTAGTACAGTGTTAAGCACAAACAATTGCCTGACTGTGAGGACTTTACAGTTTTTATATAATTCCTCAGTTGGAAAAAGGATAGGTCGAAAGGTACTGACTTTTAGCACGGCTCTCTGAGCTCTTTCCAGCTTTAAGAGTAGGGTTTTGGGAGCACCACCCCAGGCGCATACACAATAATTTAGGAGAGATTGCCATCGACACGATTAAAAGAAGAAGAAGAATTAAAAGTTAATAATATTGTTATTGTAATTGTGAAGGCTTGTGTAGTCTGGAAATACAAGAATGGTGTTTGGTATTAAGGGAAGTTTGGTTATATCTATTAAATCTATGGTCGATACACTTGTGCCAATCCATCTTCCTGTCTCACCGTGCTGTGCTGGCGCTGCTGCTGTGGAATACCTCAATCGGAGAAAACGTAAATATCTTATCGGTAATTATATTATCGAGCCGTTTGGGGTTTAAACCCTCGGGCCTTCGGGTCGAGAGTGCTCACTTGCTGGTTAACACTTCCTGTGGCCCAAAGGTTGGCTTTTACCTTGGCCTGAGGTTAAGCATTGACATACAACGCGTCAATGGCACCAGTCTCGTGGGTACATTACCAGTTGACAGCGATGCGGAGGAATTCTTCGACGCGATATTTTAGTTTTAGTTATTCTATTTTTTAATAGTTTGTTAGTTAATAAAATACAAGAAGTTTATTCAGAGCATATAGTATTTTAATATAAAATTATGAGACTGTCTAAATCTATTTGAGATGCTTTGAGGAAGAACCCGAAACATTTGGGAAAGAAGGAAGCAATAGTGGATATCGGTTGTTAGTCTTTGTTGGTTTTAGCATTAACTGACCCATGTAGCATTCAAGCAGATGCTAAGAAGGTATAGGGGTATGTAGAGCTCTCACAAATTATCAATGAACGAGTAACATAGCTTTAACGTAACTCAAGCAAGGCAAACTGAAAGATGAGCTTTTAAAAATGTTAAGTTTACTGAATTTCAGATTTCGAAGGTCGACCAAATGAAACTGTTTATGGGTTTTGAAGTCTTTGTAGTTAATGTAACCACTACAGTCTAAGGCTCGAATTACAGAACCTCACTCAAGTCTCAAGCATTACAAATAGAACTAGTTCAACCAATCCAATGGCTTTTGACTAGTTTTAAGTAATGCTTGACTTTAAAATGAGGTCTTGCAATACGGGCTTTAGGGTCTCTACATATCTGCGAAAGCGTAGGTACATTGCATGAAATCACACGAAACACGCGCACGTTTGGCATACGTTGGCAGGTGTGTAAACACTCCCTCCCTTAAACCTTACCTATAGTAAGTTATAAAAGCTATCGAATGAGGTAATTTTCTTTCTTTACATGCCCCATAAAATATAAAGTATACTCGTTTTGTTTGTTCACCGTTAGAAGTGGTTCATTCGAATTCATCGTGACGTAACCTAAATATCATTTGGTGAATTTTTCATGATCTGGAAAGGTCTTAGCTAGTCGAATATGCCAGAGGTTAATAAATCTATACGACTAATTTATTATGAATCTATAAAATGTCGGTTAAATGTTACTAGAAATGTTTGACGTCATAATTCTACTCTATGAACAGAGAAAAATAAGTCGTCACTTAACTAGACGAGTTATTTACTGAATTTCTCGCTCACATAGAAACGGGAAAGAAAATGCTTTCTTTTTGTGTTTGTTGAAGTTAGAAGCCAGTTTGTATGACAGTTGTCTGGCCAAACAGCGACATTCTAGAAAAATATGAGCCACCAATATTTCAGTCACTAGCTACAATAAGAAAGCAAACGAAACACGTCAAGCGTCAACGCTGTTGTTTTTTTGCAAACACAATTTAATTTAAAGTTCTCGATCGTATAATGTTTGGATTAATTTTAAAATAACTGTTGGTTATGAGCTTCTGCTAATACGAGTATCTTTATAATTAATGAAAACCCACTTCAATGAGGAAAGGACCTCGGGGCTAAGTACTAACAGCCGCACAGGTCGATCCATCAGGTTAAGCTACGCTTGCCGGGGTTGGCCGTGGATGGGTGACCACCTTTACATACCGAGACTCCTCCGTGCCTCGGAAAGCACGTTTAACCGTTGGCCCGCCGTAATTTGTGCATCTTTGACAGTCGTAACGGGTAGTCAGAATCCCGAAAATTTGACAGTCAGTTTTACCAAAGGGTATCGTATTGCTCCAGTTACTGGGTTGTGGAGGTCAGATAGGCAGTCGCTCCATGTAAAATACTGGTATTCAGCTGCATCCGGTTAGACTGGAAGCCGACCTCAACATAGTTGGGAAAAGGCTAGGCAGATGTAGATGTAACACTTCAATGATAAGCAACCACTCTTGTCTCAAAGCCATTAGAAGAACAGATAATCGCCAAACATATAATCACTTTCATCTCTCTTCTTCACAGGAAATCGACAAATCAGACAAAGGAAATAAACTCACATAGAACTCGGAGCAGCAATGGTCATTATCTCATGTTGTACACAAAAGCCAAATCTGAAGTGCCATCGGTACAAGACGGCGGCCACTTGTCGCGAGAGCAGTTAGGCCGAAGTTATTGCGGACCAGTTTAACTGGAGCACCCTCTGTCAGCAAGGTGCTACGTGCCTCGGATGCCCGCCAACTACCGAGTAAGTACCTACTACAACTTACACTAAAATTATATCCAACTATTATCTCGTGGGTTAATGGGGCGTCGGTGTATAGGGTCATATGATAATAACAAATATTTATGTAGTTAAAATTAAATGCTGTTCGTTCCCGCATCAATTGAGAGCGGCTGGATCGATTTGGCTGTTATGTGTATTATATTAATTAAAATTTTAAAAATTGAAAGATTTCTGAAAAAGAAATTGGGAGAAACTGAACGTTTTTTTAATTTTACTTAGATAAGTCAAAGTCAAATAATTTATTTCAAATAGGCACAAGTAAGGCATTTTTGAACGTCAAAATGAACAAGAATAGAATTGATACTAGACGCCCCTTCCAAAAGGTAGTTTCGTGTCGAGAAAAATGGGCAAGAAACTCCACCGTTACTCTTTTAAAATGTTTTACAATGTTTTGTATACATGAATTACAACATTATATGGGAAGACGATGCACCCAGAATATATGATAAGTATGAATTATTTTAAAACTTACGTCTGTGTACAGGGTGTAACAAAACTCGTGTCCGACCCTTAAGGAGGTTGTGCAGTGTCGTATACGTACGAACATAATTAGTTAAGTTGAGATTAAAAATGTTAATTGAATATTTTGATCCTCCATGCAAAATGTAGTTACATGTAAGAACATATTTTATGGAGAATAAAATTTAATTCGAATTTTTAAGTTTAACCTGTTTTGTTACGCGTAAGTAGTGTAGGTGAAATATGTTTTTTGTTTGTATTTATTGTATAAATGTAAATGGTGACTACAGACAACAGATGGATGATTGTCTTGAAAAGATTGCTCTCAGCGATGACACGGGGGTATTGTAAAGTTTTCTATATTTATGTCTGTGATTTTTTAGTGTACACAATTAAAGTGTTAAGTTTGATCTATTAATCGGGTCAGCTAGTTTTTAATGAAAAAGGACTTAAATTTTATCAGACGTA
Source organism: Hyppa rectilinea (assembly GCA_951799385.1). Taxonomy (NCBI): domain Eukaryota; kingdom Metazoa; phylum Arthropoda; class Insecta; order Lepidoptera; family Noctuidae; genus Hyppa; species Hyppa rectilinea. The sequence goes on along the minus strand of OX637308.1, from coordinate 7,984,661 downwards.
CAATAAACAGAGTCGTTCTATCTAATTGATAGCATGTCGCCTAGTCCCTATCCTTCACCTTCGAATAAGGAAACAAAACATAAAAGTTCGTAGCCAATTTACAAAAGTAGGTAAATATACACTACACCGTGATCAGCGATAAGACTTTAGAAAGGAACTAACAAAAATAAACCCACCTTTATTAGTTTTTTCACCACCCAAGAAAATACGAGATAGTTTAACCCGTAAATATAATCCTGTCACACGTTTCCCATCCGGTTTTTCATAGCAAAACTACGCTACATTTATTTGCTAACTCCAACCAAAAATAAAATAGTTACGAGAGCAACTAAATAGTCGGAAACTTGAATGATACAAAAAGACCGCTGCGCCGAGTTCTTCCGGTTTTTTCACGCTAAAGAAAGAAGCTCTTTTTCCAAACTGTTGGTTTCGCGACTTTTATATTTTATTCCCGAGGGAATTAAAGCGTGTGATTTATATCTCCATTCACTTTAATGAAATACCGCTGTTATTGAAAAGGTCACTTTTTTACAAACATATTTTCAATATCACGTTAATACCTACCTACTTATTGCTTAGAAATGGAAATCCGATTGATCATCAAAACGATTCGCTTATCGTTTCAGTTATCAGGCTTATCGTAAAGATTGTTGTTTAAATAATAGAAACATCTAATAAAAGCTCTTAACAGCCGCCAAAATTATATTCAGAGATAGGAAGGAAACACTTCTTCTATCCAATTGGTTTGCTAATAGTATTTACCCCCAAACATTCAATAAAACTGCCGGATATACATTAAAACACGCTCCACATTGATTAAGTTAAGTAAATTCCTTTGACTCTCTACTTGAAGCAAAGATTAATTGCGCTAACAACATCACCCTTTTAGCTCGCAGCTTGATGAAGCACCGTATTCGTGCTAGTGCTTTAAATTTACACCCTTGAAGCATCAAACCTCGTTGGATACCCAGGTAATGAGGGCCAGACTCCGGCCAAATACTGCTTTGTCATTAGAATTGCTCTATCCGAACAAAATGGCGACGAAGTATTAAATTGCTCCAAGCCATCAGTCACCTGTCACCCGGATAGTGGTGCCATCAACCCCGCCTGGAGCCAAATTGAACTATTACAAGTTTTGGCATTAACCTTTATATTTACATGTACGCGAGAAGATTACTTAACATTAAACTCCACTCATTATGTAAAGGAGCTAATTTATGCGCAGTCGTTACAAGTTTGCACGCAATATATTCTGTAACGTTTAACTATAAACAAAACTGTTAACTAAAGCGTGTCTTGAAGAGGAAACATAAATACGCGGTAAAGCTTACAAATCTGCATGACGCGGAACACCGAAGTCAACAAAAACTAGTGCATTTAATTAAAATCATAAAAGGATAACGTAAAACAAAAGGAACATTCTCTTTATATTCAACTCCGTCACTCCCGCTGTAAAGTCTCCTCGCGCGCCTCATGTACGGTTCTATTTGTTTCAGTTAAATAAAACTAATTAAAACTGCTGTAAGTGTTGTAACACGGAACAAACGCCACCGCCGCCGTCCCGGTAAATACATTGCTTCATAATTGAGTACTGGGTAATTATAGTGCGCAATACTAACGTGGACTTGATTTATTATCTCTCTTTGAATTTCGCCACAACGGAACTCGTTTGTTTCACAGTGAGGGATTGCTTTTCTAGTACCTCGAGGAAAGTATTGAATTCACTTCATTCTTCATTCATTGTTTACAAATTCGCCGCTAATTCAAACCGCGAAAACTTGTATGACTAATAGTCTGTTACTTGCGGGAAGGTTGAATCAATTTCAATGTTATTTTCGCTTGTACCGCTCTCTATTACCATATGAGACCTGAGATATAAATATAGGTCTATTTTTAGATACTTCAGATTTATTTTTGCCGAAATATATGAACAGTACCCACGGGGTTAAACATATTTTGCTCCGTAAATAAGATATACTTAGTTATCAAAACCTCGTTATAAAGCCATTTTATGTAATGTGGGTTGTGTTTATCGTAATCGATTAATTTATGGTTTTCGTTGACGTAGTTTCGTTAACATTTTTACCAAATTGGCGTAATGCAAATAAGAATAAGCGCCTTCACTTTCCTTATTTGCGTCTATGGTTTGTTTTTCCCACAAAATGTTTTTTGTTCGTGAGCTTAATATATTTTCACGTAATTTCCACAACGGCGCAGATGTGACCTCAGCGCTTTGATGTCGGTGCGTCTTGCTTAGATTTCTTAACACATGAGAATTTCATTAAGAGAAGTACACACGCCGCGACTATGCCTGACAGTGGTTGTCTACATAATAAATTGTTCTTGTTCTAACATAATGAATTATGATCTTGATGAGGAAATTTCCTCTGTTAGACATGAATCGTTCTAAATTTTCTCAGAAATCTTTTCAATTTTTATGTGCGGGTTAGACTAACATTAACATTTACTTAATTAGCTTTGCTATATTAAATTAATGAGGCAATGTTAGACTTTATCGACTCTAAACTTAAGAATTGGATCATGTAGGCGAATAAAAGAAACAACTAAGATACTATAAAAGCCGTGCAGTGACTATCGTAGGCAGTAATCAAATTATTGAAAGTTAATTAAAATGCCCGTCAAATAAACGTTAACCTTCTCGGTTGACGTTTATTTGACGGGCATTAGTTTACCTTTTAATTAAGGTGATGAAGCGAAAGAGTTTACTTTATTTTTGCTCTACAATTGGATAATTTTAATAACCTTGGTTCAGTTGTCGTTTAGCTCTGTAATTAGGTGCGATATTAACCAAAGTTACAACACGACAAAATAAAATAATACAAATTCCAAGGACGCGTTCGCCTTTTGGTTATGTAGAACAATAAAAACTTTGGCAGTTTCTCGAACACGCAATAGTAAGCATGTTGTGTTTCAGCCGGTACGTCTATATTTGCATGTACGGCATTGACGTTTGGCGTGTCCGGATTGCGTGGCCCCTGATGGCCGTCCTTGGCCGAGGGTGGTCGCCAGACGACACCGAACTGTCATACATAACTCCATCAAACAGACCCGCCATTTTTATGAGCGCTGTATAATGTGACTGTACCTTAATAATTAGCTTCGTGCATCTATTTGCTTTAATTAAGAGGGTTAAACGGTCAAGGCCGTGACGTACGGGGATGTCACCGCTAGTCCTTGTTTTGGAATATTTAAATACTTTATTTATGGTAACGCCGCGGGTAGCAAACTGCCAGACATTAGCATAGAAACGGGAGCTTTGTATTGACTTATTTAAGTTTATAGAATGGCATAATGGCACGTTGGGAGCGGGTATCATTACCATTATTCCGATATTGATTGAATTAAATACGCCTGTAAATGGTGTATAATTTTGTGATTGCATAATGTATGTGGGTATTTTAACGGTGGCTGCCAAAAGGTAAAAGTTTAGTCCTGGTTGAGGAGTTGTTAGTAAACGTGCGGCGGAACACATTTAACTTAGGTGCGAACTGGGGTATTAGGAGAGCATGTGCTGGGTTTGTTTCATATAAAGAGACTCGAATATGTAATTTTATTTGTATTTCAACAGTTAGTTAGTTATTTCTTGTTGCTATACGTGGCACATAGTTATTGTCGCTAGAATTTTGCTCGTACCTTCTAAAGCGTAAGTACCTCACGGTTTATTTTGTGCTGCAATATTATTTGCATGGAACAATCTTATCCATTACACTACCGTTGATGGACAAAAGTGATTTTACTATTAAAATTGAAAATAGTAGAAGTAAAGTTAAGAAGAAAGAAGTAAAAGACACATTTGTTGCCCAAGGCAGATATCTGGTAAAGTAAAGAAAGCCAACCAAATAACTATGGCTACTGAACTGACCAATCAAAACAACGGGAGAAGTTAGAGTTTATCAATGATTTACATCTACTAACATTATTCTCGACAGCAAACAATAGCAAATGCGTCTGCTACCATTAGTACATTCGATTCGTGAATTAATTACGTCCACATTACGTCCGATTGCTGGGCCAGGACAATAATTATACGAATTAAATGGGAGCCGGCTCGAATTATTCTTCTATTTGGGGCGAGTGAGGAAGTTAACAAATTGTTGGGGCGAATTAGTGAGTCTGCGGGTTGTTAGATACCTTTGTCTAAGCTTTGTGTCGGAAAGAAGCGGTCCTTTTTTTTTTTTTTACGTCGCTTTCTGTTGATTCATTAGGTTAAAGTTATTTGACTTCAGGAATTAACGTGCTCTGGCGTTTCTTTTGTAACTACTTGTTTATGCAACAGAAGGTTGGAAGGCTGTAAAATCTTACATGTGGCGTGATTTGAATTGCATTGAAATTGGTTAGATTTTTATATTTTCTTCTTTTTATAAGTTATTTTTAAGTCTGACAGCCAGACTTACCAAGGTGTATTTACCCAGTTACAGACTGGGTTGTGGAGGTCAGATAGGCAGTTGCTCCATGTAAAATACTTGTATTCATCTGCATCCGGTTAGACTGGAAGCCCAACATAGTTGGGCCCAACAAGGCTAGGCAGATTGTTATTTTTTTTGTTTGTATAAGTTATTTCTAATTTAAAACAAAACAACAAATAAATCATCTATTTAATCTTTTCAACAAAAATATGAATAGAACAGATACTACTTTTATTTCATGTAGATTTATCGTTTAAAGGACACTAAAGAATTAAGCAACAAGCTGTCTTAAAATAACGAGTAATTAAGCCAAACAATTATCTTCAGTAATGACTTCCACTTGCTAGCCCTGACTTACTTCTAGCGCTGAAACTAATGAACGGGAACTTTATTAGCATAAAATGTTATTATATAGCACACTCGCTTACAGCGTTTCCTCGAGCCATTAATTCAATTAATTTTAAGAGACTTCTTCTAGATATGTATTGCCTTTTGCTTAGTCGAGCATGCGTTTGAGTAAACGCAATCAAATGATAGTAATATTAATTAACTTTTGAGTACACTTGAAGAAGTGAGGACTTTAGCAGACATGCTACTTTTAGAATAGGCGATTTAGTAAGGCTAGCATTTGTGAAATCCCGCGATTTTTATATCGCGGCCGTGTAGACAGACGTGTGTGGAACATAAAGAGTTCACAAAACACCCGCCGATACTAAAAGTAGCAAGTCAGCTAAGGTCCTAAGCTATTTAGTTAATTAAATAATATTTTAAGATACTTACGTTATATTTTAGTAAATAAAGTGGTTGGGCTTGCAACCGCCATTTGAAAGAACTCGATATTATAATAATATGTCCGCATGATTGTGTTTATTAAATATTTAAACTAGCTTTTGCCAGCGGCTTCGCCCGCGTGTATGTAGGAAAATTATCCCACGGGAATCGTACATTTTTCCGAGACATAAAGTAGCGTATATGATATTCCAGACTATAATCGATCTTTGTGCCAAGTTTCATCCAGATCCGTTAAGTAGTTTTTGGGATTATTCGTTACAAACATACATATTCCTCTTTATAATAATATTATGTAGTATAGAACACTGTACAAATACGTTTCAATAGAATAAATTATCAAGTTGTACTTAAACATGACATAAGAAAAGAGCACCATTTAACCTTTTCAGTTAGTTCTACTAGAAGCAGGATAAGTAAGTTAAAAATAATGTTGAAGCTATTTTAAACGGTTCTAGATTTTAGTACTTACCTGCTTCTAGTCCAACTCCTCGGATTTGAAAAAAACTTTCTACCCTATTTTTACTATTCTATAAAAGAAACAACAACTGTAGGAGAACAGGAAAGGTCCCAGTTATCTAGCCAATAATACAAAAGATGAAACAAGGATAATATATTCAAAAGGTTTTGCTGAACATAAAAAAAGTGGCCGTTTAAAGGTAGCCGGTACAAAATGACGAAGTAGGCTGTAAAGTGAAATGATTCCGACTCTCCCCTGTTTAAAGAAGTTTTATTTCCCGCGCATTCTCAGAGGCTTTAAGTGTCTGTCAAAGCTCGATGGAGAAGATTGGTCTAATTTAAAAAGTAAGTCCAAGTACCCAGAAACTTCAATAAGGTATGTACGACTGAAGATTGCAATCAGTGCTCAATAAGTAAGCAAAGATAATAATAATTGTATGTGTGTGTTGTGTTTTAAGTCATAATAATCGCATACATTATGTGAAGTAAATTAGATTAATCTTGCTGATATGTACATATTTACGATAGTATTTATTATAGTAACGGTACTTTTAGCTAGCATTGCTTACATTTCGTTTAGTTTAACTTTATTTCAGCCAATATATTTGTTTAATTAATTAGTCAAATTGATATTCAGCACGGAGTAGTAAAAAATCGAATCACCGTTCGTCAGTGGATTCGTCGCAACACTAGAAAAACATTCACATCGGGTTTTGCACCGTACGTGTTCAAATATCGAAACCAGCATGAATATTTTTGCTGAATTTCCCAATAGTGACACGTGCCATCAAGGAGCTTTCGTAAATAAAATGGCTCAAACATAAAAAGACACGGCCTTAATCTACTAATTGCGTTACGGAATATTTAATTAAATTAATCTTCTCACACATGCTTCGCAAGTAATAAATCCGCGTAGGCTCTAATCTTGTAAAGTTATTAACCCCGGAAATATTCTTGAGCAAAATCAACGCGCCAAAAACGTTACCAAAGGTTGTGTATCCCAAAGATTTATGTTGCGAAATGGCAACACTGTAGAATTAGTTGGTCCGCGGTCGGCGAAACGTTAGATCGTGCAGGGGTATTAAATTAAAGGGATCTGCCGGAGCCTATTCGTCACGTTATGTCATATGAGGCCCGGGAGACCAGTAGCTTTGTTTTAGCTCTGGCGAGATTAAACCGTGTATTTGGCGAGATCGTGCGTAATACTGCCGTGTCGATAGCCTTGCGTGTATGACTTTTGATATTAGTACGAGATGACGAAATTGGTTGGAGCAGTTCGTTTCAGGGTTTTATCTTCAAAATAAAGATTGTCATCGTTCTACATGAATGCTGCGGGATAGAGCTGTTCAAACTGACTCTTTGAGTTAAGTTTGTTTGTCTAATAAACAAATGCTTACAATTATTTTTCAACTTAGCTTCAGGGTTAACTAAGCTTAGGAGTTAATTATCGTGTAGCACAAGAGCGATTAGCATAAAAGAGAATTCCACAGCTACTATCATATTTCACCAGAATGGGTTGTTGTTTAAGTATTTATTCACGCTGCATAATCATACAGTCAAGTTCAAAATAAATGAAATGTAATACAATCCTCTCAGGACTAAGACAACGAAGCGAATTTAAGTACCTAATTTACTTTTTAAATACATATTTATGTTTCAAGTAAGCGCCGTTAATATTCATAAAGAAACTCTGTTAACTTTGTATTTTTACGAGGACGCGCGACGACACAAATGAATTATTACTTCCTTGGGGTTGTCGAGCTAATACGCGTGTAAAATTTTACTTTAAACAAAAGTATTCACGTATGTATGGCCGCAATTTAATAGTCCCTGTTATTTTCATGCATAGTAGTGTCTGTAGGTAAAACAATTCATAATAATAAGTATAATCGCAGCCTATAACGTTCTCATTACTGGGACACAGGCCTCCTCTCTGCGAGAGCGAGTGGTCCAAAACCTGCCACGCGAGTCACATGTCTTGTCATTCAGAGTTTTAAGAGCAGTAGTGATGAAATTATGTGCACTAAATAAAATGCCTGTTTGGGTTCGAACTCACGACCTACAACTCGTAAATAGGACTACTATTGCTATCAGTAAAACAATAATTTATCCGGAAACTTTATCTTAAGTTTTCAAAGAAAAGTTATGTCGAATTGATTCATACTGAGATTGATTTGATCAGCTTAAGGGTTGACTAACACGTGACGACTCCCGGCCACCGTAGGCGCGGGCCTGCGGACGGTGTGTAATGGGTGACTCACCGTCCGATCAGCACCAGGCCCGTGCCGGACGGCGCGTATATGTTCCACGCGCGCCTCAAAGAGATGTCAACATATGAAGGGGCCTCTCAGGGCCAAGCCTGCCGGGTAACCGGGATTGTCCGAAAGGGTTACCGCTACCCCGGAACATAAAGGGCTACGGAAGGAACATGGATGGGTTTTAGTCAGTAAGAGTCTGACACTCCCTTCCGCTCCACCCAGAGCGGGAGCAGTCATTGGATGATTTCCCAGCCTTAAAAAAAAAAAGGGTTGACTAAATTGAATTAATCATAAAATTATGGAAATATACTGTTTTTGTATGTTACATTTGAGCATAAATTAGTCCGATGTCCTTGAGTCCGAGGTATCCCAGTCATACTAATTATAATCAATAAAATCACAAAATAAACAAGCTGTTAAAGGCCATTATGGTTGACAGATTTCAATGGCGGGTTATAGAAATCGTCAAATGAATTCGAATTTTAATGTTGTTGAGGCTACATAATTCGGTGATTTGATGGTTCGATTCAGCTTTTAAACAATTCAACCTGATCCGCATTGGGATTCGTATTTATTGCTCGGCTTATGGTATTTTGATAATTATTTTATTCATTGATCTACAATAACCTTGAATTCCTATTTCGAGCTTTTTTAAGTAACTTACGGAAGTAAGGCCGAGATGCTAGTTTTGATATAAGTTCCATATTACGTGCTTAATTCGAAAATCTTTAAACAATGTGGTACACATTATAAATTATGACTTCTAATTTAAGTAATATAATAGTGCAATAAACTACAACCAAAAATGTGGACTTTATTTTGTGTATTTAATTTCATCACCACTGCTCTCAAATCGGTGAAGGAAAACATCTTGAGAAAACATGTTCTAGAACAAAAAACTCGAAAACAATTGACATCTACCAAGCCGCACTGGGCTCGCGTGGTCCACTCCCTCTCGAAGAGCTTGTGGCTTGGCTTGTGTACCAGCAGTGAGAACATTATAGACTGATTACTTATACTACTTAATTAAGGACAAACTTTTTGAAAAAAAAAATCCATTTAAAAATCCAGTCTTCGGGTTACTGCGAAAAATCCAATAAAACTGCAAGTTAATTTATTTACTTCACCTTAAGTAAGTTAATTAACGATAATGCGTTTAACTTTATTTTGTTTCTAAATCCATTTAACAAATTACACTTCTTGATTGATACTGATTGATCAGACAGCAGGTGATCTCTTGTTGTTCTTTCAAAGTTTTGAACAAACTCGCTTGTGTTTGAGTAAAAACTCAATCCTTATTTGAGGGTGTTGCAACTTTTTTATGAAAAATATCGTGCGTCTGTTTTGTTGATGCAGAGATCTGATCTATCTATTTTGTTGATTCGGCTTCATTTCCGTGAGATATTTTTCTTTTATTACGTTCCGCTTACTATAGCAGTCTTTGTAAATGAACATGTCGGTATAATAATACCGAGTTATTTTTGGGTTGTATGTTTAAGATAGCGTTGTCGGGAGCAGATCTCTACGGGTGACTTGCGTGGTTGATGTTCAAGAGCTGACCGTTTTACTTCAAAGATATTTTGGCGAGTATTGGTCAAACTAGCTAGATGAACGTAGATTTATAGTTTCTGCCCACGACTTCGTCTGCGTAAACATTCCTAGTACAAGTTAATAACAATAACCGTGTAATTAATACTAAGACCCTAATCGGCTTCATTTTATCTTATTTCCTACTTATATTGCCTTTACAAGCCAGGGGCTTACAAATAAAATCAACAAACACCATTACAATCTTTTACCTTAATTTGCCCGTTCCATACAAAGGGGATGTAATAAGCCCTGCACATTAGTATCCTGACCAATGGCGCGGCGGGTAAAAATGTGCGGCTTCCATGACATGCGTTACCCCTGACAAAGCGATGCCGCCAATAGCGACCTACTTTGTGACCTCCATTGTTAAAAGTGGACATGTGTTTCTTTGTTTGTTGATTTGGAGATACGGTTTTAATTATTAAATTCTGAAGAACAAACAGTTACACACTTTTTTTTTAAATTTGCCAAATGTAGGTACAGTAAAAAACTACATTGATACTGGAGTTTTCATCTACATAATTAGTGTGCTACATAAGGGTAGCTCACGATTATTATCCGAATTTCATAAATTACTACGTCAATTTGCCCGCAAGTGAAACTTATACGGCGAAAAATTCCTTCGTGACGCCAAGTAATGTAACTTAAAATAAATATATTTTATTGATTTCTTATTTATTGGTATCGTAGTATGAGCTTAGAGCATTAGGTTAAATGCTCTAAGAATATGAGCGAGCCGCACTCAACCGACACCATACTTTTATTAGCTGTACACTACTTTCCATTGAAATATAAACTTACATTACCAACTTTCGCTTGACCGGGATCGCAATAAAATCCTACCTACAGATTCTTTCTATGTTCGGTCATTGTTTTTACCAAACCCCAAAGATTTATAATATACATTTGTATGAATACATGAGCGTCGGCCGCGGTAATCCGGCAGTCGGGATTCCGAGATAAACTGTGCGTTTTCCGACACGACGTTAGCCGTAAATCTGACAAGATTGATGATATCTCTGACCCTGTACGCCTTCCTCCGGCAAGACATTGCACCCCGGTGTACAATAGCACCCCACAGACATTACCGGTGATTCGGTTAGTAATTAGGAGTGTTGTCGTGATTAGTAGGGGAGGTTATTAATTAAAATGTATTTGTGTATCGGCAGCTGGTATTAGTAATTTGTAAATTTAGACTTATTGATGGAAGCGGAAAATATTTTTATTTTGTTGTTTACGTTTCTCTCTCATCACACAGCTGCTTTGTATATCAGTTGCATAGAGACAAATATAAAAATACTGCCCCATTTGTCTAGTGGTCGCAAGCGCTACTGCTGGACATGAGGTCCTGGGTTCGATTCTTGAATCGGGCAATGTGTTATTGGGTTTTTTTTTACATTAGGAATTTCTCAGTAGTAGCCCACAGTCTGGATGGTGCCCGGTTGATGGCAATAGGCAGAGCCTCTTTTACACGGGACTTAGGTAAACGTATTTGGTGAAAGTGGATGTACCTAGTGTGGTCACATCTCTGCCTTACGTCTGAAACAAGGCGTGATGTTTTATTATGTTGCATATATTATCAAACATTCAACGTATAAATCAACCATGACACTCCTTCCACCGAATACCTACTTAATTCGCAAAGAAATCTTCAAAACCAATAACAAATACAATCCAAGGAATAAAATACTGAACACGCCAGCTAATTCGACCGGACTTGTGAATAATTTGTTCTTTGTTCGGCTCATAAGACCGATCGAGATATCAAACGAGTCACGTTCGCTCGAGTGGGTGGCGGCGGTCACCCACAAACGCACATTGTACTGCGTGACACAGTACAGGGAGTACAGAAGACTTCTGAGAAGGGGAACGATAAAAACTCTTTGTGTACGGTGCGAAAGAATCTCAAAGTAAAGCATGGTGTATTGTATACACAACTGTATAAAAAACTGTTGGACACTTATGTATTTATTTAATACTTGAAGCTAAAGCTTCTTCGTGCGGTTAGTGACTAACATGTTGTCAGAGTTTTTACGCTGCCTATGGACCTCTGAATTAGCTTCACATGTTGTTGAGAAAAATATCTCTCAGGCATCGGGATTCCTCACGATGTTTTCCTTCACGGATTTTTTGAGCACGTGATAATTATAGAAAACGTACATGAATCCGAAAAATCAGAGGTGCGTGCCTTGGGTTTGAACTCGCGACCCATGACTTGGCAGTCCAACGGTAACACCACCAGGCTATCACTACTTTTTAAAAGAAGCACGCTGACGAAAGCTGAGCCATTTTGTCACCTAAGGTGATGCGGAGACAGCAGTGGTGCATTTATGAAAAATTTTAAGAATAATAAAAAGATATACTGTTATAAACTATAAATGTAGGAACTGAAGTGTCCGTTTGTAATTTCAAAATATCATATACATAAGATTTTTACTAAATATATATGTAAGGATATACGATACTTATAACAATTTTAAAAAATCATTTTCATATTATTAAAAAAAAATGTATGTTTAGCTGTTTAGGCTTCCAGTGTGGTTAGGGCTGCAGAGACCCGATCCACCCCACTAATGGCTGAGGAGTACTGCCTTCTGAATCAGGCCTAACGAGAGCCTCAAAAGATGTAAATCGAGGGCTTTGGAATCATATCATTATAAGCTCTTAGATTACAGAACATAGAATTTAAATTATAGTTAAGTGCAGTCAGAGGCAAAATGTATGTATCGCAAATAATATACTCGTAGCAAACGGTTTGATGACTGGAGTGTTATTAGGAGAAAGCAGAACATATATTGTATGTTAGCTGATCCGACATACGTTGTAAATTTACATAGCTTATACAAAAATCCCATAGAAAAATGGACGTTCACTTTTTCCCGAATTTAAATATTTTCCGGGCAAAATTTCCAAATTTTCTTCCCATGAAATCTAGTTCGGACTATTTCAAAGATTAAAAAGTAGCATTTCATTTTTATTATAAATTTAAATAATAATAATAATAATAAATAACAATATCCTTGGACATTTCACACAACGCCATGTCGTCCAAATGTATAGATATTTACGTCAACCTCTAATGAGAGCAGTAAAGTGGAACAAAGCCTTTAAACCTACAGACTTAGAAACGTAGCCTTTGTATCAAGTGAGACTACGGCACCTTCGCATTCTAAGATTATACCGTCTGATTCGTCGGTTTCTCGTAGCACGTAGGCGGGCTACGGCGTAGCGCGTAGGCGGGTTACGGCGTAGCGCGTGGGCGGCCATTCATCTACTCGGATCTTGGCGTTATCATTGTTGTACAAGTTTTGGGCGCTAAATGCCGATATATAATTTAATTATAAATTGTTCAACGCTATTAGTTAAGCTGAATTGCTTGTGCTAATTTATATAGAATAAGATGTCTTTAAATAGGTTTGATCTATATTAAGAAGGTAGGCGATGTCTAAATTAATTAATTTGAAAATGATTTTGTTTTTGTATAAACTACACCCCACCCACACATCTACACATAAATTACAAACTCAATTCACACAAAATTAAACATAATGTAAACAACTTGATAAAATTGATTAAAGCGCTGTTCGTCCCTCCTACCTATTTTCTAATTTTGCTGTGCCCGACAGGGTTCATAATTGATTATTTTATTGTATTTTACCACCTGTATAGGTACATTATGGATTACTAATTAATACATGATTTTAATTGAATTGAATTAAAAATATCTCGTCAGTTTCACTCAGAGTGACAGTTGCTATAATTAACTTAATCATGTTTTCACCTCTGAAATGCAACGTGTGACGTAGGTCTTAATAAATATACCTTTTTACAGATTAAGTTACAAAATCTGAAAATAAATAACACATTTGCATACATTTGGTGTTAAGCAATTATGTTAAAAATCATGCAATCACAAGCTACGATTACTCGAGCTGATTGGACTCGAATTCATTTAATCCAATTATGTGTATGACTGTAAAATTACAGTAACTACGTAAAAGCATTGTTTTACACAATCGTAATGATTTTACAAGTGGCGAGAGTTTTATTAATGAATTTGTGTGATTTACGTTTTTGGCTTGGTACATAACGCTTAAATATGTATGGTTTTGCTTGTAGATTTACCACTGACTTTATACCTATATACGCATTGATATCTTATATGTACTAATTAGATTTGTTATTCTTAGTGTTGGTTGTCATGTTCATGTTCATAGGAAATAAGTTGTCAGTGTTTTGTCTGTGGTCCATCCATTGACAATTGTTTTAATGGTTCTGAATACGAGGTTTTTTAGCTGTTTTGCACGGATGTATCTAGTGACTAAGTGTATTTAAAAAAAAATGCATTTTGTTTCTGCAGAATAAATCTTTTTTCTTTCTTTCTCATAAACGTATATAAAAATCACCAATTAGGTCACAACTCGAATATGCTGCATTAATTTGTAATCCTTTTTACTAAAAATACACAACTTAGAAAATGTCCAGCTTATATTCCTCAAAGCTCCGCATTGTTGCTGCCACCACGACTTTACTTTCTCTAATTGACGCGAAAAGAATTTTGACGTGTTAAACTTACAAGTCTAGATCCCTTTTCCTAGAAGCTATGTTTCTTTATACCTTTGGTAATAAGAAATATGATTGCGTAGATCTCACTACTAAGATATGCTACGTTGTTCCGAGAACTGTCATTGGACCTGAGACGCGCCCACGTTCTCTTTTTGCCGTTTTATCCTGCCGCACTAACGCACACTTCTAGCTAAAAATTCCATCGATATATATGTACTACGCACAAATTCCAATATTTCAAATTTGCTAGATTTGAATTTGTTTACATTGTCTGCTAATAAGTTTAGAAGCTTGTTGATAAAATCGATTAGTAACTCAGATTTTTAAAGTAGGAACTGTAATTTTGATTTGTTCTTTTTTTAGAATTGTTTTAAAAATTATGTTTTTTTCTTCATTCTGAGAATATTTTTTTAGATTTTACTTATAGTCCAGTAGCCAAAAGAATATGCCCTTTGATAATTCTAAAGTTTTTTATTTTCACTGAGTGGATACCTTTAGTGAATTCAATGCTATGTACAAAAATGCTAACAGTTTAGAGTTATGCAATAGGTATAAAGTAGGTATTTCCTATTATTTCGTGTTATATCAATATTAGAAAATTTAAATTAAAATACAATACTGTTTTTTTATTAGTACTATCTAATGTACATAATAGTGAAAATGCTAACAGGTAGGTACTGTGGAACAATGGAAATCAGAAAATGACACGTAACTCATTCAATAAAAAATTTTAGTTTTCAAATAATTTCTTATATTCTTATGGGGATTAGTTATACCTTTCAGCAAAAGTTCTAACAACTAAGTAATATGCTGCACAAGTTATTGTATTTTTACTTTGCGATTAGCGACATATTGAATTTAAGTTTATAAATTTGCGCCTACATATTCGTAATAATAATCTCTGCTACCAGTCAAAAGTTTCAACAAATGCATATTATGGGTTTTGTTTAAATTGTAAAAACTATCTAACTGTTTTCACCGTGCAAGCTAACGAGTCGAGTAGTAGCAACACTCCCCCCCGCCCGCCATGAAACAAAAACAGGTAAAAACATAGGCGCATCAAATTAGCTAAACCTGGACATAATTCGATAACTGTAATTTTTTTTTGGACATCATTCATCATCATCATTATTAGATCTTGTTAAAATTAAAAGAATAAAATATATTAAAGCTCCGCATCATTATAGGAATACTAAAATCTAGCCCGTGAGACTACTCTAGAGGGGGAGGAGCAGGGGCGCTCCTGCGTCACGTCTACAAACCGGCCTGCCGATATTGATGATGGGGTAGAGTGGTTCCGGGAAGCCATGTCCGAGGTATGTGACGTATGCTATGAATGCTCCGAGTCTGGCTAGGCTGCGGTGGTGTATGATGGTGGTCGCAAGAGATGTGAGATGCTCTCCGGCTAGATGGACCGATGCCCTGAAGAAGGTAGCTGGTAGTGGTTGAATGAAAAAGAGAGATCATGCGCTGTGGCGCTCCATGAGGACAAGACATATTTCATTGTATTGGATTATTTTATTTTCTCGCAATCGTAAAGTAACACGCGGCGCTACAAACCCATTACAATCCGGATTTCTATTTACTCCATCGCTAAAGCTCGGCTACCTCATATATAATAGGTCATTTTAGCCCCTTGTATAACAACCTATTCTTTAATTTTGGCAAAAAGTATAGGATCGTAGGTGGGTAAGTAAGTAAGCGGGATTGTCCGAAAGGGTTTCTGTTACCCCGGAACACAAAGGGCTAAGGAAGGAACATGGATGGGTTTTAGTTAGTAAGAGTCTGACACTCTCTTCCGCTCCACCCAGAGCGGGAGCAGACATTGGATGATTTCCCAGCATGAAAAAAAAAAAAGGTGGGTTAGTAAGTATGGGTTGGGTATGTACCTATAGGTAAAAGCCGCAGTGAGATCATCGGTAGATATTAATTTTATTTGAAAATCTTTACACAAGTGATCGTAAACACCAATAAAGCTAAAGATGCACATAATACCAGATAGGTAAGCAGACATCATAATCATTTTACCACAACTTATATCTTCATAAAGACAGCTATGTAGAGAAATACCTGCAATTAACTTATTTTGTCTTTTCAGCCTACATTCACCACATCACAGTTCAACGCTGAATTACATACCCTACAATTAGCAAATTCCATATTTGAATTGTTTTTCTAATATTCGATGTGGTCGGAAAACAAAACACGCGCTGCCGCAGATCTCCGCATGTTTCATTGCGGGCGGGGAGTGTTGCTACCCAGTAGAGATGTACCTACGCGGCTCGTTAGCGAAAATAGTTATTCACAATTTGAACAAAACCCATAATATGCATTTGTTGAAATTTTTGTATGGTAGCAGAGATTATTATTACGAATATGTAGGCGCAAATTTATAAACTTAAATTCAATATGTCGCTAATCGCAAAGTAAAAATACAATAACTTGTGCAGCATATTACTTAGTTGTTAGAACTTTTGCTGAAAGGTATAAGTAATCCCTATAAGTATATAAGAAATTATTTGAAAAACTTAAATTTTTTATTGAATGAGTTATGTGACATTTTCAGATTTCCATTGTTCCACAGTACCTACCTGTTAGCATTTTCACTATTATGTACATTAGATAGTACTAATAAAGAAACAGTATTGTATTTTAATTTAAATTTTCTAATATTGTTATAACACGAAATAATAGGAAATACCTATTTTATACCTATTGCATAACTCTAAACTGTTAGCATTTTTGTACATAGCATTGAATTCACTAAAGGTATCCACTCAGTGAAAATAAAAAACTTTAGAATTATCGAAGGATAAGTGGTAAAAATATTATATCTCTACTGGACTATTAATAACTTTCACTTGTGTGTAAATAGTTCGTTAACAATAATTTAGTATTTAAGAAGTGGATGACGTCATGAGCGCTAATCCCTTTTTTTCTCACTACCTGTTTATTAAGGTGATTGTGTCACTGTTTTCTTTCCGAATTAACTAATAATGTTTAATGCCCCTAGCCAGATGGACCGGCGACCTTAAAAGGTTACCATGATAGACAGAGATGCGTCTGGCGGAGTACCGGGTGTTGTCGTCGTGGAATGGGTTGGGATAGGTCCAGCAGTGATTGTCGTAATTTGTAGTGTAAGCTTTACTTTTAAACCAACATAGTTGGGAAAAGGCTATATAGGCAGACGATGATAATGAAGATTTACTTTTAAAAATGTATACTTTACTTTTCATATGACTTAAACAGCAGAACGCTTTAAAATACTTAGTGTACTATATATTATACAGGATGAATTTGAATTCATGGGCATTAAGGGGCCATTGCACTCATCATTATGAACAACTTTCACTATGGGAACAAATCTGACTACGAAAAAAAAACAGCTGTTCCATGTCCAACCTGGACCACCACCTGTTATGCTCGGATGACTCGTCAATATGTAGGGAACAGCTAATTTTTTTTCGTGATTACAGATTTGTTCCCATTGTGAAAGTCCCCTTAAAATAATGCCCAAGAATTCAATTTCACCCTGTTAAATAGATAATTAAGATGCAATCAACCAAGGACTATTCATTCAGTGGTTAGAGCCAACAGAGAATATTCGAGAACAGATTGGTTAGTGTACTGAGAACAAAAGAATGCTTGTTCTTACACAGACAATAGGAGATGGGGCGCGTCTGACGTCCATCAATATACTAACTAGTATTCACCTCAACCTGTGCTTTGATTATACGTCACTAGCGCAATTGTTGAAGAGCTTTAGATTGCTGATAGCGTACTGCAAAAAATGGTGTGTCTGGTCTTACGAACAATGAGTAGATTCTACACGATGCCAGTTCATTAGTTTATGATTAATAATCACTTCAGGGGACACTGATTACACATAAAATTGTCTCCTTTTCTTCAGTTTTACTATTATCTAGTGGGTGGATGTAGTGGGTCAAATTTCCTTCGTCTTCATTTTGCTCCTTTTTTAAGTTATCTTAGACGATTTTTCAGTCTCGTTTAAATACGCCCATCTAAATTTTTATATAATTAACATTCTTCTCTCTTACTTTTTATTAATTAAATTAAAACTAATTTTGGATAGTAAACGGAAACATATCAGAGAGGAGCACGTGGCTAAGTACCAACAACCGCACAGGTCGATCAATTGGGCTACGGTTGCCGGGGTTGGCCGTGGATGGGTGACCATCTTTACACACCGAGACTCCTACGTGTCTTGGAAAGCACGTTAAGCCGTTGGTCCCGGCTGTCATTTGTGCATCTTTTTCAGTCGTTACGGGTCTTCAAAAGCCCGAAAATCTGACAGCCAGTCTTACCAAGTGGTATCGTATGGCCTAGTTACTGGGTTGTGGAGGTCAGATAAGCAGTCGCTCCATGTAAAATACTGGTATTCAGCTGTATCCGGTTAGACTGGAAGCCGACCCCAACATAGTTGGGAAAAGGCTAGGCAGATGATGATGAAACGGAAACATATCACATAAACGCGCGAGCCGAACGAACGCTTTTTCCAAATTGCTCGCAGCCACTTGACTACAATAAAGCTCTGATAACTTATTATTAAAATTGTACCTACATAGAATCACTGTTTTCACTTGAATTTATTTTACTTATTTCTGTTTCGGAAGCCATTTTGTTGTTAAGACACACAGAGCCACTAGCGATAACATTTAGAACTAAAATCTACTAATCTAACAAAGATGCTGTTTTGTAAAATAGCCAGCGGTTATATTTATAAAACCCGGTCAAGTGCGAGTCGGACTCGCGCATGTAGGGTTCCGTACCATTATCTATAAAAACGACAAAACATCACGTTTGTTGTATGGGAGCCCCCTCAAATATTTATTTTATTCTGTTTTTTAGTATTTGTTGTTATAGGAAACAATAATACGTCACCTGTGAAAGTTTCAACTGTCTAAATATCACGGGTCATGAGATACAGCCTGGTGACAGACGTAAGGATGGATGGAAGGACAGCGGAGTCTTAGTAATAGGATCCCGTTTTACCCTTTAGGTACGGGACCCTAAAAACAGGTAATTAAGCAATCCATCTCTGACATATATGTAATTATAGGTCCGAGCAAGCACCGTAGACTTTAGCCATAGTTAGTAAGTACTAAACATTCGTTACTATTGTGTGGTAACGTATTATATTTGGGCGTAATTGTTTGCCATCGTGTGTCGGCTCTACTGTATGCTCAGGGTAGGAAGTTATTAGTCTGTATGTCAATGAGACCTCTAGGTTATCTGCTAATATTCAGGCCAAGCGTCCGCTTGGAATTTCTGTTCGTCTGGTAATTAAGTATGTGACGTTTAGACGTTATGATTTCAGAGCTGTTTCAAAAGCAAATATGAACCTATTTCATAAATAAGGTTTGGCTCTTAGAATAGCAGTTATTCCAAACGTAAAACACTAATATTATAAATGTAAAAGTAACTCTGTCTGTCGGTATGTTACCTTTTCACGCCTAAACCGCGGAACGGAATTCGATAACATCTGGCAAAGATATTGATTATATTCCGGGGAAGAACATAGGCTGATTTTTGTCGTAATAATATCCCTATGTTATAGGGGATGAATAGGCGAAGTCATGGGCAAAAGCTATAGTTTAATAAATTAATGTAAATAATGCCTCGAGTCGTGTAATTTGGAATAAGAAATCAGTTATAATTATTTAATGTGCAATTCTTCAAATTTCTTAATGTGTAATTAAAAGAATACTAATGGACTAATTATGCGTTCTTTGAATTTTTTATACATTTTAATGAGCCTTCTGAGATTATTTAATGAAAACGAGCCAGTATTTTTCTTTGATTTATAAAATAGAAAGGCTATGTTATTTCTACGCGCATTTCTGTATATCCCATAGTTGTTTGTAAGAAAGTCGGTCGTGTTTCATTTTTAACTCAGGGCTACGTGTTTATAAGCGGGATTGTCCGAAAGGGTTACCGCTACCCCGGAACATAAAGGCCTTTTTTTTTTTTTTTAAGGCTGGGAAATCATTCAATGACTGCTCCCGCTCTGGGTGGAGCGGAAGGGAGTGTCAGACTCTTACTGACTAAAACCCATCCATGTTCCTTCCGTAGCCCTTTATGTTCCGGGGTAGCGGTAACCCTTTCGGACAATCCCGCTTACCCGGCAGGCTTGGCCCTGAGGGGCCCCTTCATATGCTGACATCTCTTTGAGGCGCGCGTGGAACATATACGCGCCGTACGGCACGGGTCTGGCGCTGATCGGACGGTGAGTCACCCATTACTCACCGCCCGCAGGCCCGCGCCTACGGTGGCCGGGAGTCGTCACGTGGCTCCCGACGCCCGGAGCGTCTCCCGCGGCGGCTGGGACGGGAGGACCTTTCTCTCTCCCATCCCGCCACCTCCTTCGCGAGCATAACTTTTTCGCAGAAGGAGGTGACTGCCTCCCACTCCCTCTCGCCCCGGACCATGGCTTGCACCAGGGCCGGGCGCGAGAGGTCGCCGCCACCGATCGCCTCTACGAGGACACGGCGGTGCTCCGCCCAAGCGGGGCAGGTTTGCACCGTGTGCTCCACCGTGTCCTCTGGGCGATCCTCGCAGTGGTGACACCCGGGCGTTTCCTCCCGCCTGATGATGTGCAGGAACCTCCCGAAACATCCATGTCCGGTGAGGACCTGCGTCAGGCGGAAGGTGAGGGCGCCGTGACGCCTCTCTAGCCACTCCTCAAAGAGGGGCCTTACCGCCACTATCGTGGCGTGCCCTGCGCTGGGTTGCGACAGTCGCTGATTCCAGGCCGCCATGAGATCGCGCCGGAGGTCCGTCCGCTCCGCCGCAATTTGCTGCGGAAGCGGAGTTTCCCCCCGGCTTAGTACCTCCGCGCGCCACTCGTACAGGCGCGCGAGGACTATCGCCTCCAGATCCCACGGCGGCAGTCCGGCAAGGAGGCTTGCCGCCTCGCCCGAGATCGTGCGGTACCCCCGGATTAGCCGAATGGCTACCACCTTTTGGGGCGCGTTCAGGTAGTGGGCGGCTCGCCGCCGTAGTGAACGCGCCCACACCGGGGCCCCGTAAAGGGCCATGGACCGCACGACTCCCGCGTAAAGCCTCCGGCAGGAGGCGTTTGGCCCCCTCAAATTGGGCAACAAAACATAAAGGCCTAAGGAAGGAACATGGATGGGTTTTAGTCAGTAAGAGTCTGACACTCCCTTCCGCTCCACCCAGAGCGGGAGAAGTCATTGGATGATTTCCCAGCCTTTTAAAAACAAAAGAGCTACTTGTTTATGCTCAGTTTAACGGAATAAAAATATATGCATGTTTTATCGGATGCACGTCAAATCGTCGACTAAAGTCGTCGTCGATTCTTCTAATTGATTAAAGTCAACACACTTCACACGCTTTCAAGTAGGAAATGTAAGTAGGTTAGTATGTGGCATCCTACCGTTGGTATAGTCAACCTCGTAATTGCTTTACTACTTTGACGACAATTCCCAGCTAATTAAGACTTCATAAGATTGAAATTACTATAACGCAACTTTTCAGATGACAGCGATGCGGTTTTTTCATCTAAAATCATCAGTAGCAGCCCGGAGCCTGGATTTGTGCCCAGTTGATGCATAACTGGCAAAATTTGGGTGTACCTATGATAGGTTAACCTTTTCCTAACCTTCAAGCTTCAGTAGTGGAATAGTTATTGAAGAACTGATTTTCAATTTGCCGTAATTGCTTTATAAACTCACGCGTTAAACCACAAATCAAATTATTAGGCTGATTTGTTGAGAGTCACAAGACTAGGTAACGAATGTACATAATTGGTCTAAACTATTCAATATAAAAATCGGTGAAAAGCAGCATGTCAGAGAGATATTCCTCAACAGTTTGTGTATGTCAAGCTAAGTCAGAGACCCATGGACAGCATAAAAAAATATCTGACACCAGGTTAGTCACTAACCTCACGAAAAGACGAAGGAGAATTAAAAAAAAGTTATATGATGACAACATTTAATTAATTTGCGATATATACATATAGTATAGTGGACTGAATTTGATTACGTTATTCTCAAATAAAATTTGGGTAGGTTATGCATTCTTCAAGATTTGCTTACGATTTTAACTTAGATGCATTCCACTATAAACTATATATGTATGAAAAACTGCAAGCAAAATAAAATAAGTCTCCTTTTCCATCTGAGAAAAGCAAATGTCCAGGAAATTACTCACGGAAATACTTTAGAATTCTCTACTAAAATTGCAAATGTGGAAACCTCTCAGACATACGCTCGTGACTGACTATTTGTCATGTACCCCCAATCCTTTATTCTTTGTTTTATATACTTCTTAGTACCGTTAACCTTTTAATACGAAAATTTGAAAAGAAAACTACTGTATTTTAGGCCTAGGCAAATATTTTTGACTACAAAAAATTTGTTTAAATAACAGTACCATCGCATTTGTACCAACTTTTATAGGAGATAACGTACAGCGTAGGTACAGAGGCCTGCACATCAAGTTACCACAATTCGTCATATTTCTTTGATAGTATTTCAACTTTATTGCAAAGATATAAGGTTCATTTTTAATTAAGAAAATTTGACAGTTAGGGATAGCTTGATGTGCTGGCGTCTGTACATTTAAGTACTACATAGAATAAAAAAAAATATCACACATTATAGTCAATGGTTTTTGAATTCGTGAAACAGTACTCATATTATAAAACACAGTTTAAATGATATTTACGTAACTGTCCCTACATTAAGTAAGCAAAAAGGTCAAATGTCAATATGTCAGCTTTTTAAAACTTAAAACGGCATACTGACCTTTAGCACTCGAGTTAAACTCGCGCTTGGCCGGATTTTTAATTAATCTTAGGAAATCTGAGCGAAGGAAAAACACGGGTAAAAATATGAACAAGCCTTTAAATATTAATATTTAATTTCAGTTAATGTGCTTTTTATACAAAACATTTACCTCTTTCATTTTGTTGTCTATTTAATAATGTATCTTAGAAGCAAAGTACTTAATGGCGTTTTAATTCAAAATTTCGTTCGCATTATTTTATTAACAAAATCAAAATGTATGTTAGTGAAACAGATACTACTAATATTAAATTCCTTTCCTTGTTTTCGATAAGGTAGAAACAGAAAACGATTTTGTTGATTAATATTTTGTTAAATTTCCATTCAATCTATTCAGAAAAGTGTCTACTTTCCGGTATAAATTAAACAGCGAATTTTCACTAATTGCCTAAGCATTCATTAGTCAAATTCTGAATTAATTATTGGCGTCCCAATTTCCTGCTTTATCTAAGTAACGACAGTACTTGGCGTACTTGCAATTACATCGGTATTCGTCCCGCGTTTCCCTGCGATTATTATGACCCGTCCAAGTTGCGGTCGCCTCTTGCCCTATATATTTCAGGACACCGGTACACTGGTGCATTAGAGCATAAGTTTGTTCTCAGTGGGTTTTGGTTAAACTGTATCTACTTGTTTGTAGCTGGGTCAGTTTTAATTTATGTGAAAAGGTTTCGTTCAATTTTATCATTATTATTTTAAGACACGGTTGGCGCAGTGGTTGAGCGATTGACTGCTGCGCACTATGCCGCGGGTTCGATTCCCGCACGGAACAAATATTTGTACGACCTGCAAGTATTTGTTACGAGTCTGGGTGTTTTTCTTTCTATAATATGTATGTATTTACAAAAAAAAAATGTATATTAGTAGTTTATCAGCCATCTCGTTACCATAATACAAGCATTAGGTTGGTTAGTTTGGGACGATATGTCCAAGGATATTATTATTCTTCTGTAACACTGAAGTAAAACAGGGTGAAAACACAACTGAAATCGCACAAGTTATGCGAACATAATGTATGGAACAGCTGACTTTTTTTCGCGTTTCCAGATGTGTTCCCATTATAAATAACAATAATTGTAATAACAATAAAAATATAATAATAATAAAAAATAATAGCAATATAGTTAATTGTAATAACTTTAGCCTTTTAACCTCTTAAAATATTGCCCATAAATTCAATTTCACCCTGTATAAAATATGGTAGTCTTAAACCTATTTTAATTTACGTGGCTTATGACTAGTAATAATATTAAGTAACAAATTATCTTTTCTTCTAAAACATTTGGCAGGAAACTACCTACATTTTAAATTGATATTAAATAAAATGCAGTTACATTTTGAAGAAATAGTATTTCTTAAAAATGTTGCAGTGGAGGTCCAATGTGAGCAGTGGTGGGCTAATGGTAACGGTCGCAGATTCGAACTCCGACAGGTGCTTTACTTTGTGTAATTTTTTTTAACACTGTTCTCAAAACGGTGGATAAAAATATAGTGAGGTAACCGGCATGTACACACGGCTACACATCAAGCTATACAAAACTGGTTTACGCTGGTCTCGCATCGTACGGAAATCCTATACAATGCGAGATCAGCTTAAACTGGAAATGTATAGCTTGATGTGTAGCCGTGTGTACTAGAAACAAAAATTCGATGGCATGTGACAACTATCATCCCGTACTGAGCTGGCTGGATCACGGCCCACCGACTGTGACACGGGACTGTGTCCCAGCAATGGGAATATTACAGGCTGATTATACTACTATAGGTGCCTACTTATTTGCCAAAACAAGCAAGCCTCAATAAGCCTGGACAAAACGAGCAGAAGAAGACAAAACAGCGTTATAATTATTGCACCTACTTTTTAATTCATTGGCCAGCCTACATACCAAAAACAGCACGTTTTCCCTCCTTAAATCTCACATTTACCCGACCCTTGTTACATAACAAATTCAGAGAAGATTTGCGTCGCATTCCTCGCACATTATAATTAGGTATACATAAACAGGTAGCACAGTAAACACACACGATCGGAATAACAACTAGGTAAACCTCAGCTAGGCTAAGTCCTGTGCCGCGGAAACACAAACTTGGAATACATTGTCTCATTAGGACGAGCCCATGTAATGAATAGTATATGCAGCGCGGGCGCCGGGCCCCGAGATATTGCATAATGACCAAACGAGTCTATAGGGCCCCAACTGCAGATAATTCTCGCTTGAATTTCGTATAACTTTGTGTAAAGATAAACGGCGAATGCTCTGCGAAAGTAAATTTTCTATTGTTTCAGTCAGTTTGCATATCCGTTTAGGTGTTTATTTATCTTTGTGCATAATAAAAGTACAAAGGCAGACTTAATACCCTAGGGATTCTTTACCTGTGAACCAAGGGTGGCGGAGAAATAGCAAGTAGTGAAAACGTACCGTAGTATTGTTATTTTTTCAATTCAAATTGAAGGAACTGAAACTGAAAAGAAGGAACTGACAACAAATAGCCGATAGAAGAAGTAGGAGGAATAACTTTGGAACCTTAACATAATCAATACTTATCACATTACTGTAAACCTGGAACAGACTTCAAACAATATTTTTGAAATATGTAATACCCTTTTCACTTACCAGCTTGAAGAAGTGCTTGAAGTAGAAGAAGCTTCCATACGTAACTACCTTTTAAAAGGGGCGACTAGAATTAATTCTATTTCTTGTTCATTTTGACGTTCAAAAGTACCTTTATTGTGCCTATTTGAAATAAATGATTTGATTTTGAAGTGTTACTAGAATAGTGTTTAACACGTTAGACGCCACGCCGGTCACCGGTGAGCCGCGAACAATTGTTTTTCTATTGTGTCTGCTGCGTGGCAGTCAATGACTTAAAAAATTACATTCAATAGGGTTAGTTAAGTCTTAGGCGCTAGATTTTAACATATTCCCTGGAACACAAATTTTATTCCGTGTGTCATGTGGTCCAGTCTCATCCCAAGTAATGAAACACATTTGGACGTGTTTTGGACGTACGTTTTATTATGTACCTACGTATTATCTATTGTCATGCCTAAGCTCTTGCCAATCCCTCATATGATTCACGTAAGTAATTTGTAACGTTGTAGGTTTTCGAAGGCACGTGTAGTATATATTATTATGTCGGTACTTCTAGTAATACGATCACAACATTACAGGGAACCTAAATCTTATGTAAATACAAAATCACTTAAACTAAGTAGGCCGTAACAGTATATCTTGTACCTAATTCAATAATTAATTACCTAATTAGTTCAGGCGGGAGTTTTGATTACATTAATTTACTTGGAAACCCAGTACTTTATGCTTACGAGTACATGCTTAGGCATAAGGTGTTTTATTAGGAAAGGATGATGGGATAAAATTAGGTAAGGTTTTATTGGAAACTAGCTGACCCGACAGACGTTGTCTTGTTGTCCTGTTGTTCTACCTACCCTACCTTTCGACCTAAATTTTCTCAACCTTTCAAATCTTCCCTGGACTACGACAAACATTTCAACACCAAAATCAGATAAATCGGCCCAGCCGTTCTTGAGTTTTAGCGAGAATAACGAACAGCAATTGATTTTTATTTATATAGTTTAATGTACCTACCTATAAATGAATACATTTTTTATTGCCATAAAAAGGTTACAGAAAAGTTGAAACCCTGGCTCTCCAGCTAGGTAGAGTAGGTACCTGTATTTCAGGAGCCAAGAGAATGTAGGTACTCAGGTAAATATAATAATAGGTGCAATGAAAAGTACCTATGATCCGATGGAAGCACAAATTATTTTATTACTACTTTATCTTCTTCTTCTGTTATTTAAATTAACGTCCTTTTTGTTTTAACTTATTAATAAAACATGAAGACGACTAAAGATTGCTATTTTACAATTTAAAGTAGCAATCTTTAGTCGAATTCATATTTACTTCATATTTCACGCTACAAAATAAGAGTGTCTTTACATGGCTATCTGTTCGTGCGGTATCGTCCTTTGCAAGCAATCCAGACTCACCGCTTCATTAGTTCACAAAGGGTAGTTGTATGCAAGTGCGGGGTACGCTGCCGTCTCAGTGGTCCCTAACCACTTTATAGTGCAAGGGTTATTGCCCTCTATTATTAGGTAGCATAGGAAAGATATTTGTTTAAATTGAATTTGTTGATAGGTGTCGTTTTGCGACTTTCTTGTGAATTTGCTCTTGTATGATATATCAACCGAGTATTTTGAAGACCAGTTTATACAAAGTTTTAAAAGCGAGCAAGCCCTACTGCTGTGCATGATGTCCTGAGTTCGATTCCCAGGTCGTGCAATGTTTTATTGGGTTTTCCCATCTGGAATTTCTCAGACGCAGCCTTTTTTTTTTGAGGGTGGGAAATCGTCAAATGATTCCGCCTCCCGCTCTGGGTACAGCGGAAAGAGTTTCAGACTCTGACTCTTACTGACTAAAACCCATCCATGTTCCTTCCTAAGCCCTTTGTGTTCCGGGGTCGCGGTAACCTTTTCGGACAATCCCGCTGAATGCTGAAACCTGGCCTATGGTCTGCCAGCCGTTTTTTTTTAAGGCTGGGAAATCATCCAATGAATTCTCCCGCTCTGGGTGGAGCGGAAGGGAGTTGCAGACTCGTACTGACTAAAACCCATCCATGTTCCTTCCTTAGCCCTTTATGTGCCGGGGTAGCGGTAACCCTTTCGTACAATCCCGCTTACCCGGCAGGCTTGGCCCTAAGGGGCTTCTTCATATGCTGACATCCTCTTTGAGGCGCGCGTGGAACATAATTATACACGCCGTCCGGCAATGGTCTGCCAGCCTTTTTTTTTATTTTTTTTTTTTAAGGCTGGGAAATCATCCAATGACTGCTCCCGCTCTGGGTGGAGCGGAAGGGAGTGTCAGACTCTTACTGACTAAAACCCATCCATGTTCCTTCCGTAGCCCTTTATGTTCCGGGGTAGCGGTAACCCTTTCGGACAATCCCGCTTACCCGGCAGGCTTGGCCCTGAGGGGCCCCTTCATATGCTGACATCTCTTTGAGGCGCGCGTGGAACATATACGCGCCGTACGGCACGGGTCTGGTTCTGATCGGACGGTGAGTCACCCATTACTCACCGTCCGCAGGCCCGCGCCTACGGTGGCCGGGAGTCGTCACGTGGCTCCCGACGCCCGGAGCGTCTCCCGCGGCGGCTGGGACGGGAGGACCTTTCTCTCTCCCATCCCGCCACCTCCTTCGCGAGCATAACTTTTTCGCAGAAGGAGGTGACTGCCTCCCACTCCCTCTCGCCCCGGACCATGGCTTGCACCAGGGCCGGGCGCGAGAGGTCGCCGCCGCCGATCGCCTCTACGAGGACACGGCGGTGCTCCGCCCAAGCGGGGCAGGTTTGCACCGTGTGCTCTACCGTGTCCTCTGGGCGATCCTCGCAGTGGTGACACCCGGGCGTTTCCTCCCGCCTGATGATGTGCAGGAACCTCCCGAAACATCCATGTCCGGTGAGGACCTGCGTCAGGTGGAAGGTGAGGGCGTCGTGACGCCTCTCTAGCCACTCCTCAAAGAGGGGCCTTACCGCCACTATCGTGGCGTGCCCATGGTCTGCCAGCCTGGAGTATGGATTTGTGCATGGTTGATATGGTTGATGGCAATAGGCTCGCCCCCTATTACATGACGCTAAAACATATCCGGCGAAATGGGGTTGTTACTCTGCGTAATCCTTCGGGGATCAGGCCTGATGTTGTGCGTGTGTGTTTCTAAACATTTTCGTTGCGTGCAAACTTTAATTTGAAAATGTTTTTAAAACTAAAAGCTTTGATACTAAACTGTATTTACGTTAAACGAATTTCTGCTAGATTGCATTATTTTTATTTGATTCTTTCTTTTAATCATTGTTGAGAAACTGACAGCTTTGGTTAGTTTTTCAAATCGTTGGTCTGAAAGCTGTTGATAAGTTATACACAGATTTTGTTATGTAGTGTCGATATAAGGTTGTGAAGGTCAGATAGGTTGTCGCTCCATGTAAAATACTGGTATTCGGCTGCATCCGGTTAGACTGGAAGCCGACCCCAACATAGTTGAGAAAAGGCTAGTCTGATGAGCGTGTTACATTTTAAAACACCATTAGTTACAATAAAATTGATATCGAAACCGTTATCAAAATGTAACAAATATTCCTTTTTCGAACCACATTTTGTTCATAATTAACATTTTAATTAATAGGATTATGTGGGTATTTATTTGTAACAGCGACCTAGTATTAAATTGTGTACTCGTTACCAGTTAATCAGAATGTACATGCAAGGGCCTAAATTAGTGAGCAAGCGTGGTGAGCTGGTGAATTATAATCATAGATAATCATCTCCTAACAAGATCATCTTGTTAACAATAAAAGATCTTAGCGATGCTGCGAGCAAGATACGGTTAAGGACTGATATTTATATGAGTAACTAGTTGAAGACTCTCTCGGGTAGTTTTTCAAACAAATTTCAACCCCGATTTCACCCCTTTATGGAGGGAGTTTAATAATATCCTTTCTTAACTGACGTTTCCTACTCATAATCCATCTCTGTGCCAAATTTCATCTTCGTAGGTCGAATAGTTGGCGGGAGGAAACGCCCGGGTGTCACCACTGCGAGGATCGCCCAGAGGACACGGTAGAGCACACGGTGCAAACCTGCCCCGCTTGGGCGGAGCACCACACGGCGGTGCTCCGCCCAAGCGGGGCAGGTCTCGTAGAGGCGATCGGCGGCGGCGACCTCTCGCGCCCGGCCCTGGTGCAAGCCATGGTCCGGGGCGAGAGGGAGTGGGAGGCAGTCACCTCCTTCTGCGAAAAAGTTATGCTCGCGAAGGAGGTAGCGGGATGGGAGAGTGAAAGGTCCTCCCGTCCCAGACGCCGCAGGAGACACCCAGGGCGTCGGGAGCCACGTGACGACTCCCGGCCACCGTAGGCGCGGGCCTGCGGACGGTGAGTAATGGGTGACTCACCGTCCGATCAGCACCAGACCCGTGCCGTACGGCGCGTATATGTTCCACGCGCGCCTCAAAGAGATGTCAGCATACGAAGGGGCCCCTCAGGGCCAAGCCTGCCGGGTAAGCGGGATTGTCCGAAAGGGTTACCGCTAACCCGGAACATAAAGGGCTACGGAAGGAACATGGATGGGTTTTAGTCAGTAAGAGTCTGACACTCCCTTCTGCTCCAGCCAGAGCGGGAGCAGTCATTGGACGATTTCCCAAAAAAAAAAAAAAAGGTCGAATAGTTTTAGAGATTTCGTGATTAATCAGTCAGTGATTATATGGATGAGTGATGATTTCTTCGCTTTTGTATTTTAATATCGATGTCAAAAAAGTTTTATTGTACGGGCGGGATGACCTCTTTATTATCATTTCATACGGAAAAGTTCTTTCCTTTGGAAAATGTATTTATCAAGCTAAAAATAAAAATTCAAGTTATATTTCATCGATTCGCTGCTTTTTATATGCAGTCAGACGTTGAAACTATTATCCAATTAGGTACATAAAGACTTGCTATGAGTCGACATAGTAATAATCTTTGAAATGATTACCTTATTACTGTCAATTGCCAGGGTTATTGCTCAAAGCTATACGCTGAAACTGGTAATGTATACTTTCTCGTCCTTTTAAGTTTTTAAGACTTCAAGCTGAAGGCCTGAATTTTATGCTATAGTTGTTCAGTGTTTTTTAATTCAGTAGCGTTCCGTGATTTATGATATCTTGTCCTACAAATTGAAAAAGTTCGTCACACTGTAAAAATGATTTTGAAACCGTATTTGACGGATCTTATGTGCAAGAGTAAACAGTTTAGTGGTTACTTTAAATGAAGTCTTCAAATAAACGTGGAATGGGCTAGTTGGCTATGTTGTTAATTTTCTCTGCTAATTTTCCAAAAAAATAATCTGTTGTAAAGCAATCATTTGGATTTTTTTTTGTTTTCGTATTTATTTGTATAGTTAGTAATTTAAGTAAGTACATAGTGTAAATAGTTAATTATATAATAATAAAATAAATAATCGAGTAGGTATTGAAGCGACTAGAATCAATTCTATTTCTTGTTCATTTTGACGTTCAAAAGTAGGCTACTTGTGCCCATTTGAAATAAATGATTTGACTTTGACTTTGACTTTGTATGGGACAACTGAGATTTTATGGCGATTACCATGTAGATCCTATTTACATTTTTTTTCTGTTTTATGGCCTGTACACTGTACACTCTTAAATAACAATAGGACTTCACACTTCTGATACACGCTATATAGATACCACGTTTGAGGTTTTTACTAAGTTAACTTAATGTATTTATGTAAACCCTAACTTCTATTATACCAAATAGAAATTTCGCCCCTCCCTAGTCTGCATAATCTCAACAATACTTCGAGAAGATTGAACAATAAAAACTTGAAATGAAAAGCCATTACATCGAACTTATCTGAAAAGAGGTCGAAAGGTCTAACAGTCATGCCACCTATATACAGAGGACAAATGCCAATTTCTGGGCACATAAGCTTTGACTTTTGTAAGTACGAACTGAATTATTGTACTTTGAAATTAGTTTTATTGTTTACAAGCTGTTTTTTATTGGTTTTACAAAAGACTGTGTTAACTCGATGGGTACGTAAAAGATTTTAATTTCAATTATGTATGTTTTTGTAATCTTCAAGCACGTAGGGCGGATTTAAACTGAATTCAAGAGCATGGAAGTGTTTAATCATGGTTTACGTGTTGATTGCGTTTCGCTGCATTGGTGAAATTCGCAATAAGTGGTGAAATAAAATATCGTTAGGGAACCTGAAGCTAATAGTCTTACTTAAATCGCCAGTATGCGGGTAATCAATGCTGGTTCCTATTCTGTTAGAAGTAGGTAAAAAAATTCGTAGTTAGTACCTACCTACTAGTTATAAATATTAACAATGAGTATAATCGTAATATGTACAGAGAGTGACCCGTGAAATAATATGCAAAGAAAAAGTATGAAATCATTGAAGCATTAGGTTGCTTAGCTTGGGACGATATAGCGTTGTGTGAAATGTCCAAGGATATTATTATTATTATTGAAAATTTCCCAAAAATAATTAAAAATCGTTTGTCTAGCTCTTAAACTACGAATAATCGCTAAACATTCATGTTTTCGATTCAGCAAGCTCTTGGAGATAAACTTTGATTTTTTTTGTTGAACATCATAATTATCACGGGCCACCGTAACCGCTGTGTAAAATGCAAAATGTAAATGTAAAGTGCAATATCTAGAAGTTAATTGCCATCGAGTTACTGTGACATAAACGACGTCGAATACAACCGCCTTTTTTCTAGGACTAGATTAGTTATATTGAGGACCGCGTAGGATGTAAGTGCTGTACCATACATTTTGTAAAAAATTCAAAAAGAAAAATCTATGCCCAAAAAACGTGGGTTTACGTGTCACAATACATGCACAAATACAAAGGTATACTGGTTCGAAAATATTAACTTTTAGGGTCGGTATAAATATGCAATCACAAGTAAATTAAATACAAACATCGTTTAAATTTCATAACTCTACCATTTAAACGTTTACGAGCAAAATCCAGGACAAATGCAAGAGACTGCGCGTTAAATGCAGTTGATTAGTCGTAAATACTGGATTCACTGACTGATTGCACAGCTGTTCTTAAAATATGGCGTGAGATACGATTACGGTCGGCTATTTTTTATAGATGCAATAAAAAAAACTACTAGCATCTGCCCGCGACTTCGTCTCCTTGGACTTAGAAATTGGGTCCAGAAACTGAGATTAACAGGATCCTATGTGTTAATCCAGGTTATAAACTATTCGTGTGTCAAATTTTATCCAAATCTGTTAAGCCATTTTTGGGTGGTTTTTTTTTTTTTTTTAAGGCTGGGAAATCATCCAATGACTGCTCCCGCTCTGGGTGGAGCGGAAGGGAGTGTCAGACTCTTACTGACTAAAACCCATCCATGTTCCTTCCGTAGCCCTTTATGTTCCGGGGTAGCGGTAACCCTTTCGGACAATCCCGCTTAATTTTTGGGTGGTGGAGTAACAAACATCCAAACTTTCACATTTAAATCCTACTAATATTATAAATGCGAAAGTTTGTGAGGATGGATGGATGGATGTTTGTTCCTCTTTCACGCAACAACTATTGAAAGGATCTGAATGAAATTTAGCACAGAGATAGATTATAGTCTAGAATAGCACATAGGCTACTTTTTATCCCGGAAAAATGTATGGTTCCCGTGAGATAATTTCTTACAAATACGCGGGCGAAGCCGCTGGCAAAAGCTAGTAATATTATAAATCACGGTGCAGGATATGCCTTTACCAGAAGTGGTCATCGTATTAATAGTTCAGCAGCTTCAATATCAACATATAACAGGATTGTGGCGGAATATAGCATAATGTTCGGCGTGAGTGTGGTAAGACAGCGGCGTCTCTATTATCAGTGGCTATAAAAACCACGCAACCTTCGACATGATACTCTGCTAGAATGACAGTAATCAGCTAGTGTCATTCTTAGCCGACCTCTTTGGTGGTTCCTAGTAACTTTGTAACGACACTGGGGGTGCCACTTGCTGCGCCAACATATTTATATATTTAGTACAGTACAATACTGTATTGTATAGCTATTTTTTTGTCATAACTATTATTAATTACACGTATACCACGTGCTCATAAAATTTCATTAGTAGTTACTATTTTATTCTGTTATGTATAATGGTAATGCTTCACTAAGTTGTGTTACAGTTGAATTAGGCCAGTACATTGCAGAATTTCTATGAGATAGGATTGGTATACTCTAATGGGGCTAAATTACATTGATTTCAGGATTTCTCTTTGAACTTTTTTTGTAGCAGATTGTGCTAGCTCGAGTTTGTGATTACATGAGCTACGAGTGGTATTATTGACGTACTAAATTACCGAATTTAGCTCACGAATCGGTAAAACAAACAGACGCAAAACATTGGGTATACGTCCGTTTCTTTGAGTGTTAATTGAAATATCAATTTAGCTCGAGTTTCCAATCCAAATGTTTACATGCAAACTGAAAATCTGCACATTCGAAAACCATGCTAGTCTGAACTACAGTTTTGCTAAGATAATCATTTATTGTTGAAAACAAACAAACAAACAAGCTCCAATAAGTTACTTTTGATTGACTTTCGAGATCTGACCTAAAATTTGTTGATATTGGGTATTTATTGCCCAGGGGAAGACGAAATGAAAAAACAAATGTTGGTTGCCAAGAGCTATTTATTTACGGACCCTACTCAGGTAGTTTAGATATTTTTTTATGGTCAAATATCAATCGGTAAGGGCTTCTATTTGCCTTTGCCGTGGAGGGTTGAACAACGTCAGTGATTGATGCTACTCGCTGGCAAGACTAGCAATTTTACGGTCAAGAAAAATTTATGTGTTTAGCTAGACACTACTATGTTATTTCAGACTAGGGTTCCTTGTTGATTTATGTGGCTAGGAAAAGATCTCACAAATTAATGTGTGTGGTTAGATATATAAATAAGTACTTACTTCTTCGGCGAAATGCGGGTGATCTGTAGGAACATCTCTAGTAAACCCTTCAGGGATTACAAGCGTGATGTTAGGTAGTAAAGTAGTATTTACTACTTTGATTCCATGACCGTAGCGGAGATCAGCAGTAATTTTTTTTATTTTATTTTATTCATCATGGGACAATAAACAGCTACAATATAAAATGTTACAAGAATAGTTAATAATAATTAAACAATATTGCAGCCCACTACATTATCCACATATTAGCAAAAATATGATAATAATATGGTAATAATGAGTGCCGCTAGAATGGCAGTACAATTAAATTAAAGTATAATTAAAATTAACAGTATAATAAATACAAGAAAAGAGAAAAGAAATGTCATGCAAATAACAATTAATAAAGCATGTTGGCTTTATAACAACAGAATACTCCCTAACTGAAAGGAAGATTTTTTAAACAAAACAAAGTAAAATGAGTGATTAATACATAAATTAAATGAGTACGTTAAATTAAATGAATATATTAGATTAGTCTACATTCCTGTTATAATAATTTTTATTGTTTATAATTTGTAATACATTATACTTAAATTTTGATTTAGAGCATACAAAAATGTCTGTGTCAACAAAGTTACAGTTGTAAGATTCTACCATACGACGGATAGGACAGCGCAGACCAGCATTAGTTCGGCAAGAATTGAGAGCAAATAAAGTACCAGCACGGACACCGCGTCTATTAACCGTGCGTGGGACCGCATAACAGAGTTTACATGTGAGATCTATGCTATCAAAGTCACTACGGACGATACCATACAATACAGATGCATCTAGGTATTTACGTCTATCCTCCAGGCTGTTCAGCTTATATCTATCAAGCAGCACTGAATAGGATAAATATACTTTTTGACACCTGTAATGCATAGCACGCAGAAATCTACGCTGGACTCTTTCAATTTCATCTTTATATTTTTGGTAAAACGGGTTCCAGACAGGGACGGCGATAATTGTTGTAAGTGTTGGATTACTCTCGCAGTTTGGAGACAGTTTGTTTATACTCGAAGTACCTAATTGTGTATGTCTTAGAATAATGTCAGGTACCTATTCATCTGGTTGCTATTGAAATCCTCTTATGGATTGTTATAGATCGAACTGTAGCCTTTAAATCAGTAAACATATCCCATAGGAGCATGCTGGTAACATCATACCGTAAACACAAACCAATCTGATTGATATTGATTACCTCGGCAAGGGTTAATGTGTGGTAGGGGGAAAGTTTATGAGATATGATGTGTTTTGTGAGGTCCCTAGCGACGGATATTGCATTTGAGCTGTTGTTTATGTCATCCACTAAATCCCGTCCTCGTTGCCACTGCTAAATAAAAGACGTGCTCTCGGCACAGCGGTTATTGCGAGACTAGCTCGGCTGACTTATGAAAACAACAGAAGTCATATTTTCCTGGTACTAGCTAGCCAGTAGGTAACAGTGTAAAGGAGGTGTGAAAAGAAAATAAAAACTATATGTTGTTTCGTATTTTATTTATTGAAGATGTAGGTACAATGTAACTTACAGAAGGGAGATTTAGAAGATATTTACAAGGTGTTAAGGTAACATTTAAAATTTAGTTAATACTTTTAAAATGTCCGTGACTAACCGTAAAATAATCTAAGAAAAATAACATTTAAAATAAAGTCAAGCTGAAAGAATGAAAAAGCGAAACATAGCCATGTAATAATAGTTAACAATTTGTATTCATGTAAATAATATTTTTAGAGATTTTCAATGTTCCTAAATCATTTATTAATAACTATAAAAATTATTGCCCTAATCAAAACTTTAACTACATCTTATGAACGTGCACAACATTTAACAGTGATTAAAGTTATCTAACAACTAGTGAATTACCTAAACAAATAAATATTCTTATTTATTTAAAAGATTAACTTAATATAGATCTTATATTAAACTTAACTAGGTATATTATTGAAAATTTTGATATGTTTGATATTCTTGTTTTACGCAACTCGTTGAAATACTTCAAGTACAGTCGTGTGCGAAAGGGAAATGTACATTAAAATCAAAATGTATGTACACTGTTGTACGAGTATATTATGCAGGTATGTAAATGTGAACACTGTTTTCAAAACTTTTAATGACTTGGAAATTAACTAAAATACTGTTTTTGTAGGCAGTTCTGTACACAATTATATGTGCTTTTAATGAAGATCGTTCGCGAGGCTTTTCTCTTAATAAGTAATTCTATTTTTGCATCACTGTACTTGAAACAATTTCAACAACCTGCTATAAAATATGCAGCAAGTGCTTTATTAAATTCCATTGTAAATACATTAATTTAATTTTCAATAGGTTACTGAAATATCATCACGAATTTTCTCGTAAATGCGCCAATAAAAGGGTCAATAAAAACATATAAATATTCGTTGATTCTGGATTTTGGAAGCAAATATTCTACTTAAAAATAATTTCACCCTTACACCGACTGCGCCTCGTTCCGACTCAACATTGCGGGTAGGTGTTCCGCCTTGCAAAGATCAAGTACCCTACGTTATAAGATATGAAACACTCAGATGTGTCATTTTAAAATACGATTAATTCAGAATTTTCTCGTAAATAATTGTCAGTTATAAGAATTTTTCAGTAAAATTTTACTCACATATCAATTTATATGGTTGAATCAATTAGATTGAATTCCGTGTTAATTTCTAGTCCACGCTTTCTATTCAAATGATGAAGTGACATTGGAATCGTATATTAAATACGATTCCAATGTTGTTCCGATCTTTATCACGAATATTCCGATTTAAAGTAATGTATCCGTATACTGCCTAGCATTTATGTTTTATCAAACTGGTTCATCGATAGTTTTTTAATTAAACTTTGGTTTAGCTGTTGAAACTTGTGTCTTTTACTCTAGAACCATCTTTTGAATTCGTAAATTTTAAAATTCTGTCACATTCGAATATATTCAAAAGTATTGAACTGAAGGTTTCAATTGTTAATTTTCAGTTTTTGATTCTCAACAGCACCACCAAATAACAGAAGTTATTTGGATTTCACTACGCTACGCTGTTGCGTAGCTCAATTGCTACGGCGTAGCATACGTGCTACGACCGCTTGATTTCAACTTCTTTGGAATGGTTTGGGAAGGTAAGCCTCGCAATGGCTGATTATAATGTCCAATCTATATTGTATTATTTCCCGATTTTAAAAATACGTTCAATGGGTATAAGTGATTTTAATAAATTTACTTTAATTCCTGCATGAAGAATAAGAATAATTGCTTCATATTTTCCCATATAAAATGCATACGAAAAGTTATACGTATATAAAATTTAAATAGATATATAAATATCTGTTTTTCAATAGATTTTCATGCGAACAAAACATTATATTATACATTCCCACATAATTACGGGTAGTTTACATTCAAATAACCCCAAATTACGAGAAATGGTAATGAAAAGAACAATATTATTCCTAAAGGCGTTATCGGCACGTATAGTTATAACGGGACATTTAGACATGTAAACCCGGTGTTTCACATATTACAAGATACTTAAAGCTTTAAAAAGCTGTGTTCAGGGCTCGCCGTCTCGCGTATTACCTATGGACATTTTATGCTAAATAGGTAGTACTTAGACTTATTAAACTAACTCTTCAGTCTTGGACGTTACACTTAAATAGAATACTTCTAAAACCCGCGTCGAATTTATTCTCTCCAAAACTTGTAAATTAAGTAGAGTCTGCGTGTTTAAACTATTCCATGGCGTAACTCAAAACACACCAAAGATAAAGTTATGAAGACTACAATCTATGGACACACAATACTGTGGATTATTTTAGTGATCGTCCTTGTATACTAACGTATACATACAATTTAATATCTCGACTACGATTTAATTTCATTGCTGAAGGTTATTTATTTGATATAGATTAAGTTTCTAAGATTTGGAAAAATCACATTCACTAATAAATAAAATACATTTAGGACAACGCACGACCAAAAGTTACGACACCTAAAGAAGTAAGCGAAAATGTACAACACTCATTCACCGGAACGTAATACGTATTACATAGCTCAGTTACATTTAGTTCATATTACTTACATCTATATAAAATTCATTAATTCTAACAAACGAAATTATCACAAATATTTAAAAAATTCACATTCTGTATAATAAACGCTGTATAATTAATATAATAC
This sequence comes from Hyppa rectilinea, assembly GCA_951799385.1. Classification (NCBI taxonomy): domain Eukaryota; kingdom Metazoa; phylum Arthropoda; class Insecta; order Lepidoptera; family Noctuidae; genus Hyppa; species Hyppa rectilinea. The sequence continues at coordinate 7,946,012 of OX637308.1, read as the reverse complement.
TTAATTATATATAAAAATATATTGCTCAGGGTTTCAGTGGGTCGGTCTATCAAATCAGTGCTTTAAAGTTGCCTGTGGAAAATCTATTTGTAATTTGTTATTAAAATGATAAAATTGTAAAACTAATTGAATGCCACATAACCAATACTTCACGTTGTTCCCCATTCTTTAGACGTTTCTTTCATTCAAACTAATAGTAATTACAAACAATCGAAACACAAACAAACACATTGCCTAGTATCGTTTTAAAATTTAAAATGTTTGATATAATAAAATGTTGCTAGGTATAAATAAAATATCTCTTCGGGTTTCTTATACTATATTACGCTAGATGCTATATAAACGACTTTAAAAAAATTACTGACTAGTGATATGTATCATGATATGCATTTGATATGTTGATCACAACAAAGTAGTTCGGCCATCGCTGTAGGCTGATGGCCCTTACGCTAAGTTCTCTAATCTTCTGGCCAGCCGAGATCCTCACCAATGAGGTCGTAAAACCTCTGGTTGTGTTGGATGAAGAACTTCCTTAGCTTGGTGACGACTGCGGGGTCGACCCGCGGGTGCTTACGACCCTTCGTTTCTCGCAGACACTTGTCTGTTGTGTCGTTTCGTAGGCAATAAAAGCCTTTCGTTTCGTTGAAGTAGAAATTCTTTCTTCCTGTTTGGGCAAAACATGATTTTCAAATTTGGGTTTATATCGGAAGAAAACTTTGGCATGGTTATTTTGTGAAAAGCCTTGCATATATGAGTTTGGGGTTTATTCGATATGTATTCATAAAAAGAAAAACATCATAATAAGGTTTTTCTTTGTTATTATTATTTTGTCGATTCTTTTGTAACTGACGTATACGATAAAGACGTTAGATCACTCGACCCTTTCAGACGTCCATAGACAATATACAATATTAAACGATCACTTACCAATCTTATGTTCCAGTCCGAGGAACTTCTCGATGCGTCGGAGCTGCGGCACAGGATCTTCAATTAGCAGGTCACCGTTTACCACGAGTATCTGTTCCCTGGGGAACACTTCCAGCCAGCGATGCAGGTACGCGTGGTACAGGGATATGGCTATCGGCCTATCAGGAATAATTGTCATGTTTAATAATATTATGGTTAGGTATTCAATTACTCAAGATTGGTTGTCACTTGGTTAAAACTGTAAGAAAGTCTGAAATCATTGATTAAACTGACAAAATTCTTGCAACTTCTCTTTTCGTTTGTTAGAAATGCTGTTGTGATTTATACGAGTAGGAAACAATTAAAAGGTCTCATTTCATTTTATACATTATGCTAAGATTTTTTAGATCAAAGATTGAGATTTGATTTAAGTTGTATATTACTTAAATGTTAATATGCCATACCTGTAAGCAATATTAATCGATCCATCAGGAGAGATGGCGAGATGTTCGAAGGGCTTGGCGGCGTCGGGTACCGGGTGGGCAGCTATCTGAGGATGCGCGGGCGCCGAGGGCGTGGCACGACTGCGCAGTTGTGTGTAGTCGGAGATCGCGCGGGTGACTGGCTCCCGGACTATGAGTAGCAGTCGCACTGAAGAGTTCATTGCTCGGACGCGTTCTGGTACCTTGACGTAAAAAAAAACAATTGAATTCGAGTACTATTATGGGAGCTACGTCTACCAACAAATTGCTTTGCAGTTTGGCTAGGATAATCACAATGTAATGTAAAAACATTGTCTGTAAGTAATATTTTTTTTTTTCGGATTGACACAAAATATCGTGCAAATATAACAAGTAATAACCTACTTAGTAAGATTTAAATATGGCTTTTTATCCCAAGGTACAAATCACAAGGTAATTTTGACATAAAAACACGTATCTATTGCAAATTCATACGAAAATTAGATTTTCACTTACCTCAGGCGTTACAAAATAACTCGGGCTCTTTTCTATCGTAATCTGCCCTTTGAAGGAGAGCGGCATTTTACTTCTGTACCACTCCAGGCCCAGCGCGTAGTTCTCATCTCGGTCGAAGAAGTGAACCTCTCCTGAAGCCTTCTGTACCATGGGGTGGAGGTACAGCATCTCTAGCAATGCCCGGGTACCGCATTTTCTGACACCGATTATAAGAGCCTACAACAACATTTTGGAATTAGAATGCTAATTGATACTTTTCCTAAAGTTAAGACGAATATTTGACGTTTTTATGCCAAAAACTTACAATGGAGCAAGCGTTAATTATTTTTTAACTATAAGCAATGTTTATAAACTAACTTTAAAATACGTATAGGTACAGGTACCACGCCACACACAACTCATTTTGTAGAAATAGTTTAATAAAACTCTTACGTCATTGTACATTTATTTACGGAACTTCAAATTCTGAACATTCATATTTTTACGTAATATTTGAAAGCTTCACACTTCATGCTACATTTACCTATATATCTTTATGTATCAGCGGGATTGTCTGAAAGGGTTACCGTTACCCCGGAACATAAAAGACTAAGGAAGGAACATGGATGGGTTTTGGTCAGTAAGAGTCTGACACTCCCTGCCGCTCCACCTAAAGCGGAAGGGGTCATTTGACGATTTCCCACCCCAAAAAAAGTAACCAACCAATATGTCTTTAAGTATACAGGTTACAGTCAATATTCCAGAATATAGGTATAATAAAGTTAAGACATCACCCAGTAATTATTCCAACCCGCCTGCTAAGAATGGTGAACAAGACACTATCCCCTCGGAACGCACGTTGTCGGTCTATGGGTAAGGTCCATAATTGAGGATGTTTATTGGCTGGCATATATGTCTATAGCGGGTATCTCTAGATGGAGCTTGATCCCTGGGGTATAAGTGGGGCCTTTAGTTTGTGGAGCCCTAAAATATTAAGCCCAATATAATTAGCTTGACTTAAATGCATCGCGCACACATGTCACTGAGAATTCATTCAAAATATTTCACCTGACTCCGGGATCCGGTCGGGTAAAGTATTTATAATTAAACCAGCCAAATAAGATTTTAAACAAGTTCTATCTACTCTAACATTCAATCTGCCTAGCCATTTCCCAACTACGTTTGAGTCGTGTAACCGGATGCAGCTGAATACCAGTACTTCCATGAAGCGACTGCCTATCTAACCTCCACAACCCAGTTACTAGGTAATACGATACCCCTTGGTAAGACTGGTTGTCAGACTTTCGGGCCTCTGACGAGTCGTAACGACTGTCAAAGATCCACGAATGACAGCCGGGACAATCGGCTTAACATGCTTTCCGAGGCACAGAAATTAAATTTACTTCAAAACAAAAACAAATTATCGTATCACATTGTAGAAACAGCTTGAAAAGACAATAATAGTCAACCGCATCTGGTTAGTTTAAAATCCGAGTCGAAATAGGGCTAGCCGGATGAGGCTTAATGATTACTATTCTACGTTACCTGTGGGAGTCTGCGTGCAGGTCGAGGTTGCCGTGGCGGTCGTAACCGTTTCCGCAGCGCCATCGGATGGTTGATCGTCCTGGTGTTACTCTCTTGGCTCTGCAGTATCTTACGGCCTTCACTCGCGGCTGATGCCATGCTCGCAGCCTGGCAGAAAATAAAGTACATCATATTTTGAGCACCTTATTTGGTCTCTTAACGGTACGACTAGGTGCTGAAGAGCAACGAGACTCCCGTTGGTTTAGAGGTCACGAGCCCAATTAGGAGGGCCGGCAACAGTCAGGGGTTCCGTTCTCACGTCTCTCCGTGAAGGAGTGAGTTGACAGACCCCTACGCCCCAAGGGATTATCTGGAATTTCTCTGTAGTAGCTGGAATCTGGATGTCCCCGGTTCGCTCCCTAATACTTGGGACTTAAACATTACTGCCCTACCCTTCGGGAAATACTGGACTGATGTAATGTTATGTGTAGTTGATCTAGTGGTTCTTTCGTGGGCTTCATCCCTGGATTGGCAAAAAAGTGAAAAAAAAACACACACACCTCCACTACAAGGTATTTTGCAACAACATTGACGGAATGTGGTTGTCCCATAAACTATTAGCAAGATAAGTAAGTAATTTACGGCAAGTGTGACAGCCAGGGAGGTCTATACCCTGGTCAGCTAAGATTGGCTTAATGTATCATGATGCTATAATTGTTTCGTTACAAATTGCTAAAACAACGTGATAACTATATAGGTAGTAATAAGGTAGTATACTCACGAAATTACGAAAATATATGGCTTTGGAAATTATCAAGATTCTAGATGCCACGTTTCAGAATATCGTTGCCGTATAGAGGAAAGGGCAAGGAACTCTACGTTACCCTTTTCATATTGTTTCGTATATATTTGCATATGTATTTATGTGTGGTAAAGAAAAAGTGAGATTATTGAGAAAATAATATTTTCAAGACTGCCAATATTGTGGTAGGTATCAGCAACGAGGCATGATTTTTTGTAAAAGAGAAGCCGGTTCAACTTATTCACTTATTTATAAAGTAAAAAATATTTTTACTAACTTAAAAGTATTAGTATTTAATGTTATACCATCTATTGTCAAAAAGCAGAACCAAAAAGATGCTATCACTACTAAAATTACATGTTTTACAAAAATAAACTCAAGGAAATTAGGTACTATCATTCTAAAATGATTATGGGATTATAAAGTAGTACCTATTCCTCCGACTCGTTCTCGCTGACGCATTTGTACTGTATCTGTCTTTCTACAGCGGCTTGCTCTCGTCCATTAACAAGCGGTGTCATGTGACCTAAAGTGGCGTCATGGTAGGATCACTATTGTATAATTTTGTAGTACCCGATTATAACGTTTTTGCACCGGGTTATTTTAGAATATTTTATGTTGTTGTTTTATTTCGAAGCTATTTAATTGGCGTTTTTGTTGTTGGAATATTATGATGACTTAAATATCCACAACGTCTTTATTTTTGGGCAATGCACAATGAATGCACAATAGTTTTTATGTTTATTTTTAATATTTAGTTATTATTTTTATACATGTACTCTATTTTATGGGCCTTCGTTGCCTGAAATGAAGGATAATAAAATAAAATAAATAAGTACTATTGACTGTGCCATTTTTCAATTGCAGTAGAATCTCCGAAGGGGAGCCGGTAGGAATCGTGTAGTGTTGGTACTTTCGCCACTGGTATGTACCTACTTATCCTGTATAAGTAGATACTAGATTCTTTTTTTCTTAAAATGGATCTGCAAACCCGAAAAAGTAGCGGTGGAGTTTCTTGCCCATTCTTCTCCATACGAAACTACCTTTTGCAAGGGGCGACTAGAATCAATTCTATTTCTTGCTCATTTTTGCGTTCAAAAGTGCCTTTCTTGTGAGTATTTGAAATAAATGATTTGACTTTGACTTTGAAATCCATTTTGTACTCACGAAATTGACAACATTTCCCCATTTCCTATGTTTTTAGTTATTTTCCTCTTTAAATCTAATTCCAAAAATTAACCCCTTATATATAAATGCCATGATAAATGGATCTATATCCCTCCATCGTCAGTAGGTCATTGAGCTAGCTTGAGATATTCAAATTGCCTGTCAAGTTCCAGTATAATTACAACCGTAGTGCTAAATGCTGGCCTAACAACCAACAAGCCAACGTTTATTGGACACCTGCACAGGTTAAGTCAATTATGAGATATCTATCACTGTTTCTCGGGCTGCATCTGTTTAGCGCCTATTGCTGCATAATTTGGGTATAAATCTCGCTTGTATTTCTCGAAGGAGTGGGCACAGTTCGTTTTAGAGCAGGTATATATTCATTTCCCAAAAAAAAAAATGAAATAACTACAAATTAATGTACCTACTGTTTTTTTTAGATACGCTGCAAATCAGCAATAGATATGTTATTAGAATAAAATCTCGAAGTTGAGGTGATGCCTGTTTTTTTGTCGTCGCATTTTTTTTACTGGCTGGTTTAGTATATTGTGCAACTACTTATATCATTTTTGAATTTCAGATAAAATATAACAAAATGTAACTAATGTTAAAGTATTTTTTGATATTTTATCGTTGGGATTCCACTCCCAATGTAGCTTTATTCTCTGGCGCTCAATTTTGATCGAGAAGTTAATTTACTCGTGTCATTAGTACTAATAGAAAGGCCGTTTTGCCGATAGCACGACACGATATCACTAACAGTACAGTTTTACTGAATACGGATACGATTTCAACAATTGTAAGTCAGTCAGTGGTAATGTGAATCCATTAACGATAATTAGATGAGTACCACTTTGTCTGTTTAATTGAAAACGTAGATTGCTGAAGCCTTTTGATGATTAAATAAGCGGGTTAAACATCCCTGAGGAAGCCTGCCTTTGTGGTAGTGTAACATGATATTATTCCGTTGAACATTATTTATTTTTGGGCTAAGGAGATAAAATGAAATGTTTTAAAATTTTTGTGAATTTTCTGGAATAAATTTTCTGTGAATTATTCATGCAATCCTTCATTTTAACCTTGTAGCGTATTGTGTGTAATAAAAACGTACTCCTACTCCGTTATTTTTTCGTTAAAACTTCGCATGACAAAAATTTTACATTCTCCCCTTCCGACATTGAGGCCCAAGGCTATACATACCTACTATACCGTAGCTTTATATCTATAGAATGTACTCTCTCCCTACTCGTTACTTCCACCTACTTGTTGATGTCGTAAAACTCGGTTACATTGTAAAACAAGGGTGTCATAAAAAGGGCTGTGGTACAGTATCTGTGGAGAACGGCTCAGAACATTAATTATGATTACGAGTCGGAACAAAATGGACGGATCCAGAAGATCAACACGCATGGCAATCTTTACTAAAAGTTGCTAATCTCACAACGACATAGTAACGCGATATTGAACAACAGAACACCGTAACTTATAATGAGATTTGGTCATGATGAACAACCAAGTAATCTCGTCACTAGATATCTATTAGATCAGATATTAACTTTAATTGGGTGGTTTTTTGTAACATTGTAGTCTCTCAGTTGTCGACTGTACTTTCGAAAACCAGGAGTAAGGCAAATTATTTTTAAGGATGAATATTGGCCTCATTCACTTTGCGTTACCGGCTTTTTTTTTCTTATGGCTTTTGCTTGTGTATGTACCTTCTGTATAACCTCTTTATGGGGTCAGGCAGGGTGCCCATGGGCTTGGCAACCACGCCTCGAGGTTCGGCGGGCCACGCACAGCGGAAGTCAGGCCGTCTTGAGGAAAGTAAGCCGCTTACCCGAAAGGGTTGCAAGCTTACTACGTTCGATACGCTAAGCGTGTTCACTCCTACGATTTATAGTACGAAGTTACGGGCTTAAAGTACGAAGGGGCGTATTTTACAGTGTTCTGTCGTATCGGATGGATCTTGTATTTGGTGGGTGCGAATATGTTATGGGCTTTTTATGATAAGCTTTTACTGAAACAAAAATGTTTGCGATAGTAACGATAGGCAACCGTAGTTGTGAAACTCACCCATTATATTTTCTTTTGATATAATATGTTTTGAATGTATGAAATATTTAAACGTTTATTTTTATTGCCTACGCCGTTTGTTGAAATTTAAAACTCAGTGCATACGATTGCGTATAAAAATATGTACCTATTAAATAAATTTTCACCAGCACAAAAATAAGTTAGGAAAATATGTATATCGTGCGAAAGAGCAATTTATATGTTTATGGTCACTGCAGTAAAGCTGGTGTCAAGGCCAACGTTGCCAGTGAGACGTGTTCACATAAGGATAGTATATATTTCGTAATATTTTTATAGTTAAGCATAAAAATAAAAATTTAGGCAAAATAAAAAATAAAACTACTGACGTCTACGTTAGAGCTTTATAGAGCACGTGGAAGGTGGGAAACAGAGGCAGCTGCTCGACGGAGAGTTGCGCTGCAGAGCTTATGACGTCAGCAAAGCGCGGTGAGTTTGTACCTGTATACTGTAGAGCGCGCTGTCATACAGCACGTGGAAGGTGAGGAACAGTGACAGCAGCGTGACGGAGAGCAGCGCCGCGGCGAGCTTGGGCCGCGACACGCCCACCACCAGCACGCAGTCTGCCAGCTCGCCCTCGGCCGGCCGGAACGACGACCGCGGCAACCATCTGTGACACAACCCTACTATTAGATAGGTAGTTATTACTTACTAAGCTAGTAAGATACAGCAGGTATACATGTTGCACCTATTAGGGCCTAAAGGACATTGTTTATCTTGCAGAAGTTTAGAATTTGTTCTAAGAAAAATTTGCGAATTAAATATTGTCGGGGTTTTAGATGTCCGAAAAACTAATAAAAGCAGATAACTCGCTATAAACTTTATAGTTCAGAAGCAAAAGAAACCTAACAGTAAACTTGACCGTTGAAGTTCCCAGTGACACGTTCTAGGTTAAAGAAATCCGAAAATACGGAGCTTCAGAACAATGGCCTCAATTCTAGACTGTGACCAAATAGAGTAACGCCCTAACAGATTCTCCGATACATAATTGAAATCAGTTCCTCTCACTTCGCAGCCATACCTAAGGTTTCTTTTCTTCGTCACAACATGTTTATGTTGTGACGTTTTTTAAATGAAAAAGTACAAAATCAATTAGTCCAGCCTAGAAAGATTGAGTTTGTATTTTTTTTATATTAACTTTTAAATAATGATTACTTATTTAATAATTTGCTTGACATTTTTGTATTGATATTATTGTATTCGTTATATTTAAATTGTACAAGTACTGAATTTGGTCAGTTAATTATATTAACTAATATAATTTTTTTCTTATCTGGTAAACTGTATTAGCTCTGTATTATTGAATTCATCCGTTTATAACTATCATTAAAATAAATAATTTATAAATAAATTGTTTATTTCGTTAATAAGGTATAAGAAGGAATTGTTTTAATTTATAGAAAAGTATTTAGTTTTGTATAAAATGGTAGATGCTTTTGAAACTTCTGTAACCTACATTATAATAAATAACTTGTAGAATTATTGTCCACATGTCATGCTAGCATCATTAAAACTTTTGCCTTCTGGTGTTAAAAAGTAACGTAGTAAAATATACGTTTTTATTATCGAGAATGCTCAGTTTTAAAAATAAATTTTTTACGACTTTGATTCAACTAATAAAAACTTTAAAAAATACGCTACCATCGGATTTCTAATTTAAAACATTGTTGCTTTTCACCTATGATAAATAGTAAAAAAGCAATGTAACATAAGAATTAGTAAAATATTTTTTTAAATTTAATTTCAAATGTTAATGTAAAACATTCGTTACACCAAAGTCAAAGTCAAATCATTTATTTCAAATAGGCACAGGAAAGGCACTTTTGAACGTCAAAATGAACAAGAAATAGAATTGATTCTAGTCGCCCCTTCTAAAAGGTAGTTTCGAATGGAGAAGAAGGGGCAAGAAACTCCACCGTTACTCTTTAAAAATGTTTTACAAGGTTTTGTATACATGAATTATTCACCAACATTCAGAATAATTCTCTTTTCTGTACGTGTGTTTTTAAACGTGGTAATTTGTAACATTTATCTCTTGTGCGCGTGGGTTCATTCATACAATTTGTCTCATACTACCCACGCAAAAGTGTAGGTGTGACAAAATCCAGAAAACCTATCGTAAGCAATATTTTTCGTATTGATAGATAATATAGATATTTTCTATTCGAATAAACTCGTTCTGTTTCATGTTTTTGTTATCTTACTTAGAATTTATTTTTGTTGAAACAAGAGTTCTTCTCCTTTAATTTACTAATGGCCGTGACTGAATGTCAATTTTAATTAAATCTTTCACCTTAGTGTTTTCTCAACTCTGTCTTGTAAAAGAGTCACACAAAATAAAGAAGTACCTACAACCACTTAAGGAGGATAAGTTGTGTTACGTTTTATGTTGATCAAAATATGATTTGCGGCCCTATCTACATAATATTCTCTGAGTTCATATAACCCTACTAAATGACTACTTGATGAAATCGTGACATTTGAAGACAATTCTAACTTAAAGAGTTATATTGATAGTTCTAATGATTACAGTTCTATGAATTCGTACTTGCTACGACCGCGATTCATATTTTAATCAACATACAACCTGACACTGACCTCCAAGTTGCAAAAAAACCTGTGAAAATTTGCGTTTCCCTCTTAGGTAGATCTATTAGTGCTACATGTACTCGTAACTATCAATTTAGGGTACACGTAAAGGTTTCATCATTCTCCTGCCCATATCCCAATTTATTTAAGGTCAGCGCAACATCTCTTTTTCTTCCATACTTCTCTATTAGTCGTCCTCGGTAGTCACTCCCTCCCTTTCTATTCTATCCATATAAGCTTTCACATAGTCCATCCATCGTTTCTTTGGTCTTCCCGTACTTGTATAGCCATCATTACATTCATTCTCAAAACTTTCCTGACGACATTTGGTTGACAGGTTGGTTTGGTTGGTTATGTATATTCAGGAAGCACCTTAAGGTTAACTTTTGCTTGCACACTATTAATGCTTTTCCGACGGCCCTGACTATTTACAAATACATTTTGATAGTGACAGTTCGCCGTTTAATTGTACCTAATGAGGGCTAAGGTATAAATACTTACAGAATATCGAGCGGCAGAGACTGCGAGCAACTCCTGTAGGTTGCCTCAGGGCGGTGCTTGGTCGGCAGCGCGTGACTCATCTGCGCCCGCGACTCCATGCGGCTCCCATAATAAACTAACACATCCCCATCGCAAAATTCTACGTCATTTCTAAAATACAAGCCATTTCTCAAATCACAGTTAGCTTTTTAATGTAGTGAACGCAGCCCAGAGGCTGTTTCTCATTTTCTCTCCGTAAATAGTTTTTTTAGAATCTGTAACAAAATATTTAGATTGAAGACGGTGATAGTGAAATTGTTCATTTCACGTTATTGCTTCTTTAAAATGGCGGGTCACACTTCAATATTTATTTTTATCCTCCAAATGTTAGTTTTGTGCGAGGCTCGAACCCGCACAGAATCACATAAGCCAATTGCTCGGCTAAATGTAAGTCCATTTTTATTGCTTTAATCATTACACAAATCGTCCAGCAATTCAAACATTACGTGTCTAAAATAAACACACAATAATACTCCGTAAATGGTTCATAATACTCGAAACGCTACAATAAATTACCGTGTAATGAAGCATAAGTAAGTAATGACATACCATATTACATGACCTTTGAAGCGCCTCCTACACCTGTAACAATAAACGGACCACGTGAAAATTATATCACAGGTGCTCTCATCATGTATGAATTAGCATTTAGTCGTACAAAGAACACGAAGTACACGTATGTGGGTGGTCAGGAAATCTAAGTTGCTCCCAAATTCACAGCGGGCACGAAAGGGGCACCGTACGTTGTGGCACTTTACGACTTGGTGCTAAAATAAGTTCATTTTACACGTTTTTACCTTTGTAGTGCCACACTACGGGGTATAGCACGGATTGCAGGTCGCCTAAATCTTAAGAATGGGCGTATATTTTGGTTGGAACCACCTCCTCAGCTTGGAATAAGTACGGTAGGCCGAAGCCGTATAGGAATAATAGATAAGATTGTAATATTTTATTAGTTCTTTGTTTTCAAGCATGGTTAATGTTTGGATTTGAATTTTCAATCAAGTTGAAATAAAAATGGACTGATGGAGTTTTAAGAATCAATAATTGTATTGCGTAACATGCCTTGTTTAGGTATATTATTAGGCGTAGCAATCACATTAGGAATAAAGTGGCTAGTAGTTTCTTGATTACCTTCCTACACATAGTCATTATTTACGTTCACACCTCGGGTCAACAGTGTGTCTACATGCCACTTAAAAATATCATACGTAGTCTAAAAGTAACTCCAACTCCTCACCAATCGATTCTTCAATAAAGAATATTCGATGTTTTTTCGATTCGATTTATATTTTTAACTTCACTTAAAAAACATTTATTTTCGACGAAAGCTAAAAATACTGAAGCTAACTGCTGTGATCCAATTCGTGTGACAAAGCTGAATGGTTCTAGCCCTATTTGTAAGCCAAGAGGCGAAGCTATTTCAAGCATACTATACAATTTTCACTACTCTAATTACAGACGGCAGCCTATTTCATACGCACCTAATACGAGGTTCTTGTGCCTAAATGAAGGGAAATACTTCACTGTTTTTACCTTTTTACTAATGGGTTTAGTAGCGTGTAAGCTGTGTGGTTCATAAATCAGGCCGGTTATCGGCTCAAATGTGCTGGAGTGGCGTCATCGTGCTAACCACTCCATCACTCTCATAATCGCAGTGTAGGCGATGGGATGGGCATGGTCCTCCTATGTTTAATACCACATACGAGGTTTTTTAGCCGGTTGCACGGGTGTATTTAGTTACTAAGCAATTTTGTTTTTAGAAAAGTGCGTTTTGTTTGTCTGTGCAGAATAAACGATTTTTCTTTCTTTCTTTCTTTTCTTTAAATAAGTAGCTACTAGGTATTACAGTTACTATCCTATCAAGTGCTTGCGGCAAATTGTTTGTGAGTACGGAACTTTTCAGTTAGGTGCTAAAACATTTTAACATAATTATTGTTTTCTTGCGGAAACCGTGTCCCTCGGTCCGTGTCGTGTGTGACATAGTCTGGTCTTTTTAAAAATAGAATTACTGTAAAAGAAAAACACCTATAACAACGCAGTATTAGAATCAAAATGGCATAATAATCAAAGCTCACATTCAACTCGCGTAGAAATTAAGTGTACCTATAAAATCAAATTGCAAGTCAAAGTTCTATGTTCTCTAGTTCGAAGTACTTTCGACTCATATGCAGTAAAATACACATTTGATGAGGGATAGATAAACTTAGAAACGTTCCCACAACTCAATAATTGTTCTAGTTCCCTTGTTAATTCTTCTGGTATTGAAATAGTAATTGAAGTTTTCACTGTAGTTTCTCTGTAGTTTTCAGCTTCAGCGAATTTAAACGAACAATAGATTCATTCAATACATTATGCGGAGTTTCCTGAGAAATTGTTTCCTAAATAAATAATGAAGAATAAAAGTATAAAGTGAAAGATTGAAAGTAGAATTCAAGGAGAGAGTTACGATCTACATTAAAATTCATAGCGGCCACAAAAACCCTTTTTGTTACAAAAAAAAGTATTTGAGCAATTTGAAAATATTTAAATTATGTACGAATGAACAAAGAAATTATTTAAAAAAAAAACAGTTTTTGGATTAATTTAAAATGTCTCTCAAATGTAACATGAAGTCTTGCAGAACCTTAAAATTCATGTAAGGTGTTCCTTAAACATTGAATCTCGTCTGCCATTCCAACAACAAACACATAAACAAAGGGTTACGTCACACCGACCGGTTTGTGGCAACATAAGTCGCATTTCGGAAAGGTCAACGGGGGAGATGGTTTAATGAAATTATCCGGCAGTGTGGGTTCAAACGGCATGTAATGCATTTTTAGCGAAACTTGTTTATATCTGTGGGCGGAGCGGTGCCGGGGTGCGGGGCCTGACGGCTGGGTCAAGGCTTCAATGCACCGCCGCCGCCGTATATATTAATAACATACGAGCCCACGATCGCGTCACCTTACTATTTCCACGTGAAGGCCATTATTGGGTCAAATTGCTAAATTTAACCCTCAGCGGGGGTTCAGCTATGAATAAGCCGACTACCCAGATAACATCTGTACGTTGAGCTGAGGCTCGCGATGCTGTAAAGATGTGCGCTTACTAATGAGCAGAGTCATCAGTATCAGTTTCTCAATTAACGCGCAGACTGCTGAAAAGAGGTAAGGTATGCAAAAAAAACTAGCCTATAAACATAAATAACATTTCCAAGCCCTTTCCTCTTTCAAAGGCGTCTAAATTAATACCTTTGTTACCAATGTTTAAGGAATATAATAACAGAAAGCCAACGTCTTAGATCATTTGAAGTAAAATAAGACAAAGAGGATTATTTCCGCGAACAGGCAGTAAAATTAGTTTTAAGACACTTTGAAAGAGGTTTACGTTTTATTAAATAAGAATTCGAGAGGGAAAAAATTGAATTAGTCTGATGGACATAAATTATAACCACGCTGTACAGTAATTTAGCCTATGTTAAATTACTGTACAGCGTGGTTATAATACGCACTGTGATGAACGAGAGTTCGTCGTAATGGTGATTACACATTAGTGATGTACGCTTTCCTGTCCCAATTCTGCCGAAGGCTAATGGATAGTACCCACTACGGTTCAATACTATCCACAACATGATACATACCCCGATGTTCCGTGTAAAACAAGAATGTTACCCTAATTAAAGAACGAAATTGGCTCGCGGAGGCTCGCTTTTTTACGAGCAATCATAAAACAGGCTTTTAGAGTACAACATAAAGTAACCTACCTACTCTGAATTTTTACGGGAGTCAGACGTTTTATTTGCGAAATTAAATTCACAGCTTCCGGATTTTACATCATGTCAAAAGACGAATTACTTGGCAATTGAGGAAACCCGTTTCATTATTCACGTACTTGTACAAGTTTTGGATGAGGTAAGAAAGTCCGTAAACGGCGCTTCATCTAGTATGTTAAAATAATTTACTGTTAAAGAAGGAGACTTATTTTGGGAAGGTTACTAAATCTTTGTGAGGAAGGACTTTATGGAACTTTGAGTTAGATGTAGATGTCCTATATATTACATATTATAGTAGTTTATCGGTCCGAGCTGTATTTGTTTTAACTACTTCATAGAAAGTTCACTCTTTAAAGACCTTCATTTAATTTTTACTGTACTGGGGGATGAATAGTAGAGGTCAAAAAGATCATTCGTGGATCTTTGACAGTCGTTTCGGTTCGAAAGAAGCCCGAAAACCTATCAGCCAGTCTTACCAAGGGATATCGTATTATCTAGTTACTGAGTTGTGGTCGTTGTGGAGGTCAGTTAGGCAGTCGTTCCATCTAAAATATTGGGATCGAGCTGCATCTGGTTAGACTGGAAGCCGACGCAACACAGTGGGGAAAACGTTAGGCAGATTGTGTACTTAGATGTATTATATCGACATACATATTCCATAGCAATATATTTTAATTACGATTCGATAGTAACTAGTAAAAATGTAAGGAAATGTAACCCTCGTTAAAATAAAAATAATAGGAACAAATTGCGATGGAAAAAAACTTTTTTATGAAAAATGAAATGGTTAGATTTCACAATTACAAATGGAAATATTCGGGGATATCGTTAAATGAATTTCACATTTTAATGAACAATTTAAATTTTTTGTTTCACGAGCTACGCAAATTCGATAAAGGTCAGCCGAAATTAAATTAGAATTTAGGCGCCATTTTTATTTAGATCTTATTTTGTATGCCCTTTGTAATGTTAGAACAACACTATCCTAATTTGATCGTAGAATTCTTTTGCGTCAAATTCATGAAGACAGACGATTTATTAAACATCCAAGATAACGGTATAAGATTAAAAAGAGCTGTTAGGTAAATCTTATTATGTTTACGTGATAATTGAGGCAGACGGTCGGTCGGTAGGTATTTCCTTGCTTGTTCTGTTACAATTAGTAAATAATAATAGACAGCCGTGAACTACAAACAAGTACCTACCTATTAGTTGAGCACCTAGGCTGATAATGGTCAGTTAATAGGTATACTCTACTAAGTGATAAATTGTGCCTAGTACATTAAGGCCAAAATTAGACCTTTTGATTCATTTTGTCAAAATCTGACGGTGAAAACCTGGGTGAAGTGAGCTGTACCCGACCATCTGTATTGTACTACAATTCATGCAATTAAATTTCATTTCTTTTCATGTCATTCCACCTGTCGATCGATTCTGTAAAATTCTCACCATGAAAACTAATGTGAAGTGAACTGTCCTTCTACTCAATGCTTTTATTTTTTTTTAAGGCTGGGCAATCATCCAATTACTGCTCCCGCTCTGGGTGGAGCGGAAAGGAGTGTCAGACTCTTACTGACTAAAACCCATCCATGTTCCTTCCGTAGCCCTTTATGTTCCAGGGTAGCGGTAATCCTTTCGGACAATCCCGCTTACCCGGCAGGCTTGGCCCTGAGGGGCCCCTTCAAGTATGCTGACATCTTTTTGAGGCGTTTCCTCCCGCCTGATGATATACAGGAACCTCCCGAAACATCCCTGCCCGGTGAGGACCTGCGTCAGGCGGTAGGTGAGGGCGCCGTGACGCCTCTCTAGCCACTCAAGAGAGGCCTTACCGCCACTATCGTGGCGTGCCCTTCTACTCAATGCTAAGGATTATATTGACAGCTCACTTTAGACCCACTTCACTTACGTGACATTTTTACAGCATACACACTATGCTTGATATTGACAGTATTGACAGCTGACTTCACCAAAGTTTTCACGGTGAGATATTTACAGAATAGACTGGCTTGTGTTAGAAATACTTAATATTCCATGGTAAATTTTAAACTGCCGTTTCATTAAAGTTGGTATTACCGGCGTGCATTATTTCCATAATATGCAATATCGTGCTTCGTTCCTCGCAATTTTACCTTAAGGCCAAGTGTTGCAAAACGGTGCTTTAGAATAACAAGACCCGTCCTTGTGAAGTTAATTTTTAAGGGTGTTTAAGAGAATGGGTAATAATATTTCCATACTTATGGAGTAGCAACGATTACTGTACTTAAGTGTAATATCGTGGGAAGAAAACGACGTATCAACAAATGTTGCGGGTGACGTGTGGCGCACGTTTGCATGTCAATTTTAAACCTGTTATTGGCTGAATCCAAGGTGAAGGCCTTTGAAATAAACGTGCAATTCCCATGAAATATATGTTATTTAGTTATAAATTCTGGTGAAACGTTAATGGTCTAGATTCCACATGTAGTGGCTGTAGTAACTAGTCCTTATGCAGCTGTTATACGATAAACTAGCAACTAAACTCAACTTAATACGTTTTCTACGTAAAGCATAATTATAGGAGACTAATAACAGACACCGTTTCCACGTGAATCGATCAAGTACACTACGTCACTCACACAAACACTTAATACCCTTTTAATTGGACAAAAACGTCGTACTACCCAACTTTCCGATATATATACAAGTGTTATATAGCTGACTATTGTGATAACTAACAAGCAACTTTCCTGTGTCGCCAGCAACGGCTTCAGATCCAAGCTATTGTGCAGCAAAGGCCACGGAGTTCGGTGAATGAGCCCGAAAGGTCGCTCTCTATGTTGTATCTCTATTGAGAACACCTTTGTACAATAAATAGCCGCCGTCTGCCTTTTCTACTGGCAACACAAAGCAGAGGAAATCTTTAAGATACGTACACTTATGAGTGTTTCGGGTCGATTGAAATTTTTGGGATAATGATGGCTGTATTTTTTTTTTGTTTAATTACAGAGGAATTGGAGGAACTTTTGGAAAACGTAATCCGCTCAAAGCTTATGTACCACGTACCATAAATTATTTATCCAAGCATCTCGTTATACTCACTTGAAGTAACAGCTATCCTATCCTATCCATTTACATTACATACATTTAGGTGCACTGGGCAGCACAAATTATTCGATAAAAATTGGATCGATCTGAAGTATTTTTGCATGCATTGTTATAACAATCAGAAGATTTATAATTGCGTCGGATTTCATAATACGTCGATAAAATCGTAAGTTATTCGTAATGTGAGCGGAGTGGGTACGTTCTGCGGTACACCCGGAGGTTTGCGCCTATTACCATAAAGTACGGAAGCTATAAAACGAAGCGTCTACTGAATTTAGTTCACGACTCCACGTCGATACCGTAAGAAAATATGAAAATGAATAAAAACACCGTATAGCCCTGTTGAATAAATTAATAAATTACGGCCTAAAGGACGTTTTCATAAATTTTTCTAAAATATTTTACTTAATTACTGAAGTATGGGAGCAAGAAAAAGTTATGGTTCGTTATTAACCTGTTTAATTTAATCAGCAGCCGTGCTGGGGGATTTACGTCACTTCGCACTTTGTGTACCTACTTCACCGGCAGATATTTTAAGCCGAGGTATACAATCTAATTATTAATGTGTTTAAAAGGGAGGTAATGTTCATTTTTTTTCAATCACGTTCCATTACTTTTTTATATAGTAGCGATATAATATTTAAAAGTAAATAGTACCTATTCAGAAAACAGTTACTAGGTGCCAGTGTTTTATTTAAAAATGGCGGCAGGCAGACTTTTTAGTAGTGGGCAGATATCTGATACCTAGGCACTTTTTAAAATTTAACCAGAGTAAAAAAGTTCCTTTCGAAATTAATTTCTGGCGACCTTAACCATTCCATTTTTCTTGTTTAAAAAAATATAATGAATAATCAAGGCTCGGCGCAAACGAGCCACCAGTAGCCCAGCAACAAGCAGTTCACGCGTTTTTTCATACGTTTTGTATAGGTTCGTCACATATTTGTGCAGTGCAGTTGCAGCAGTAGGGACTCAACACCTCGGCAAGAGGCGATAGCCACCGTTTCTGTCGTCGATACCTCGTTTGCGCCGACCCTTAGTCAACAAAATAAAATGGAAAACCAGTAGAAAAAATTGGGAGCGGTCATAATTCATTTTACAAAATTTTCGCCTACTGGGAAATTTTGAGAGTTTAAACAATCCGATAAGCCGAAGGGAATTAAAAATATTACGTTACCTAATAAGCAACTGGTTAGCAACATGCTTTAAAATCGAAATGTTTTCAACGTTATTAATATACGGTTTGTTTAATGTTGAAATGGGAAATTCAATAATTTTATAACCTAAAGGTAATTAATGACTTTAATTAAACAAGCATTTATTGAGAAACATGTAGTGAATTTGTTATTATATTTGTCTTTCTTTTTTGTTCATATACTTTCTTCTTATCATATTAAAAATATAGGTACGCTGAGAGTATCACACCATGGACGGAGTCAAACAAGTTGAACTCGTGTTTCATTGTTATCTCTAAACTGTCATACCGAGTGACAAGCTTGCGTTGGTGCGTCAATGTAGATAAAAAATCAACGATATAACTAGTAGCACGATTCAAATTCGTAAACACGTATCTGCGTAGGAGCATATAAGTAGAAACGTGAATGTCACACGTGGCAATGCGTGCACCGCTCCCCGAATAAAGGCCATAACCAAGTGGAAACGTAGGCAGTTTCCTTTTTGTTACCCGTTTTCTAACACAAAAATGTAATAATATGTATATCGGTGTATAACATGTAAATATTTAAGTGGTTTTCGATGACATCGGCGACAACGCACAAGACACAGGTACAGATAATCGGCTTTCCTTTTGTGTCTCAGAAAAAGGAAATGTTTTTTTTCCATAGTACAGTTTGTAATATGTTTTTCAGAGGCGGAATTTTAACGCCCTGGGGATGTTTTTATGCTTAGACTCAGGGAAATTGGACAAATTGAATTTTGTGTTTTGTTTGAATATTATGTAGATATACCATATCTACCCACACTTGCGTTACTTCGTAAAAGTGGTTGCCTTCCATCCGAACTTCATGTACCTACATAATAACTGCTAGTGTAAAGTATATCCTGTATAAAGGCAATCTGCGTGTTCATATATAATGGATGTTAGATATTCAGTTCTGTTTCCTTTTTGAAATAGGCAATCTTGCTGAGAATCTTCTATGCAGAGCGCTTTTGCTGCGATAACTGCATGCAGATGAATATGCACGTGTTTTATATTTTAAAAGATTTCTGCTGGTGGACATAAATTGTATGACTATACACCAACTAGAAGATTTATAAAGTTGGCATTAGAAGGTACTGAAAAGTAAACCATTTCTAACGGAGCTTTATTGTTTTTTGAAGTTGGGGTATCATTAAATTACCCCTCCCGCTCTCGGTGAAGCGGAAGGGAGAGTCAGACTCTTACTGACTAAAACCCATCCATGTTCCTTCCTTAGCCATTTATGTTTCGGGGTTGCGGTAACCCTTACGAACAATCCCGCTTAGACTTACGGTGCTGAGATGAGAACGTTCACGTAGGAGGCTGTGTACAGAGTGATAGTTGTACAGATAGCAATGGAGTGTTCCATACCTGGCGTACAGCTTATATACCGAGCCCGAGAAGTCCGGACGAGAGATCCGCAGTATGTCTGCGATATCGGAAATTATGGAACACAAATAAAGTTGCGCAGGACCTGGAAAGGCGCAGTGATAACTGCTGGACTAGTGACAGAGTGGCGTCCAAGGACTGGAAGACGAAGCGTCAGTCGTCCGGCGGCGAGATGGGTAGACGACAATGTAACTATCGCGAGTAGAACCTGGATGAGGCTGGCAAAGGAACTTGAGGACTTTAAAGTATAATTTCTTAGCCAATGGTCTGTAACGACTGTTATTATTCTCAGGGTTCTTAAGGCTGAGTCCATTGAGCCTGTAATTCAAAATCCATAAATCCCACTAACTATTATTTTTTCTAAGCGATTTTTCTTCATATGCCTATGAAACAACAAAAACTTTCAAAATTATTAGCTACTGAGATACTGATACAACATGATGGGTATAAAGTATACAATAACAGTGACACGACTGACTGTAAAATTTACTGGTTTCGTCGAGAGCACATTATGTTACCGCAATTTTTAATAAAAAGCCGTCTCTGTTTGAACTCATTTATTATGAAAATCAAGAGCACATGGCAATACGAGCCCAAAGAATAAAATAACAAAAGAATAAGTAATATCAATTGGCAAATATGACGCATGTATTTTGCCATTTAATTCAGAATTTCAACTCTTCATGTGGTATTTGTATCAGCATAAAAGAGAATCTTAATTTGCCTGCGAACATTACTCACGTAATTAAATGGAGCGTGATACGGTGCTAATATTAAATTTAAAATGTTTCCGCCGAAGAACAAAGTTTACTTTGGCTAACCGGGAATTTCTCTCCCCTGTTACGTCAACCGATAATTTATAGGAAAAATGTTTTGAACTTTTCGAAGATGAAATATTATCAAAGTAAAGATTAGCGTAAAAAATAAAGAAGGGTATCTACGTAAAGAATTTTTATATCATAATGTACCGGCCAAGAGAAAAACAGAAAACGGGTTAATTTGTGAGAACAAAGGGAGCAAGATGAATACAAAATAAAAAGCGCACCTACACAACGTGATCCCGGTCTCTACTTCTCTAGCAACGTAGAAAATTCAAAATTTAATCTACTTGAGCATAAGAATAACAGAATTTCCGCAAACAGAGCCGCGGGCAGAGTAGTCAATAATAAAATAGTCAAACCTTTTTCATCCCTCAAGTGCTTTTCCTACGCTCAACTCGGAACAAGTGAATTTCAATGAAGTGGAAAGAACACAAATCCACCTTTTTCTACTTAATAAAGAAGTAGGCACTTTGAGCAAAGTCTTCCCGCAGTAATTTTGCATTTGATTTTGTATCATTAAGTACATTAAGAACCGTGGTTTTTCTACTTTTTCTAGTTCGATAATTTATCATAAAACTTTGTACTTGAGAAATTGCAGTTTTAGCTTCGCATCGAAAAGTTGCGATCAAGATTATAAAGTTGGATATCCCGTGGAGCGACGATTCAAAAAGCATTAGTCAGAACGACTGAGATAACACATTCTCTTTGAAAACTTGATCCTTTAGTGGAATTGAGAAATTATTTCGCTGGAGCAATTTTTATGATAGTTTAAAGTTTTATTTCAAGTTTATAAGGGGCGATTTCTTATTATTATTATAATGATTTATTGGAGTTGAGTGGTACGAGATATTTTTCAATTGGATTGTATCTGTATATTTCTAATTATAATATCTAGAAGATGTAGGAATAGTAAGTAACCTACTGCAAGATGTAAATAGTTGACAATCGTACAAAATGAATAAATAATTTGAATGTTTCGTAATTCAATGTTAAAAAAATAAATACAACCAGATTAGGTACCAGTTAGGTACTCCTTTTACCGAGCCAATTGCTACTCAAGATCTTGGAAAATGATCTAAGAGCTGACAAAATAATGGCTTTACAGGAACGCGCTAAGCGATCGGATTACTGCGGTCAATATTTAACTGAACCAACTGTGTTTATAAATTTATCGCTTTACTGTAAAGTAATTTGATGACGAAGAATTTATTTGATTAATACCCAGGATACCATGAACCTAAACCTAATAAATAGAATATAATTTTGGAAGAGTTGTAAAGCTTATTTAGAATGTTGCCAATACAGTCGCCAGCATATCAAGCTACCACAAACTGTCTAGTTTTCTCAATCGATTCTAAACTTAACAGTGAACTTTAGGTAAACATTTTTGAGCGCCTTTGAATTAGGAGAAATTTGACCGCCCGCGTCGATACTACAAACTACTAATTTTTGGAACAAATTTCCACCTCCTATTTTACCTCTTTACGGGAGAAGTTCTCAAAAATTCTTTCTTAGCTAACGTCTACTACTCATAAATTTCCTCTGTGCCAAATTTCATATTAGGAGCTCCAGTAGCTTTTGAGAATTCGTGAATAATCAGCGAGTGAGTGAATGTATGAATGAGTGACTTTTCGCTCTTAAATAGATAAACAGTTACAAACCAAAACAAAAACAAAATAACCTAAGCTAACTAAAACTATTTACCTAGTTTAATAAAATAATAATGCTGATCTGGCAGCATTACAGCCTGCAGTATAATTAATAAATAATGCAAGATTACTCGCTATTCGGGTCTTGCGCCGCACTGCGTCGTTTCGCGGCAATATCCAGTTATCTTGAAAAATACCTATAGCGTGCAATAGTACATAACCATGATTATTCCGTATTTACTTGGAAAAGTCGACTGGCTCTTTAGTCTAGTAATCGCAAGCGATACTACCGAGCAGAAGGACCTAGGTTCAATTCTCAGCCTGTCAAAGGTTTACTGAGTTTTTCGATTAAGAATTTCTTTGCCGCCCGGAGCCTGGATTTTTGTCTGGTTCACGTGAATAGGCTTGACCCCTTTTAAATAGGACTTAAACAGTTATGGTTATAAGGTGTACCTCTACACCTACTATGGGTAGATACCTACACCTCTGCTTTTCTGTATACTAGTGGTGTGACCATCGGACTGCCAAGTCATAAGTCTCGAATTAAAACCCAAGGCACGCACCTCTGATGCTACGGGTTTATGTGCGTATTGTATAATTATCACATGCTTAAAAATCGGTGAACGAAAACATCGTGAGGAAACCAGCATGTCTGAGAGATATTTCTCAACAGCATGTGAATAAGTCAGAGGCCCATAAGGCAGCATAAAAAAAAAACTGACACCAGTTTAGTCACTAACCACACGAAAAGAAGAAGACCTCTGCTTTACTCTTGGGTGAAACATAGCGTGATGTTATATAATGTTTACTTAGAAAGGTATTATCCAATTAAGTAACATAGTTTGTTAACGTGACTTCTAGGTTCATTTCCTTTTTGCTAAATGATTCAAATGTCTGACTGGTCGCGACACTTTTCATCACGACATTTTAAATTGATTGGTACGTTGAATTAAATTGGAAAATGTCAAGCTATTTTCGTTTCGTGTTCGTTTGGTAAGACAATATGCAGACTAGGGTTACAGCAGTTTGTGTCGAAGGTAGAACGGTTTGCTTTGTGTTTTTTTTACCATATTACGTTTTCAGGATCCCGTACCCAAAGGGTAGAACTGGGCCTTAATACTAAGACACCGTTGTCCGTCCGGCTGTATCTCATGAACCGTGATAGTTATACAGTTACAATTTTTACAGATTATTTATTTCTGTTGCCGACATAACAACAATTACTAAACAACCGAATAAAATAAATATTCAAGGGATTTTAATAGATACGG
Organism: Hyppa rectilinea; assembly: GCA_951799385.1. NCBI lineage: Eukaryota > Metazoa > Arthropoda > Insecta > Lepidoptera > Noctuidae > Hyppa > Hyppa rectilinea. The sequence goes on along the minus strand of OX637308.1, from coordinate 7,922,271 downwards.
AACCCTTAGTGCGCGAGTTAGTCGAACTCGGCACTTGGCCGGTTTTTTTTTATAACGGTAGGTACTGTTTTATTGCGAGTGATCCTATACATTTATAGTTTTCATAAATCGACTATCAGTCTGAATAAATTAAATACTCTGCTCAGCTTAATACAGGGAAGAGTTGTATAACAAATTTTGTATTTATTTAAAAAAGTATCAAATTACCCTCCTTATATAATAAGCGGCTCCCAGACACGTCTGACAAGTAATTATAAAGTTGTTATTTTTTGTAATAAATACGGGTACACGGGACTTAAAAATTCAACCGGTTTATTTTTAGACGCAAAGGTAGCTAATAACGTCCAAAATACTGTATGTCAGGAGAAAAAAGCCGCGATAACACGACCGAGCCAGGAGCCTTTATGTCAACAAAAATGACCGGTACCGTGTTTTATAATTTATCGTCACCAGCCCACATTTTAGGACGAAGCGCTAAAAATACAAGCTAAAATACTGACCCATTCGCTCCGTAACAGTTGAACATTCACAAAGGAACGAACGACCGAATGAACGAATGAAACGAACCCTTAGGTTCCTAATGGAGCCGGTCTTATTAAATATTGAATAATAATGTTGGGAAACAGCGGGAAAACAAGCTTATCTAATTAAATATACGCTGTAATATGTATTAGTTTTTAATAAAAAAGCTTGGGTTTTTGTTAAAGCTTTTATAAGCGGATTTTAACGCGTCGAATTAGCTTTAAAATGCATTATGGCACTTTTCCGAATTCATAATAACATAATTACTGTTTAAGACAATTTATTTAGCTAAAAAAGAATACAATGACTCTTACCTATATGTTATTAGTGTTTATCCAGGTTCTGTAATACGTAGGTATTATTTTATCTTCATCCTGCTATGATTTGCACAATAATTTGTTTTACAAACAAACTCTATAATCTTATTAACACATGACGTCACAGACATCTTCTTAACATTTTAAATAATTCAATATACGAGAGGAAGAATCGGAGCAGACGTTTCTCAATTTATTTCAATCTGGATGCGGGACGGAATTCACTCACCACTTTCAAAGGAGAAAGGCTTGAGAGAATTCCAAGTCCTGCATATTGGCACTGGTTTAACTGAAGTACGACCTACTTGCATGTGAATACCTATTTGTACAAAAGATATTTGATGCGGAAAAGGCGAGACAAATATTTGGAGCGTCCCTGCATTTTAAATACAGAAATAGTAACGTGGTTCCATGAATTCATTTCTATAAGAGTTTTACGAACAAAAATTTATTATAGCAATTAATTTATACATTTATTTGGGATTCTTTTCTTTTATATGCTTGTACATATTTTAATTTTAAGAATGTTAAAGCTTTTTATATTAGAATTTTAATGTAATGGCATAAATCAAGTTAAAAATATTTAAACACAAAATAATATTTAGATACAGAGGCTTGCCAAATTTCAACTTATTACAAAAGCATAAGGTTCATTTTCAATAAGGAATATTTGTGAGTTTGGGATAGCTTGATGTGCTGGCGTCTGTTCCTAAAATTCAAAATGAGTCTTTTCTGATGAATATCGAATAAATTGATCTTCAAGAAAGACATTAGTAGTGTCAAGTTCAAAACATACGTAAAACAACAAAGTTTTTCAAATCAACGAAAACAAAACAGTTTACACGGAAATATTTATGTCCAAAAATATTTGTGACATGGTTTGACGTCGATTGCTTTCACAATGATTGACACGCAAACGAAACTATAAATTGACCCGACAATTTTCTTAAGGTCACTAAAAATTACCAAAATATTGTAGTTCTTAATTCCTACCGAATCACCTATGTTTCACGTAATTGCCTCGTTGGTCTAGTGCTCGCAAGTGCAACTACTGAGCCATGAGCCTTTGATTCCCAGGTCGGGCAAAGTGCTATTCGGTGTTTTTGACCTCTGGTTGATGATGGTAATAGGTTCACCCTCTGTTGGTTTGGGACTTAAAAATAATAGGTGAAATGTGAGTAGGTAGGTAGGTAGTATAGGTACAACTCTGTCTAACCGTTCGGGGTATACAGGCGCGATACTATGCTATGTTTAACGTTTGGAAGTTTGATTCAGGATTATAAGATGCAAATATTTCCAGAGTAGTGAATTTAATTCATTAAATGCCAGTAACTCTAAAGAAACACTTAATCGCACATTTCTTATTGACACGATAATTCAATTCAAACTGCAAAACTGAATTTTCTTCTTTTTATCGTCAACTAGCTTCTGACCGCGGCTTTGCCTGCGTGGTGGTCGAAAATTAACGAATTACCGGGATAAATAGAATCTTATGACCTAAACCAGGTCCAATACCTGGTTTAGGTCTTAAGATTCTACCCATGTGCTTAATTTCATCCCAATCCGTTCAGCCGTTTTAGCGTGAAAGCGTGTCAAAGAAACTACTTTTTTACATTTACAATTTAAGTATTTTCTATGTTATTTCTATTGTTGTGATTTATGATAATTTTAGGTTAGAAAAACACCAATGGAAAGCCATTGGTGTTTTTCGAACCTAAAATTATAGCATTGGTGTTTTTCACACTTACATATGTACATACATTTTAATACTTAATCTGATATACAAATAGTTCATCACTACTTCGTGTTAAATCTCACACTGGATGTTCCATTTTCACTTGTTTCTTTTCATTTCTTGGATAAAACGCCGTGTTCAAGCACTTTGCATTGTACATTATTCTTGAACAATAGGTGCCATGAATAACCGGTATAAGTAATATTTCTTCGGTATTCTGCGTACCTATTGTTATTGTCGATTTAATTAATGTGCTTTTGTTTCTGTGTATACCAAAAAAGAGCTTTGTTGTGTTTCTAGCTTAGAACTAAACTTCTTCTTCTTTTCGTGTGGTTAGTGACTAACCTGGTGTCAAAGTTTTTATGCTGCCCATGGGCCTGTGACTTAGCTTCACATGCTGTTGAGAAATATCTCTCAGAAATGCTGGTTTCCTCATGATGTTTTCCTTCACCGATTTTAAGTAGGTAAGTGATCATTATAAATTTCATTTAAATTTTGTCACAGATATTATTAAAAAGAATGCCGAAGCTCATGAACGAAGGCTTCACCATCATGTGAACATCGAGGCTATCCAGCTCCTCGACAACACGGACATAGTGAGAAGACTAAAAAGGACAAAACCTTTTGAGTTAATTTAGTGAAGTGTTAGTTTAATGTAGTGAAGTGAGTGCTACCCATAAAGAACACAAGAACAAAGTGTCTTCCCCTTAATAGAGACAATAAGAAAAGTGTTAATGGACACATTCTTAGGCTTATTCTACCTAGCAAATTTAGTCAAAATTGAATTACTCATTAGCTTTAGTATTAAGCTAGATTGTATTTTTTATGATGTTTCTGTATTAGGGCACATCATTCAACAAAAAAAAAAAAAAAAAATTTGTAAAATAAGAGGTGCATGTCTTGGGTTCGAACTCGAGACCTATGACTCAGCAGCACGGTCACACCACTCTAGGCTATCACTGCTGTAACTGGGAACTATACTGGGAGAAGATAAACTATTTTTTACTGTGTGCGGTTTCGCGAAAACAGAAAACCTAGTAATAGTGATGATGAATTTTTAGTCCGAGTAATAGTGATGATGAATTTTTAGTCCGTAAGTAATTCAAAAATATTGGACACGTTTTTTTTGTTTACGGAGTCCAAAGATTAAGTCGATACATTGAGTTAAAATGGCGCATGACGTAACTAGTATGTAGTTTTTATACTTACTTGTGTGCCCCGCAACTTTAATAATGCATTTCATCTCATGATTTCTTTTTTTATCTGTTCGACGGACTAATTTACGTAATAATTTCTTTTTTTACCCAGGCATCACCCCTATTAGCTTTATCTTTGTTTAGCTCCTAGAATAAAGGTTCTCGTCTTACATTACCTAAAGGAACTCGTTAATTTTCTCCGGTACACCTTTTAAAAATAAAATACATTCAACCCATTACTTAAATACGAGATTTTTATAAAATCAATGTTTGCAATATCATTATCTGCCTAGACTTTGCCCCAACTATGTTGGGGTCAGCTTCACCAGATCAGTATTTAACATGAAGCGACTGCCTATCTGACTTCCCCAACCTAATTACAGGATAGCCCTTGCTACGACTCGTCAGACTATTGGGCTTCTGACAAACCGGTACCTACTACTGTCAAAGATCTACGAATGCCAGCACGACTAAATGGCTTCACGTGCTTTCCGAGGCACAGAGGAGTCTCACCCATCCTCGAATCGACCGCGGCAAGGTTAGCTTAACCTTCGATCGGTCTGCGGGTTATGATTCGATTAAGAGCCCTTTCGCATGATGCATTCTAAAGGTTCGAATTACGGAAACGTGCGTTCGTTAAATAAATAGGCAAACTATTTCTCAGCTCATAATTAATAACGCTGAAGGAAAGCTGAAGGTCGCGGCTGCACCGTACATATTTATTGCTTGCCCAGTGTTTGTAAATAAACTAGCAACGGTATTAACAGTTAAACTGTTCGGAAAACGATCTGAATGTAGAGAACAGTGGTTGTATTAATATTGTAGTGCCCTAGTTTGTAATGGATATGTTAATAATAAATATAGGGTTCCACGTAGTTTGTGCAAAATATCTGCTAGATGGCTTATTCTTTTCCATTTCATAAAACGTGACTGAAATCTAGAATAGCATCATACATTGCGCAAATTAAAATTAAACCGTTTACAGGCGCGGTAATTATTGTTGTAATTCCTAGGATTCATTAATGTTGACTTTTGTTTTGACAACCTAACATACACCTATTAGCTTATTAAAAATTACATTCGTATTGTCTAATTCTGTTTATAGTTGAATTAATTTACATAATTTGATACAACACCTCAACAACAGGCGCCCTTAGTAAAAAGGTCATTGAAAAAGTCGACGTTTGAAATCGATTTCAAGAAAACAAATGAAAAAGACACATTAATCGAAGCTTTCAAACCTTGACCGAAGTCTAGAACACGTGTTTAAGGTTAAGGTAAAAGACAGCGCCGGCGCTTCGACGGATGTGACGTACTAGTGAATAAATAACTACCATCTGCCCGTAAGTAGGTCCGTACCTCCAGAATTGATTAAGGTTTCCGATGTTAAATGTTTTGGGTTCACCTATTATCGGATTTCGGTTGATACGTAGCCAGTTGGTTTTGTTTTTTAAAAACAAAACAGCACAAAATGTTTGTTTTGTTTTTAAGTTGATGAAAACTTTTGTGTTCCACTTTACGTTGCAGACGTGCTTAAAATAGATACAATGAACAGCAACAGTTCGTTCCCAAAGCTTCTAATCATCCGAATTTACAGCTGAATAATAAAACAATCTGCCTCACCTTTTCCCAACTATGTTGGGGTCGGCTTCCAGTCTAACAGTAACTGGTAATACGATACCCCGTGGTAAGACTGGCAGTCAGATTTTCGGGCTTCTGACGACCCGTAACGACTGCCAAAGATGCACAAATGACAGCCAGAATCAACGGCCTAACGTGCTTTCCGAGGCACGGAGAAGTCTCGTTATGTAAAGATGGTCACCCATCCACGGCCAACCCTGGCAAGTGTAGCTTAACCTGATGAATCGACCTGTGCGGCTGTTATTACTTAGCCACGAGCTCCTCTAATTTACACCTGAATACTTTGGGTTAAATAAACCCTTTCATCCCAGAATAGTTGTTAAAAATAACCACTCTTTAAACCAATACAAAACGGATCTAGATAATTAGTTCATTCAAATTCTCGGGAAGTTTTCACAACTTTCAGAGTTATTTAAAATTTAAACTACGAGTAGTTTATGTAAGTTTTGGTAGTCGATAAACTACCTGACAGTGATATTCACTTAACGAAGGACAGAATAAAGCTTTTGTTGTGTTAATGTAAGTGAGGTTTTACCCCACAAAAATAACAAGGAAAATCCTGAAAAAGCCTGAATTGTGACAGGAAAACACGCTCTGTGATTGTTTTGTTCAGAATACCGCCAATTCATAGATGAGGAAACTCCACTGTCTTTATAATGAAAACTCATCTGTGTATAACTTGCATTTGAATTATGTATATTTGCGTTTCGTAAACGTTCAAAAGGTATAAAATACTGAAATGGAATAATGCTCTGTATAGTGCACATATTGGGGATAGTCTTTCGTTTTTTGAAATGGTTATTAAAAAAACTTTTGTCGTTTAAAATTGAATTAATAGCGATATGTTTTCATATTGAAAACAAAATAAAATACCCTTTGTTGCATGTTTAAGTTTCAAGATATTTGTACTGTCCTTGGTTAATAAAACGAGCAGAAAAAATAAAGCGAAGATACATAGTTAAGATTATTATAATGTTGTATTTGCATGCACAATATTATCAAATATTTGAGCTATTTGAACTCAAGCAATTTCTGTAGACAATGAAATATTCCACGAATGTCCACAGTACGGCATTTGATAATTCGAGACTCGTGATAGTATTAAATCTTCGATGTATAATTTAGAGAATTTAGTTTAGGTTCGGCATTCATCGGTTGCTGGTTCGAACTACGATATTTATTGTTAGAATATGTTACATACAATTTGGAGATATAAGAGTGTATTGTAATAATTTTATCTGATCTTACTAATCTTACTTCGTACGATAATATTATAAACTAGCTTTTACCAGCGGCTTCGCCCGGAGGAATCCTATCCCACGTAAAAGTAGCTTATATGCTATTCCAGACTATAATCAATTGTGCCAAGTTTCATCCAGATCCGTTAAATAGTTTTTGAGTTTATTCGTTACAAACATACATAGAAATCTTTCCTCTTTATAATATTATTATTAGTATATTAGTATAGATGTGAAAGTTTGGATGAATGTGTTTGGATGTATGTTTGTTTCTCAATAAAATCAGAACGGCTGAACGGATCTGGATGTAATTTAGCACAGAGATAGATTTGAGCCTGGAACAACTATTAGGATACTTTTATCTCGGTGGTATGTTTCCATGGAATAATTTCCGACATCCACGCGGGCGAAACCGCGGGCTGAAGCTAGTGTATTATTAATATTTGAGGCAATTATTGCTCATAGAAAGTTCTTGGAGGATTGCAGTACAAAAAAACTTAAGAGCTAGATTTTTTAGCTAGATTTTCCGAGTGAAAGTATTTGTGACGGTAGTTAAGGGTCTATGGCCTATTTAATAAAATGGCGACGGTGACAGGCGTTAATCCAGCAACTTTTTAAGTATCTTTCATACATTTTCTGCTTTTTTTAACAGCAGCGGCCGTGATTTCTAATTGTTGACAATTTTGTCACGTTTTTAGTTATATTAATTAGGACCCTGATAGGTAGTCTTCGGGTAGGCAATATAACTAGCAAAAATAGTCCTTGCTATCTGCAAAATAAGTTCTACCGGAAACTATAAGAAGATACTATAAAACTTTTATGTTCGTTAGAGTAAACTTATGTTTAACGCAATGGCAACTCCACGTTAACAGTAAAGGGTCATCGCCAGCGAGATAGGCGCTGTTCTGATGAAGAAATTTTTACCTTCGTGTTTAGACAACTGGCTGCCCGCAACTACCTACCTGTTTATGACGTTTCATGTTATTTATGAAACTGCATGGACGTTGCTGCAACTGGCAAGCGTAATTAGAATAGTTTAAAAAGTTGATCGTTGCGTCAACTAAAGTTGCTACATATACGCGAGGAGCTCGTGGCTAAGTACAGAGGCCAGCACATCAAGTTACCACAATCTGTCAAATTTCTTTGATAGTATTTCAACTTTATTGCAAAGTTATAAGGTTCAATTTTAATTGAGAAAATATGACAGTTAGGGATAACTTGATGTGCTGGCGTCTGTACTAACAGCCGCACAGGTCGATCCATCAGGTTAAGCTACGCTTGCCGGGGTTAGCCGTGGCACACCCATCCATGGCTAACCCTGGCAAGCGTAGCCAAACCATCATTACATACCAAAAGTCCTCCGTGCCTCGGAAAGCATTTTAAGCCGTTGTCATTTGTGCATCTTTGACAGTCGTTACGGGTCGTCAGAAGCCCGAATCTGAAATCTGACAGCCAGTCTTACCAAGGGGTATCGTATTGCCCAGTTACTGGATTGTGGAGGTCGGATAGGCAGTCGCTCCATATAAAATACTGGTATTCTGCGGCATCCGGTTAGACTGGAAGCCGACCCCAACATAGTTGGGGAAAAGGCTAGGCAGATAATGATACGCAACACCTCAGAATTACATCAAGCCTACTTACACATGTATGTACTGGAGGTGATGAAAAAGCAAAGACGTACCTACTTAACTACTTGAAAAACTTCAGAATCGAAAATTACAGTTGTCAGTTACTTTCAAATGCCAAAAATAATAAGATTATCACGCCTTGTATAATAATATAAAAGTTATTATACCTTTCACACTTGGTAGGTACTAGAAAGTATAAAAAATATACCTACTAATACTAGGGAAATGCATATGTAGTATATTAAATTAATTAATAAAATTAATATTTGTAATGATGTATGTTCACTTCCAGTTGAAGTGAATATAGCGTACTCTATTTTAATCCATCGAATACATACAACAGATATAATATAATATTTCGTAGGTAAATAATGAATGTAACAATTTTATTAACCCTGTGAATATTTGAACAACTTTAACTTTATTTGAAATACGTTTCTCTATGCTAAACCATAGTAGGATTGTTTCAAAAGCAGTATTTTAAACTGATACATTTTTAAAACAGTAAGGCGACTTATAAAGTTACTTTGACGTTTGCTTGACAGGCCCTAAGTGGAGGATAAACAAAGGCTTTGCTACTTATTGGACGGAAGCTGACAATTTTCCCGCGGGCGTAAATAAAACAGGCAATATGACACTAATTGCTACAAGCTACGCTACTACGAAGTTGCTACGCCGTAGACCCCTTCGTAGACGCAAATTGTAATAAGGAACAGTGTTGCTCAACAATATTAAGTACTAGCTTCTGCCCGCGGCTTCGCTCGCGTGGAGGTCGGAAATTATCCCACAGGAATGTTCTACCGGGATAAAAAATATCCTATGTGTTAATCCAGGATATAAACCATCTCTGTGTCAAATTTCATCCAAATCTATACAGTAGTTTTTACGTGAAAGAGTAACAAACATCCATACATCCATACTTACAAACTTTCGCCTTTATAATAGTAGTAGGATTTTATAATTTGTAACAAAGCTTGATAATGTAACGTTAATCCCGTTTAATATTGCCATTGTAAGTTTAAGTGCTTCGTGGAAAACATAACCATAAATATAAAGGCATTGTAATGGTTATCGTAACCTCTTATCAAAGACCAAAACTTAACATGTTTTCTATCTACACGACCTCACATGCTATAGGTACACAAATAAACTAACGACCACGAACGTTGACCTTCGACAAAAGTTATCTATCATAATTCAAATAAAAGTAACATCTTACCGTTTAGACAGCCGCCTGAAGATTTGCGAGCTTCAGCACCTCTCTCACATGACACAACGTTTTGTTTGCTTCAATCACATTCGCGTAAACGTCCGAAGCTCGGTTGGCTTTAATCAAATAGTGGAATCAGTTGTGACAGTTTATTAGTGTTTGTAACACAGCGAATTGTTGTGTGGGTTATCGGCAGCTGTCATGTGCAGGTGTAGGAGACGAGCGGGTCGCAGCGCGCGGCGGAGACGACTGAGCCGGGCGGCGCGCGCCCGCGGGGCCGCCCGCCGGTCGATATACGCGGCAGAATAAACACGCCGTACTAGGACGCGAGTACCACCGGTGTTGCCAGCCTCGACCGAGGGGTGCCGCCTCCGACGTTTGCCGCCGTTTGTATCTCGCTTCCGCGGATTCTTATGCCAGTCTCGTGAACGCGCGTCCTGATGAAATATGACGCTGATGTGTTCCATTCGAACGTAGCGTCCCTAACGTCGGTAACGTCTTTGTCCTTGTTTTACACTTTCACGTTCGGCTTATCGGATCGCCGAAACCCGTCGATATGCAATAGTTATTCAGCGGCTGTCGCTGTATAATTTACATGTAACCTTCACTTATCTCTACGTTGAGACAGGACCATTTCCATAATAGAACCATCTGTAGTCAGACTGGATCGCCCTGCAGTTTTGTCACAGAACTATCTCAGTACTTGTTATCTTTATGAGTAATGTAAACGAATGGAGTATCAGATAACAGATCAATATTAATTAATTATGCATAGACATAACGTATAAGTGATGATGAATATTATAAATCAAAATAAATAATTTCAGTTCTAAATTTTATACAATTCATTAATTTGCAATTTTTGTAAGAGCCTAAAGTCCTGTATAGGTAAGCTAATATATCTCCAACATGAAAATATTATCTAAAGCATCTGTTATATTGGCAGAGGGTGTTCATATTCATGAATTCAGATTCGGTTTGCTAAGTAAACAGCGCTGCGAGGGAGGCTGACTAACTGCCAAACGTAGCCTACATATTTAACGTGTGAAATATACTTGTATTAAATGATATTCTATACTTGTAAATGATCTACAAGAATATTAGCAATTGGAGCTTATTAATAAATTATCTACAAGAATATTCGCAGAAAATACCTAATTAGCTTATTAATATTTTCTCTCTCTCTAGACAAAATCAAGCTGATTGCTAATTTAATTTTACCATAAGTATATTACTTTTATAACAATGATTTTACATTCTCTAATTAAACGACGTATTACTTGTTGTGGCGTATTAAATGTTAAGAAAATCGTCTGTTTTGAAAATGTTTGTAAATATGTGTAGGTGTACCATGTATAGATACATGGTACACCTACACATAACCTACACAGTATTAATTTACCAGTCATTGCTTTATTTGTATTTTTTTGACCCTTTGTTCAATAATTTTATTCTAGATGCATCGTTTTATAATCATAGTATTATTAATCTATACAAAATACTGATAAACATTTTAAAAAAGATTACTCTTTTTTTAAATGTTTATCAGTATTTTCGGTTTAAGAGTTTCTTGACCACTCTTCTTCAAACAACATTTTGAGAAGGGTCAACCAAAATCAATTCCATTTTTTGTAAGTTTTGACGGTCAAAAATGCCTTTTATGCACATATTTGAAATATGATTTGAGTTTGACTTTCTTGTATAAGTATATAATGTTTGCGGAAAAACTGATAATGTCCCGTGATTTAGACTATGTTTTCTATGTTAATATTAAACCACAGTTTTTATGAAGCTCCAATGATATCCTAATTTTTTTTCTTTAACCTGATATCTACGTTCAATAACAGAAACAACACAAACACACAATATAGCAATTCTTAGGTGGAGCCAATACGTTATATGAAAATGCAACGAATCTCGCTAAACCTGTTAAGATTTACTTGTCCCATTGCAGATTCACAGTGAGCGACAAACATACAAAATAGAAAAGAAAATTGCATTATTTTTCTACGTCGCCACTTGCAACACTTATCTTTGAAATAATGCATTTTTTTATTTCGAATTCAAATTCATTTATTTCGTGAACACAGGGTAAATAAAGTAGATGTTACAATAAATAAGATCCGAGCTGTGCTCCGTCAAAAAGCATACAAAATATCATAGGATTTTTAACATACATTTTATGAATTTAAGAGTAGGTCTGAATAGAATAGAATCCCAATCATTAGAGATCATTTCATTAACAAATTCAGAAAAAAATATTCATAAGATGTCAAGTTAAAAAAAGTTCAACTGTCGAGAACACGGCTTTCATTCCTACAAAAGTATTTATGTTGTGTATGTGTATGTGTATTTTGCAAATGTTCCTAAAGATATTCATTTGTTCTAACTGAAATCAGATAAAGCTTCGGATCTTGGAAGCAATGTTTATAATTGACCTATTTAGCAGGCAGGGTCAAAACATTTGCTTCCTCGTCGTGTTCGTACCCCAGCAGTAGTTAAAGTCCCTTTCAAATTTCCCGTAAGCACGCTTTTTACGGACCATTTCTTTATGCGGCCATTCATCATGGGCATTTCAAGCCTACTCACATGTTTTTATTAATATTTTAATAATAAAAATGTTTCGAGTGAAAAGTTCGGGCAAGGTGAATATAAAAATTATCGTTTCGTCGAAATTTTGGGTATGAAAATGAGAAAGAAATAAAAACCTGAAGGTAAATTAATTTTGTTTCTGATGTAACAAATCCTTAACTGAATAAAAATACTGCAACAAGAATATACGACTACATGCTTAAACTTTTAAGAGAAATAAAATCTTATGAAATCTGAAACATCCTTCAGGCTGTGGTATTTCAGTAACCTTTTAAAAGTTACAAGAACTGATTTAATTTACTGGAACGCAAAATATTGCCATAGCAAACATTCCAGTATAAAAGAACAGGGTAATTGAATTCCGCAAAAGTTACTTGAAATTAGGTTTTTAAATATAAAGGACTTTTATTTGAATACTTTCGAGTGTATTCAAATAGAGTTAAAACCACATCACAGATTATTTGCATTGGTGCCCACGATCGCGGTCAATAATGAACTGTATAAACAAAAAAAAAACTGAACATTAAAATAATAACTGGCCGTGTTTTCAATTTTCGTAGACACAAAAGACTTTTTAATGTTGAACTCACACAAACTTTAATTTAAACTGTTATATTATTCATAGTGAACATAAAAATGTTTGTAATAGTTCGTAGGTATATACGTAACAGTGGCGTTTCCTTTGTTCGGTCCAACGCTCCGTTTGAGAGATTCGCTCGCCACTTGAGATATTATTTCATCTGCAAGAAAAAGGAAATGAAGACGATCTTGACAGACAAGTGGATAGGGAAAATTCTTTATATCCGCTTTCAGGCATAAATAAGGACTTTGTATAGGAGTTTCACCCAACTTTCGAAATGAGGTTCTCAAGTCAAATTAATAGGTGTTGTCTCTGATTTTTTTTTCAAGTCTTTTAACTTTTTTTTCTTTGCATTGGTATTTTACTTGATTTTTAATTTGGTTTACAAGTGAGTTGTTTTAACAAAGGAAGGTATTCGTTATTGACTTAAACCATAGAATCTCTGAAAATCAAATTATATTTTCATAAGTGACAGTGTCGCACCGGGGGTGCGATATGTTTACTTGAATTTATTTATTGACCTATTTAGTTTAACGTTCGTTTTTCTCAAGAAAGATAGTCAGTAGATGACCCAATTTCTAAAATAGACACTTCTGTAAGTTCAGACGGTCGCTGTAATACTGAAAAGTTGAACCTTTCTGTTACATACACGATTCATCAGCCTACAGATTGAGGGCATCATTTTGACAGAATCATTTTTCTAACTCGAGCTATTTGTTGGGCACATGTTGTTTATTAATTTAAATTTAATACTAAAAACAAAAAAAAATATATTATGTACAACTAACTAAAATATGACGCCGAAAAATTCCTCTGCTTCGCTGTCTACTTGTTATGTATACAAGAGACTGGTGGCACTGCCACTTTGTATGGCAATGCCACGTTGTATGGCAATGCTTAACCTGGCCAAGGTTAAGCATTGGTACAAGAAGAAAGCCCTTGGGTTTCGAAAAACAAACAGTTAAGTTGTCTTACCTATGTTTTTTTATCTCTCATATTGTTACGACTTAAGCATAAATATTCCTAAAGCCATCAAAAAATTGTCTTCATTATCATCATCAACGAAGCGAGTATTCCACGCCCACGAATATTCAGCACGTGAATCGAATAGATGATTCAGAACACACCAATGTTAGTTTAATTTAGTTTGCTAATCGCACATGATTCTCTATATCCACATGAATACTGAAATAGCTCTGATGTGGGTAACCCTGAAACTTGTAAAACTTTTGAGAAATTGATAAAATTACTATGAGATAGCTATTGACAATGCTTCATCGTCGCGTTTATAATGAAGGGGCGGCATCCGATGTCGGAACACAAAGACTTTCATTAAACCCAACATTTAACGTGATGGAGTAATTACAACAATTCGATTGTGGATTTTTGCACGAGTACGTCGATTAATGAAACGATAATAGTTATTCGTTGATTTAAATTCATTATTATTCTAATTGGAATTGAAGTTTTGAATGGCAATTAAAGTTTCTATATTTTTACTGATAAAAATGACTAAGTCTTTGACATAAATATTCGCTTGTCTGTATGTGTAGTTATTTAGGTAAGTTTAAAGAAATTATTACGGATACAATCACGGCGAAGATTGCTTAACTGTGTGTGTAGCATAATCAGCTTGTTCTCAATGCTGGATTATTTTTGGTACCTACAATTTACTAGTACGTACTGTGAGGACCGGATCAACCTTATGCTTGAGCACTAAAGGAGTGCCCGACTATTATAGGGAAGTAGTCCCATTAAAAAAATACTTTTTAAATTAAATATATTTTACTTTATGGAAACATACTTACAGCAACGCGCCTACCATAAAAGTCATAATATTTAAAATAATTCTAACTTATTTGAATCTCGAATGCAGCCGGAGTTATTTTCTTACCAGCCTGCTACGTCATGAGGTCGCATCAAGCCTCTACAGTAGGTACTTACTATAAAGTTGGCACACACAAGAGAATAATTGAACTGAGATAACTTGCTTTCAAGAGGTAGCATAATTCCATAAGACTGAACATTCCAGGACGACCCGACGGCGTTTATAGAACATGGCTCTCATTTACACTATAATCCATCTTCATCTACTCACTTGCATAATTTAGCAAGACAAGTGTTCACACTTAACGGCCACGCTGGCAGGGAATGGTGGAAGCTGGCGGGTGTTGGCCCAACTAATTGACAGTGGGTACGAGGTGTTATTCGGATAATAGCTGGCGATGTTTACACCACGCGGCTTTTTGTAAGACAAACAAACAGGGCGTAAGGTTTACGAGAATCGTTCCAAAATCTTACTGGTTTCAGTCTGGCGAAGTGTTTTGAGGTTTAGTCTGAAAGCCGTGTTTTCACTGTCGGGGGAACAATTTGTTCAGAGTAAATGTTCAAAACATTTTGTTCTGCTGTAGAATACGAAAAAAGATCGAACACCAATCAAACTCGTTCAATGTCGAGCGAATGCTCAGAGCAAACGCTCGCTGGCCGTGACGTCGTTCAAACTGAAAAAATGAGCGCACGAGCATTCGTTCGCAAAGTCCAATCGATCATCACTGAACAAATATGTTCGCTCGCTCAAGTGTTTTTATTTACCGCTACAAACGTTTGCTGGCTCCGAACTGTTCAGAATACTAAGTAAAAACGCAGTTTAATGTTAACCTATACTATAAATGTGTTTGACACTACAATTTTGTAAAACTAGTAACACACATAAGTAATTATGTCAATAGCGGGAAAACAAGACAAGAAATTGTATCTTTTGCAACACTTTTCCCATCACATCGAGTATCGAAACATATTAATTAATTTACTTTTTTTATTGCAGTAGGTACTTATTTTTTTTTGGTAAGCTGGGTTGTCCGGAAGGTTTACCGCTACCCCGGAACATAAAGGGCTAAGGAAGGAACATGGATGGGTTTCAGTCAGTAAGAGACCCAGTGTGGAAGGAGACATTTGATGATATCTGACCTACAAAAAAAAAAATCAATAATGGTATTTAAGCCGAACACAAAATAGAATATGCACGACTGAAGCTCACATTTCTTTCCAACAAATCTCAACAACAATAATGAATACTGGAAAAAATATAGGAAAATTAAATGAAAAACTCTATACTTTCAGACTGTAACCGCAAGTATGATGAAGTTGCTGGAAACAGGATGAAATAAGAACCGGTTGCCGATCGACGGTAAATTATTTCCTCGCGAGATCAAAGATCTCGATGTTTTGAATTTTAATTAAAACTTCACTTCTAGGTTGCGCGCTTTTACTGACGCTATGTGTGGGTAGTTCTAATCAATTAATTTGAAAATGATGTGCTTAACCAATTTTTTTTATTTAAAATATTTTATGTTGTAATCTTTGAAATAGTACCTATTAGTGATTTTGTTGTTTTTCACTTTTTTTGTGTAATATAATGACTATCATAAGCTAGATACTCGTGTTATCGCGCGCCTAAAATAGATGTAAGCATTTGAAGGGGCCCGTCAGGGCCAAAGCCTGCCGGGCCCCGGGATTGTCCGAAAGGGTTACCGCTACCCCGGAACATAAAGGGCTAAGGAAACATGAATGGGTTTTAGTCAGTAAAAGTGTGACACTCCCTGTCGCTTCACCTATAGCGGGAGGAGTCATTTGATGATTTCCCACCCTCAACAAAAAAAGTGTATAGCATACTCAAGTAAGTAGGTATAAATAGGTGAAGGTAAAAAAACTATACAATTCTAGTAAATTTTACAAAGTTGATAACCGCATCAAAATCTGTTAGTTTAAAAGAACAACGCGGTCACATAAACACGCAGAAGTGACTTTAATTGAAAGTAATAGGGTAGGGGATAGTATCTCAGATTTCCAATTTTTCAACAAATTGTTTTCATTGTATCTGCAACTCATAAATAAATCTGCAACAACGTAACATTTCTGCCTGATACGAATTCCTGAACATTCATGAATTCTCAGGAAACCTTTGTTTTCTTCATTTGTAGGCAAATATAGACATAACAGCAGCTGTCCACCCATCCTGGCAGTTCCTGGTATAACCTAATGATTTCCGATAATGTGCGAGTAACATACAAGCAAAGCTTATTCCTGCGAATCATCGCTTCATGGAAATTCAAATTACATACTAATATTATTAAGAGAGAGAGCGAATTATCTGAATTTATTATAGACTAGCTTCTGCCCGCGACTTCGTACGCGGACCCTGTTTCTTATGCCAGCGACAACGGGGTCGCCATTTATGTTATTTTTTATCATTTTTCCCATTTAAATCTTTTATCACACTGAGCTTTAGTTTTATTTCATTCCAACAAACATCAAAACATACAGTCCATTTGTCATCGTTTTCATTTTGGTAACCGCATTATTATATTCCTCCTCTAGAGACCTAGAAGTCGATGCGTAGATACGCTTGGAACTCAAGCGTAATTCTCTTTCCGTGAACGTCTCTGACTCGCGAGACAATACATGACGTTCACGATCAGCGGTCAGTCGCGCATCATATTCTTCACTGGTCTCTAGAGACCTAATGAATACGCTGAGAACGCAGGCGTGCTTCGCGACCCGAAGAGGTTTCCACGGAGCGAGTTGCAGCCTAATGTTCTCGAACAACATCAAGTCTCTCCTGACGCTCTTCGGTAGATTCTTGGGATCTTATGATCCTCAATCTTTTAGCTCTCTTGGAACATTGGGAAAGATTTGCATTTGACCTCTTTCTAGGCATGGTCATAGTTTTATTGTGAAGATACCTGATCAATAAAAATCTAAATTAAAATGACTGCTCCCCTGCGTTACCGGGTAGGCTACAGTGTCACGAAGATAAATGGAAAAGGAAATTAAACACTCAAACAACATAAGCCCGAAGGCAGATTCATACGATAAAATAAAAAAATAAATAGGAGTTCTGGCCAGTAGAGTCAAATTTTCAATGATATACCATCGTCATCGAAAATCAGTCCTAAACTGTTACCGCCTTCACCGCGTGCAGGTACTCCCAGTTTATGTTATTTTATAATTACACAGTAAAATAAGTGATAGCTTTGATTTCCACATCAGATGTTTCTGATCTTCGATTTTTATAAGTCAACAGGAAATGCCCATCATATTGAACAACAAAGACGTCAAAGACGTCATTCCTATATGTGTTATGTTGTAGCTAGGCTCTTGGAGTTCCACAACAGGTGTTCCAGATCTTCGATTTTTATAAGTCAACAGAGAGTGCTCATCAGATTGAACAACTTGTGCTAAGACGTTATTCCTATATGTGTTATGGTGTAGCTAGGCTCTTGGAGTTCCACAACAGGTGTTCCAGATCTTAAATTTTTATACATCAACAGAGAGTGCTCATCAGGCTGAACAACTTTCGCTAAGACGTCATTCTTATATGTGTTATGGTGTTGCTAGGCTCTTGGAGTTCCACAACAGGTGTTCCAGATCTTCGATTTTTATAAGTCAACAGGAAATGCCCATCAGACCGAACAACTTTTGCTAAGACGTCATTCCTATATAATGTTATAGTGTAGCTAGGCTCTTGGAGTTCCACAACAGGTGTTCCAGATCTTCGATTTTTATAAGTCAACAGGAAATGCCCATCAGACCGAACAACTTTTGCTAAGACGTCATTCCTATATAATGTTATAGTGTAGCTAGGCTCTTGGAGTTCCACAACAGGTGTTCCAGATCTTCGATTTTTATAAGTCAACAGGAAATGCCCATCAGACCGAACAACTTTTGCTAAGACGTCATTCCTATATATGTTACAGTGTAGCTAGGCTCTTGGAGTTCCACATCAGGTGTTCCAGATCTTCAAATTTATTCTCTCAGCAGAAAATGCTAATCACGTGGAACAATTTTTGCTAAGGTATCATTTTTGTATCTCTTATAGTTTAGCTGGTCTGTTGCGGTTCTGCATCAGGTGTTCAAGTTTCCAAGATAAATTATAGCCTATATGTTGCCCAGACTTAATACCTATACAACAAAAAATCATTCCAATCCGTCCAGTAGTTCCGAAGATTAGCGTGTACAAACAAACAGACAAACAGACAAACAGACATACAGACAAACAGACAAACAGACAAAATTTTTTTTTGGATTCATGCTCTATTACTGTTTCTAAACCCCCCTCAATTATTATTTTTTTAATATATCCAATGTACAGACACAGTTTTTTTACTGTTTTATTATATGTATAGATGTGGCAGATAATCTCCGAAACCACAGCTCTTATTTGAAAACATATACTATTATTTCAGATGGATTGTTGTATATTATGTAAATAAATACAAAATATAGTACTACTTCAAAACACTAATGAAACATTCCTTGAATTCATGCAAGCCTAGTACTTTTGTTAGGTTACTGCTCAGAACTTGGACACATTGTGTCAGGAACAGTATTCCATCTACTCATACAGTCATGAAAGATGCATCCGTGCGAAGCCGAGGCGAGTTGCTAGTAAAATTATAAAATATAAACAACTAAGGGACCAGGTGCCTCTAATAAAAGAGATACGATAACAGGCACTTACAAACCATAACGCCTATTGGTCTTTTGAACCAAAAAAACCTGCTGGACTGGTTGCTTTAGCGCAACCAATAAAATGGAGGAGTCTTAGTTGTGATCTAGCAAAATATCTTATTTATAAACTTAAACAGTTATAATAAACATTTCGAAGAATAATTAAAATTAGTTTTTAAAGTTAGAACTAAATACAACGCTACAATTCGTTCAAACAACAAAACATTCAGGACTGTGGTGTAAGTATAGGTTGAAGCGTAACGTAGTTGGAAACAATTCCACAGAAAGCCAGCCATCTGGCCACATTAGCCATGCTTAAAATAGTTGTTTAGCAAGTGTGCGTGCCTGCGTGACATCTCCCGTTAGCCTTACATAACTCAGCTGCTATGAAAGCCTAGCCGTGAAGATAACGTGACGAATGCCTATAGCCTGCAGGCCGACCCAGCCGCCCCAAGGTCAGCAAAACATTCCTACAGCTTTTAGCGAGGGACACGCATTTAATTTACGTTATTTTACGAAATTTTGATTGATATGCTAATATTAATCCGCCCTCACAAACCACGTTCCAATATTTTTGGAACAGAAATGCTAAGCGAATTAATTCGTACTAAGCGTTCGCGTTATTCTTGATTTATTACTAATTGGGGACTGTTGAAGAAATAATGTTATATTTCGTATGTTTGACAAGTCATTTTATAGTAATTACTTTTGAAAATTGTGGGTTTTCGGGTTAAACTGAAATGACAGTTTTCACGTATGTTTAATGCAAACAAAATCTGGAGAACAAATACGAATAGGACACATTGTCACTGCGCTTGGTATCGCGTGTAGAGGCCGGTTGCCGCTAACTAATAATAAATTTAACATGTTATCGAGGCTAATACGATAGGTAGGTAGGTACAAGGCTTACACTATGTACTTTGTGCCATAACCTTGTTGCCGGACAGAGCTCATCATCGATGCATAAGTTCTGTGAATGCAATCGGTTCTTGCGACCTATCGGCAGTTCTATTTCAGTCGAACACCCTTGAGACAGTCGACGCGTACATTTTCTTTGCTACATAATTTATTGTTCCGAAGCAAGTGTATATGTTACTAGAAGCTATTGTTTGATAGTTGAGCTTTATCAATCACGCTGAACAAATAAATTATGAGGCAGCACAGGCAATTTCTTCAAAGTCACTGAGCTCGAACTGGTGATTGTTTTAGCCACACGAAATCAATTAATTTTGACTTTTGTATAGGTTAAGGTAGATAGTAACGAGGTACCATCCTTCGTGTGGTTTAATAGGTATTTACATAATAGATTCCGATATTATTGATGATTAATTCGATAGTAAAACGTTTTTAAATACACGTGCTCTTTAGTAGATAGGTACATAGCCATAATACCGTTTCAATACGAGCGTGGAAAATTCCTGAAATTCAATAGAGTCTAGGGATTTAGTGATTACATTCTAAACTTCAAACAAATTATAATTTATTCAACGCGCTAATGGGTTTAAGTAATTAAGTGATAGATAACTAGAGCAAATACCTTTTATTTGTAATATTATATATAATAGCATAACATTGCGCTTGTAATCCCCGAAGGGTTCGGTAGGGGTGTGCCTACAGTTACACCCACAATTTCCACTTATGTTCCAGTCTCGTGTAATAGGGAGTGAGTGAGCCCATTGGCCATCAATCGGACACCAATCCAGACTCTGGGCTGTCACAGAAATTCCTGTTACAAAAAATCTATTTTGTCGGAACTGGGAATAGAATCCAGGACCTCATGATCAGTATTAGCGCGAGCGACCACTAGACCAACGCGCCAGTTTATTCTAGAAATTTCTCCGTTTTTATCTGTCCTACGTGTCTATCAAAGTTTGACGAAGTGCTTTTTTATACCGCGACAGTTCTTAATTAAATCTTTATCTGCTGACAAACTGGATTCTCCGGTGACCCCCGACCCATAGTGGTTATGGTTATATATATGTATGTCTGGAATAGATAAGTTTACATGATTGGTCATCCATAAACAAATACCTACCAACGAATTTGACAAAAAGATAACGTGTGCGTTCCCCGAAGCGGTAAACAAAGGTCTGTGATCTCAGCCTCATAAAAAAATTTTGAAGACCTCACGCTCTACACTCGATTTAAAAAAGTACCTAATTTCCTAATATGATAAGGAGGTTATCTCCTTATCATCTTAGGTAATTACTTTTCCGAGGCATCTCATAAGCTCATAGAGAATTACAGTAATAAATGTAAAAGCTACGTAGAATCCGCTCAGATAAAATCATTTACCCAAAGATTTATAAAACGTAAGTACCATTCCAAACGTAAAGTTGTTACAGCCACCGCCAAAGTAGCTATTAATCTTTTACTAGGATATCTAGAAGCACGTACGGAATTACGAGATGATGTTTCAGCAAAACTTTATTTCCATGTCTCTACTCTTCACGCAATCGTGAATAATTCATAGTCGAGTTCCGTACTCAAAGCGGCAATCTGTCGCCGAACCTCATAAAATGGTTGTGGTTCTGTGTGGGATACAAAAACGTCGGATACTATGTATACAATAAATACAGATACGTCGCAACGGTTAACGGTCGGCCTGCCATGTATTGACAGAGAGTTTTGGCCGTTTATTTGCTCGTTCCCCTTTCATACTGCTGCCGGAGGACTGTCCATTACACAAATAGATTAGCTTTAGTGTACTGACGTGTAGGTAGGTGTACAAAGGTAGAAATATAACATACGCAGCCGTCCGCCATCGAACTTTGCGATCAAAAGATAAAAATTGTATGAAAAAAGTCCGCAGATTGATTAGCTACATAATACTGGTGCTGTTTATACTTTTGACAAAAAATGGCATGGTTGCATTAATGATTACGACACTTGAGAGGAAAAGGAGTTCCTGGTTCAAGGCTCTCACAGACGGGGGCGACGCGACAGTGTATCGGGACTCTAGTAGGACAATTTCTACGAAAAACTTTATGGAAATTGTACTACCTGAATCGCGCCGTGGCGTCACGTCGCGTCAGTCCGCGGAAACCTTCAGGACTCACACTTTAACGTAGGTATCTGCATTTTACAAAGATAAAAGAAGATCATATATGTTTACGAGATGCTTTATGTATGCCAGAGACGGTAGCGTAAATTGATTCTCATGAATTTGAATATTTCATTCAAAACTAAAACCACATTTGCCTTACTTTCGCTTAAGTTTACATACCTATGGAGATTACGATAATGGACTATTTCCTCTGTGTTTATAGAAGAGAGACGAGTATGCTGCCAGTTGGTATCAAAATACATACCTCTGTTAAAGGATTGACCTTTTATATCATATATCGGGGACAATTCTTTTCGCAGAATTTGTTAAGCCACAATCACATGCTGCCCAACGAAGAAAACAGCATGTATTTTTTTTATAATGGACTCGGCAAACAAAAGGACGTTGGCTAAAATATTCATGCAAAACGTTCAACTACTATTTCAAAACTTTGCACAAAACACAAACGGCTATCATTAAAATTTGTAAATATTCCACACTGCGACCATAATTCATCTGTGATTTAATTAACTTTGCCCAGATGGTTTTTAATTAAAGTATTAATTATACTTTGAAAATTTTGATATAATATTTACGTTCTTGTCTATTGCAATATTTTCAGCTTCGGGCAAGTACGATTATTCAGAGTATAAACGAGTATTTTTTACTATTTACGAGCTGAAATAAATGTAAAAAAATATGATTGCTATAAATGGATGGTATACGATTTTCTCGTATTTGATGTAATGGAAAAAGGAACGGATAACGCTTTATATGATTTCTTAAATTTGAATGGTGTAAAAAATACCCTTGGAAACCCTTATGAAAAACATTCCTATTTTTTCTTGTTTGGGTTGTAAAGGAGTTTGGAGTTCATTCACAGCTATGGATGGATGCACCTATGAGGATCGATGTTTATAAATTAAACTTAATTTAAGGTAAGGTTTTATTAATATGTATTATAAAAGTTAGATTTTCCAAAATAAACAATGTACGGAGTGCTTATTAATGAGAAGCTAATTTCCTTCCACTTACAAGAGACACCTTTCACTTACCCTATTCTTGTCATTAACAAAAGCCTGTTTTTAATTACAACACATAGACAATATTACGACATTACATAAAGCTGTCATAAGTTAAAGAAACCTTAGTTCTTTGTGCCCGCGGCCGCCTCACTCGAGGACGCTTCACCGCGACCCCGATACCCAACGCTTTCTTTTATCCTCCTTCTGACAGGTAACTTGGCTCAAACAAGGATATCCTGTATCTACTTTTAAGTCGATATGTTTGAAACAGAATAACGATCACAGATTTTCGGGGTATATTTTTCTTGAGCCCTTGTTTTGGTTTAAGTGGAGATATTTTGTTATTTTCTTTGATGCTTCGGGTTTGTTATGAAGGGATTTTTTTTTTAATTTTAAGTTTTCCTACTATAAAGAGAGGAAAAATTCTGGATGCTACCTCCACGAAGATATTATAAAAGTAAGTTGTGAGTTGTTCGTGTTTAAGGAAACCAATTACAAACACATACAATACTAGAGCCAATCCGGCGTAATCTTAGCTTATCTATACGCAGACCAAAATCAATGATTTGTCCGCGGAGAATAAGAAAAAAATGTATAAAACAAATTGGCAGGGGCTATGGGAGAGCGCGAAATGACGACATTTGCTGCGGGTCCATTTAGCGAGATGGTTTTATTATGAAAATCGGTCCGCAAGGGAACCGGCGACCGGCGGCTCCCACAGCGAGTAGCTACATCTCGCTCTTCACCAGCAATGCTGAACAGAACACAACTTGGAATCAAAAACTTTAAACAATTTATTATTGCATATTGATTATTTGCAGGAGTTATGTTTTGACTAAATAATTATGTGAATTTAGGTTTCTCTGGTTGTTCCTAATGCAACCCTACGTGTGCTGCATGTACTTAGGTACTGTGAAGGTCAGAGGGACCTTCAATTAGGGGGCTCAATGGTAGAGCTTGTAGTGTGTTGTAGGGATTTTTATCCTACAAAATACAAACACAAGGGACAGCAGCCTGACAGGTAAGCGGGATTATCCGAAAGGGTAACCGCTACCCCGGAACATAAAGGCCTAAGGAAGGAACATGAATGGGTTTTAGTCAGTAAGAGTCTGACACTCCCTTCCGCTCCACCCAGAGCGGGAGGAGTCATTGGATGATTTTCGACCCTCAAAAAAAAAAAGACAGCAGCTAATGTATTATATTGTCTTTAATGAACACATGCGTCAAGCCGCACGGCTCCTCTAGGAGCAAGGCCATCATCTCGGCAACGGCCTCCATCATGGCGGCGGCCAAGGAGGCCGGGTGCGCCGGGCCTCCAGCCAGTGAGGTGGCAGATTTGCGGGCGGAGGTCGCCCGCTTGACGGCCGCCATGAAGCTCCTCCAAGAGGAAAATGGGAGGCTCCGTGCGGATCTGGCTGGCCTGAAGGCCGCCAGCAGCCGCAAAGCCCCCCAGGAAGAGGGCCGCCCGCCGCAGCCGCAGCAGCAGCGACAACAACAGCGGCAGCAGGGGCCAAGCCGGCCCGAGCCGGAGGCGAACCGTATCCTGGACCTGGTACGCCAGGAACTTGCCGCATTCCAGGCACGGTTCCAGGAGCGGTTCTCCGTAGTGGAGGGCATAGTCCTGCGCCCTCCCTTGGCGTCGGGCAGAATGGCCTCGGGTCCGAAGCCGGCCTCGTATGCGGCCGCTGCGGCGGCTGCCGCCCCGAAACCCGGGCCTTCGGGCACAGCCTTGGCGCCGGCGAAACCGGCACCGTCCGGCAAAGCTCCGGCGCCGGCCCGGAATAGTAAAGCCACAAAGGGCAAGAAGTCCCCACCGGCGCAGGTGGATAGGGTCCCAGAGCCCTCTCCACGGCGCCCGGGGCCTCCCGCGACCGATGCCGAGTGGCAGGTGGTCGGGGAGAAGAAGAAGGCGGCCAAGGCGGCCAGGAAAAAGGCGAAAAGGCGGCGCCGCAAGGAGAGAGCCGTCGCGGCGAGACTCCGCGCCCCAAAGACCGCGGCTGTGGTCATTACGCTGCAGCCGGACGCGGTCAAGAGGGGCGTCACGTACCGCGACGTGCTCACAAAAGCGAGGGCGACGGTGGACCTCCAGGAGCTGGGAATCACCGGGGGCCTCCGGCATAGAGTGACGGCAACCGGCGCTCGCATGCTGGAGATCCCCGGTGCGTCGAGTGGCCCCACCGCTGACGCCCTAGCTGAGAAGCTAAGGGCGTCCCTCAACGCGGAGGAGGCTCGGGTCTCCAGGCCCGTGAAATGCGCAGACATGCGTATCATGGGCCTGGATGACTCCGTCACGGAGGGAGAGGTAGTGGCCGCCGTCGTCAGGACGGGCGGGTGTCTGGCCGAACAAGTAAAGGCAGGCACCATACGCCCCGACTTCACGGGTATGCGAACCATGACGGTAAGCTGCCCCGTGACGGCGGCCAGCAAAATTGTGGAGGGCCGAAGACTCCTGGTCGGCTGGGTGAGCGCGCAGGTCAAGCTGCTGGAGCCCAGACCTCTGAGGTGCTACCGTTGCCTCGTCGGGCACCACGTCGGTGTCCAATGCACCTCGGAGGTGGACCGCAGCACTCTGTGCTTCCGCTGCGGTCAGCCCGGTCACACGGCCGGCTCCTGCAACGCCGCGCCACACTGCGTCGCATGTGCGGCTGCTGGCAAGCCGGCCGATCACCGGGCGGGGAGCAAGTCCTGCGCCCCAACTGCTGCAACCAGGAGAAGAGGCAGGCCCTCCATCGCCGTCGCCACCCCCACCGTCGCCACCGTTGCCGCCGCTGCCGCTACTGCTGCTGCCGCCGCCGCCACTGCCACTGCTGGGGGCCAACCGCAGGGAACCCAGGGGGGGATTAATATGGAGGAGTGATGGCCCCTCTCCGCCTCCTCCAGGCGAACATCAACCACTGCGCCTGTGCTCAGGACCTCTTGCTCCAGAGCATGGCGCAGTGGTCGATCAATATCGCCGTGGTCGCTGAGCCGTACTTTGTCCCGCCCAGGGATAACTGGGTGGAGGACCTGAGCGGCTCAGTGGCCATAACTTCGTCGGCCGCCGCCGGCACCCCGTCCCTCGAGGGTGTCTCGAAGGGACAGGGGTGCGTCGCAGCACGGTTCGGAGAGATTGTGGTAGTGGGAGTGTACTACTCTCCGAACCGAACTCTCGCCGAGTTCCACAACTCTCTCACAGAGTTGAGTGTCGTCGTCTCCAGAAGCCATCCCTTCCCCGTGCTAGTGCTCGGGGACTTCAACGCCAAAAGCCTGGCCTGGGGTTCCCGCTACACGGATGTGCGGGGTAGGATGGTGGAGGACTGGGCTCTGGAAGCAGGCCTAGCCGTCCTCAATCGGGGTTCTGTTCCCACGTGCGTGCGGATGCGGGGTGAGTCCGTTGTGGACATCTCGTTCGCGAGCCCCGCTCTGTCACAGTGCGTCCTTGACTGGCGCGTAGTAGAGGAGGTGGAGACCTACTCCGATCACCGGTATATCCGGTTCGACGTCTCCACCCAGACCTCAAGCGCGCCGGTCCGACAGGCCCCGAGTGGTCCGCGGTGGGCGCTGAAGCAGCTGGACCGGGAGCTCCTCCTGGAAGCCTCGATCGTGCAGGCCTGGGTGTCATCACCGGTCAGGCCTGCCGACATCAACGACGAGGCAGAGTGGTTCCGGGAGGCCATGTCCGAGATTTGCGACGTGGCAATGCCCCGAGTTCGGCCAGGATGCGCCCGACGTCAGGTGTACTGGTGGTCGCAAGAGGTGGATGACCTTCGCAAGGCGTGCGTGGAGGTGCGCCACCTGTACACCAGGCACCGCAGGCTCCGCATCCACCCTCCGGATGCGGCAGCCACGGAGGCGGAGCTGTACGAGGGGTACAGAGCGGCGAAGACCGCCCTCCAAGAAGCTGTCCAGCGGGCCAAGGACTCGGCCCGCGAGGAGATGGTGGGGACTCTGGACAGAGATCCATGGGGGCGCCCATATAAAATGGTGCGGAACAAGCTCCGCACCTGGGCCCCCCCTCTGACGCAGAGTCTCCGCCCCCAGCTGGTGGAGGAGGTGGTGAGCGCTCTGTTCCCCTCACGGGGGGAGCATACTCCCCCGCCTATGGCTCCGCCCGAAGCGGACCACGAGGACGACGACGACATCCCCGAAGTGACCGAGGTAGATCTGAGAGCGGCGGTTGGAAGGCTCAAGGCCAAGAATACCGCCCCAGGACCCGACGGCTTGCCTGGTAAAGCCTGGGTCCTGGCCCTCAGGGGCTCTCGGGCCCCGACTGGAGGCGCTCTTTAGCGCATGCATGGAAAGAGGCTAGTTTCCGCTCCATTGGAAGACGGGGAAGCTGGCCCTTATACAGAAGCCAGGGCGCCCTGCGGACTCTCCGTCCGCATTCCGGCCCATAGTGCTGCTCGACGAGGTCGGCAAACTCTTCGAGAGAATTATTGCGGGCCGCCTCGTCGGGCACCTTGGAAGGACGGGGCCGGACCTTGCGGACTGCCAGTTTGGCTTCCGCAAGGGGCGCTCGACGGTGGACGCCATCATGCGCGTTAGAGCCCTCACGACGGGGGACGCGGTGTCCCAGGGTAGGGTCGTCGTGGCGGTGTCACTCGACATCGCCAACGCTTTCAACACCCTGCCCTGGAGTTGCATTGGGGAAGCACTCCGGTATCACCGGGTACCGACCTACCTCCGTCGAATAGTCGGGGCGTACCTGACGGACAGAGCCGTCATCTACCCCGGTCGCGATGGGGAATGGAACCGGCGAGAGATGTCGTGCGGTGTCCCACAGGGATCGGTTCTGGGGCCGCACCTGTGGGACATCGGCTACGACTGGGTGCTGCGGGCCGACCTCCCTGACGGCGTCAGCGTAGTTTGCTACGCTGACGACACGCTGGTCCTGGCGCAGGGGAGGTCGCATCAGGCGGCGGCCGACGCGATGACACGCGGGGTTGCGACAGTCGTTGAGAGGATCCGGCAGTTGGGTCTCGAGGTGGCACTGCACAAATCCGAGGCCATGTCCTTTCAAGGGCCTCGGAATAGGCCACCATCGGGATCCCAACTTACGGTAGGAGGGGTTCACATCGGCGTCGAGACCACGATGAAATACCTGGGTCTGGTCCTCGACAGCCGATGGAATTTCGTGGAGCATTTCCGACGTTTGGCCCCCAAGCTGGAACGGACTGGGGCCGCCCTCAAGCGGCTCTTGCCCAATTTGAGGGGGCCAAACGCCTCCTGCCGGAGGCTTTACGCGGGAGTCGTGCGGTCCATGGCCCTTTACGGGGCCCCGGTGTGGGCGCGTTCACTGCGGCGGCGAGCCGCCCATTATCTGAACGCGCCCCAAAAGGTGGTAGCCATACGGCTTATCCGGGGGTACCGCACGATCTCGGGCGAGGCGGCAAGCCTCCTTGCCGGACTGCCGCCGTGGGATCTGGAGGCGATAGTCCTCGCGCGCCTGTTCGAGTGGCGCGCGGAGGTACTAAGCCGGGGGGAAACTCCGTTTCCGCAGCAAACTGTCGCAACCCAGCGCAGGGCACGCCACGATAGTGGCGGTAAGGCCCCTCTTTGAGGAGTGGCTAGAGAGGCGTCACGGCGCCCTCACCTTCCGCCTGACGCAGGTCCTCACCGGACATGGATGTTTCGGGAGGTTCCTGCACATCATCAGGCGGGAGGAAACGCCCGGGTGTCACCACTGCGAGGATCGCCCAGAGGACACGGTAGAGCACACGGTGCAAACCTGCCCCGCTTGGGCGGAGCACCGCCGTGTCCTCGTAGAGGCGATCGGCGGCGGCGACCTCTCGCGCCCGGCCCTGGTGCAAGCCATGGTCCGGGGCGAGAGGGAGTGGGAGGCAGTCACCTCCTTCTGCGAAAAAGTCATGCTCGCGAAGGAGGTGGCGGGATGGGAGAGAGAAAGGTCCTCCCGTCCCAGCCGCCGCGGGAGACGCTCCGGGCGTCGGGAGCCACGTGACGACTCCCGGCCACCGTAGGCGCGGGCCTGCGGACGGTGAGTAATGGGTGACTCACCGTCCGATCAGAACCAGACCCGTGCCGTGCGGCGCGTATATGTTCCACGCGCGCCTCAAAGAGATGTCAGCATATGAAGGGGCCCCTCAGGGCCAAGTCTGCCGGGTAAGCGGGATTGTCCGAAAGGGTTACTGCTACCCCGGAACATAAAGGGCTACGGAAGGAACATGGATGGGTTTTAGTCAGTAAGAGTCTGACACTCCCTTCCGCTCCACCCAGAGCGGGAGCAGTCATTGGATGATTTCCCAGCCTTAAAAAAAAAAAAAAAAAAAAGCCGCACGGCTACTGACGGAATCATTTTTTCATTTCTTTATTAAAAACCTATCAAACTATTCTATTATTTAGAAAGGTCGAATGCTTTTAGTTATTTTCTAATCGACCAGTCAGGTTCAACAGAAGGTTTCACTTAGGCTCTTCAGTACTATCATATCCTGTTTATACCCAATAGGTGTGTGCCGTATCTGGTTTGTTATAAAGTCTGAAAGGAAGTCTTTATAATAGATACACAGACGAACGAACGACTAACGAAATAAAAGTATCTCTCGCGGCGAAGATTAATCTCCACTGAGATTGGTAGCCATGACAAAAATTTGGTCTTTTTTTTAAGGATGTGAAAACATCAAATAACCCCTCCCTCTGGTTGGATGTTCCGGGGCAATGGTTACCCTTTTGGACAGCCCCACTGAAGAACTTCGGTCTGGACAAACGAAACAAAATATTTTATTTATCAACTCTACAAAAAGGTTTTCGAGGCAAAATTGACCACAAAATTTTATCTGTGGTACATTGCTCATATTTCATTTTCAGCAACCCAAAAATTAATTAGTTTATGTAATCCTGACTTGCAGTTTTAAGCAATGTATTTAATCAACAATGTCAAACGAGTTTTTTTAATTAATTTCATAACGCAATGTAACGAAACATGCCGTGCAAATGTCGAGAAAGGGGTTAATTAAGTGAAAAAGGTTGGTTTATTTGTTATAGTGGCCAAGTTGAAGCGCGTGTACCTGCTTAAGTTAAGCACTTAAGCTTGGAAAATTAATTACATTATGCTTAATTACGTAGTTATTTATAGGTTTGTTTTTACTTACAAGGGTATTGACCATTGTATTGCATTGTGGCCGTGAATATTCTAAAGATACATTTCAGCTTTAGGCCTACTATCACTTGCTTAAAATCGGTGAAGGAAAACATCGTGAGGAAACCGGCATGCCCGAGAGAAATTTCTCAACAGCATGTAATGCTATGTCAGAGGCCCATGGGCAGCATTAAAACTGACACCAGGTTAGTCACTAACCAAACGAAGAAGAAGAAGAAGATTATGACGTTATCACTGCTGGGACACAGGCCTCACCTCTGCGAGAGGGAGTGGACTATAATCCACCAAGCGGGTTGGTAGATACACACGTACATGTCTTAAATTTTTCCTCACAATGTTTTCCTTCACCGATACATAATTATTTCATCATTGTCTTATGACAGTAGTGGTGATGAAATCACGAAAAAAAGAAGGCGTACACAAACTTAGGATTTGTGCTGAGGCAGACACAAAGCTTCACAAACGTCACAGCGGTTAGGGCCTTAATATGATGCACTAGTCAGGAGTCATCTGGAACATAGTGCGGTCATATGGGCCCCACATGAAGCTAAGTACGCGGTAATGCTGGAGCGTGTTCAGAATAAGTTACGTTAAGTACGCGCCATCTGTACAAGAAGCTGTATGGGGTATACCCCAAACAGAGTGGGATACATCAGTGGGTGGTTTTGGGCATGGTTGGTTATAATCAGCTGCAAGTACGACGAGAGTTTGCACTGGTCGCCTATTTGGTGAAGGTGCTTCGTGGAGTGGCGAGTCACCCGGCAGTATTGCAGCGCTTGAGTCTGTGTGTGCCGGACCGCTACGTGTGGCGGCGGCGAAGCCCGCCACTGCTAGTGGTACCTACAGCGAGAACTAACTTGCTCGCCAAAGCACCTCTTACAAGAGCTATACGTATCATCAATAGTCTTCAAACTCAGATTGATGTGTTTACATGTTGTTTTAGTGAATTTGCAAAGGTATTACTATCTATATTATGCTATAGGCAAAATGATATTTAATATAAACTTTATTTTAATTATCTACTTGCTTAATGTAATTTAATAATGTGTTATAGTAATGTAGTTTTTTAATAATGTGTTATAGTGTTTGTTTAGTTTTAAGTTCTTAGCTGTCGCATTAGGGTATACCCTATAATGATAGTTTAAGGTGTTTTAAATAAATAAATAAAAATCACTACATAGTATAAAACAAAGTCGCTTTCTCTGTCCCTATATCACTATGTATGCTTAAATCTTTAACTACGCAACGGATTTTGTTGCGGTTTTTTTTAATAGATAGAGTGATTGAAGAGGAAGGTTTATGTGTATGATTTGTCGACATATTATGCGGGCGAAGCCGCGGGCGGAAGCTAGTAAATTATAAAAAAAAAGTAGGAAGAGCCTACTTGGGTTTGAAGTTATGATGATTCATGACTCGTAAGTCGGGGCCACCACTGCTCTATATTCTACTTATTAAGACAATGGCATTAATTGCCTTGTTCACGAACAACCTGTGTAGGTAATTAATTCATGTTTCTGTGTTTTGCTCGACAGTTTATGAGAAAGATATTTCAATTTTAAACTACTGACAGATACTTATGAACAAAGATGGAAATAGCCTCAATTAAGTTAAGTACAAAGGCACTATGACTATTTCTATAGACGAGCAAGATGAGGATGTGGAGCTATATCGCAAACTGTACTCCACCTTCTATCCTACCCTCTGTGTCCCAAAACATGCAACCTAAGTGATCTCTGCGCTGCCACAGACGACGCTGTGGAAGTGGCGAAGTTTTGAGCAAATAAAATTTTAAATACAGTCGTGGCAGCGACACTTAGAAGACTATACACGAGGAAGAGTGTCTTCGTAGAGAGACATGCGCTGAAGACGTATGAGCTGGTCGACGTTTTGATTAAAATGTGAATGCGTGAAGTATCCACCATCAGCCTTCTGTCCTTATTTCAATTTGTTTAGGGTTGGCGCAGCGTGACTTTACAATCAAAATATATAATAGGATTGTCCTCCTCCCATTGTAGTTCATGCAGTGTAACATCAATACAGGCGCAGTAGTTAAAATTTATTTTAGTTTCGAGAATTGAAATTGAAATCAGGTATGCAGTATAAATCCGTGCTTCTCATTTTTTATTTTTGTCACTGGTTCTATTCTGCCACAATAGAAAAAAAACACGAGTCTACACGTAAGTGCTTTTGTAAAAGTTAACGAGAACAGTGGTGGCTCAGTAATATCGGTCGCGACATACAAGTTGTAGGTCGAAGGTTCGAACCCCGACAGGCGGTTTAATCTGTGTAAATTATTTCATCTCTGCTCTCAAAAAAGATGAAAGAAAAACATCGTGAGAAACCGGCATGTCCTAGAACCAAACATTCAAAGACATCTGACATCTACCAAGCTGCACTGAACCTGCAAGGTGGATTGCGATGCACTCCCTCTCACCGAGAGGACGCCTGTCTCCCAGCAGTAGGAACAACATAGGTTGATTATAATTCAAATTCAAATTCAAAAATTTTATTTCAGATCAAAGGGATCCATTTAGTGTTAGTATGAGCTTAGCCTATGTTAGTACACTCATAAAACATAACTTAAATATACTAATTGGCTACATGAACATGTGCACGCACATGTCTGCCAGCCCAGAGCCTGATAAAAGGTCCGTCGACCTTGTCCGCCAGTGTAGCTAAAATACTGATTATGTTATGATGTATGAACAGAAGATTAACCAATAGCAAAGGCTTCTCTATATCACAATTCATCACTACATAGTATAAAACAAAGTCGCTTTCTCTGTCCCTATATCCCTATGTATGCTTAAATCTTTAAAACTACGCAACGGATTTTGATGCGCTTTTTTTTAATAGATAGAGTGATTCAAGAGGAAGTTTTATGTGTTGACATATTATGCGGGCGAAGCCGCGGGCTGAAGCTAGTTTATCAATATAACACAACTTGAAAACGTAGGCATCAATGGGCAGTGAAGTGTGGATTTTATTTGGTGGCGTCATAAAAGATTTAAAAACTTCAAAAGCCTGTGAATTTCGTCTCTAACCTAAACTTATAGCTCGACCTACTTTTCAAGAATTCTAGGTTGAATTTTAGTACTTTTGCAGACGTTACGCCGGCAGCCTCTTCGTCTTAAGAGCACTTTTATAATTAAAATGTCGTTGTGAAATAAAATAGTGAGATGAAAAAACCGGCCAAGCGCGAGTCGGACCACGCACAATGAAGGGTTCCGAAGTCGAAGGTGAATTATTTATCCGAAGGTCTAACCTGCTAGCTAGTTGATAATCATCACGTAAAAAATGGCGTGATCGTCTGCTGTGGCGCTCCGGAGGTCCATATCCACCAGTGGACTGAAAGAATTAATGATGACGTAAAGACGTAAGTACCATTGCCAAGTAGGTAATAGTGTTGTCTAATGCTAATGATGTATATTCATAAACAAAATGGAAATTTTATAAACCTAACAACATGAATAAACAAAGATTCTCTAGGATAGAGATATACATAATGTTATTATGATAATACAAACTTTGTTACGCAAACGAAACGTAGAATTTCTAAGTTAGACCAACTACGCAGGGGTACTCGCGAAATTGGTAAAATTATTCTGTATATATTATAATACAGAGAATAAGCAGTTGTTTTTGTGATTTAATGAAATGATAGATGGAGTGTTTGAATAAATAATTAAATTAGAAGTTTTCATAACAAAAAACATGATTCAACGTGCTAATACTTCTATGGATAATTGTATCTCAGTTAAAATTGTGTTAATCCCATATAGTATTGCATTCAGTATTAACGAACTAACTCCGCAAGATAGCAGAACTAGTTCAGTTGTAAATGTAGTGAGAAAGCGAATGCAAGCGGTGTGTGGTGGCGCGGCTAAACTCTTTGCATAAATCACTATACCGCATTGGAGCACTGCTAACTTTGTTCATTAATTGCCCACTGGTGCCAGGAATATTGCCAAGATTATATCATACCTATCCTAGATGGACGGGACTTAATTACCTTAAAGAAACCGCTCGTGTGTTACGAGTTCTAAGTAAATAGATTTCTGTGAGAATTCTTTGGCTTTCGTGCTGAACTGGAAACTGTAGGCTTGTCTCTGTACTTGGTGTTGTATGCACACATTTATTCTAAGATTCTACGATAGTACTTACGTAGGTACCCAACCAACGAATGTTTGGATAATGGGATTTTAAAAAACCATAGGATATTTAACAACTAGGTACCGTAAAACGGGGTGAATCGGGCCAAAACTTTAAAATGGTTTTTTACTTTAAATATTTTAATATTTTTTGTTGCCAACACGGACACTGTTAATTATAATCTAGAAACCACATTCAGGGTCCTTATTGGACTAACTATATTATTTCACTTGTCAAAAATAGAGCAACAGGATCTTGAAACCTATATGTAAAGAGTTTAAGGGAATAGTTTCCAGAAATAAACATTTTGATCCCCAACGTAACAACGATTTTAAGTTCCTTCCAGGTTTGTAAGGACATCAAATTGTTCTCAGTTCTAGAACATTACAATTTCAATTAAGTAGTTCTGTGGACGTACTAATCGTGACACGCATCCCAGCAGTGCCGTTGGTCTCATTACGCGTCGGTGTGATGCGCGGCCGTTTGTTGCGAGCTTCCCGAGTGTCTCGTTAAGTTCCACACTCGCGTGGAGACCGATTTCACACCGTCTACACAATTTATACGTGCTGTTTGCAATTTTTTTACACAAAAATCTTGCATGGTTAGGTAAGTTGATTTTTTGGGGGTTTTAAACTTTTCCATGAATTGGAGCTTGCATTA
The DNA here is from genome assembly GCA_951799385.1 of Hyppa rectilinea. NCBI lineage: Eukaryota > Metazoa > Arthropoda > Insecta > Lepidoptera > Noctuidae > Hyppa > Hyppa rectilinea. The sequence continues at coordinate 7,887,126 of OX637308.1, read as the reverse complement.
ATTGGCATGGTTTCATGTCACTTTTTGAATTTACCTACAGCTGGAAACTGATTTATTTCTATTAATTCTATTCCTACCTCTAGTAAAGTAAATACACAAACATCCTGATACATGATATAAAATAATACATAATATCGCGGGCAGAAGCTAATACTTTCTAAAATTAATGTGTCAAGGACATTAATTCGTAAGATAACCCACATGAAATTGACATTTTAATTTTGTTTGTTTACTTACGTTATTGAGAATCGTAGTCAAGGGTGCGTATACCAACGTATAATCTTTCAATTGGTTCTGGACTTGAGAGGGGCGACTTACAGAGATGAGAAAACGATATCCCAGATTTAAATGGCCGCCGGCCGGTCAGCCAGGATCAAAGAAAGTGAAATTTTATTGACGTCCGAAATCGTTTGAACGAACAAATAGATATATGTCTTATGAGGATCCTAATGGGGATTTCGGAAGGATTTGATATGTGACGTGTCGTAAATAAATCATTTATTTATCAACTCTGTGTGGGTTACAAAAACCTACCTTTTCCTTTTGATTTATTGGTTGAAGTTATGAATATGGTTGACTTTAGTGAGGGGCTCGTGGCTAAATTGTAACCGCTCGAGTCGATCGATGGTTAAGCTACGCTTGTCACGGCCGATTCGTGGACGGGTGGTTGACTGTAATTACATTGTAAAATTTCATAGACACTTATTCGCTATAAGAAGCTCCATCTTATTTAGTTTTATTAGTCTTCTACTCAATTAATTACTGCTGCATACTTAGGCACATGTGTGCGCAAAATACCTCGACAATTATGGCAATGTTTTGGTATGATATGACGCTTATGTTAAATTTTCTTAGTTTACTTCCGAGATAAAAACAAAAATACATTGTTGACTTTTATGTATTTGTCGATAGAAATACAACGACCTGTTGATACATTTTGTTTTCAACTTTGTATTTTAATGGCCGACGGTTACGTTTATGTCGTCGATGGAGCGCGTGGCTAAGTAATAACAGCCGCACTGATCGATCCATCAGGTTAAGCTACGCTTGCCGGGGTTGGCCGTGGATGGGTGACCATCTTTATATAACGAGACTCCTCCGTGCCTCGGAAAGCACGTTAAGCCTCCCGGCTGTTATTTGTGCATCTTCGACAGTCGTTACGGGTAGTCAGAAGCTTTTAGCCTTTTCCCAACTATGTTGAAGTCGGCTTCCAGTCTAACCGGATGCAGGTGAATACCAGAATTTTACATGGAGCGACTGACAGCCGCCCACTTGTTACATCTAACATAATCCTTTGTTCAAAATTTAATTTGTAACGAAGTATTATTTTACGCATGAATAATGTTCTCTTTGTCTACATCTATGGCAGTTTAACAATACCCCAAACTCTTTGTCTACAACAAAACATTTTAATTTTTCTTCCGTTACGGAGGCAGTAAAAAAGTTTGCAGCCATCTCAGGCGCCATATCTACCAGCACCTTTACAAAAAGTTTAAAATATAAAGCTCAACTCTGTGAGTATGAAATAGTAAAAAATATCGTCCAAGAATACCAACGGAGACTCGTTTGTTGAATTTAAATAATTTTATTCCTTGGTTTATTAAGCTAAGTTTTTTTCTCTATTTTCTTTTTCAGGTTAAGCGGTGTTCCTACTACGTTAACAGCATGACAAATGGCAGTAAAATAGCTCAAGCAACATATTACGGCACTGTAATATTAAATGTGATCCCACTGCCTGTCGTAATTAGTTCCACAATGTTACGTTTACTGTGGTGGAAACATATCTATGATTCCACTTAAAATCTACGAGTAATTGCATCGAGCTAGATTACGTCGGAACTCGTTGCAATTACTCGTAGGTATGGGAACTATGCAATTAATTGTAGGTAAAAGATTCTTAGAAGTTAGGAATGGTATTGATTTTGTAAGGGATGCTATGTCCACAGCCAATAAAATTTTGGATAAAAAAAATTAAACACGGCAGTACCTACTGCGTCATATTTTTCGAGACATAAACAAAGTTTCATAAATTAATATGCGTAAGTGTCTCATTTGTTTCAGTTGACTTAAACTTGGGCGGAATAATAAGTTTTGGTCTACAACTGATTAACTCTCAAACTCTGAAGAATAACTCAACAAACTTAGTTCTCAGAAAAGTTCTATCCTCAGATTTTCCTGTGCTCTTAACCCGTGAGGAGTTTATTTGATACTATTTGTTAATTGGATACTTTCCTCTTTGAGTGCTCTTCATGCAAAACTATTTACTGATGTTGCATACATTGTGTGAGAGCAAAGTTCCCAGGTGTCACGTCCACGTCGGGCCGTAGTCGGCGAAACTTGCCGAAGTTTATCGAAGTATGCCGAAGTTGGCAACTCAATCACTCGGTGTATCGGCTGATTGATATCTAATAAAATATTATTGCCCAACATTGTTTCTTTGTTATTCTTGTTCTGACATGGAAGGCATGTGACGTGCCGTGTTTTCTTTACGACACTCGTTCGGGATGGTTACCGCTACCCGACAAGATTTGACGTGGGCATAATATATGTTGCTTGTATATAATTTTCTTTATAAGGTTCTTTCAATGAATATTGTGACTTTAAGTCGAAATGTATATAAGTTCAGGTTCCTGACATCATTCTCCTGTTATATTTAACCAAAAACTGCAGCAAACAGCGTAACAGTCAAACTGACATTCCATTGGGAGTAATAAACCATTGATGCTAACTCGTAAGGAAGCTCTTACCGTCTCATTCCAGTATATCCTCATACCGTTAACTTGGCTGTTACATAGATAGAACCAACTTAAGTTCTCTCTAACTAAACCTTTACAATTTAAATTTACACTCAGCCCGTGGTGATTTCGACGAATGCAATGTTAGTGTTGTACTTCGGCCTCGGATATTACGATTCGCATTCGTGCCTGTTCGGCACTATTTCTGATATTTAAATTATTTTTGAAGCTTTTTGCTTTATTGCTGATATTTTAAATTTATTAGTAATAACGGTGACAGTACTAATACATTATTATCTACACATAAAACAAAATGTTCGTCATTTCGGAAGGTATACGTACTTTCGAAAATAATAATAGAACTGTGAAAGCAAATAAAATCTCATATAGTATAATCTTATCTTCAAACTTTCTAAGCACTTTCAATAACGTTACAACCGTAACTAACTTCCACTATACCCTAATATGAAAAGGATTCTTCAATTATATAACTCTGAAATTACTTGAAGAATCCGTTTCATATTAAGTTACATCCGCTTTTCTATCCGCCAATTATGATGCAAATTGTTCGTATCCGCATCCGCGGCTCCTAAATTAAACACTCCCATCACTACTTTACCGCTGAATTTATTACGCTAACTTTCCTTTTCGATTCAGAACTATTCCTCTTTGTGATATTGCATTCGTCTAACTACGGTCATCATCATCTGCCTAGCCTTTTCCCAACTATGTTGGGGTCGGCTTCCAGTCTAACCGGATGCAGCTGAATACCAGTATTTTACAAGAAGCGACTGCCTATCTGACCTCCACAACCCAGTAACTGGGCAATACTATACCCCCTTGGTAAGGCTGGCTGTCAGATTTTCGGGCTTCTGACGCCCCGTAACGACAGTCAAAGATGCACAAATGACAACCGGGACCAACGGCTTAACATGCTTTCCGAGGCACAGAGGAGTCTCGATATGTAAAGATGGTCACCCATCCACGGCCAACCCCGGCAAGCGTAGCTTAACCTGGTGGATCGACCTGTGCGGCTGTTGGTACTTAGCCGCGAGCTCCTCTCATCTAACTACGGTGTTAATAATTATTGCACCTGCCCTTTGAGGCAAATTGTAGGTACTAACTCCTCAAAGTGCTCAATTGCACATATGATTAAGTTCAATTTGCTGTGAAATCGTTTGTTTCTTTTGCGATACCCGCGCTTATAACACAAGGTTTTTAAACCACTGCTATACTTTGAAAGTTCGAACTATTCTAATGGTAGTTTTGTAGCTAAAACTAGGTACAATATTAATACAAACGTATCTACATAACACATTAATTAATCTACCTAGCTCTGTCCTTGTCTCTCCTTTCTCCCTAAATCCCACCAAAGACCGTCTTTAAAAGATCGCTTTTAACGATAAGAACCATTGTGACACTCCCTGTAAAATGTTCTTAGTTTATATCTGTAATTTTTATAGTGTACGGTCGCAAGCTCAAGTTATACCAAACTGTCAATTTTTTTCAAATTATTTTAAACCTTGAAACGTTGATTATTAAGTTAAAAATGGATTGAGAATATTTTATAGTTTGTGGTAACTTGTTGTGTTGACGACTGTACATAATAAAGAATTCTATATATCTAGCCTTTTCCCAACTATGTTAGGGTTGACTTTCAGTTTAACTGGATGCCACTGAACACCAGTACACACCAGTTCTTTACATGGAGCAAAGACTGTTAATATATATACTCCACAACCCAGGCACGTGGTAGAACGATACCTTTTGGTAATATTGGTGATCAGACTATTAGGCTTCTGATTACCTGTAACCACTGACAAAATACAACGATTGACAGCCGGGACCTTTTTGAGGCACGGGGGTCTTGTCGACATGGATTGGATGTTCACCCATCCAAGTACCGACCGTGGCAAGTGTAGCTTAACCTTCGATCGACGCGTGTGGCTGTTATCGTTCAGCCACGAGCACTTATCTATCTACATAACAAATAATAAGTATGAAATGCAGTGTAAGTACATAGACTATCGACCATGATAAGGGGAGGTCCCATTATAATGATGTTTTATTTACTACTAGGTGCTCCCGGGCAGTTCCACTCGCTGCACGGCTCCTATTGGTCGTAGCGTGATGTTACAGTTTAGTTAGCCTATAGATTTCCTCAATAAATGAACTATCCAACACAAAAATAATTTTTCAATTCGGACCTGTAGTTTCAGATATTAGCGCGTTCAAACAAACAAACTCATCTGCTTTATAATATTAGTATAGATTATTTATTTATTTATTGATTTAATAAACTTTTCGCACGCAATAAAGGTACAAAGGCGGACTTAATGCCTTAGGCATTCTCTACCAGTTAACCAAGGGTGGTGAAGAGGTTAGATGGCAGGTGCTTTAAATAGTAGGAACATACAAAACATTCAGACTTGAATAAAATGGGTACATAAATAGGTTAAAACCTTATAATAACAGTTTATACTATAATACATAACATACATAATTATTTACTATAATAGATAACTATAATATGTATCATATATACATACATACATCTATATAGATTAATTAGGTAGGTACATGTAGAAGTGATAACATAAATGATTATTATTGTCTCTATCACAGCCACTACTCATTGCATATGTTTAGTTTGTTTGATTTTTGCCACTCATTTGTGTCTATTTTAAAGTTCCAAAGACCATACGTAACGAAAATAACTAGGTAGGTCCATTCCTCTTTTTCACAATTTAAGATAGACAAGAGTAGGTAGATTCATAGCCAATAAGTGTATAGCATACTTAGGGGGATCGTCTGCAAGTGTTACCACTACCCCGGAACATAAAGAGCTAAGGATGGATGGATGGATGGGTTTTAGTCAGTAAGAGTCAGACACTCCCTGCCAACTTTAACGGAAGGAGTGATTTCCCATCCCCAAAAAAAAAAGTAATCAACTGTGTGTACTTTTAATTAATATGAACAAAGCGCTCATACACGCTTTTTTAATTATGCATTTAATATAAGAGAAGTGACAAGCTGTACTGTTACTTTTATAACGAATACAAGACAATGTAATTATTTTATAATTTTTGTACCTGAAGAGATATTTCTCAACAGCATGTGAAGCTAAGTCAGAAGCCCACGGGCAGCGTAAAAACTCTGACACCAGGTTAGTTACTAACCACACGAAAAGAGAGAAGAAATCATTTTTGTGCGTCATTAAAGCGTATTTTTTCGTTTTTTTTTTGTTAACTACATACCTATTTTTATTTTTAGACCGCCTCAAGCTACAAAGCAACTTTAGAAAGAGAGTAAAACAGCGCACCACCCTCTCTGATTACCTCGAAAGGAATAACGAACGCTCCAAGAAAACATGTTTTCTATTCCTTTGAATAATTTAAATAAAACGACAACAGTAACTAGAGTTCGCATCAAAGAAGGAAGCGCGACAAAGTTGTTATCATATTTTTTAAATGATGATTTACTTAAATTGCTCTTGTTTTATATTTTATCGCGCTTTGTCTCAAGTGATACGTAAAAGGTTCCTACGGCCAATTTGCACGAGCTATAAAGGTCTATGTAAGTACTGGGAAGGCAGTGAATTTAACTTTAATAAGTTCGCATTGCGCCTCCGTGCACAGTGGCGAGCGCATGTAATTCCCATTAAAAATACAACAGTACGATACATATCGGGAATTTAAGTAGGCACGTGAACCACGTACTTGATCGCAAACGGCCATAGAGATGGGAAACGATAGCGTATAAGAGGCGCCGCGAATTTTAAATAAATGAAATCCTATTCGGCTGAAAAGATTTTCATATCTGCCAATAGGTACCTACACCGAAATATCGTTGGATTATCTACATTCCAAGAATAGGTTTTGAATCTTTCTGATTTGAGACCTCTTTTGAATCATACAATGCTGAATGCGTTCAGCATATCAAAACCGCGTTCAATAGCTGTTAGTGTCATCATAATGGTTGGGGAATTTTGACACTGACAGATCTTGAAGGAAGTTTTGATGTGCTGATCGCGTTCAGTTTCATTGGTGAAATCAGCCCTTTACCTGTTCAACACTTTTCTTCACGAAACTTTTTAGAATAATGTAAAGATCTTTTTAAAATATAGAATATTGTTTACTACTGGCTAAGAAGCTAATTTCCTTTAATATTTAACCACTGCATAAATTACTGCGGCGTACGATGCACGCCGCCTCTATGCAAACATTTACTTTTTTATTTAAGTCTCGTCTACACCGGATTGAAACAGTGTTTGCCTTCAACTATTGTGACTTAAAACTCTGACACCAGGTTAGTCACTAACCACACGAAAAGAAGAAGAACTATTGTGAAAAAAAAAAACGAATTACATGGGTCTGATACCCGTTGGTAATCTTATAGGTATTCCTAACTAATATTAAAAAATCGAAAGCAAGTTTGTTTGTAACCTTTTCACGCCTTTTTTTTTAAGGCTGGGAAATCATCCAATGATTTCTCCCGCTCTGGGTGGAGCGGAAGGGAGTGTCAGACTCGTTCTGACTAAAACCCATCCATGTTCCAAACTACTGAACCTGAACGTTTCCATATTCATTGTCAGGTGTTATTACATACCTGCATTCTGAAAAAAGTAGGTATTGTTCCTGAGGAAAAAAGCAATAACGTTCCTATGATCATAGATGGCGCCACGTGTCTCCTCGAATCATGAAAACTAACTAGTACAACGCAAATTGATAATCAAATTCTAAATTAACGTGAGCAAAGCCGCGGGTAGAATATAGTTTAATATATGTATTACAATACGACCTTTTAAAAGATTTTGCGGAACATTCTTAGAAATAAGTAGGTGGGTACAGACGCCAGCACATCAAGCCGCAAAATATTCCCAATTAAACATAAACCTTATATTTTGAAATAAAGTAAAAAATCTATCAAAGAAATTTATCAGATTGGGATAGCTTGATGTGCTGGCGTCTGTACGTCACGACAGCAAATATTACAGTGGAGATATGAAATTGGAAGGAATGCATTTGTCACAATCACAATGGCTGGATTCTAATTTTATCCCGGGAATTCTGCAAGCGCTTAAGAGGACACTCCTTTTTCTCTTACATGTTAAAGTAAAAATTAATTAATTGGTGACAATCTTATCGAAGAAAAAAAAACATCTGTTACATTATGCTCGCATAACTCGTCAAAATGTAGGGAACAGTTGATTTTTTTTCGCGATTTCAGATTTGTTCCCATAGTAAAAGTTGTTCATAATGATGAGTACCTATAATGACAATTTTTTTTTTAATGGTGGGAATCATCCAAAGTCTTTTCCAGCTCTGGGTGGATTGGAAGGGAGTGTCAGACTCTTACTGACTAAAACCCATCCATGTTCCTTCCTTAGCCCTTTATGTTCCGGGGTAGCGGTAACCCTTTCGGACAATCCCGCTTACCCGACAACAATGACAACTTAAAATAATGCTTATGAATTCAATTTCACCCTGTAGAGTTAAAACGTCCTTTCTTATGGTCTGTGCACAATAAGTATGTCTGCTAAAAATAGGAAAACATAAACTGACCAGTAAGATACAACCCAAAACATCTGCACTCCATGTAATATTCTGCAGTACCTACCTATCTCAAGCAAGTTATCCTCACTTCTTTGGAACTCTTGAGCACGTTATTCGTGAACTTTAGATCGACCTAGTATCTGCGGAGCTACATTATCTAAGCGATCCTACCTTGATTTAGGTCAGATGTTACACTAGCACGCCCGTTTGCAAATCTATGGCCGTAACCTCCATACTGTAAACCTTTTTGAATGTATAACGTGTATTGTATGAAGGCCATTCATAATTTTTCCTACAACAGATTTTTTTTATTAAAGACATAATTACATGCTAAAACCTTTACTTAATATATACAAAATAAAACTAAAAAATATATCCATTATGTACAAGTGGTAAAAAAGGGTAAGAGCTCATAGGGCGTCAAAAAATTCATCCCCATCGCTGTCAGTGGGAAATGTGCCCAAAAGGTTGGCAGCGTTGCCACGTTAGATGGCAATGCTGATTTTTTGGCCTAAAAATTGACCAGCCCTCCGGTTACGTGTAGGCCTGCTTTTTTTCCCATTCAACAATGCAATTTTTATTGCATCTTAAGAATTTTTCAGTTCTGGTTATGATATTCTCTGTGAAACATATGTACCTATGTCTATTGTGTAGATATGGTAGATATCACACTGCTTTGCTTAAAAAAACATCATTGTTATAGCATCTTTTATATTTAACAAATAGCAAAACCCCTTAATAAAATTTAAGAAACTCCTTTCGTCGTTGCTGATATAGAATAGTTATTACTCTGTTACCGATTTTATAGATTATGAATTGCAATATAATGCTTCACTTTATCTCATTTAGTATGTAAATAATTTTAGGCTTAGTCATGATCTCATTTTGAATTTAAGTACCTACCTAGTTCTAAATTATCTGTAAGTTAACCACTATATTTTTGTATGCCAACAGGCAGGATGTACCTAATGGGACTTTATCACCATTATTCTCCAAATTAACACCATTATTGTAATACCTGCATTCTATACAAATCAAATAATAATTATTATTATTTTTATACTTTTACATATCTCGGGACCCTTATTATTATTACATATTTCTTTTTTATTTATACAGCTACTGGGCATTCCTAGAAACTCAACGAGTTCTACGCTTGGTGTGCCTAGGAAATCCTTCATCACTACGTCGAAATTGACACTTTCAGAACACATGACAGATCATGTGTTCTGAAAGTGTCAATTTGCACACTGTGCAGAAAAGTGGCATAGATTCACTTTTGTCTTGCTTTTTTTCATCATTCAATAAACTGTTAACGGCTTAAATGTGTGTGTAATTTATTTTTCAATTATTTTTAGAATTCTAAAACTTTTCTTTCATCTGTGAAATACGCAGCTGAGTTTATTCTACATTGCTTAATAAATTACTATAAGAAAAATAATAAAAAGTTAATTAATCAAGCAATTAACAGTATGAACTAAGGTTTACGAGGTTCGTTAAGTGAGTCGCTGGCACTCGGTAGATGTCAGGCGTTTTTACGTAAATGGTGCATTACAAGGCTCGCTCATTGCGAACGCCTGCCATTTTGAAATATGACTTTAATTTCGTCTCTTGTGACCAAAACTTCACGTGTATTGCGCTCTGACAAGAAAATCTGTTAGCTATGAGAAATTGAAAAAAGTTCGCGAGAAAGATTTTATTTTTCTCAGAAGCCGAGGTTAGGTTTACGTGCAGAATTGTAAATTCAAATACAATTTGAGATTTAATTCGTCTGGAACCCAAAGACGTCATCTACTTTTCTACTCTTTAACTAGTTTATTGAAAATACGTTACCTTCTTTAACTTTTCAAGGTAAGCATTGATGTTTGAATGAAATCTTGATTTATTGTATCGTTACGGGTTAGGTATTTTAAGTTACCCTTTCTCCTTCTTTTTCATTTCCTTCTTCAAATTCAAATTTTCTCTGATCTTAGTCTATGTTAGTAAACTCAATAACACTTAAAAATATAATGATAATACATTAATTGGTTACATGAGTATGTGCACGCACATATCTGCCAGCCAAGGGCCTTTTTTTGATGGTGGGAAATCATCTAATGACTCTACTTTCCGCTCGGAGTGAAGCGGAAAGCAGTGTCAGTCTGACTAAGACCCATCCATGTTCCTACCTTAGCCCTTTATGTTCCGGGGTAGCGGTAACCCTTTCTAACAATGCCGCTGAAGCCCAGAGCCTGATAAATGGTCCATCCACTTTGCTCGCCAGTGCAGCTAAAGTACTAAGAATACTACTTTAAAATAGAGAGATACAGGAAAGCAGGTGTTCAAAGTTTTTTTAACTATTAGTTACCTACATCTTTCGCTCAGTAACGCGTCACTGTTTGTTGTGCTCTATTTGTCTCTCTAATTTTTGTCACGTCGAAAATAACTATGTGAACATACATTCGGTCATTTTAAGAGTGAATTCAATGATTCACAGAAATTCTGACGAACCAATTAATTTTCGAGAGCATAAAAAACGGCTAATTGCGAATCGGACCATACACGAAGGGACACGCCTTAAATTTAAGTTTTTATTATTAGCGGCCATAGAAATACACACTCTTTGAAATTTTTAAAGTGTCTAACTATCACGGTTCTAAAGATAAGGCCCTGTGACTGAGAGACGGACAAGGACGCCTAGTTATAGGGCCCCGTTGGCACCCTTTGACCTTTGGGTACAGAACCCTTAAAATGTAAACATTGCTCTTTTATTCTATGAACCATAGCTGTCTTTGAAATGCTTCTAAAATCTACATTTCATTGGAAAAGCAATTTGCTTATCGTAGATAAACATATTTCACACATTTTTATCTGCCAGGGCCAGACTAGACCAACTTAGTTATTATAAATTCAGTTTCTCAAAGCAATGGGTGAACTGTTGAAATAAAGAAAGCTTGAATTGTAAATAATTGATGAAGTATCCTTTGAAACGTAAAAAAGCTATAAGTTTGTTTTTTTAGTTATAGTGCTGCTGTCATCAAACCTGAGTGATACATTGATCAAAGTACTTTTTTATGTAGTTACTTACTTGCTTAAAATAAGTTGAAATCGATCTGAATGCTTCGTAGGTTCTGTGGTCGCAAGCGTTACTGCTAAGCATGAGGTCCTGGGTTCGATATCCAGGTCGGACAAGGGTTATTGGGTTTTACTATAAGGAATTTCTCAGTAGCATCCTGGAGTCTGGATTTGTGCCCGGTTGATATCAATAAGCTCGCATAGGGGAACTTAAAACACAACTGGCGAAATGTGGGTTTACCTACTAAGGGTATTCCGCTGCTTAACTCTTTTGGGAAACAAGACGTGATGTAGTAATGTTGATATCGATCAAATAAAAATTTTTTTTCAGCGTAAATTCAAAAACACTTTGATCATGCCGACTATTCGTATGACGTCACCAATGCAGACGAACTGACAATTACAAGTAGATTTTGCTACATCTAACCAGTAACCAACTCAGCACCTAATGGATTTACCATTAGGTACTGAGTTTTGCTTGTACCATCATTTACGAAATAATATCCCCACGTTTCTGTACTCCCTGAGGTGTCGCAGCATTTCGCCATCAATAACCGTTACTTTCAAGATAATCCAGATATATTTGCTGTGATAATATGATGGCAGGAGTGGTGCAGCTGTAGTCACGTCGCGTTGCGCTGCAAAACGCTTTAATATTGCATCGATGCCGACAACAGCTTGGACGAACGCCACCAGAATATACTCCGCAAATGTGGAAAACCTGGATGATGTCAGGTATTATTATGTTACTTATATATTTTATAACTAGCTTTTGCGGAGCGGATTCACCCGCGTGTATGTAGGAAATTATCACATTTTTAAATAGGGGATAAATAGCTTATATGCTTTTCCAGACTTTAATCTATCTTTGTGCCAAGTTTCATCCAGATCCATCAAGTAGTTTTTGAGTTTATTCGTTACAAACATGCATACAAATCTTTCCTCTTTATAATATTAGCTTCTGCCCGGGGCTTCGCCCGCGTAGTTGACGGCAATTGCATGTTATTATACATATAAACCTTCCTCTTGAATTACTCTATCTATTAAAAAAACTGCATCAAAATCCGTTGTGCAGTTTTAAAGATCTAAGCATACATACATACAAACATTAGGACGCGGAAGCGACTTTGCTTTATACTATGTAGTGAAGTATATTTGCAAAATCAGCTGCGCGTTAACTCGTTCAAGTTGACCTGTCAATTCGGGTATGTTGATAAATGATTTTATGTTTGTAAATGGGTTTTCAAAATCACTTTTACACGTCACTAATATTTTTAAAAATAGATGAGGTCGGCGTTTGACTGACTACTCTGAGAAGGCCGAAACAAACTCGTTGGAGCAGAATTTAGGCAATTAGACTCATATACATACCCAAATTTACAGGTCAACTTAAGGATCTGCCGTTCCAATTTTTTTTACCCTCCTGCCCCAGAAAACTTTTTTTTTCCAAATTATATGTATCTACCTACCTATATTATATTAATTGTGGGAGTGACATTGACTATTTAATATTTATATATTGAAATCTGCATATACAAAAAACCTCTCTATTCTTACTTATTCCTTTACCAATCATCTACTAAAACAGGTTGTACTATTTTATGTTTTTTTCTACATTATATTGTCTCATGTTTATGATAAAACTCGACTTTTTACTGATTTGTTTCTAATGAAGCATGCAGGCAGGTTGGCAAAATGGCAACTTATCGATACCTTACGCTGATCAGATGGTAACAAACTTTTTTTTGCTAGCCCGTTTTAACCCAGTGTACTCTATGCCTTCTATAATGTCTTCTACTCTCCTGCCACTTCTCTCTGAACTGAGGTGCCAATCACTAATCTGTGTTAATCATCCCGCCATCCAATAAAGTATATATTATGCCATTTATAGAGCCACAAAGGTACGTGACAAAAATAAATCGGATCTCTGTAATCGTATGTCTGTCGGTCTGGTTGCAAGCGCTACTGTTGCAACATGTAATGGGTTCGATTCCGAGTTTGGGTAAAGTGTAATTGGGTTTTTCCATTAGGAAGTTCCCCGTAGCAGACCGGAAACCATAATCTGCGTAACCCTAGGAAACAAGGCGTGATGTTTATGTAATGTTGAAATCGATCAAATTATTATCATTTTTTATTTTATTTTTATTTCTGCGTAAATTCGAAAAACACTTGGATCATGCCGACTAATTCAATGACGTCACCAATGCAAATGAACTGGCAATTACAGGTGGATTCTACTACCTCTAACCTAGATCCATTAGGTACTGAGTTTTGCTTGTACCATCAGTTACGCAAAAAGGCGTAAGTTTCAAAAATAAATACAACTACAAATATACAATCGGTGGCCTTAACACTTTCTGCTATGTATATCTATCTAATGTAGGAAAGAGTAGCAGAGATGGCAGTCACGTCGCGCAGCAGAACGGTTGCAATATGGCGTCAATGGCTAAATAAATGTATCTAGATGTCATCGACACCTGCTCTCTAGTAAGCGGGGCACGACGACGCGGACGCTCTGCAATGAATAGATATAGATCTGTGGAGAGTTTAAGCTTATTGAACTATATATTATATAGAAGGAATGTGAACCTTAAGATGCATCTGCACCGCAGTTATTTTTGGCAGGCCGTAGGCAACAACGGATAACAAAAACTTTTGTATTAAACTTACTTAAAGTTATAGAAAGTTAGGCATTTAATGTTATCATGTTGCAAAATGTTGCTTTAGAAAAAGTAACTTTCTTGTGGATGCATCTTTAATATTAAAGTGGTAAGTACTCATCATCCATACCTATTTCTGCCGTTCAATCAATTTACCTAGGGTCGACGTGTCACGTATTCCTACTTTTATAAATCCCTAGCCTTATCGCCTTTCACTCAGTTAATTCATAGATTCTTAAAAAAAAAACGTTTCTTTGCGACAAACATGACGCAGTAAAAAAAACAAAAAAACCAGTTGTGGGAAATATGCGCCACATCCGTGCAAAAGACACTTATTACGTTTATTTCTTCACTCTAGCTTATTTAATTGCAATTATCAATTTTAAAATGTGTGATGTGAGACCAAATTAATAATAATGCTAATTATTTTTTATTATAAACAGAGGCAGAAACATCTAGAAGAGTCCTGTACTTACTAGCTTTAAAACTCAAACTCAAAGCTTTTCTTTCAATTATTTGCCGCCTGTACTTGGTTTAATCTAAATAAATACTTTGAGTCTGCGATTTAAATGGTCATGGTCAGAACGTTGAAGTTTCCCATTCCATAACGTAGATCTTAATGACAGGAAACTCCAACCACACTCTTTTAAATCACGATCACACTAATACTATAATCATAATAAACTAAACTATACTATTCATAATATTATGAAGAGGAAAGTTTTGTATATAAGTGTTTGTAACGAATAAACTCAAAAACTGCTTAACGGATCTGAATGAAACTTGGCACAAAGATAGATTATAGTCTTAAATACCATATAAGCTACGGTCCCCGAGGGATAATTTCTTATATACACGCGGGCGAAGCCGCTGGCAAAAGCTAGTATGTAATAAAGGTGAAAGTTTGTGAGTGAGTTTGTATGTTTGTCCGTCCTTCACGGTCAAACGTCTGATCGCGTCTGGATGAATTTTGGCCCAGAGTTAGTTTATGACCACATAGGATACTTTTTATCCCGGTAGTACGTTTCCTTGGGATAATTTCAGGACAGCTAGTGTTAAATAATCCTGGGCATATTAGTCTGGTTGCTTCTATTTGTGAGAACATTTTAAAAAGAAAAACAACAGAGTAAACATAAACCCTTGCACTTAAGCGAAGACCAGTCTCAACTGACAGCGTACGTTCAGCGAGCATGACCAGTGGATCAGCACCATCCAGCTCCACCATTTTGTACGGAATTGAATTACAATATTAAAGATCTCATGGTATCATCATTACATACTGAGACTCTTCCGTGTCTCGGAAAGCACGTTAAGCCGTTGTTCCCGGCTGTCATTTGTGCATCTTTGACAGTCGTTACGGGTCGTCAGAAGCCCGAAAATCTGACAGCCAGTCTTACCAAGGGTATTGTATTGCCTAGTTACTGGGTTGTGGAGGTCAGATAGGCAGTCGCTCCATGTAAAATACTGGTATTCAATAGACTGGAAGCCAACCCCAACATAGTTGGGAAAAAGCTAGGTAGGTGATGATTAAAGATCTCATGGTACTCAGCTGCATCCGGTTAGACTGGAAGCCGACCCCAACATAGTTGGGAAAAGGCTAGCCAGATGAGGATGATTAAAAGTCTCATGTATAATACTAGATAGTCCCTTATCGACAAATGAATTAGTAACCACGCTAACGCATAATATGTTATTACAACGTTCCAAATACCTGAACCAAAAACACACATACCACTCTATTTATACTCTATGAACACTGGATAATGCAAAATGTGTAGTTATTTAATTGGATTTGAAGCTAGTCATTGACAAACTAATTAATGGATTTCAACTGCAGATGAATTTAACAACGCTGTTTACATTGTATCTGTCTATCTGGACTGTACGTATCAACTTCAACCTATGTACTATTTTATAATATATATATATCTATGTACTGAAAATAATGAGTAGCCGTATGTGACGTTTGTGATCATTTACGTAAGGTTCAATTTACAATGATGGAGCCCGTTTGAGATAAAAACAAAACACAAAAAGATTATTCGTAGGTTGTCCTTAAAAAATTGAAATATTCACTTTTATATCTCTGGTTACACATAAGAATACATTGTGTTATTCTCTTGATATTGAGACAATTACATATCCTGACGTAAAAATATAGTAGTTCGATGTAGCTCCTTATTTGTTTCTTTATTAAGCCCGCTACGAATGCTACACAAGTTGCTACGACCTGTGGAGATCGCCGGCTATGTAGCCCCATTGCTACGAACATTTTTAAAAGACAGCTATCATAATTGTAATTAGTTTGTTATACTGCTACTCGATGTTATATTAACTAACTGCCTCATTGCTCTAGAGGTCGCACGCGTTCCTGCTGAATATAAGGTCCTGGGTTTGGTACCCGGGTCAGTCAAAGTAATAGGTATTGCGTTTTACCATTAGGAATTTCAGTAGGTTTAAATAGCTGGTGTAATAATGGTGTACTTTAAGTACCTCTGCCTAAATCTTAAGCATGATGTTGTTTTATGTATATTTATAGAATACGTGGAATATCACAAGGGCAAGACTTTTGTATAAAAAATATACCTTCGTTGAAATACTTTATAACATTTTTATTTCTCAAACAGACACAAAATAAACACGAGGTTTTAGTGTTGCATAAACACCTGAAACTTAATAAGGTGGCACTACGTTCGTGACTTGCAACACAGTATGTAAGTTTTTTCTCGTTAGTGGGTGCAAGTTTTCTTGTTAATCCCAACTAAGTTGTGCTAACTTAGATTATAGCATGTCGTATCGTTTATTCACATTAACACGGCCAGTAGCAGGAGAATTTTATTAAAAACTAGTGGTTCACTTTTTATATTATCCATAACTTAATAATTACTTTGGTCATAATGTAAATTTTTTATTTTTTTTTAGAATAAGTAAAGATTAATGGTCTCCTTGTTTGTGGAAAATTCTGCAACACTGTAGTGGGACAGTTACGGGATTCACAATGGATGAATGGAGAGCAGGCACTGGTGGCCCAGTGATACAACAGCCCCGACTTACGGGTTGTAGTTTGTAGGTTCAAACCCAGCCAGGCGCTTTACTTTGTATAAATAATTTCATAACCACTGCTCTTAAAACGGTGATCGCAACATCGCATCGCGAGGAAACCAGCGTGTACTAGAACCAAAAAATCGAAGATATGTGACATCTACCAACGCGTACTTGGCTCGCGGAGGCCTGTGTCCTAGTAGTGGAAACATTATAGGCTAACTATGCTTATTCATAAATAGTCTTTTCTTTCTAGTTAAGTGGGTAGGTAAGGCCCTACTTCCTTCATTCCACAATCGATAGTCTGTTACTGCTGTTAAACACGGGTCAAATGTACAGACGCCAGCACATCAAGCTATCTCAAGGACTACAATGTCTGTCAATAAATTATTATTATTATTATTATCCCAAACTGTCAAACTTTCCCAATTGAAAATGAACCTTAAGCTTTTGTAATGAAGTTTAAAAAAAACTATCAAAGAATTTTGTCATATTTCGGTAACTTGATGTGCTGGCCTCTCTCTGCACTTACTTACTAATAACTTATAAAAGCTAAAAGGAAATACCGTTAATCAATAGTAAATTTAACAGAACAACTTTAGTACTACTGAAGTTGAATTAATTACATTAAGCTCTTGTGGTTGGCGAACACTTGAGCTGAGTTCCATTACTGAAATTACAGCGACAAGTATTCAAACAGAATATCTCTTTAGTAAATATTGCATAAGGCGTAGTTATAGATATTACTGATGCAGATACACAGCCGGCTTACCTTACCACGAGGAAGTTATTGGTATTTTAAAAGCGTAGTTTTGTTGTTAATCAAGAATGCAAACTTGATTTTGTTCTCTTAGATCCAATACAGTTACCACAACCTTTCAAAGTCTTCTACTCGAATAATGTGAGAAAAAAGTGCTGCAGCGCTTTATCCTAGCAACAACGAAGTTAATTGCAGGTTTATGACGAACCTCGACACCTTATAAATAGTATAATGTTGAAACAATAGGCCCGTGGGGTCCGAGTGCGCATCGAGTATTTCGGGATTTCGCCCAGCGATTGGTCGACTCTACACGTGACCAGAAGGCTGGTAAATTTTTAGGCCAAAGAGTCAACATTGCCATGTAACGTGGCAACACTGTCAGCCTTTTGGGCACATTTCTCACTGACAGCGATGAGGATAAATTTTTTGACGCCCAAATTATAATTATAAATAGAAAATAGTATAATTAAATATACTATCGAATAGGCACGCACCTCTGATTTTTCGGATTCATGTGCGTATTGTATAATTATCACTTGCTTAAAATCGGTGAAGGAAAACATCGTGCGGAAACCGGCGCATGCCCGAGAGATATTTCTCAACAGCATGTGAAGCTAAGTCAGAGGCCCATGGGAAGCATTAAAACTCTAGTGAAAAAAAAAAAAAAAAAAAAAAAGGTTGGTCACTAACCTAACCACACGAAGAAGCAGAAGAACTATCGAATTAACATTATATTAAACAAAACTTATTGATTGTTTGATTATTATATTACTGTTTGATTTACGTTTCCGTACCGTAAGCTCTGAAAGTGCTTTCAGTACCTATGAAATATGAGGTAAATACGGACAAAGTAATACCATAAAGTCCGCCTATTTTGAGACGATACAATTAAGAACAGAAGCCTCAAAATGAATACAACTCGATTAACATTAAGTATTTGTTGCATAATATTAAACGGTACGCCGTCGCCGGTACCGATTCTATTTAGACGGAGAGCTACAAATTTCCATCCTCAACGATGCAGCTAAGCATTTTGTCGTAGCGAAAACCACTAACTGCGCGGAAATTCTCGCTCCTTTACCTCCAACAGAACCCCATTTAAGCTACAACCACCAACGGAAGTTACTTTTAGTTCATACAATTTTCTAACCGTATTCAAGCCTAAATGACATGTAATTATGGAGGGTTTTTTGTAACGAATAATAATGGTAACAGAATCACGTACGTACCTACTTATGCACGAAACGTACATTAAGATTCCTACTGAGACTTCGTCACGTTTTCGTCAATTATTCAACAGGAAATGGTATGTACCGGAGCTTTTCATAATACTTAGGTACTTACGTATTTCAGGAAAACGTGGTGTACGTAAAATACTTTGTAAAGGTATCTTTCATTTTAACAGCTGATTTAATTACCCGAGCGCAACACCGCGATTTTTAACAGTTAATTGTGGGTAATTACTTTTTCTCGAGTTTGCTACGACACAAACCTTTGTATGCAAGGCAAGTAATTACTTTAATCACTTGCCGACTATTGTATGAACTCTACGTGATGGCAATTACTCATTTCATTCAGGTGTGCGAGAATTGAGATGCTCAGTAATTAAGGTATTGGCATTTAGTAACGCTTTATTATCGCAACACAATAAGGTAGTTTTTTCTTTCTTTGATCGTTATTTTCACTGAAGTAGGTAATAGGGAAAGAATAAAAAAAACATTTTTATATGAATCAAAGAAAATTGTTGAGCCTCGGAGGCAGTGCTACGTTCGCTTTTGTCATCAAAACAAAGACACGGGTATTATTCCCAATAAGCAATCCTCCAAATCATTGCTACAAAATTAAAATCTCATCTTTGAAATGTTATCTCAAAGTCATTGTTATCAAGTATATCTGCAAGTTTATGCTATCCCCGCGGAGAGGGTCTTGTCCGTTTAACCCTCATGAATAATTCAAGATGGCGCAGACCAAGATCTCGACTCGATATCCTTCGTGGAACATGACCGTTCTCGTAAAAATCGCAAACGTATCAAATAATATTAAACCCATTAAATGAATACAAAGCAAACATGAGCTTTATTGGACAAAATAATAATCAAAATTCGAATTGATCTATTTAATTGTCCTCCTGCGTAAACTAAGGAACACAAAGTAAGAGAATATACCTACTTATCTTATGATAAGAATGTCGGTTTTCTACCTCTCAATATTTTTTACCACCCACAACTTTTAAATTCTTTACCACCCACATACCCACAGCTACACATGTTTCAATTTTCTGGGGCCCTCTGTAGTTCTATTGTAGGTACAGGCCCACATATCCTCTATACCTGTATTTTGTACAATAAGTCGGTACTTACAACTACTTTATGGTACTTACTGATCAGTTGTTTCAGAATCTAAAGAAAAAAATAGGCTGATACTTCGACATTTTATTCATCTACAAAGATCAATAATTCAAAGATTAATCATTACGCTGACATTAAAACCACAAACTTGTCATATGTTTACGACAACAGACTCTCTTGGCTAGCCAACTGTTCTTGGCTAGCTAACTGTTCCTGGCTCGCAGTACTCCTGGCCACACGCGACAGAGTCTTTTGGCTGGCCAACTGTTCTTGGCTAGCTAACTGTTCCTGGCTCGCAGCACTCCTGGCCTCACGCGACAGAGTCTCTTGGCTGGCCAACTGTTCTTGGCTAGTTAACTGTTCCTGGCTCGCAGCACTCCTGGCCACACGCGACAGAGTCTCTTGGCTGGCCAACTGTTTTTGGCTAGCTAACTGTTCCTGGCTCGCAGCACTCCTGGCCACACGCGACAGAGTCTCTTGGCTGGCCAATTGTTCTTGGCAAGCTAACTGTTCCTGGCTCGCAGCACTCCTGGCCACACGCGACAGAGTCTCTTGGCTGGCCAACTGTTCTTGGCTAGCTAACTGTTCCTGGCTCGCAGCACTCCTAGCCACACGCGACAGGGTCTCTTGGCTGGCCAACTGTTCTTGGCTGGCCAACTGTTCCTGGCTCGCAGCACTCCTGGCCACACGCGACAGAGTCTCTTGGCTGGCCAACTGTTCTTGGCTGGCCAACTGTTCCTGGCTCGCAGCACTCCTAGCCACACGCGACAGGGTCTCTTGGCTGGCCAACTGTTCTTGGCTGGCCAACTGTTCCTGGCTCGCAGCACTCCTGGCCACACGCGACAGGGTCTCTTGGCTGGCCAACTGTTCTTGGCTGGCCAACTGTTCCTGGCTCGCAGCACTCCTGGCCACACGTGATAGGGTCTCTTGGCTGGCCAACTGTTCTTGGCTAGCTAACTGTTCCTGGCTCGCAGCACTCCTGGCCACACGCGGCAGGGTCTCTTGGCTGGCCAACTGTTCTTGGCTACCTAACTGTTGCTGGCTCGCAGCACTCCTGGCCACACGCGACAGAGTCTCTTGGCTGGCCAACTGTTCTTGGCTAGCTAACTGTTCCTGGCTCGCAGCACTCCGGGCCACACGCGACAGGGTCTCTTGGCTAGTTGGATAACATGTTATCTCAGCAATAATCGACGCGGAGACAACCGCTAATATAATTGTTGGTTTTAACATAATGAGTAATGATTTCCGTACCTTTTAATTTATTAATAATTATGATCATTCGATTTAGCGGCATTGAGTATTTATACTGTTGCATCGGGGAAAATTAGATACGACATAATTATGTTCTTTGGAGAAGGGGATATACCTGGTGGGCTATCTTTTGACCCGACGCGACGTCGCGACCCCTTAGCTCGTGTAACATTTGCTGAGTGATAAGTTGATACAGACAGTCAACACAGCGAAGTCATCTTTAAGAATAATTTCTTTTGTGAGTCATTTAATTTTCGGTATCCGATTAAGAAAATTTAGCCTCTAAGTGTCCCAGTGCTGGGACACAGGCCTCCTCTCTACGAGAAGGAGTGGGCAATAATCTACCAGGCGGCCCCAGTGCGGGTGGGTAGATGTCGCATGATGTTTTCCTTTACCGTTTTTGGGCAGTGATTATGAAATTATTTAGAATACGTAAAACGCCAAACTGGTTTCGAACCCACGACCTAAAACTCGTAAGTCGGGACCGTTATCACTGGTCTACCACAGTATACAAATACACAATTCAGCCTGTCGTCCGCTTCCCTTGTGGCACCCACAGGCAATTTCGGTTAAGCAGTAGACAACCCTATGGTTGAACTGCGAGATACCATTGTAAAAAAAAAACTGTCGTCGCCTTCCGCATCCAGTCAGTCCCAGCCACCTTCTTTAGGTCATCGGTAACACAAACACAGTTATGTTCAATGCCTTCGTAGTTAATGCCATAAGATTTATACAAAACCATAGAAATCATAATTATTGTATAAGGTATTCAATGTAAGCGATCGGAAGCACAAGCAAAGCAAAGAGTTTGCAGTAATGCAATTACTGAAGAAAGCATTGTGCATATTTCCTGCATTGTGCATATTTTTAAACCACCTCTGTATCAAAGCGAGCATAACACAAAAAAAAATCTAATCAGTTAAGCCGTTTCTGAGTTTTTTCAAGCAACAGCAAACAGCAATTCATTTTTATAGAAGACCTTAAATCCCAAAAAAGAATCTGCTTTTCCCTACATTTATGTTCACATAACTCGTCAAAATGTATAGAACAGCAGATTATTTTTTCGCGATTTCATTGTTTTTCCCATGGCAAAAGTTGTTCATAATGATGAGTACTACGATCCCTTAAGAGGTTGTGCGTTATTTAAGTAACACCATTTATATATTTCCAACAAAATATATTGATGTATATTTTTACATTTTTATATACCTACAGCAATAAACGCAAAACTATGTATTTACTATTGCGTTTAAATTAGAAACGATAATTTTCCTGTTTATAAATGCAGAGCAAAGGGCACAGACATGATATCGTTATGTACCTAGTTAATTAAACCAACTTTATAAAAACAATTAACATTATGTAGATCAACATAAAGCATGATCCAGCGGTAAAAGAAAGAAATGGCGTGGGGAATAAACCTATTTAATAAGTGATAGGTTAATATAGCTCGATAAAACTAATTAAGTTCTAAGAATCCATGTCATCGATACATGCATAATATAGAAATGTGCATTTTCTAAAAGATGATTTATAACATCTAAAAGTTTTAAAAAAGAGAGTGTTTTGTTTGATATAAGTAATCTCTGATAGTACAGGCTATAGCCTATAGGTACCTAATATTGCCAAGTAGGTACCTACCCTAAGAATTGTTTAATGTCACGCGGACGAAGTCGAAGACAGAAATTAGCAAATTTATAGCGATTTCACTTTTACTCAATTCACGCTATCGGCTATTTACAAATACAAACCAACTGCGAACGCTAAGAAACTTTGAGCTTAAATAAGTAATACAAAGCTTGGAAAACCGACTCACAGACTCGATGCTACTTGAGTTAGTGTGACTGAAGATGACGCTCAAGGACAGTTTGTCCTTAGTAACCTCTCCACGAACGAACAGTATCAAGTATCAAGACTTTCGTTTGTCGCGGTTTGTAGTAAACCGCGACAAACGAAAGTCTTGATACTCTTCGTATCAGTTTTATTTACCTACCCATCGGAGTATTTTTGTGACATTATGCCTAGCCTATGTATAAGTAGCCGAAATATTCGGAAATTCGTGGTTTTTGTATAATGTAAGGAAATGATGGAAATAGCAACACAATTTTACAATTTTGTTTTTATTTTTTATTATGAAAAGAGGTTTTTATCCCTACGTATACCTACGCCAGCCTCATTGTATCTTAGCAATAATTTAAGTCTCTTAACACACTCCATCAACAAATGTTGCGCATCTATTTTGTTGCATATTATTTTACAATTAGTTGATGTGCCCTCTCGCATTTTTGTCATTAAGTTTTCACCTAAGTAATTAAATGATGTTATAAATGTAAACAACAACCCTGAAACTTTCATGCAATATTTGAAATTATAATACCTTGTTAATGTAGAACTCCACTGGTAGGTATTGCTATAAGGTAAACTATAGCAATAGGTACCAGTGAAGTTCTTTGTCCAGTTGCGAACACAATCCCGGACTAACTATAATCTACCAATTACCTAGCTACAACAAGAATACAACATTTAGGAGGACCATTTACCTTTCCAGTTGCGCTACGAAAGCTAGTTTTTGTCAAAGTAAGTATTTTATGAATTTGTTTCTGAAAATCACTTTTAGTTCCACGTTGGCTATAAATTCGAATGTGCCAACGTGAAAGCGAATGGCAGTTACGAGGTTTTGTTGAAAACAGAAAATGTACGCGGATTGAACCGATAACTATATCTACTTTATTTCCTGCATATAATTATTATCTAAACTTGTGCGATGGCGTTTTTTAATAGATAGGTACCTACAGTCGTCACCACATAAAGTTATTTCAACCTGTCAAATTCAGCGGGATTGTCCGAAAGGGTTACCCCTACCCCGGAACACAAAGGGCTAAGGAAGGAACATGAATGGTTTTCAGTCAGTAAGAGTCTGACACTCCGTTCCGTTCCACCCAGACCGGGAGGAGTAATGATGATGTCCCACCCTCAAGAGAAAATAACTGTTAAATTACCTATAGACAGCGTCTTCACTACATAGCGACACTGGGAACCTCTTAGGTTTTAAAATAATATTGTTTTAACAATGAATTTGTTACGACTAAGAAATACTGTAATAACCGGCTTTGTGCGATTCGAACTCGCGCACGAAGGGTTCCGTACCCGTATTCCGTTTGATGTATGGGAGAGCCCTTAAATGTTTATTTTATTCTGTTTTATAGTATTTTTTATTATAGCACCAACAGAAATACTTCATTTGTGAAATTTTCAACTGTCTAACTATCACGGTTCATGAGATACAGTCTGGTGACAGACAGACGGACAGACAGACGGACGACGAACGGATGGACAGCGGAGTCTTAGTAATAGGGTCCCATTTTACCCTTTGTGTACGGAACCCTAAAAGCTTTCGAAAGATTCGAACAAACGCAACACATCGGTTAACGAACTAGCAGAAGCCAGCGAGCAGGTCGCAGTTGCGATGAATTGGCAATATAGATACTATCTGCGATCTATCTAAGATTTGGTCTCTTATTAATTGATTTTTGTTATACCTACTTTGAGAACTTAAAAATTAATTCGAAGAAGTCACGTGAAAGACTACGACTTTCAACAAGTTATGTATTAAAATTTATTTCTAATTCTAACAAAATGCAAATATTTGTAAAATATTGAAATGCCAACAATAATTATTATTATATTTTGACTATTTTGTGGCTGTTATTTTGGTGTCTTACGACTTCTACGCGTGCGAAGTAGCAGGCACAAGCCAGTCTTCCATATAATCAAGAACATACAATATTAACCCGTAGAACGTAAACGAGTACCTACACAGAACAAACAAAGGAGGTCCTCTTTTATCTGTTCTGTGGGTTTTGCAAGCATGCTGACTGAGTAATTACGATGAAAAATCATTGCTATTTAATTACGGAAGGCAACAGAAGTAGAAGTAAAGACCGTTATACAGGTGAATTAAATCTGCCCGTAGGCGGAATAAATAAAGCCCCATTTGTGGTTTATCGCCTTATTATAAAATAAATAAAGGAATATTCAATTTAGGTACTGCAATGGTTTATCATATTTTTTTATTAGTTCCACATTGGTAAAAAATTGGTACCTACTCGTGCTAGATAGAAGGGAAGCTTAAAATAATTTTGTTTTTTCAAAATTGATTGAATATAAAAGTAAGTCTCTTTCACCCGCTGTACCTGAAACTGCTCATACCCAAACTCAGAGACGAAATTATGAAATGAAAGTGTCATCTGTCAACTGTCAAAAAAATTGATTTGTTGTGTTGATTTTCAGATTGTTGGTTGAAAAAACGCTAAATACAACTAGAAATGTTCAAAAACTAAACTCAAATGAAACGAAAAACTTCTTAGTGTAGTAATTTAAATTCGTTTATAATCATGGGGGACGCACCAAACTCTTTGGGTAAGTACTATATTAACAATGTCCGAAACGTTTAATATTTGGGTGTGGATACAAAGAACTACAAATTCAGAATGTTTACAGAAGACCATGAAATGCTTAAAGCGCTGTACGACTTTGAGGCAACGCTGGCCAAAACCCTCAGCTTCACGGAAGGCGAGTTTTTCTTCCTTCAACAAAGTAACGCTAAACAGCGGAACTGGTGGCATGTCGTTAATAGAAAAGGTCAAGTAGGATTCGTGCCCTCGAATTACGTCGCCGGAGTCAAGGTAACAGGCTAAATTCATTACCATTAATTAACGCACTTCAAATTTCAGTTACTAAAGTCAGTGTATTGTTCATATTTGTAACAGGTTGAGCCAGAGTTTTATCTTGCCTTCCTCAATGATTGCATTAAAAATATAAATGAGAGTGGTGCAATGTCGAAACAAGATTTACTGGGCAAGTTAAGTGAGAAGAAGAAACAAATTCAGATAATTTTAAAGCCTCATGGGAAGAAGGCACCGGCTCCGAAACCCCCACCGCGTCTGGACGACTGCACTCCACCTAATGGTGTGTCACCATGTTTTGATTTGCGACCTGTAATTTCACAGCAGCACATCTGTGAAGAGAGAGAATCTTCCCCATCACCTACTAAGCCTAATAATAATGTGCCTCAAGGTAAACATCTGAAAACAAATTACGTGCATGAAACAAACTGTATGCATGAATAATGTTTATTTTTAAAGCATTCTTAATAATGTTTCATGGTATGTTTTGCTGTTTATGGCTAATTTAGAGGCTTAGTTCCTGTGTCAGTTTTCTGTTGGTGGAAGTTTCTGTTTTAATTCAGCTCGAGTCAATCTTAATGGCCGCCCGGAATATAAATCGAGTCGTTGCACAGCTACTAATTCACATGTCAGCGGGGGGGGAGCGGGCTGGTACTGCGCAGCAAGTAGCACACTTCAGAGCGGCCATAAAGTTTGACGCATACTATACTATATTATAAACTATAAAGCATATTCATATCATTCATTTAAGTAGGTAAAAAGAAATTGTTTTTTTCCAGTAACAACAGATGATGAAGAAGTCAAAAAGAAACCAACGGTTGGCAAGACATCATCCAACCAAGTGTCTTCAGACACGGATAACCAGGACGATAGCCAGGACAGCAGCGAGAGCATCAAACCAAATGCCATTTATGAAATAGTGCAGGCAGTGCGGAAAGAAACACAGCTCAGCCATGACATGTCTAAAGTAGCTGTAGAAACTGTTCTAATTTCATTGAGAGTAAGTTATAAAAATATGGTTGGGGTTCCGTTCCCCAAAAGGAAAAATTGGAATCCTTATAAGATTCCTGTCTGTCAGTCTTGTGTGGTTGAAAAACATGTTCTCCCATTCATCAATATTTTTAATGTATTTATTTAGCCTGTTAAACTGGGGGAGATTAGTCTTTATGACTGTATTGTTTGATTTGTTTGGCTATAGGATGTCTCTCAAGTCAGTGTCAAGGCCTCCTCCAGTAGTTTCTAGTACTTCCTGCCTTGTGCAACTCCCCTCCATTCAGCAATATATTATGCCATGGTTAATTCTCCAAAACTAAGTTAGTAATCGCAAAAAAAAAATGTTATTCATCAGATATTATCAATGACTCCGATGATAATTTTAGGCCAACAAGAAGTACCTTATAATATATCATGTCACATTAGATAGCAATTTTTAATGAATTGCATTTTTTTTTCATTTTAATTTTTTTTTACTTAAATTTCAGGAGTTCCTACCAGGAGGAGCAGCACGTTCGATCATCGACGCACTGCTCCGCGAAGCAAACAGTAACATAACTTGCCCGAAGAATGCCATCGACGCAGCCCCCGACGCGTTGCGTATGATGACGGCACTGAACGCCCTCTCGAAGGCAGCCAATGACGCACAGCAGAGAGGCTGGGCGTTACATGATGATGCGCATGATATACAGACGCAGCTCCTTGAACTGATCTCTGTTATGGTAAGATGCTCATCACATTGGCATCATTCTCTTGCACTTATTTTTTTTTTTAACTTTTGAAGCATAAGCAGAGCATAAACGCACGCGCGTGCCTTCGCGCGTGCGTTTATGCTCTGGCGTCGCCACGCCAAACTACAAATTTATTTCTTCTTGTTATGAATTCCCCAATATCCATGGTGTCTTTTAATTTATTTCATGTCATTAAATACGTACGAGAGCTTCAATTTTTTAAATATCTAAATAATCACTCACAAAAGTAATGATTTAATTGTTTATTTCGTGTTATAGTGTTGTTGCCATTGTCACATATTTTTATCGTTGGCGTACAGGGCATGCGCTTGCTTGTCACGTATATGTGACAATGGCGTTCAAAAGGTTAAGGGTTTCGGCACAACATAATATTTTTTTCTACCATGCTTCTCTGGTCGACTCGGTTGTCCCACCCCTTTCAAGCAACATCATCATTGACGCATAGTTTCTATATTCTTCCTCTAAGAGTAGAAGAAGACCATAGAAGAGTTCTCAAAACTTTCCTCATGACATTTTCTTCATTCCCCTTGGTAGTTGACAGCAATAAATTCTTATGACCAGGAAAAATCTCACAAAATTTATCTAGGACTGCAGGCCATCATCATTCTCCTGCACTTATTCCAATTTATTTGGGGTCGCCGCAAAATGCCTTTTTGTTCCATTCTTCTCTATTCAACTCGGTACCACCCACAACTTTCTAGCCACATCCTCTTTCACACAGTCCATCTAGCGTTTCAAAAATATTTTAATGCAAGTAATACAGTAATTGTTTTAAAAATAAATATTCTTTCACTTGTTACTGCTTTAGTACTACAATTTTTGTTTTTTAACCAAATGTTCTTGATTTTGATAATAATTGAACTTTCAAACAGTTATTACTATGAAGGTTTTAAAGTATAGTATGGGATTAGGATAAATATTACAGAGTTTTGTCTTAATATCGACATGAGAGTGATCCGATCAAGTACAAACACTTATATCTGGTGCCATTTCACTACCTTCCAAGTTCTCAGGTTGTCAACAATAATATGAATTATATAATTTTCTAATCCACAGTCGAATGCTGACGTGAACATCTCGCAGCATGTCCTGAGCAGCCACAAGTACGCGTATGTGACTACACTGGTCCAGTACTACCAGATGGAAACCAGGTGGCCCTTGCGACAACTACTGCTGCAGGTAATTTTTTAATATTTCTCTTTTTAACCCATAGAATGGGTAGTTAACTAAACAGTTACCAATGAGAATCTATAGCATAGTCACACTAATATTATAAAGGCGGAAGTTAGTGAATATGTGTGTTTGTATGTTTGTTACTTCTTCGAGCTTTTAGCGACTAATTTAGGAAGTAGAAATAAAACTATGAAATTCGGAACTGGTAATAATTTATTGGTACAGGCATCCTATGTTCAGAGGCCAGTACATCAAGTCACCACAATCTGACAAAATTTCTTTGATAGTATTTCAACTTTATTGCAAAGACATAAGGTTCATTTTTAATTGAGAAAATTTGACAGTTAGGGATAGCTTGATGTGCTTGCCTCTGTACATACAAAATTACCTAAGTACAACTAGTGTAAGTAGAGGTAGTATCGTATATACCTAACAGCCAATCAGAACGCAGATAAATATTACGGTGCGCGGTACTCGCATTTTGCCAGCCGTCCTAGCAACCACAAAACCACGAGGTCATAAATATAATATGTGCGTGCGCTCCGGTCGAATGTCAAGTCCGGTTAAACAATAGACAACCCTATAGTTGAACTGCGAGATGCCAAAATTTTAAAATCCGGCCGAATGTTAAGTGTGCTGGCGAGCGCGGTGTCATGCGCAGGCGTGCCGCCACAAGGTCAAACGGATGATTGGATCTGGATGAAGTTGGACACACATGTAGATTATAACCTAGATTAACACATTACTACTTGTTATCCCGGTAGTACGTTGTACGCGGGCGAAGCTGCTGGCTTAATCTAGTTACATGATAAGATTCTTCCAGCAGATTTATAATGCTCATCCATGTGACCTTTCGCAACATACCTAACTCTTTGCGTCGCATATTAAAATTAATTTGATCAATTGTTTCAACAATTTCTCAAGAATTCAGTCAGCTCATTGGATAAGAATTTGTATGGCACATAAACAGTCGCCCGTCGCCGTAAAAATGCAGTGTGCATAATGTTTACGATGGCAGTCTTCCGGTGACATTTCGTATATCGTGTTTATAATCCAATCAAGCTCTGTTTATTTTCGGACGTGTAACATAGTTATGCCTATGCACAACTAAGTTGTGCTGGTTCCGTGCCTGATGAGTTCCTATCGTAAAAAATTTGGAATTTCCTTGGAAACTTTCATCGCGTTTTTACCTCTTTGGGGGCATTTAAATAATTCCAACTTCTCATTTTATGTTTCTAACGCCAGCGGTTCAGGCTGAGTGTTTTCTGTCAGCAAATATATTTTAGATTTTTGCTAAGTAGGAATCAAAATCACAGGTACTAAAAAGCGTCCAATGCTAACTGTCTTTCGCCTCAAAATTATTCAGAGTAATGTAAAAAGCCAAATTGAAATCATAATCAATATCTAATACCACAGATAAATAATAATATTATGATAATACATCTAGTACAGATATGCGATCCCATACAAAAAAATGACACCTCCCTAACTACCTATTGAACTGGCTTTTTGTTCGTCTTCCATTTTTTCAACAGATGTCAGCATTAGCGACCCACTAATTGCCAGACTGTAGTTTTACAAGGCCATCTTGAATATCTTTCTAACTTTTTTCTTGAAAATACGTGTTATCTGAGTGTAAATAGATAAATCAACATTAAACAAGCGGGTTTTCAGTTTTACCAATCTAGTAGTTGTTGTTTATAGCTTAGTTTCAGTGATGGTTATTTTTTTTTTTTCAAGACTAATTATTATTTGTTAGAGTTGAGACCATGCTAATACTCTGTCGCGCCATCGACACGACGGACTTGAACATGTACTGTAATTTTATTTCAGGCATTTGGCGTTATGTGCGGCTTGGAGCGCACGGCCCTAGCGACGCTGGCCCTGTCGGCCCTCCCGGCGGAGATCGCGCGCGACATGCGCGACAACCCGCGCGCCGTGAGCCGCCTGTCGCACTCCGCGCTGCTGCTGTCGATGGTACTCTCCATGGGAGACAAACTGCCCATCACGCATTTTGGTTGGTATTCTAATTTATATTTATTTTTTGACTGCCTCGGTGGTCTAGTGGTCGCAAGCGTTACTGCTCTGCTGAGCTTGTGGTCCAGGGTTCGATTCTTGGGTCGGGAGTGTTTTTGAGTTTTTCTCTGGGAGATTGGAGTTGTGCCTGGGGGATGGCAATAATCTCGCCTCCTATTGCATGGGACGAAACGGTATATGATGTAATGTGTTTATCTTAGACCCTCTGGCTCCTACGAATAATAGATAATTTATAAATCTAAGAAAGGCTTAGCATGTAATATGAACAGTGAGCCTAAGCTAAAGCTAAAGGATAAACCGTCAGACAAGGAACCATTTTATTGTGTACAACCATTGTTTTATTGCATTGTATCCACCATACAGGTTACGTTACGTACGTTAAGTCGTTGGTTCCGGCTGTCATTCGTGGATCTTTGACAGTCGTTACGGGAAGTCAGAAGCCCGAAAGTCTGACAGCCAGTCTTACCAAGTAGGGGTGTCGTATTACCCAGTTACTGACTGCGTAGATAGGCAGTCGCTCCATGTAAAATACTGGTATTCAGCTGCATCCGGTGAGACTGGAAGCCGACCCCAACGTAGTTGGGAAAAGGCTAGGCAGATTGATCCATACAGGTATACATTATAAAATTTTACTTACCAAAAAAAGTAAACATCTTGTCCATGATGTCTTGTCTTGTTGTCTTGTTCTTGTCTTGAACATGTAGACATACGTTGACCAAATAATTGTAGAAATATGTTTTTTATAGCCATAAATATGCAAACAAAAACCCTTAGAAAAATACCTAATTCCGTTTTCACAGAACAACTTGGTGTCGACTTCGCAGTATTTCTACTAGAGCTAATCGAAAACCCTCCGGAAACAGACGTGGATGAACAGATACCTGACCTGTTCCTGACTCTAATCCTCGCATACAACCTGCAGTTCGAAGACTCTTTTGATAACCTACTGCTAAACGCGTTAGAGACCAGAGACAATGCTAAGACATTTTGTGAGAAAGCTCTTTTGCTTCTCAATCGTGAAGGTAATATTGATATTGTTATATGATTTGTTCTCGTTATTGTACAAGAATAAGGCACGCCAAAACTTTTTCCTTGTGGATTGTCTCATCAACGTTTTATGACGCGTTTTTTAGATAAATAAAACTGTAATAACTAAAATATGCGATAACGCACGCCAAGCAAACCTGCGTGTTTGAGCAAATAGGCATTGTTCTAAAATTCCCAAAGACAATTTCAGTAATTGACTATTTGAAACGGGCAAAAATAAAATATGAAATCACAAAGAAAAAAGACCGCTTGTCTTAAAAACGTCCATCACCGTATAGAAATTAAATATTATGCGAAGAAATTGTAAAATTGCATTTAATGCTAATAAGTATTCCATTTGATTCTAAAAATCTGTGACGTCACATTGTTATATTTCATATAACAAATCACGTACAAATTCTGCGTTTTGACAATTCATTCACATTACAGAGGATCCGGTCCACATCTTCGACCATGAACCTGCGCCGGCGCATGCGGTACTAAAGCTTGTAATAGACGTGTTCAGTCGCAAGAAGACGGCCGAGCACTTCTACACCAACGACGTCAAGGTCGCCATTGATATCATCGTGAGGCAGCTGGCGGATCTGTCACCTGGAGACGCGGTAACTAACATTTATACTGCAGCAAGACGCAATCGCGTCGATCGCGTCTGCAACGGTTCGCTGGGAATATAATCGCATAATTTCGATTCAGCGTCGCTTTTGCATCAATGCAAGCGCTCTACTGCATTGATTCATCATCATTTGCTCCTAAGATGTGATCGTCAGTGTTAACTCGACCGAGTCCAAATTGCAGACTATAGCGTCCACAGGTATACGGACGGTGAGTATTGGGTAGCTCACCGTCAGATCAGCACCAGGCCCGTGCCGGACGGCGCGTACGTGTTCCACGCGCGCCTCAAAGAGATGTCAGGTTATGAAGGGGCCCGTTAGGACCGAGCCTGCCGGGTAAGCGGGATTGTCCGAAAAGGTTACTGCTACCCCGGAACCAAAAAGACTAAGGAAGGAACATGGATGTGTTTTAGTCAGTAAGAGTCTGACCCTCCCTTCCGCACCACCCAGTGTGGGAGGGCCGTTTGTTAATTTCCCACCCTCAAAAAAAAAAGCGTCCACAGGCATTCACAAGTAGTTACGACAGCGTACGACTGTAATCTTGCTGTATCAATGCTGAAACGCGGTTATATTGCGATTCTAACGATGCAGAATCGTAGTAATGTTTGCAAAGTATACGTTTAGCGACATCATCGCGACTATTGTGGTCTTTTTGCGATTCCTATTCCTCTAAAGGAACTTCATATTTCTTCCACGCATAGTAAAACCAACGTAAAACCAACATCTGTTTCCACAGCGGCGTCTACAATACCTACGGATCCTCCAAGGCATAATCCGCAACACAGACTACGGCGCCCACGTCCACCGGCGCGATGACCTGCTGCGATGCTTCGCGCGCATCTTCTGCGAGGAGGGAGAGTGCAGCCGCGAGGACCAGACCCTCGTGCGAGCCGTCTCCAACGAGTTCCCCCAATACTTCAAACCTTAAGACCTGAAGGTAACACCTGCCTTTGATGGTTACAGGTGGTCTGATCCTATGAGAAAATATTCGAGAATTCGAAGGTTCTAGAAATTCGTGCTTCAGTTGTTTTGTGCTCCTTTTCATTGTGTCTATGATCAATTATGAAACAAAAGAGGTCGTTCTAGTTTTCAAATTAGTTTTAAAATTCGAATCAAAGGCCTGTCAACCATATCTAAGATAGAGTTTACAAATTGAACTATGTTCAAATTGAACTATCTTTAAGGAGACGCTTTGGTGGGCTGTGTTATTTGGTAAAGAAGATTCGTCGTATTACTTTTGTCTTTTTTTATTACGTTAAGGGTTCTTTTCACTTGAGCGGAACATGACAGCGCAAAATGGCTGTTTTATAACACCTTCATGCGACTTCAGGCTTTAGAATACCGATCATTGCCTAAAAATTAAATTCCTGATACAGTGCTAAGCTAATGTTCTAGTTAAACCCTTTTTTTTGTAAATTAATATTTACATGCGACGAAATAATAACGCGAAAAATAAACAGTGTCGAGTGGTATAGAGATTCAAATCAAAATATATATACGTAAAAATATTAATGTGAATGTTACTTAGTAATCACTACGTGAAATTTAACTTGCTTTGCAAACGTTTTATTCCTCATTGTTATTATCTTGTAGATATAAAGTGTTGCACGATTAGAATATGTTTTGCATGGCAATTATATTTGCACATAACAAAACAATGCAATAGATAATAGAACATATTTCAAAATAATCTTTAAATGTATTCATATACTTGTTGAATATTAATTGTCAAAGTAATTTAAATTTTCAATATTATATTAAATTTTTAAATAATATACTTCACGTCATAACATAAACAGTATTTACACTGCATTTATGCGTTATTTTGTCTAATATTTAACGTATCAATACGTTACACAGTATTTAACTTAGAATATAAGCAATTTATTTTAATATATTAAATATACTTGGTGAGATTTTGAACTGGATAAAGCTCTGGCCTTTAAAGGAAATAATATTTAAAAAAAATGAAAGTTGGAAATCTTAATTCACTATTTACTCAGTTAAATCTAATAAATTAAACAAAAAATATTCATATTTATTGTAAGCAGTTATGAAATACAAAACTAACAGAGCTATTGTTTAACTGAAATGCAAAGTTTGACGTAGTGTTGCCATATATCACCAAAGATCAATGAATTCCTAGTACATTACGCTCATTTAACAGTCAATTAAAAATGCTTTAAAGTATGTCCGATCCAAAAGTATGTGTGTATTTGTTTTTACATTCCGCTACTTGAAGCACTCGTGAGCAATTTGTCGGCCTAATGTGTGTGAAAATTTCAAAGCATACTTGATTTATTAATTCCTATTCTAATATTATTATTGCTTTGTGTTTGCTGGATGCCAGATGATATTATTAAAATGTAATTAATTGATTAATTACTATCAATTTACAGATTGTGCCAAGGCTTATGCAATATATATGCTCATCTATTCTGTTACTCTCTAGGAATGAGTTTTTCCATGTATTTAAAGTAAGTATTAAAAACAAATAGTATAACGTTTATGCCATGAGCCATTCTTTTGCTTATGTTATTTATGTATTATTTTATGTGATATGTTGTTTCTAAATATTTAATAGTAGGTATAAATTATATTTTTACCATAACAACAATTAACTGGCACAATTCTCCTTTGAGAAGCACAACATATTTTTTCACTAAAAAAAGTAATGGTTTTGACGAATTAATCATTATACTTAGTCACCGACTAGTTCAGATCAGGCCTAAATTTAACATTAGAAAACTATTTACATAACATGCGTTCGTACTTATAAAAAAGAGCAATATTTTTCTAGTCAACAATCATGAATGATATTAAATTAAATGTATTGGTAAATAGGATGTTTCTTGAAGTGTAGCAGATGTTGATTTCAGAATATTCACTTAATTCCCAGTCCTTTAGATAATTTTGGGACTGTCATTCCTATAATATGAAAAAAAAATAAAACAAATTACTTAAATTAGAATTTTTTACCCAAAATATACTTTTATATGTCTCCAAACTGCATGTCACATCTCTCGCATGAATTAAATAAAAGTGTGACCAGATAAGAAATAAAAACTGTTTAATGTTCATTCTCGCCTACGATAGAAAATACCTACCGATTTAAAAAAAAAACAGCGTCACAACTCGTACTTACTATTCGAAGTACAAAATAATCCTTCTATAATATTCTGCCTTCTATGTATATCTTTTATTATATAGTTATGACTGTATTCTATCTCCTAGTTTCAACGTCGACCAACATTTCAGGGTGCCGTACTAATTACAAATAATATTATGTAGAACGTATTATTAAGTGCATGATAAAATCACACTATACTGGGTGGCAGAGATATTCACGCGAAACCTGTAACCTTGAATTCTGGTTATTAAAAAAAAAATTACCTACGTTATTTTTTTTTTAATAACCAGCAAAAAGTTTCAACGCACTATGCAGGTACGGGAACTGTAGGTACTGGTTGTGCGCCGATGTGCCTGTCGCTCTGTATTAATTACATAATGTATTGAAATCTATCCAAATCGTATTTCTTTTGTGGTAAAAAAATTATAGGAAATGTTAAAAAAGTTAATTATGTAAAATTTACCGTATTATCTATTTCTATTGGGAAGTTAATAAATAAATTTTGAATTTTACTATGAAGTTGGCCTAAATTAAATTTAGTATCTGATATAATATGAGCTTATTGTTGTTTCGGTTGAAAAGTGCTCAAATTGAAGCCAAATTTTATTAGATTCTGATTATTCGTGTTGATCTCATTGTAATATGTAATTCCAGGACTTTTTCTGTGACATTATGTTAAATCAGTGATGTTAAAACATCTGTACACATTATTTTTATGGTTAAATGTAGATTTCGCACATTCCAGAATATTTATCTCATAGCATATTTTTCAATTATTTAAAATCTGCCATCATCTCTAAACAAATGCATTACGGTAATAACTTATCATGAAAAAAAGCCAGTAAAAATAATATGTGCAGACTTTTTCATTGGATGTTCTGCTGATTATTATCATTAACTTTTTAAATGTCACCAAAAATATTAAAATAATTCTTGGCAACATTAGTAGAGTGTGTTACATGATCAAAAAAACTCATGGCAGCTAAATCGCTTTTTTTATTTGATTGTGTAACGTTGTCTAGTCAGTTTAAAAAAAGAAATGTGTCATGATGTTGTCTCATTAGCTTTTTTGCGCAAATTAACTATCTATAATAAGTATTTATTCTTATTGAACGCTCTTTATGATTAATATTTAGATGGAAGGTTGTCAATATACATAAATAAATGATGTTCAATCGTCTTTGGTGTTTTTTCTTTAGATAGCGATGACAGATTAATATAGACTTATCCTCTGAAGTATAGCTCCTCCTAAGTATTGCATAAGTTTTTATCCGATGTTGCTTGAAAATAAATAACCCGAACACAGGGCTTTGATTGTCCTAGCCAAGCTTCTCAATTATATATATAAAAATCAATTGCCACATGAATTACGGAGCCTCACTTGAGAATAGCTCGACCGATTCGGCAGATTTAATTTTGTTGTATTCTAAATGCCAGGACAAGGTTTGTAGATAATCCACAGGAAAAGTCGGAAATTGGATTCACTCAGGTGACGCCGGGCACGAACAGTAGTGCTATTCTGTGAAAATCTCACCGTGAATACTTAGGTGAAGGGAGCGTAAAGAGAGCTGCCGTTCCACCCTATCCAAATAATCGACCGCCTGCTGGTAATTTTATAATACCTAACCCTAAAGTAAGAGTCATGAGAAGCTATAAATTTTGTAAACAAGTGTTCAGGAGTTCACAACATTTGAACCAACAAAAAAAATGAATTTGTTTAAGATTTAATAAATTATTAAGTAACAAATATTAATTAACATGTATTATTTAAGAATAATTATTCGTCATATTCAGATGTTTCCATTTCTGTGTGAAACAAACTCGTACGCATTCGAAACTCGAATGACGCGTTTATTTCAAAATGGCGTCCCGATAGTTTACAATCCCTGCGACGGACGCGTTCCGGTACCAAGAAACACAAACGATAGCGCTTTGCGTCGTTAAAATATGATCCGACTAAATTAAATAGGTTGTTACTTTCATATAACCCGTCTATATTTCATGTCGATTGAAAATGGTCAATTTATTATTATCTCGCAGTATAAAATGTTTACTTAGTAAAAGATGTTTGTTTACATAATTTCTAGCTTCTCGTGGCGTTCACTTTAGTTATCTATTAATAACAATGTAAAACTCCACCCGGTTCCTGAATTGAGAATACGAATGTCATTACTTCAAAGTAGATTGCGAAATTAAAAAAAAAAACGTATTCATTTTATGTCATGTAAAAAACTACTTTGACAAGTTCTTAAATTGAAATTCTCAATTCAGAAACCGGCTGTAAAGAAAGCCATGGAAGGTTTAGGGATGAACAAATAAAACAACTCATAATTATTACAAGTATTTAATGTACCTTATGAATGCCGTATAAATATTTCAAAATGTAAAACAGTGATAAAATTCATATTTCAACCAATATAACTGTAATCAACGTAACTAAGTATGCGAAATTATATTTCAATATTCAAAATAATTACAATTGAAATAGTACGTACGAAACTTATCTACCATTCGCAACATATGAATACAACTGGAAATTGTTTATCGTTACAATATCCTTATCTATAACATTAATAACCAGGTACCATATTTAAATCTCTTAGTGCATTTTCAAATAAAAGGAAGCATTGGACTTCATGGTGTTCAATGTAATAGAAATGTCACTCATAGAACGGTAACAAAATCTGCCGCAACTGTACAATTGGGGATCATATAATAATATAAAAAATTTGGCCCCAGCATTTGAAAGGGATCCACAAAAACTAGAATTATTTTAATTTGTAAATATCATTTGCAAAAATTATAGCAAATCCTGTAATTGAATACAAAAGGACCTACTTATGAATGCAGTCTTAGTACTGTTGTATATCCATCAAAGAATGTTAAAGACATCGAATGCTTACATGGAATGCAATTTTATAAAATTGAATTCTTATATTATATTTTTATTATATAATTTAAAAAGAAATGAACGCGTCGGTCCTATAAAATAATACACGTTGAGCATTACCCTACAATTATTGATAAACATGCTACTTGTAATACGCGGTAATAATTGATTATAACAAACATATGACCACTTCACTATACACCGAATTTGGCAACTTGGATGAACACTTGTCTTATACAAATTATCTATCATTATACATGTTAATGTAAACGCTGTCCAGCTTCTGAATTTGAAAATTTGTAGTTTTTATTAGAAATTGTATCTTTTATTTATAAATATGACGTATAAAAGAGAAAGATGTTTCCGTAATTCTAATAAGAACTCCAAAAATGCGGTGAGCTTTTATTTAGCACTTAAAATATTGCTTTCTTTTTAAATTTAAAGTTTTGATAAATGGTTTTTTACTGATCGTTATAAATATTTTAATGGTATTTTTGCTACTACTCCATCACAAACTACAACTATCGAACACTCGCACATTACATTAAATTAGATTAAAATTTATATACAAGTTACGTCTAATATACCTTAATTAATCAATCCTACGTAGGTTAGTTTGATACCAACAGAAATGTATCATGTGTATGGCCTCTGACTTTTCATTTTAAAACAATAGATTTATATGGGAAGTTTATTTTTGGTACTGATTATGTTTAGACAATCCTTTACATACTTGGTTTCGTTCCATACTTAGAGTTTACACTGCAACTGCTGTCCTAATGCTAATCGCTAATAACATTATTTCACCACAGAACAGCGACCAAAAGTTGGAAAGAAAACGAACATATTTCCGACTTATTCGATACATTTCATCATCAGAGTAGAATACAAAATCCTCCACATACATTGCATTAATTTTATAATACTAACGTTCGTTAACTGCTTCCATTATTAGCGTATAATAGCTACGTACTTATACAATGTTGTTTACATTAACAAAGAAATGAAATAAACACTACAGTTCCAATATCAGTCGAATTAATTTTGACTAAGACGGAATCAACTCACCTATATTTTTCATCTAAAGATTTAAAAATGGAACAACGCACAACCCCAAGAACAATCATAAATAATGTCACCACAATAGAATTTGTAAACCTAAAGTTAACAAATTGAGCTAAATAATTATACTCTTTAATTGAATTAGTCGAATATAAACTTCAAAAAACACAATAAGACCGTGTTTCGGAATAAATAGATATTTGTCTTTTATTGCGCAAAATTATCTATACTTAAGGAAATTGGAAGAATTATTTTTATTATTCGATTTTATGCTTATGTTATACTACTAGTCCATAGTCATGGTGTTCTTTCGCGTCATGCATAAAAACGAACTTACAAACTGTTTAAAAATGGTAAAAATTGTTTGGTGACAAATCACTGTGTCTATCTCAATCCACAAAGATACCATAAATAGCTTCTAATATTTTTATTTTCCCTTCACAACACATAATTTTCTCAAACCAGGTTTTCATTTTCATTGAGTTACGAACTGGTGTTGCTATACTCCTTAAAGTTAATTAATGTGTCGAATCTTTACAGAAAGGACCCTGAAAATATTTGCTGTCCGTGAAAAATTGACGAGTGTGATGAATTTCAATAGTTTTGGTTGTTCTTACATCATACTGCATGTGTTACGATTGGAGGCCTGTCCGACGGGCGAGCGTTGAAATAATAATTTAATTTGCAGCCGCATTGCTAAATTATATTTATATTTGCTATGTTATTGCTTTATTGATATAAAATTCTTTGCTGTTGTCGAACAGTCCTCATCAGCGACATCAACAACAAGGAACGTGTGGTACCTAGGTGTGTAACCAACTTAAATGTCGAACTCAGGGTCGTACAGAATTGATCTTAAATATCTGACAGTTCATAAAAAATGATCTAGCTGTTGATATAGCTGACACACAC
The DNA here is from genome assembly GCA_951799385.1 of Hyppa rectilinea. NCBI lineage: Eukaryota > Metazoa > Arthropoda > Insecta > Lepidoptera > Noctuidae > Hyppa > Hyppa rectilinea. Next base: position 7,846,429 of record OX637308.1, on the reverse strand, counting down.
TCATCAATTTAAGGATTTGTCACCAAACTTGTGGATTAGGTCTACATCTCTTCTTGGTGCTTAGCTGGGATGCTGCGCGGCCACCTTGCGCAGGCGGTACCCGCCGGTGCCGCGCACGGTGTACAGCACCAAGATGGCCACCGCCACCACCGACATCCCGATAGCGTTGATCACGATGGCCTCGTTGTTCAGCGTCGCGTATACCTCGCTCCTGTACACCGCATGCCCCGGGTTAGTTCGTTGGAAATGTACACGGATACAGAATTGTTAGGACTTGTCTGATTCCTGAAGTCTTAATCTTTCATGGTTCACAGCAAAATGAAATAAACCGATTAGCTAGTTAAGAAGGTGGGATTACTATCAGTTATTGTACTTTAGGAACCAGACCATAAGAAAGATAGATTTTATTCGACGATGGCACTTTGCCTACGCTAAATAAAGGCTATTGGTCGATTTGCACGAATTTACTCGACCAAACCGGGCGAATTGTCACTTTTTTTCTATAGGCAACTCCCGTGAAATTAATTTATTTATTTGCCACATTTTAAATTTCAAGGAATATAGTTACGAAAAAAGTACACTAGAAACTTCATTTATCAAATATTTTGTACATGTTTGTATTTTATTCAGCAAAAAACAACATAGTTGCTTTTTATTCAAAATGTGCCAATTGCCTATTAGGTATTTCTGGAGGTATCAACGTCCACAAGTAAATTAGCTTCGTGCGACTGGCCTATAGAAAATATAATCTAAATAAGGATTTAAAAGTCTCGATTCACCCGTTTCAAGCGTGTGAATTCATGCGAATTCACCAGTAAGCCTAAATAATTGTCTCGAATTAAAGGTCATGCCTTAGGGGTTGTTCTGACTCTGAACCTCAAAGTGCAACTTACCTTGTCGTTGATATGGTGGTGTTAAAGGGGATCAAAATAAATGAATTGAGAGTTGGTGCCACGGTAAGTATTAAATATATTTTGATTTAGTTAGTGATTAATTTGATCATGTCTAACAAATCAAGATACGTAAAAAAACTAATAATTAATTTAAAAAAAAAAAAACATTTATGTGCCGGACATCAGGACCATTAATAATCGGGAATATAAAAACTGGGGGCCAACCACAACCTCTACCTTATCTTTTAATATTGCGTCACATTAGGAAAGAGGTGTTCCTCCTGTATAGCTTCATCGCTTTCGCACACTGAATAATATTAAGTAATACTGCTCTTTGAGGGAGTGGTTGGCCCCCAGTATCTTAAAAAAAAAGAGAAAACTAGAACCAATAAGTATCTACTTCCTTTGAGTAGAAAAGATCATGATTTAAAGATTGAATAACAACTTTTATGTAAAACATTTTACCACATAAATGTTACATAAAAATTTAATGTAAGTGCAAGTAAAGCAGGATAATGGTGCTAAACCACAAGCATAAAGATCGATGCAGTCAATCCAACAAGCACACCAAGCGAAATCATTACATAACATAGAACTACCTGTTTATTAATATTTATGGTTTTAGTCTTGAACAGATTTTTTCCGACTTGATCATCATCTTATCTGCCTAGCCTTTTCCTAACTATGTTGGTGTCGGCTTCCAGTCTAATCGGATGCAGCTGAATACCAGTATTTTACATGAAGCGACTGCCTATCTTCACAACCCAGTAACAGGGCAATACGATACCCCTTGGTAAGACTGGCTGTCAGATTTTCGGGCTTCTGACGACCCGCAACGACTGTCAAAGATGCACAGATGACAGCCGGGACCAACGGCTTAACGTGCTTTCCGAGGCACGGAGATGCGTGCTTTCCGACTTGATATGAACTCGAATTAAGGCTCTCTCGAGTTTGTAAGTAAACCGTAAATATTAATAAACATAAATACGTTTATCTCACAAAAATTACAACATACAAGTAAAATATCGGTGTTTATTCAAAGAAATAAAATTGAAAGTCCATGAGTAACTTACATTTATTTTAATGCAACAAAAATACATTGTCGTTTCTTAAATTATGGAGTCATTTATTTCTTATTTTATAGTGATTCTACATTTGCTAAAATTACCTAATGCCTAAGTTATTTTGATCTGATACAGATCAAAGCTGATACAATAAAGCCTCGTTTCTGTAATCTGTGTAAGTTGTTAAAAAAATCTCTTCATTTACTTAAATACTTTGTATGTGTACCTACCTCTAATAATGTAACAAGACATTCAAGTTCTAAATAGGAGGTCTCTATATGTCTGAGTCAATACTGCTATCAAAAATATATTTGTCTCACTTATCTTAGCAGCCAATTGCACTTATTTACATATTTATTTGAAAAACTGTAAAAATGCAAGTTGAAAATTCATTGAAAACAACAATTATTTTATGTTTTGTATGCGTGTATACGTTTTGTGTAATCTATTTGTATGCAAAATGTTCGAATTTTTAGATGTCAGAACCAACGACCAAACTAACATTACATTAAATAAGTTTTTACATGGCTAAGCTAATTTTAAATCGCATTTTTATAACTACTATTCTAAGTTATCATTGGCTCTGATATCTAATTTAGAAATAAATAATGGGCTAAATCTAGAGGTCTACAGAGGCCCTTATGTGTTGTCCGCGGGACTCTGGCGTGCGGAACTTGTTTCTGGACAAGATATACATGACGACGGCCAAAATGGCGATGCAGGCGACTCCAATGGCGTTGATGATAATTCCCTCGTCGACCATGCCGCTGTATCTCTCCGCGCTGTGAATACGGACACTTGCAAGCAACTGACACAACACAAGACAAACGGAACATAAAACTAATACAAAATACAGGACTATAACATGCTTTAATGACATCGAGCACACGTGCATACATACACAAATTGATTGTGCAGTGCTTGGGGTGACGGGATTTATAGAACGTGGATTTTGCTACCACAGTGTAACTATTCCAGTTAGGCTGTGGTGATACTCTTCGTCTTAGCATCCGTTTTGGTGAGCGTTGACGTCACACAAGCCAATTTAAAACTGGTTTCAACTAAACTCAAAAAGATTGCTTTAGGGAAATCATCTACAGTGCCAAAATAAATAAAACTGAAGCAAAGAAACATGCCGAAGTTTTCTGTCCATTATAAGATTTTCTACATACCCGAGGCTGAAGATTGCCTTCTCAGTAAGTCCAGTGAGGCAAGCACAGACGCCTAGTACGAAGGTGAGGATTCCGAAGGCTGCGTGGACAGGCACCAAGGAGGCACGGAAGCCAGCAGTTCCCTTATTGCAGATCAACAACAGCAGGAAGCTGAAGAAGCCGACAGCGTACTGTGAAGAATATTGACCAAATTTGTTAGGTTTGAAGACATTAGGACCACTGATCCTGACTTGTTTCGGCGAGGAATTTGTACGAATCAAACTGTTAGGATTTATTTAGCCAGTCTTCAAATAAAGTCTTCAAATAATGGCAGGTGTTACATGAGACGGCTCCGATAGCGTCGTATCTATGGTGATGTGTGTCCCTTGGAATATTAATTATACCTTTGTAAGCATTAATATGCTTAAGTTAATTGCGGACAGGGTTACTGTTGACATGATAGGTACTTGATAAAATGTAGCGAGACATCTTAGGATCTGAGTTATGATACCTATTTATCTTAGCAATATCGCCACCATAGTTTGTCATTGTAAGGTTAGGGTTTATTTACCATGAAACATCACCAAGTTTTACGTCAGGGGTTTCATAAACCATTCTGCGTAACTAAATAGCTCTCAAAAAGTTTTTGATGCAGCTGAACGAATTAATTTGGACTGTATTTGATCCGCAATTAGCTTATCGCATCCTGCCGTTAACGTTACTAACGAGCCAGTTTCTTATCTGTCACTGTGCTTCACTTTGGCGCTATCTTCACGCTCATTTTGCGAGCTAAACTTGACAATATCAGCTCCAAATTTATTTAAAAAGTCACAGCAAATTACTTTTGACTTTATGATACAATGGACTTACTTTAACGTAACATCACTTCCCGTGTGCTTAGGTACTTAATTGAACACCTGATGCAGTTCAAATAATTCTCGGCTGACAAATGTGTATTGAATTACCTGTATTCCAAACAGTCCCATAGCAACGAAGCCGATCCAGCTGTGTAGCGAGTAGAAGTTGTTGATGCCCTTCTTGTTGTGGTAGTCCAGTACGGCCAGAAATCCGATGACGATGCAGGGGAAGGCCAGTGCATGGAAAATGGCGTGCAGCAGCTTGACATAGATGCGTCTGAAGCAGCGGCAGATGCGGTACAGGAGCACGGCTGTGGACAACATGGGGTAGAACGTTGAAAGAAGGAACTACAGTAAGAAGTTTATGTTTGCCATATCGATCACTAATAAAGATCATTAGTGAGCGATGGGTGGTGCAAGAAAGATTAGTCTAGCTTATATCAACATGTGCTGTTAAATCTAATTTAAGGATTATTCAGCAACTGTGGTTGGGTGGTAGTTATATCTGCTCTTAGCAATGCAAGGCTTTGTTTTAAATGGAATCTTTACTATCTTTATTTATTTGGTGGTTCTCTGAAATAAAAACCGTAATGAAAGATTGCAATATAAAAGTCAATATCGAAGACATTTCGATCAATAATCCGTCTGCCCTTATGACTCGCGTCAACGATTGTGGGTTGATAATGATACAAAGGACGCGTTGACGCGCGTAGCGTGGCGGTAAGAACGAGGTGAACTTGGACACATTTTCCATGCAACAAGAACTGAACCCGAGGTGTCGAATTGTCGTCTGATTTTGAATACTTAATTAGACCAGTTTCGGTGGTGTGAATGGCCACTACGAATAATTATCGAGTTAATCTGGATGATTAGAAGTAAGTAATGTGCTCTGTTTTGTTTTTATTATGGCAATGTCTTGTGTCACTTTATTTCAAAATCATCGTTTAGGTTCATGTTAAGATACACGTGTTACGTCGTATAAGTGGGTGTGTGTAGTATCTACAAACAAGTAGCTACATCAAGCTATCCCAAACTGTCGAATTTACCCAATTGAAAATGAACTTCCGTAATAACATTGAAAACATATCAAAGAAATTTGATAGTTTGGGGTAGCTTAATGTGCTAGCCTCTGTATCAATACTCAATACTCAATATCTTTATTGCTTTACCATAATGTGTACTTAGGTGGTATACATATAATTTAGATCATTATGGACCCTGTAGGGCACAGCAAAAGGATAGAAGAGAGGAAGCCCTGTTTTAGGAGATACTAAGTTGCTTTTGTGGGAGCAAGTTTTAGTTAAATAAATATAATCAATGTTAGGAGATTGTGAATTGAATACTAACATTTCGCCTATCTATGGTTTATGTATTGTTTTTTTTAATTGCTAAATATACCTAAATATTTTTATTATATTATCTTATAATTCTGTTTATTTATTTATATACATTGTTATTCTTTGGGTAATTCTTATAGTTAAAATATTAAATTTAGTATGATTGCTTTTTTATTTAATTATTTTTTTTTTAAATTATATTATTCATCCATTATTTCCGTGTCATTAATATATTTTAAATATTCCTATAAATTGCGTGGTTAATTATAATACTTTTATTGTTCCTATTATTTATGTTTATCGTTTAAATATTCATCTAAAGAGTAGTAGCTTTTGTTAATAAGTAATTTTTTAAGTTTTCCTATAAATATATTAAATTTTTCTTCTTTTTTTACTGTGTCAGGGAGTTTATTGTAAATTTTTATAGACATTACGTAGGGACTTGTAGAATGCATTTTTAGCTTGGATGTTGGTATGTTTAGTCTAGATCGGTGTCTAAGTGTGTACTGTGATTGGATATCTTCACGTTTTGTGTAGAACTCCTGATGCTTACGGACAAATTTACATATTTCTAGAATGTATATACTGGGGAGGGTTAGAATGTTATATTTTAGAAAATAGGGTTTGCAGCTGTCGGTTTGATCAATGTTAGCCAAGATACGAATTAACTTCTTTTGTAGGGTAAAGAGTGTTAGTACATCTGTACTGTTTCCCCAGAGGATTACGCCGTAGCTAAGCCATGCATTGGCATACGCATAGTAGACGGTGAGGGCAGTTTGTAAATTAGTTGTCTTTTTGATTTCGCGGAGAGCATATGAGAATTTTGAAATTTTTGAACGGGTTTTTTGTATTTGTGTTTTCCAGTTAATGTGTTTGTCTATTGTAAGTCCAAGTAGTGTAAATTCGTCAACAGTTTCTAATTTTGAGCCGTTTAAGGTGAAGTTTAAGTGTAGAGGAGCTTTTTGATAAGGGTGGAAAGTCATTAATTTCGTTTTTGTATAGTTAATTTCTAAATTGTGTGAGGTCATCCAGTTATATGTTTTTGTGAGTATGGAGCTGAGTTTTTCTTCTATGTTTGTGTTGTTTTGACATGAGACTAATAAGGATATGTCATCCGCGAATAAGACACATGGCCCCTCTATTATTTCCGGTAAGTCGTTGATATAAACAAGGAATAATAGGCACCCTATGACACTTCCTTGGGGGATGGAGGCGTTGGTTGTTTTGCTCTTTGATCGTATTTTTTCTATTTCTCTACTATTGTGGTTAAAGTATTCGATTTCAACTATTTGTTCTCTATTTTTTAAATATGACGTGAGCCATTCATGGGCTGTCCCGCGGATTCCAATTCCATTCCATCTTCTCCCACAATCGATTTACGGTTACGACTCTTAGGTATCTATTTTGTTTCATAAAAAGAGATATTGTTGGTATCTTTATATTGAAGTCGAGCAGCCAACAATACAGCTTGCATACAATCCGAGCCGATATTTTCAATACCGAAAATACTGTCATATCCTCCGCACTATACTTTTGTATCGTTTTATCGGAGAAATTTGCTCGGAGCCATGCCTTTTCTTCCGCCTCATCGGAGAAAAATGTGACTGTGAAACCTTCCAGAGGATAGTTTTGAAATATTTACATACTACACATCCCAAGTCGATTTCGCGACTATTTGTTTTGACTATAGGGGGCACCTTGATTGTAGGGGAAGGTACGTGCACAGTGCTGAAACATTAAAATGCTATTGTGGTATTGGTACTGCATGCTGGAGGGCGGTTTACTGTTAAGGTGATCGCGCCTGCTGTCCATATCCACTCTTTCGCTGGTCTTCAAAGTCGTAAACATTTTCCATTTTAAAAACGCCTTCAAACAGATCTATCATTTGCCAATTCTTCGCAACGAGAGGGATAGCGATAGAGAGAATTTGCATCTCTTCTTATTATTATGTTTTTTCGGACCGTCTTTTGTATCTGAGGCCGTCTTGTTTCCGCCTGCCGTCCTTTATTAAAATACTTAAATGTTGACTTTTACAGCCATCTTTCATTACGATTTTTACCTTGTGTTATACCATGGCCAATAATGTAGTTACGAGTTTTAGTAAAAACTAAGTTAATGGTACTTACAGAAACCGCTGAACGTGATGAATCCGGCCACCATAAGCGTAGGATGGAGGTTGAACTGCTTGTCGGGCAGATCATCGGCCCAGGCATAGCCCTCGCGGTAGTAGAACACCCAGAACACGGTGAGGGCCGACACGCCGATCAGCAGGATGGTGGCAAGCGTGATGACGAGCGCGTACTCGCACCATTCACACGCCCCCCTCTCATGGTCGTCCGACTCGTACGAACGACTACGTTGGCTGGAAAAGAAAATCAGATTGTAGTACACGTTCGACGAATATAACACCGCTTAAAAGATCACTTTTAGCGGTAAGACTGTCCATTGGGTCACCCCTTGTAAAATGTTCTAAATATACAGGATGAAATTAAATTCATGGGCATTATTTTAAGAGGTCAGTGTACTCATCATTATGAACAACTTTCACTATGGGAACTAATCTGAAATCGCGAAAAGTCAGCTGTTCCATACATTATGTTGTATACAAATGTGTTTCAGGGAACAGATGTTTTTAATAGGCAATATCGCACTGTATATCTGTAATTTTTACTGTGTACCTAAAAAAAGGTAACTAGAAGTAGGTAAGTTTATCTATCTATCTAATTTCCATGCCTAAGATCCGCAACGGTTTAAGCCCCAAATTAAAAATAGTTTCAAACTGTATCATCGCAAACAACTGTCGTTTGCTTATTAGCATAAAACGGTTTAATGTTTCAATAAATTCTAGCAACAGCACAGCCTCTAAAACCAGATAGGGATCGATAAACTTTTGATCTCAGTTCTGTAGTCTATTTTAAGAGAACAAAACCGCATGAGTAAAAACGGACCGAATAAATGGACTCGTTATACTATTCTGACGGCGCTAGCATCAGTGTTATATAAGTAAGTCTGATCACTGATCATACACAAGCAATGAAAGCAGTCTCATTGAATGCTCAGCCCCCTAAGTTAAAGCAGGTTACTAGACAGGAAACCGCAGCTTCATTGATACTAAGCTACTTACTCATCTCAGAACTAGCTACATCGGTAGCTATATTCAAAGTTTACAGTATATCTACTGCTGGGGACCACACAAGGCTATCGGATGGCGTGAGATTATTCACGCGACAACTCCGGATGCCCGGCGCGTCATGCAATGATGGAGTATCGAGCTTTTTCTACATAAAACTTCCTACATATCACCTTAATACCTCGTATAAATTCCACCCTTTTCAATACATGAAAACTAAACAAGAAAATACGATATATCTTCTTTCATCCGTCTTCGTTCTAGAAAACAAGTAATAACTGTCCGCAACAAACGTATTGGTGCTGAGAAAATGTTACGATTTTTCATACCCTCGTGTAAACCGAGCGACATTTTGAAATTGTATTGTATGCACGCTCCGCAATTTTTCTTTCTCCTGAAAGAAGATTGTGTTTCAAATGCTTACAGACGTGGAAATAACTTATTTATCTACGTGTTGACGTATTAAGAGAAAGGTCGTTGTGACACAGGTATAAATATTATACCTTTATGTTAGGTACAGGTCACTAGACTTTTGCGTAGGATAGCCTTTGCTGACCTATTTCTCTCAGACCTCTAAAATTAAAGATACACAGTGTTTTCTGAACATGAAAAATAAACACTACATAATACAAAACTTATTTACGGTTCATTGGACAAAAGCTCGTTGAGGTCAGTTGCTCTATTGTTTAAACGTTAATTTATTGAACATTGTCTTCTATGCAACCATAGAACGAGTCATCAATTTACGATGTTGACCGAGTATGGGTGATGTATCATGAACCCAGGATATAAAAATAAAAGGCCGGACACCGGTGTTACGAAAGGTCAACAGGATTAAGGTAGCAAAAATAGGTAGGTACATAAGCGAACCTGTAGCAGGTGGCGATAAAGGATTAGCCCTTCAACACAAGTGACAGGGTCGGCTTCTGTTCCAACCTTTATTTAGCTTGCCCTTGCACGCCAAATTAAGTTGTTTAAAAATGTTTGACGGAACCCTCGGAGGGAGCAAATTCCTTACAGTACCTATCTTTTCCCCTAATTCTTTCCGTGCTAATAGGATGGTTAAATTCCATTTTGAATGAAATTGAGATTGGATATTGAATATTGAGATTGGAATATTTGCAAGGTTTTATTCTTGTTTGTTTTAGGAGTCTAAGCTCGCTAAATAGTGGTTTTTAAACCGTTGATAGTACGCAGACAATACGATTTATGTGTGCCAGTGTTACTCGCTGCCAGGAGAAAGTCGCGTATGCAGAAGCGACCACTGCCCTACCTCGACGAAGGTACTTGCTCAGTTACTACCTATTTATGTTCGCATATGGTACTTGAGGCTTTGTCAGAACACACATTGGCTTACTGCCCAACCTCCATATGTCTAGGACAAGACAAATGACTAGAGTCTTGACTTGGCAGTACGCTCAAATTAGCTTTCCGATACGAATAACTGAAGTTTAGACTCGCCTTTGAATCATATAAACTAAGTTACTTATTATCCGGATCATAGAAACGTGAAACAACAAAGTTCTTTCATTTGCGAAATAACATGAACATACATACATAGTCGATACATCTGTCGGCGATGGTTACGTATGTACCTATGTATGCAACTCCATGTGCTTTGAAACACAATATGAGCTTTCTCTCTAAACGACTGCATTCAGAATAGAAACGTTATTGTAGAAACAAATGTGCTTATATAATTTAATCCGAAAGGCAATGACGTGCACGTTCTGCTAGCTTTGTACCTATTGGTAATTCAAACATTGTTGTTATTTAATGCGAAATTACGAATGAATTATGAAAACAAAACTTTCTTTGAGGAATTCCAACGACCGTGTTTGAAAACAGCAAAATAGCGTTTGTCTCGTTCCACAATTCAGTGTAAAATGGAATGTCTGTGCAAAATTATCGGCAGGTGATTTGCTACGGGTGTAAAACGCAGTGACCAGACGCGTGATATGTCAGTCGAGAAAGTGGAGGAAATGCAGGTAGTCATGCTACCTTGCTGCCGCAGGCTTTTTACAAGCCAAGCTTTGCACAGCTACGTCTTCATTTCGCAGTAAGAACATATAAAAGACGTGACTTGAATGTTAGTATCTTATGTGTTACTGCGTACGGTACTGGTAGTATCGTTTAGGCCCTCGTTTGTGACCGTAAATGAGGTTCGTCGTTTGGAGTATCAATATATCTTTATCGTACTACGAAAATGAAAAAGATAAGAAGCAACTTTCGGTGAAACGTCATCTTATCCGCTGTGAGAGGCTTTTTCACGAAATAGCCATTGACAAACCGTGATAGCGCCAAGTGGAACCCTTTTATTAAAATTGCAACCAATTAAGGCGGAAATGACCAATCGTTTGGTCACGTCGGTGCAGCCCGTGCCGAGCAATCTTTGAGATAACTCAATTAACCTCGATCACGATCGGTGACCGCGTAACTTATAACTTCGGCTCCAGTCGGCCATAACCGAACATCTCGTAAAACTGCACAATTACCGCAACTTGCCATAATTACACTGAGTACCCGAACGAAAACCCACTAAACGTTGAATACGGTGCAATTAGCCGACAATGGCCGTACCTACTGGCCAAAGTCAAGTTGTTAAAAACAGCTAAATCCAATACGTGACGGTAACGACAGGTTTTAGAACTCAATATAGTACATACGGTCTCGGAAATAATAGACACGTGTATATACTGCGCAGCATTGCTTTCTCCGACCATTCAGACAGAGTTCACACATTACTACAACAATTAAACAATTTGAGATGAGATCTGATAACTGTGTTTGGCGATAAAGTTAAGTTTTCTATTTAGAAAAACATTGGACAAAACTAGTTACATTTGATCTGGTGGAGCTACTTGACCGGATAACTCGTGCAGTGCGCCCGAGTGGAGAAATGTAGTAGTGCAGGGTCTAGAGTTGAGGGGGGGGGAGGTCGTCGACCCCACCGCCCGTGGTACTCCTGGCCTACATGGGAAACGAAGAGCACGATCGCTCTTACCATAACTGGTATTAAGATTGACATCAAAAATGAACATTCAACTTAAATAATAAGGGAGAGAGCATAAGAAGCTCGTTACGATTTGCTTGCTCAGGGATCAAGTTCTCCGGGGAACGTTTCACAACTTTGTTTTCATAATCCTTCTTCAAACAAATGTTTGCAAGATTGCGTAACTGTTAAGAAGAACCGTTAAATTAACCACATTCATTCGGAAAGTTCTTGGAAGTTCGCCTCGCAGTCTCTAGTGTCCTTATCCAGTAATTAATTTGCCAGACGATTGAAGCCCTTAACTCCATGAACTCTAGCGAGATGTTCATAAGAGCCACTTTTGATTCCACGCTCCATAAGTCATAAGTCAAATTTACATTAATAAGCGAACGTAGAAATGGAAAATTGCAGAAACTGTACGTTTATTAGTCGAACAAAGATGGTAACTTTTCAGTTGAACTTCAGTCGAAATTAAGTGCAGACCTATTACGAAATAATTAAAGTTTAATATTGCCAGTGTCTCGTTCGAACGAAGGTATTAATTGCACAAGTCATGCTTGAGACAGCAATTGATGGAATAACAATAAAGCCTCATTGCTGTAGCGGTAACAAGCAGGTCCGAATCTTGATCCATCCAAAGATGAGATTTTTCTTTATTGTAGCTCCAGTAACACATAAATAAGTGGTTTTGGTTACGCAAGATAACTTGTTCCACCTACTTATTATATTAAGACCTTATGCGACTATCAAAGGGTCCAAGACTTTCTTCCCTTTGTTTCTTGTTAAGAGATTAAACAACCATAACAATCATAATTACATTTTCAAGTACTGTTTTAATTATGTTACGAATAAAGTTAAAATAACGAGTCTTTATAAATTGGTATTATTATCAATTGACCGCTATCTGAATTACGTAAGTGCATTTGACAATAGAAATTACAATCTTTTAAACACAAGCAGTTGAATAGTCGTGCCCCTTTCAAAATTACAAAATAAACGAATGCCATACAAACTCGCTAAAGCCATGGACGTTTCAATAGAGATGGAGTCTTTGTCTGTCGAGACCAGTGGCCTACTTATTTACAACTGAGAACGATTTGACGAGTGGTCAGCTAGCTAGAAGTGACGATGAGTAACGTTGATTTCGCAGAAGCTAGGATAGATTTTCCCCTTGTAAGGTATCTACTCGAAGTCAGCAAAGCTTCCTGGAATTCGGTATGCTAATAATATACAGGGTGGAATTTTGTAATGCCCCCTGAAGGGAAAGTACCCTTTATACTGTAGTTAGCAAATTTTACTCAAAGAAAACTTTCCTTTATTTTTGAACAGAAAGAAAACGGCATTCAAAGATTTTCAAAAATTCGCTTGCCACACCCGGGATTCGAATCGACTAAAATCGGTAAAAATGACAGCCTGTACTTTTATTGCATTTATCGTTAGGATAAATTATAAGGATAAAATCTTTCTAAGAAACTTGATAAATTAAATGAAAGGAAAACCATGAAATCCGGACTTATAAATTTAATGAGTCAAGTTAAAGCTCTTTAACTTAAAGATCCATCTGTTTACTTATGTTAGTAATAAATAATTTTATCATCAACGTCATTTATCCATGAAAATGACGAGTTACTATTCAGATAAGACGATCGATGAGATGGCCTACGAGATCACCAGATCTCACCCGTTGAGATTTTTTTTGTGGGAATATGTGAAAAATCAAGAAGCCTACCGCAACATAGTTGGGAAAACGCTAAGCACATCATAGAAAAATCAAATTTTCATTAAATTTTATGCGAAAATAAACGAGTTGAAGTTCAGAATACGGTTTGTAATATTCACCACAACACGATATTAAAGGTTACTAGAAATGAATTCGTTACAAGAATACATTTGTGTTTCCAAGAAAATGGAGGCCATTTCGAGCAACTAATTAGTTAGTTTAAATTTTTTTGTAAATAATTTAAGATTTCATGTTTATCCTATCATTTAATTTATCAAGTTTGTTCGAGAGATTTCATCCTTATAAGTGATCCTAACGATCGATGCAATAAAAGTACAGGATGTACTTTTTACAGATTTTAGATGGTTCGATTCCCGGGAGTGGCAAGCGAATTTTTGGTAATCTTTGAATGCAGTTTTCTTTCTATTCAAAAATAAAGGAATGTTTTCTTTGAGTAAAATTTGCTATTTACCGTATTAAGAGTACTTTCTCTCCAGGTGGCATTACAAAATTCCACCCTGTATATATTAGGCATTAACTTATAATAAATTATTCTGCCAGTCACAATGATAATTGAATGTGACTCGCGGACTTGCGGACGAACGAATCTTCGTCGCGCAATGAATGTTTACAAAATAAATTCTAGAAGCAAATGCTCACAGTAAGTTTCTTAAGTTTTTGTGAGGAACCTATGTATTTAAAAACCATTCCATACAAATATCTTGTTTATGTTATTGAAGTCGACACTATACTATAAGTATCTAGCAGTTCCGTCATCTAAAACTAGGGTCCTAGCCGCTCTGTTTGACCTGCGCCCGCGTCACGGGGAGTGCTCTTTCAGAGCATAGTACAGGAAAATGAAGCAACCGCGAAGCCAGCGACATATTCCGTCAGTGTACAATGTCCTTTACTCGGCTGGTAACGTTACTAAGCAGATATCATACCATTGGTCTCTTTTGGACACGAGCTATGTTCGTAATACTTTCTTTTTTAGTGAAAAACTTTGACTTTTAAAGATTAGTTTAGTGTTTGATTTTGCGTAAATTTTCTGTGATGTAAGGTCAGAGGCCAGCACATCAAGTTACCCCAATGTGTCAAATTTCTTTGATAGTTTTTCAACTTTATTAATGATAATGATAATGATAATGATATTTATTTTGTAAAACATGAGTACAGATAAAACGGAAAACGTGTCTTGTATAAATTAAGGAGCTACATGTTTTGCCATTTGAGGCGTACAAAATTACAGACATTACGCAAAAAATATAATTAAAATAGGAATGTCAAAATTAAAAAATTAAATTTAAATTATTCCAAATTATAAGGTTCATTTTCAATTGGGAATATTTTACAGATAGGGTTAGCTTGATGGGCTTGCGTCTATACATAATATTTATATATGTATTAACCTTTCGTTAATAACAGACAAAGATCTGCGTTCCGGCAGTCAATGGTTTTCAAATGTAATAGTTATTCGATTACCTAATAACTTGCAGTAATTATCTACCTATTATTTATTCTGTTCTTCCAGATTCACTAATGATTTTACATTTATTACAATGCCGTTAACATTACACCTACAACACACCAAAAACTTCCACTAAAACAACCAAAAAAAGTGTTATATGTGTAGGACAGTTTTGTATAAGGTGAAAAAAAAACAATGTTAGTTTCTCATAAGAATTTATAATTGCGTTTTTTTAACAGTTTACGTCCGTGTATTACCGGTCGAATCTCACTGGCCGTACTTAATTGTAACTTGTTTTCTCTTGGCATTGAAGCCGTAGATACAAATCTTGACACTCGCATTACTGTCGCGGTTAACTAGAACAAGCTGTGTTTAACTTATGTGTGTATGTGTCCAGTGTCGTGTGCCTTAATAAGCTTGCTTTTATCGGACAACTTGGCTTAAATATGTGACTTGACGCCTTAAATAACTTACTATAAAGTTTTATATTAGAATTACTTTTTGTTTTTGCGGATGGGAAATCATCCGCTCTGGGTGGAGCGGAAGGGAGTGTCAGACTTTTACTAACTAAAACCCATCCATGTTCCTTCCTTAGCTCTTTATGTTCCGGGGTAGCGGTAACCGTTTCTGACAATCCCGCTTACCATTACTTAGATACTGTCGTGTCAATTGTTTTAAATAATAATAATTATAATTCCGATACTTCTCATTTTTAAAAAAGCAACTGACTTTTCCGAAGTCGGAAGTGGGAGAAAAACTCGTGAATAAAATATGACCCCAACTATGTTTGATTTATGGGTACCTAGATGTCATATGCGGCAATAAATCCCTAATGCTTTAATAATAAGAAGTTTTCAATGATATTATGTGAAAAGAGTATTTCCCTCAAGCAGTGGTCAAAGGCTAGCTCAATATAACCCACTAACACTAATGCGATCTTTAAACTTAGCACATTATGTATAATGCGCGTACGCTTCAAACGTATGCGTTAGGTAGGTGTTCCCAGAACCGCATTTACAATAGTTATGATTGCTATGCCAATTTAAAAACGATTTTAATCAATCGATTCCTAATAAATAAAGCCAGTTTTACATGCATGAATATTTATGTTGAGAAAAATACAAAATTGGAATGCACTATCTCCCCGTAGCGGCACATGAAAGCTGTCGCGGGAAATAGACATTACTACTAGATTTCCTTTGGTTAGAAAGTGCTAGAAGTATGTTACGTTGTTATGTTAGGTTATATATAAATGGTTATATATAATAAATATACTTAATATTATAAATGCGAAAGTAACTCTGTCTGTCTGTCTGTTACCGTTTCACGCCTAAACCACCCAATCGATTTTGCTGAAATTTGGTATGTAGATAGTTTGCCTTCATGAGAAGGACATAGGCATATTATTTTTTGGAAATTCAACCCCTAAAAGGGTTACAAGGGGTGGCAAAGTTTGTATGAGAAAAATATTTTTATTGCACATTTTTGCATAGGTAGGGTAGGTAGGTTGGTAGGGTAGGTAGGGTAGGTAGGGTAGGTAGGGTAGGTAGGGTAGGTACGGTAGGTAGGGTAGGTAGGGTAGGTAGGGTAGGTAGGGTAGGTAGGGTAGCTAGGGTAGGTAGGGTAGGTAGGGTAGGTAGGGTAGGTAGGGTAGGTAGGGTAGGTAGGGTAGGTAGGGTAGGTAGGGTAGGTAGGGTAGGTAGGGTAGGTAGGGTAGGTATCATAGTTAAGACAGGACAACGTCTGTCGGGTCAGCTAGTAATTATATATAACCCATTTTCCGCCATGTCAGGCACATATTCCTCTTTAATTCAATTGTTTTTGGTCCGGCAGTGTACGTGTTAATTAAGAAGACTTTGGTTATTGCACTAAAGGAAAGAAAATAATGTGTAAGAGATGCAAAAAATAACAAAGTCCCAAAATTTTGTTTCAATAATTGAACGAGCGATTTCACGAAGATAAGAAGAATATATCTGACTCGGCTCTTAGAAAGGAAACATAAACTTAAAACATTTATCAAAGCATTCTTACATGCAAAAATAAAATAAAAACATTAACCTGCATTCCGTAAACACGAGCATGAAGAACCGTAATTATTTGTGAAAACAATACTCGCCTCCACTCAACTTATTTAATAACCTTTGTTGCCGGGAGTGTCCCTCTCTCAGGCAGCTTTTGTTTCTATGCAGAGCTACGGAACGTCCAACACAAAAGCGTTCGTTTATTTGTTCGTTCTGCGGTTCGTTCCATTTAATGAGGAAGTGCTCTAGAAAAACTACGGTACAATTATTGTTACGAAATGCCACCGTTCCGCCGTGTGTAATTTGTACCGCTTACATAGTCGCGTAAGCAATCTCCCCCATGCGAGATTTGTGTAAAGTTCGAAGCCATTATGATAGATAGGTACTCGTTACAAAAATGACAGTGATTTGCTTGTTGAGGTTTTGTAATGCTAGGATGCTGCGCATTAGCTATGCTTTTATTTTCAATGTTATGGTTGAAGCTAATGACGTAGAAATGATGGCGAACGATTCAAGGTCACCATCCACCATGACCACTAAAAATTGTTTAAAATGTCGGTAAATACCTACGTTTAAGAACAGCTGGCGTTGATTCTGTAAAAATCTTACCGTTAAGACTGAGGCGCAGTTAGCTGTGTACCTATCTAATGCTAGGCAGAAACTCACTTTAAATTCTGAAAAAGTGAGCTTGAAGTGAGATATTATGCTGCTGTGTTAATCCTTTTCATCAGGTGGAAAAACAACTCACTTGAAGTTAGTTGTTTTCACTTCACCTAAGTTTTCACGTTGAGATTTTTACAGAAGGATCGGCAGTTATCTCTGAGTAAACCGAAACGTTGTGTTACAGAATAAAACCATGTTGTATGCAAGTGAAACGATTCAAACACACGTCATACAAGCACCTCTCAGAGCGTTGCTTTTCTTTCTTATTCCCTTCCCATGAATAAGGGAATGGGGACGTGCAAACATGGATGTAGAGGACGTCGCATATTTACGACATGTCGTGCAGCCTCACAGCACCGCGCCACGGAGTAATGAAAATGGAGTGAACAAGTGCGGCTGAACTGTCATTTGGCGTCTTCACAAAGAGCTGAACTTATCTACTATTATAAACGAGTTGTGCCAATTCCCCGATGCCTACATAGTGAATTTTGATATTGGCCCGCATTTACATGATTTTTTCGTTATTTTCCGGTTCTCTAGATACCGTGTGTAGTGTAATATCAAGCTTTACATTGTTTGATATTATAAGTGTTCATAGAAGTCCCTAGTTTTAACCCCGTGACTGCTCTCTGCCGCTGATAGTTATTTCTTCAGCAAAGGTTTACTGGCTGTTAATCCTACTACTATTATAAAGGCGAAAGTTTGTAAGTATGGATGTATGGATGTTTGTTACTCTTTCACGTAAAAACTACTGTATAGATTTGGATGAAATTTGACACAGAGATGGTTTATATCCTGGATTAACACATAGGATATTTTTTATCCCGGTAGAACATTCCTGTGGGATAATTTCCGACCTCCACGCGAGCGAAGCCGCGGGCAGAAGCTAGTATGAAACTAAATATGATTTAGTGTGTGTGTGTTGGGTACAATTACTTTTATCTGGTGTATTTCTTTTTATTCATAAACTTTTTCCTGGATCATAAAAATAATATAAAATGTAAGATTTTATATTATTTTTATGATCCAGGAAAAAGTTTCAAATCAAAACATTTATACAGATATTAGGTTAGGTAGTTTAGGTTATGTATCATTGAAGCTTATTTACGGTGGTAAATTATTCAAGGACGTTGTTAGGTTAGTACTCCATTATAACCTATTCCGTGGTCATGATCATCTGTCGCGCCGGTCTGTCGTGGATGCCGTTGCATGTGTACAGCCATTTTAGCGCAATTATATGCAATACAGTGACCCACTTCTCACCTAGACACATGACGTACATCTGGCGCATTTCTAATTAATTACTATAATAGCGTGTGGTAATGGCCGAAAATTGTGTGGAGTTATTAATGGAATTTAAATGTTTAACTGTTAGTTGATCGTTGCTATTATACGTTACTCCCTCCTCTTTCTCGCAGACTTCAATTGTAATATATAAATTAAAAATTTCATTACTACACTATTATAAATCTTATAAAACTCTTTTATTTACAGACGCCGCCCATCATGCCATTCACCTAAAGACATGTGTAACAGTGTAACTTGCGTCACGTCAAGATGCGCACACTTCATTACGAATATCTTAATTACAAAATTAAATCGTATTATGTTATAGTGGTTGCGTATGCGCAAGCGACGGCGCGGCGATTGCTTCAATCGAAGCATGCGCGGGAGTCGATAAACAATATTAATTGCGCGTTCGACTTGTGCGCAGCTAACTGGTAAATTGAGCTCACTTCAGCATCGGTATCCTACGCTCTGGGGAACCAACACCTTACACACTAACGTTCAAAGTCCTACTTTAGGCCTTATAGCATTTTCACGCGTGTACGCACGCAATAATACACGAAATATTGTTACCAAAGTGTTTCTCAATAGGATTTCTAACAAAATCACTTCCGTATATTTTATGGGTACCTACACAGTTACCTACTTTCAGAAGAACATGATTTTAATCTACTGTGGAGCAACTGAGTCCGTTCTGTCAGTGAGACAAAGTTCCTAGTCGAACTTTATAGAACTTACCTACAAGTTGCAGTGTCCAAAGTTACCGTGCGCTTCCAACAATCAACTTAGCAGATAGACACAGAAATTCAGAATGTTTTCACTCGAAAGTAAGGTCTTATTAAATTTACGTACCGAAGAATTCCGGGCCGAATGATAAATTCGTGCTTCATTTTTGCGAACACGACTGAGAGTGTAGCGATATGAGAAATCTGTTGTCTAAATCTGTATTATCTTTGATTGAATGAATGCATTATCGGACACATTGTTTTATTCACTTATCTTTAAACAGGGAGAATCGGACCAAGTTAGTGTCATTTGCATGATTTGTGAACTTTTAACTTAAGGTTAATCTAATCATATTTACATTTAAAAGCTAAATATTCATAATAATATGTATATAATCAAAGAACATCAAAAAATTTGTATTGTTTTGGCACTTTTTGGCGCTAGTGTCATGTTCTAAGATCTATTGCAAAAACTTTTCCTAATGCAACAAGATTATTGATCCATAGCAAAATAGTTTGAACTATTCTTAACTTCTAGGGGGCCAACCACCATCTCAAAGAGCATTTTAATATTACTTCAGTGTGAGAAAGAGATGAAGCTGTATAGCTCCATCTCTTTCAAATATGAAGTAATTTTAAAAATATGCTACTATAAGAGGTGGTTGGTTAGCCCCCTTTACTTTATCTGCAATTCAACTAAGAACAGTATGATTCATTAGCTAGGCGTATATATGCTTGCAAATGACATTGAAATAGCGAATGCAGCAAACGTCTAGCGTGCACCTGCCACTTTTTACCCTAGGTAGGTAGGTATGTAATTATTTCCAACGTGGAAGTACCTATCTACGTAAGAAAAATGTTTTCCTCGAATTGATTTAAATCTAATACCTATATCTATACAAATAACTGTTTGAAATAACAAAATAACACTTCAATTAAAGTATATGTATACAGTACCTACCTATAACAAAAACAGTATGTGTAAATTTTTCTGCCTCTTTGTCTGTCTGTTTGTGACAGCTAATCGCCGAAACGGCTGAGCTGATTTTGACATTAGCTGATATTATAACGAGTAGGTAACCTAAGCTACTTTTATTTTAAAACAATAATTTGGGTCCACTCAGGGGATGTCGCAGTCAGCAGCTCGTTACTTTATTACAAAAAAGTGCATTAGAACCAAAAAAACAGTAGTTGAAGGTTTTTTATGTAAACAAAAAATACCAAAAAAATTAAAAAGACGATAAACAAAAATGAGGTGACGATTTTCCCATAAGTACCTTTTTATTGGGGAAGACAGTGCCCCCTTATTTTCGTCGAACAAGGAAACAATTAATTAGGTCGTGATAAAGAATTTATCTTACATTTAATGACAGATAGGCGTGTATCAATTGATTTCAATTAATTCATCAATTCATGTTTGGAATGGTGGCATTGAACTTTCCAACGATGACCTAATGGTACTTATTGATGGGAGGAACTCAATAATTGAATAATAACTGTTTCTTACAAATACGCCATACAATCATATATTACGGTCGTTAGACGTAGTATTTGACTAAGTGCAATTAGGGTTGAGCTTCACGATAATTAATGCATGCCATCAGTTGACACAGGGCAACTCAAAGCTGCAATGATGGCACTTTCTTCAAAAGGCCCTTCTAGACAAGACTCAAATAAAAGCCTTATAATATGTTTGGACTTTAAAAGAGACATCTGGTTTGTTTCAGCATTTGTTCTGAGGGATCAGCCAGGTAGGAAATGTCGGCGCCATTTAGTTTCAAAATACTGACGCGTAAAATTGTCTTATAAGATCTACATACAAAAATAAACATTTCATTTCATTTTACAGGCATTTTCGTAGATACTATAGTATTGCTGTAGGCTTTATTTTTAATCAATAACTTAGTACCTATGTTTTTGATTAAAAATAAAGCCATAGGTACTTATTAAGTTATTGATAATAGTCGCCAGTCGCAGGGCCAAGCCTGCCGGGTAAGCGGTATTGAAGGGTTACCGCTACCCCGGAACATAAAGGGCTACGGAAGGAACATGGATGGGTTTTAGTCAGTAAGAGTCTGACACTCCCTTCCGCTCCACCCAGAGCGGGAGCAGTCATTGGATGATTTCCCAGCCTTAAAAAAAAAAAAAAAGTACCTATGTTTAGGTACAGTTTGTCAGCATTTCCTCAATTAAATTACTAGGAGTTTTAAGGCACTGATTTATGTTCATTAGTGCTTTAAATCTAAAACTAACCAGCGATTTTTGTACAAAAAGGGAACTATTTTTGTACCTGCCTACTCCGATGTCACTTAGATCCGTCCCTTTTTTGCACAAAACCAAGGTGAATCTTTTTTACAATTCAGCCAAGATACGTAAACCGGATTACAGTCAACCCAAACTTTTTCTATCTCCGTATTTCTCTGAGGCTCACAAGTTCCATAAAGTTACACATCAGTGAGTGTCGACGGATTAACTCTGTGTGGGAAGAACGGAAATTAAACGCACTACACTCTACAGCTACGCGGCTTGATGAGCGTGTGAACGGAACGCACTCGGGGAATCGCAGCAAGCCTTTTAAACCGTCCGAGGTCAAGGTTCTGTAGACGTAATCAGTGAAATTAACCTCTTAGTTTTACTTTTTTATTGCAAGTGAAAATTAACATAATGCCGCAAAACGTCAACCTTGACATTAAATATAAAATATGTGCAGTAGAAAGTTTAGAGATTTATCAAGCCGACACGCGAAACACTTTTTACTATGTATTTTACATGTAAATATAAAATGTTTTAATAGTTTAACTATGCATCTTTTTACTTTATAGTTTAACTAGCCATTTTATGTGTAAATTAAAACGGAAATGCAGCGTAACCCCTACAATATACAATAAGTAAGAAAAAGAATTCATGCACAAAAAGAGCTTGAATATTTCGACTCAACGAAAGTATTTATATTCATGAATTCAAATCTACAAAAAAATAATTGTAGGTCTACTTTTTAGCATAAAAACAAGTCTTCAAATAAACACGTTTTCTTGGCCCACATTACATTAATTCTTTGACCCAAGTGAAGTATAACAGACAGTTTAGCGATGCGCCCAATAAATGGTAAAAAGTGGCCCACTGTCCGTGTGCTAACGGTAAAAGAAACTACGCCTGTTTTCACTATCGGCTTTGTGGTCAATCTTGCTTACCAATGCGAGAACCTGTTCATTTGCTAGCGTCTAGAATACAGGTGTCGGATGCCAGATTATAACCACTTGGGTGAACCAACTCGTACCATTCGTATATTATTCCTGAAATCCCGTCGCTCTGCATCAACCTACATCCAAGGCAGATAAAGGAAACTGTAAGGTATATTTATGGAATACATTACCCCAA
Source organism: Hyppa rectilinea (assembly GCA_951799385.1). Lineage (NCBI taxonomy): Eukaryota > Metazoa > Arthropoda > Insecta > Lepidoptera > Noctuidae > Hyppa > Hyppa rectilinea. The sequence goes on along the minus strand of OX637308.1, from coordinate 7,823,743 downwards.
TTTTCTATGAAATATCGTCTGCATATTCTGAAATAGCTCGCCTTTTGCAACGTACAAGGACTAAAATATGAGTAGGTAAGCATAAACTCAAGTTTATTCCTTTAGGTACATACTCAGTTTACAAGGAATTCTTTCACGTTTTAAAGAAACTTATAGGAGAAGATTATTCCTAAACATGACAATAATAATTTATTTACGTTTCAATTTACTCAAACGCCCAAAATTCTCTATGAATACTGTCACTAATTATTACAGCAAAACTGAACAGTGCTCATTGGGGGCTTTTCATTAGTCAAAATAATCCCAGCCTGGATGAAAGCCAGTCAGTCGTCTAATTTACTATTCAGGGACACGTGCGGATCAAAAGCCTGGATACTGCACGTGTATGTACAGAGGCCAGCTCATCAAGTTACCACTATCTGTCAAATTTCTTTGATAGTATTTCAACTTTATTGCAAAGACATAAGGTTCATTTTTAATTGAGAAAATTTGACAGTTAGGGATAGCTTGATGTGCTGGCGTCTGTACTATCATTAACAGTAGGTACACATGTAGATCGTAGATACATAATTCATGAAGTAACTTTAAGTGGGATACAAAGTTTTTTATTATAAAGTTTAGTTTGTTTGTACACTTTACGACCATTTGATGGATCGGTTTACAATTTATTGACTGATCTGACTTGCTATTCCCTTGAGGGTTGTTGTAAGGGTACTGTCGTTCGTCAATAACGTTTAGAGTAGGAGCTTCTCTCATCTTTATGTCTTTGCTCATATTGGAAAGACGTCAATTTTTAAGTGGGTCGTGGATAGATAGATGATGGGTACAGCTGTGTAGGTTTTTATTAGACATGTATCTGTCTAGTTCTGGGTTTTATTAACGTTCTAATACTGAACTTAGATTTATATTAGATCTCAGGAGATATTTTTCGAGATAATACCTAACCAGCATAGTATTACCAGGTCATAAGCTACCTCTGTGCCATCCAGATCCGTGCAGCCCTTTGAGTGTGAAGGACGGACAAACATACAAACTCACACACTCAATCACAATCTTTCGCCTTTATAATCTCAGTGTGATTAAGTTTTTATAATCAATGTAGGTACCTACTCCTACCTACCTACATGAGAACTCGTATACCTACATAATGAGACACTTAAGAATTCAACATGTGTTTGTACAATCATTGTGGAACAAAAAAAAACATAACACAACAGCAATAGAATATTTTATCATAAGTAATAAGATACCAAAGGAATTCCTGTGGAATCATTGATGCATATAAACATGCCCTTATAAGCTTAATGTTTATTATTTTCTGTTGGGGCAACATTAACCTTGTACGGTCGCCAGCGCATCAGGTTATAACAAACTGTCAAATTTCTGCAAATGATTTTAAACCTTAAAACGTTGGATTTCACCAATGAAACTGAACGCGATATCACTTCTAATCAAGTTTAAAACCTGTCAGTGTCAATATTCCGTAGAAAAATAATAATAACGGGGTTTATGTACTGATCGCGTTCAGTTTGGTGAAATTCGCCCTAAGTATTTCACACAGTGGTGGTTATTGGCTCAACAGTGCGTAGGTACACATTGCAATCAATGTGTATTATGTGCTAATCGACACTTTTTGTGAGTGTGTGAAAGTGTCAGACAATAAGCCTGCCACTTCCATGTTACTTAGAATTGACAGGCAATTAATTACATTATACTATGAGAAGCTTGACTTATTCTTCATCTGCCTCGCTTTTTTCAAACTACGCTGGGTTCGGCTTCCAGTCTAAACGGATGCAGCTGAATACCAGTATTTTACATAAAGGCCTATCTGACCTACACAACCTAGTCACTGTATAACATGATACCGCTTGGAACGATTGGTTGACAGACATTCGGACTTTTAATGACCCGTGTTACAACACTCAAAGATCTACAAATGACAGCCGGGACCAACGGCTTTTTAAAAGGTATTTTTTATAGTTATTCAGTCTGTTAGTAAGCCGTTTTTGAAGATCGAACGCTACGTAGGTAACCTAATATATTCTCTTTTACTTGTAATAAAAAAATGACAATCTTACTTAATGTAGCGGTATGAACATCAACATCAAACCACTAAGATATGTTTTATTTATTAAGTACTAGAAAGCCGCATTTACATGAGAAAACGGGATTCGGTTCACGATATTTTGCACAAGTTCTAAGCTATACCCTTACCTAACAAAAAGTACTAGGCTTGCATGAATTCAAGATAGTATGTCATTACATACATACATAAACATATTATATAGCTTAAGTCCATCTGGAATAATGCAACTTCAAATAGTAAACTCTCCACATACACCCAAGCTCACAGAATTCGCTCTCTGTCCTTAATATTATTAGTACTTTACTGCAGCGTCAGTTCAAGACATTAAAGTTTAACGGTCTCATGTTTGCTTTAAAATAAGACAAAAAAAAATTACCGCCGACATTTCTAAAAAGGCTTTAAGTAAAGCTATAACAATTATTTTATTCAATTATGACATTAATTTAATTACCCTACCTATTTTTATTTTAATAATAATAATAATAAATTTTATTTCAGACATAAATCCACTTTGTTAGTTTTTGGTTTGTCATAGTGTGTTAATTGCGCCTTTTCAAGTTGTAGGCCAATTTATATTAAAAATTAAAGTTGTGAATCATTTAATTCATAAAAGGTTGGCAATTATTTCTGTTTGTTTGCACAGTTGCGTGGCCAATGACAAGGTATGACAACACGTCACCGTCGTTCAACTATCAATAAAAAAATCAGCTGACAAACACATTAATTGAATATAACCATGAAGAATTTCTACGCAATAGAGGTGATAATATCATTTCATTATCAGCTTATAACGTTCCCAGGGCTGGGACACAGGCTTCCTCTCCATGGAAGTGGTCGTAATCCACCACCCAGGCCTTGTGTGTGATCCTCTTAATTTTAAAAATATGCTATAAGTTAGCATATTTATAAAATTGCAACCCTAGTTAGCGCGATGTCGAAAAGTTTAGATTTTTGAGTAAGTTTTATTTTCAAAAATGTATTTAGCCCAATACCTCATAAAAATTAAACACCACGCCTTGTTTCCTCGACGGGTTGGGCAAAGGTGTACCTATACACTAACATTTCGTCAGTTATATTTAAACTCCCATGCTATAGGGGCGAGTCTATTGCCATCAACCGGGCACAAATCTAGCCTCCGGGCTGCCACTGTGAAATTCCAGATACAAAAATCCAATAACATTTTGACTGCCCTGAGAATCGTACCCAGGACCTCATGCAACAGTAGCATTTGCGACCACTAAACCAACGAAGCAGTTCTCTAAGATATAGGTACCTACAGACTAAAAAGGACAAAAATAAGTGGCTTTGCTTAGAGCATAGCGTATTAAGAGCAAATTGTTAGGCAAAGGACCTGTAATGGGTCGCTAATCAACTCCTAACCTACTGCTCTAGAAGGCTAATAAGTACTCGTGACACGATAAACTGTTATTATGTCGGTAGGTTGTAAAGTAATGGCCTTTTCCTGTCGTATTCAAATTAAATTTCGATTTGTGACTGACTCGTTGGTCTAGTGGTCGCAAGCGCACTGCTGAGCGTGAGGTCTTGGGTTCGATTCCTAGGTGGAGCAAAGTGTTATTGGGTTTTTTTATTTAGAATTGCTCAGTAGCCTGGATTTTTGCCCGGATGATGGCAACAGGCTAGGTACTACATGGGACTTAAAATATAACTACGGAAATAGGGGTGTACTATTGGAACACCTATGTACAACGCTTCTAGCAAACAGGGCGTTATGTTTATGTGTGATTTGTGAATTGTGAACGGTAAAGTCAAGGCTGAAAACTAAGCCTAACAAAAGCAAGATCTACTATTATCATCATTCTCCTGTATCCCAATTTATTTAAGTCTTCTCTAATGTACCAATGAATCAGTCAAGATCTTCTCTGAAGAATCTACTTTAACTGACACGGTCGTATTAAACATCAACGTCCGTCCAGTGAATACTTTTACTTCTTTTTAGCCTACAAACCAGCTGTCTTTATGAAAATCTTTATGGAGTCGTAAAGCTTATGGCAAATCGAAAGAAGGAGATAATGAAACTCAGGATTCCTATTCAAACTCAAACTCAAAGTATTTATTTCAAATAAACCAATTACAGGCACTTTTGAAGTGTCAAGGTGTCGGTCAGTCAGAGAGATGAAGCTAGTTGCCCATTCCCTTCCTTCATAGACTTAACGGTGATGGGTTATAAATTACCGGGTTGTAAATAAAACTAGGTTATCGATACAAACTCAATTAATGATTTGTACGTTTTACCTGCCTCCTTTTTATTCGTCTTCCTTTTTTATGGGACTTAAAAATAACTGGTGATATGTGAGTGTACCTACTATAGGTGCACCTCTGTCTAACCCATCAGGAAATACGGGTACGATGTTATACATTTTTTCCTAGCTGACATCTGCTTGTCGGCTCTCTCAGCTCACCATCAAATGGTTTCATAATCTTTATTTCTATTAGCGTTATAGCATCTATCTTATAATTACTAGAAAAGGTTTTATATCATCTAAATAGGTGCCTAACCAACTATGGTAGGTAGCTATATTTTTAAGAACACAATCATAGAACAACAAATTGAATTGACATACTTGTTTGGACGATTTGAAGAACATGCTAACGGTTCCATTAGCACGTACGCAATAATTTCGAATGTAAATGAACAACTGCGTGTTCTGGGTGAATTGTATTGTTTTGTTATTGATCTCAATAACATATATCGTAAAACTATCAAACGGTTTCAATACACAAACTATTGGGAATGTAAGGATTGGTGAACTGATTACTAGTGAAATAGTTGTAATAGTTTCATGTTGAGGCATTTACTCAGAACAAACTTAGAAAAGTTTAACTCCAAGTAAGTGATGGGATGGGCCAGTTTTGACCCACCCGATCATTTTATTTCGGTTGGATAGTACTTATATTCATCATCATCATCATCATCTGCCTAGCCTCTCAACTATGTTGGGGTCGGCTTCCTGTCTAACCGGAAGCAGCTGAATACCAGTATTTTATATGGAGCGACTGCTTATCTGACCTCCACAACCCAGTCTGTAACTGGGTAATACGATACCCCGTGGTAAGACTGGCTGTCAGATTTTCAGGCTTCTTACGATCCGTAACGACTGTCAACGATCCACGAATGACAACCGGGACCAACGGCTTAACGTGCTTTCTGAGGCACGGAGGAGTCTCGTTATCTAAAGATGGTCACCCATCCACGGCTAACCCCGGCAAGCGTAGCTTAACCTGATAGATTGACCTGTGCGGCTGTTAGTACTTAGCCACGAGCTCCTCCACTCCACTTTATTCAAATACCAGACCGAAATATCGAAATGGTCGTGTCGCATTCCTACGTATAAGTTCAATAGTACGCGTTACACGCGCAGTAGGACATCTGCTTAGCATTCAGAGCACCGGTCGACACTAACACGGGAATCTTTCACCGCATACCTTCATCGCTGTTGAAGGGAATACGGTACCCATGGCGTTTTTGTAAGCTGTATGAGTATTGGTACTGTTGGTGGTCTCAATTTTTTTATTGGTACCTAGTTTACATGTACCTACTTACGTACATGCTTAGACTGTGTCTATATACCCATTGCCGCCGAAAAAGGCACCATCACTATCATTATTTAGAGACGCAAGCACATCAAGTTATCCCAAACCGTCAAATATTGCCAATTGAACATGAACCTTACAGTTTTGTGATAAAGTTCAAAACCTATCAAAGAAATTTAACAGATTGGAGTAGCTTGATGTGCTGGCCTCTGTACTTTTAGTTACGTATCTATTTACCCGCCCCTGTTTCGTACAATTTTTACGACTTGACCAAACATTTAAATCTTTTAATTACATGTACGTGTCTTATTAATGTATTATACACATAAAGCTTTCGGAATAAATTATCTAAATGACGGTGAAAACCTCATCAAAATCCGTTGCATAATCTAGAAGAACAACACGGCCACACAGACATACGAATAGCGACTTTAATTTTATTTAAACTACACACATCAAAAGTGTCTAGGGATCAACATATATTTTTGCAATAACTTTTCTCTTGATTGATATTAATTTAAATTTTCTTTAAGGATTCATCAAATAAAGTGTTTTCGTTTGTCACAGTAACGATAAACCAAGTCACCTTTGCATTAATAAAGAAATTTGCCATTTTCCTAATAAAGGGATTTTTGACATTTGAACCACTAACATTAAAGTTCGAAAAAAAGACTGAAATAACAGTTTTCTTTAAAATTTTATTGGGTAACTTAAACAATTAATAATCCGTGTTTCTACCGCGAACACTAACAACACAAGAACATCGGTTTGGCATACTCAAAATGAGTTCATCCAAATCACGCTGTGGAATGGCCGCCCATGTTCGTTGCAACAACAAAAAAAGGTCTTCTTGCAACTGGATACCCTCCATATTCGGCAGAGCTCTTCTCTGTAGCATATCCCATGCATGCTCAATCGGGTTCAAGTCTGGCGACTGAGCAGGCCAGGGCAGGACATTGATGTTAGCTGCGGCGAGAGTCTGTCTTACAACTCTTGCGGTGTGCGGTCGTGCATTATCATGCATTAACTGAAATAAGGGACCGATTTGCACTTGTAGAGGAACGATGACGTCAGATACAATCGTCTCAGCATAAATTTGAGCGTTGAGGTTGCCTCTGATCCAAATCAACTCAGTTCTTCCGCCGATCCAAATACCCGCCCATACCATGATGGTTCCACCACTATAAGGATGGACTTCTGATGAGTCTCGTTTTGGTATGAGACCGGATACAAGACGTATACGACACTGGAGAACCCCTGGACGCCAACAGCGATTAAAATCCTGCCAGGAAGTCCATCCTTATAGTGGTGGAACCATCATGGTATGGGCGGGTATTTGGATCGGCGGAAGAACTGAGTTGATTTGGATCAGAGGCAACCTCAACGCTCAAATTTATGCTGAGACGATTGTATCTGACGTCATCGTTCCTCTACAAGTGCAAATCGGTCCCTTATTTCAGTTAATGCATGATAATGCACGACCGCACACCGCAAGAGTTGTAAGACAGACTCTCGCCGCAGCTAACATCAATGTCCTGCCCTGGCCTGCTCAGTCGCCAGACTTGAACCCGATTGAGCATGCATGGGATATGCTACAGAGAAGAGCTCTGCCGAATATGGAGGGTATCCAGTTGCAAGAAGACCTTTTTTTGTTGTTGCAACGAACATGGGCGGCCATTCCACAGCGTGATTTGGATGAACTCATTTTGAGTATGCCAAACCGATGTTCTTGTGTTGTTAGTGTTCGCGGTAGAAACACGGATTATTAATTGTTTAAGTTACCCAATAAAATTTTAAAGAAAACTGTTATTTCAGTCTTTTTTTCGAACTTTAATGTTAGTGGTTCAAATGTCAAAAATCCCTTTATTAGGAAAATGGCAAATTTCTTTATTAATGCAAAGGTGACTTGGTTTATCGTTACTGTGACAAACGAAAACACTTTATTTGATGAATCCTTAAAGAAAATTTAAATTAATATCAATCAAGAGAAAAGTTATTGCAAAAATATATGTTGATCCCTAGACACTTTTGATGTGTGTATATATAGATTTAGAAGATATTTGTCTGTTACTTCTATGTTCTAAATGAGTTTTTATTCCAACCGAAATAGCACATTTTAAGTAAATGTTCCATACTTTTGGTTCGTTCTTTTTTCGAATAACCACGCCGCGAACATCCAGTATAATATCGACACGTTAGAAATAAAAAAAGCGCAAAACGACCACTGCCCTTTATGAAATCTTAGTTGCCAACAAAGAAAGACCTGATTGTGGGCGAATTCAGAAACTAAGATATACAGGATTGTGTAAAATTAAACAGCTTTTTTTTAAGGCTGGGAAATCATCCAATGACTTCTCCCGCTCTGGGTTGAGCGGAAGGGAGTGTCAGACACTTACTGACTAAAACCCATCCATGTTCCTTCCTTAGCCTTTTATGTTCCGGGGTAGCGATAACCCTTTCGGACAATCCCGCTTACGCGGCAAAAATTAAACACCTGACGCAATAATTAACTCATAATTCCTCAAAAAGGCACCGAAAACTTTTCATTACCTGCATGCAATACAGATAAATAAGATCTAATACCTATCCCGGCACCAATAGCAAAATTCAACGAACGATTTATTACTCGTATTTAACAAAATGTTAGTAAATTCTAACTATACCAAGTAACCGTCGGCGTCGTTGCAGGTTGTTGATTTATTACTACAAGGTATCACGAAGATTTATAGGCTTCAAATGAGATAAAACCTTATTCAAATAAAAGCATAAATTAAAACGTCTTGTGTATCATAATTCCTTTGAAGGCTAACTGATACCTGAGATACATAAAAACTTTTTTACAAAAAATAAAACCGACTTCCAAAACAAACACTACAAAGTGACAAATAATTTTGATTTCGGAAGTCGGTGTCTTCGGTTTTGCATTTTAATTTTTTGCCACCGACTTCCGAAATCAAAATTATTTGTCACTTTGTAGTGTTTGTTTTGGAAGTCGGTTTTATTTTTTGTAAAAAAGTTTTTATTTTTCACTTTTTAGTTGTGGTACCTACCTAGACAACCCCCCCCCTCCCCCCCAAAATTTTAATACCACTACCTGGTATGTAAATTACAGTGACAGGAACTTATTAGAACATCGTCCACATATATTAAGTAGGTTATTTTTGTTGATTTTTCAAAAACCGCTTATTCGATTCCGATAAAATTTTTATGGGACCATTTAGGAAGTATACCCTTTCCAACAAAAAAAGAATTTTTCTGTGTCTGTAACACAGTTTATACTAGCACGGACACAGACGTTCACTCTGTCTCAAATAATGCATAGCGTGTACTTCATTGTTTTTATTTTTTTATGTTTGATTGAGATGGACGAATTGTATTTTGGCTTTTGATAATAAAGATTATTATTATTATTATTATTAATTTAAGTTGCAAAATCAACGTACCTATTACATCCATCTGAATACCTACCGTATAACGGGTGCAGGGGTGAATCGGGACGAAACTTTTAAAGGGGTTTTAACATTGTATAAAAATAGTTTGGGGACAAAAACGACTGTGATGTGTTTACTGTATTATAATTAACGATCAAGTGTCCTTATTGACCACAAATTATATTATTTCAATGTTAAAATTAGAGATGAAACGGATATCCGGTAACTATCCGGTATCCGGCCTATCCGGCCTTGTTTTGACTATCCGGCCGGATACCGGATAGTAATACAGTATCCGGCCGGATACCGGATAGTAAAATTTTAAAATATCTCATTATTTTACACAAGGCAAATCATACTCCAATAGTGGTTATGGACACCGTTTATTTTTATAATCGCACATCAAAAATGTTTGTTTTATTAATTATAAGTTTTATTATCAAAATTAACAAGTGGCAAATTGTGATGAATAAATACCAAATTTTCCGCGTTTGTTGGTAAGAGGCGACTTCGCTTGGCTTCGTATACCAGACCAGCTTCTGAAAATAGCTTTTCGCTGTAAACGCTACTGCCAGGTGCTGAAAGATAAATTCTAGCAAACCTTGACAACTGCGAGTACTGATTTAGATTAACTGACCACCAAATGTATGGGTCGTGATTGCGATCGATTCGAGATGTCTTGTTCGAGCATAAACATCATCAAAATTTGATAAAATTTGTCCAGCTTGGTGTTCTAACAAACATCGCTGAAACACTGTAAAAATAATTTCCCGACCTCCACTCCGGATTGTTTTCCGCATATTTAACACGTTTTTTCAAAGTTTCGTACACGTACATTTGAAAAACAATATAGAATGCAATAGTTATCTAGTTACAAAACAAGTTGATGACATTCGATGTACTATGATTTAGTGTTGCCCTACTTTTGAATAATGTTAGTTCCCAAAACATTATTTTCATGACTTTATAGACAGGCTGTACCTGCCTTTTTTCCTTCACCACCTCGAGAAATTTTAAACTTAACACAACAAACATACCGCGTGCTTGTTATCGTCACTGTTTAAATCAAAATATTGCCATATTGGCGATCGTGTTTTTGATGATGACATTTCTTGTTAATCTATCAGAATTCAAACATAAAATCACCGATCGACTCTTACGTGCGACCCGAATGCGCGTGAATATTTCCGATCTCGTTCACCGCGCCAATATTCAAATCAAAGTGATCGCGTCAACGCAATAAAGGGCCGAATATCCGGCAGCCGGATATCCGGCGCTCCGGCCTAGTAGCTTGCCGAATATCCGGTATCCGGTATCCGGCCAAACTACTATCCGTTTCATCTCTAGTTAAAATCCCTTTTAAAGTTTCGTCCCGGGTCACCCCAGCATACCTATTCACTCCGTTACATGCGTACGCAGCGTCTGTTACGTAGCTTGTCTTAAAAAAGTAATCAAGAAATTTAAGGAAACCGAGCGGAAAAACCTTTTTCATTTGACTAAAAATATTATGATAAATAGAATACTTTATCTCCTCAAAACATTCCTACGGCAAAGTCGAGTTTCAAGAAAGCAAAATCATGTAAGTATCACCTACATTTCAGGTGCGATCAATCAAAATAGCACATCTCGCAAACAAGAAAAACTTCCGAGGTGTGATAACACAAGGTCATGTTTCGCACACAGATTCTTACTGATAATAAAGTAAGACCACAGCGTGACACTGATAATGAACGGCCTTCGAGATAACGGATGTGTTTGTTAAGGGTTTTATTTTAAAATGTTTGACACAGCTATTTAATATTTCAGCTGTCACTATTCCAGTAAGAGCAAACCGAATTCTCTACATAACTCTATCTCTCAGAGTACTGTTACCAAGCCGACCCAGTTTGTCTTAAAAAAAAAAAAATTAAGCTCCTAGAACCACTTTCATTCGCCACTATCAAAAACACAGGCACACAAGTTTTTGGTACAACTTATATTTGACAATATCTCTGGTAATTGCTCCCTTAATTTGGGCAACTATAGTAGTTTAAACGGCAGCGTCCAGAATCTAACTGACTCTATAATGCATATTAATTATGTGCATCAGGTAAAAATGCAACATTAGTATTTTAGCAATGGAAAAATACACAAAAAAATGTATAGCTGACTTAGGCTTTATTGCCTAGTAATAAGGGTTATAACAATACGTCAGAAATATGAAAATATAAGTAATACCTACAACATTGCATCCTCCTTATGAATGGATGAGACATTCTGCAATAAAACGCTTACGTTGCCAAAGAGGCTGGCATAGTTGGCCCAGATGTGTGGCGATAAAGCGCCATCACCGGCTACTGTGTAAACATGATTGTGCGACTGCGCATACATCAGCGATTCGTGACAGATGTCCGAATTTCGAAACTGTACGACGTGGGAGAGAATCCTGCTATTGTTTGCAACCTGTCGATGTGAGCTAGATGTCCTCGAACTTAACAAATGCATTACTTTCTACGATACATATTAATATGTTTCGTTCTAGGTGGTAGGCTGCAGGCACTACTCCAGCTAAAACCGCATTTACAAGCGTCATCAGTCTTCAAATTTTTGCCTTCCAATCACATAATAAATGCTGGCGATGTGCATAACTTAAGATAGAAAGAACAGATAATGCACGTTTTTTCACAATGACGATAGTGCTACTACTTAATTGTTTTTTCCTTAGTCCAATTGAAGGAGGAGGGAGGGAGGATTAACAACTTCAAATTAAATTAAATTATAATAGCAGTACTTAAAACAATTAATATAAACACGAAACTACACACACCAATTCAAACCCAATCTTAATTCTGGAATGTACTCTATGAATAACTTATCTCGTACCAACTTATATCGAAGCTATCAAATTAAAACCCAATGACAGCTATACAAAACAGAAGAAATAATACGACCTTTTTATAAGATTGTATTGAGACACTCAAGCGCATGATTACCTTTCTCTGGCCGACGCAATTTCCGGCAACGATCGGACGGTATCAATATTACCAAACATTAAAATGTTTTATGATAACAGTGATGTAACGAAGTCACTGACCTCTCCAATTTGTCAACTGATCTCTGGAATTATTGTGAGAGTAACCGCGAGGGTGCAGTGTAATTATTGAGATTTATTGTTATTTGCATTTGTATGCGTTTAACCTCATGTTGGGCTCAGGTAATTGATGCTATACTATACTGTAATTTCTATGAATTCGTCTTATTCATTTCAAGGTTCAAGTTGGATTAAAATCTCGATAAAAGTTGATGTTAAAACATTTTTACAAAAGAAAAAACAACCGACTTCCAAAAAAACACTACAAAGTGAAAAATAATTTTAATTTCTTGTTTCTTAAAATTTACCATTTTAATATAGTCATGTAGGTAGTTACCACAAAATTAACGTGCAGCTTAATCTAACTTGTAAAAACTTTTTCCGACTTATTGCAAAATGAGTTCTAATTTTAGTCCTAGCCCTAAACTTTCGAACCAGTTATTGTATTTTAACTTTTATTCTGAGCACAACAAAGTTCCTTACACAAAATTGTCAATTTAAACTCGGGTTTAACAACAATTTTTGTAATTAAAACTTAAAAATTTACAAAATTCAATTCGAAATTCAAAAATTGTTTAATGATTTAAACTTGGGATTAAAGATAAACCTAGTTTTTTAATAAAGCCGTTTATGTTCTACTGCACGGAACAGAAAAAACAGGTTCCGTGTTCTACTGTATGTTCTACCTATCGCTTTCGTCGATGCAACGTGTATGCAGCCTTATAAACATATTTAAACCCCAGATGCGATCGTCAAACACGCTCGCATCCTCTACGTCTATCTATATTCTAAGTTGTCTCTTGTTTCTGCTGACTGGGTTCTATGTATATTGTATTATGTAGTTCGAGTGGAACGTGCCCACACATTTATTCTGGTAACGGGATAGGATACACCGTAGATGTTCTGTGTGCAATTAAGTTTATCTTAATGTTTTGTTTAACTAATTTACAGGGTGATGGTGACCTACTAGGTCGGAGGTACAGATATATTGCAGCAAATATTTTACTTTAATGGTTACCTAAATATATTAAAACTGTTGTCAAACCTCTAGTACCTATATGGGACATTTTTTTTGTCGAGATTAAAATGTTATAGACCTCGTTCTTCTGTGAGTCGCCAGCACTACTGCTGCGCATGTGGACCGGGGTTCGATTCTCAGGTCGGGCGAAGTGTATTGGGCTTTTCTTTAAATGGCGAAATTTGGGTGTACTATGATTACACATCTGCCAAACCCTTCGGTAGAACAAAGCGAGAGGCTATGGTATGTTGAATTTAATACATGAATACTAAGGTATTCATGTATTAAATTCAACATACCATTGGAAAATAACCAATACCAATCCAACATTACATTGGAAAATAATTAAGTGTTAAGTAAGCTTAACACTTAATTATTTTCCAATGTATAACTAAGAGCCTAAGTAGGTTAGGTTCTGATAAAACAAGCAACTATAGTCCTTAAAACAAACTTCAGACAAACATTAACAAGTAACTAAGCTTATCTATAATGCAATTACGTAAATTGAACGACGAACTCGATAACAATGAAGTACTATCCGCATTTAAGAACTAGTTAAGGTTAAGTCTTATCTAACAGTCTGACTCAGTTAATTAGTTAGGATGAGTTAAAACTATAACTACCTACCAACTATCAGCCTATAATGTTCCCATTAGGCACTTGGATGCAGGCCTCCTCGCTTTGAGAGGGTGTGGGCCATAATTCACCACGCGGCCGCGGGCTCAGTGCGGATTAACAGGATGTCACATATCTTAGATTTTTTGGTTCTAGGACATACCAGTTTCCTCACGATGTTTTCCTTCACCGTTTTGAGAGCAGTGGTGATGACAAGTGCTTTACTTTGTGTAAAAAAAAGTAAAAGACAAATCAAAGCATGTAATTTAAAAAAACCAATTACAGGCACTTTTGAACTGTCAAGGGATCGGTCAGTCAGAAAGATGAAGCTAGTTAGTTGCCCAATACAAAACGTAGTAGGTACTTATGGAGAAGCAAGGCAAGAAAGATGTTTGGAAAGAAGTACACTGATATTGGTAAGTACATGGAAAAAAAATTTGCAGCTACTGCACTCAGAAAGAAAATTGAGATTACGGTCAGGATGATGACTATAACAAAGAAGAGTTATTTTTAATTCTCTAAGAACCTCATTCTCATAGTGTTGACAATTGAAAGTACGCAAGAAAATTTCTGGGCTCAGCTATTAGGTACAGACGCCAGCACATCATGCTATCCCTAACTTTCAAATTTTCTCAATTAAAAACCTTATATCTTTGCAATAAAATTGAAATACTATCAAAGAAATTTGACAGATTGTGATAACTTGATGTGCTGGCCTCTGTACCTATGATATAAACAGTAGTTATTTCCTGGAAAGTGAAACTGGGAGCGAACTCCATGGCATTTACGTAATTACGGAACGCACAGGCCGTGGTGAGGCGACGTCACCATGGCAACGCTCTGATACCTCAGGAAAGTGAAACTAAGTACGACGACCCACCATAAGGTGGCAGACCCCATTAACGAGAGGTTTAAAACCAATTTGCGGCCTGAAGGCCTTTCAACTTGTTAGTTCTTTCTTATTCCAATAGCAAAAAGGGTGGTCAGTGACAAAAGTCAATTACACGACACTTCACTTTTTGAATTTTAATTATGGAGCTAAATATTTAAATGATATTGAAACAAAAGTACAGAGGCCAGCACATCAAGTTACCACAATCTGTCAAATTTCTTTGATAGTATTTCAACTTTATCACACAGACATAAGGTTCATTTTTAATTGAGAAAATTTGACAGTTAGGGATAGCTTGATGTGCTGGCGTCTATACAATTAAAGAATGATAACTCTTTAACTATTGCATCCAATTGTTTGTCTCAATCGTAGAGACACCGCGAATAGTAGTAATGGCGAGTAATCGATTAGCGATTACTCGGCCATACCCTATTGGGAATAGTCAAGTAATTGATCAAAACTATTCATCATCTTAAACATTTTAGGCAGGCTTGGGAGGCAATAAATCACTACTACAGCTCGTTCCGTATATTCAGAACGATTTTATTTTGTTCCAGGACTCAATTTTGTTACAAAGCGCAATACCCCGTCTTTTGTGATTTTTTTGCATAAAAAGTGTCCTGCATAAACGTTTATTTTTCTTCATCACATCCTACCTCTACAAAACATTTTGATTTAATTTGATAATGATTACTAAATTTGAATTATTTGAATGTAATTTTATTGTTTATCATGTTAGGACTGAATATCCGCAAGTATGTGACTATACTTAAAGTCTTTCTTAATTTGTAGTGGGTATTATTTTTTTCAAAAGTAAAAATTGGCCAGTATCGACTAATATTCACTATTCCACGAACAATGAAAAAAATGGCGAATATGTCGAATATTGAATAATACCGGCTAATCGCGGCATCCCTTATCAATGGAGATGATGTGTAAAGTACTATAATCCAGAGAAGATCTATGATCTATACAATGACGATAGTGTTAATCTATCATTAGCCAGTCTCGTCTGAGCATCGTTTATCTTTTTGCATTATATCGCAAAATCTTAAAAATTATCTAAACTTCAACATTTATCAATGTAAAATTACAGACTTCCGTCAAAATAAAATAAACAAAAAACATAAGTACTTATCTGCGTCAACAGCATCTTGATACGGAATATGATAAATAATCAGATAAAATTCGCAACTAAAATCTTGCCTGTCAAATGTTTGTTACAATTGACACGCTAATCAATAGGTAACGCTTTTAACAACTAACTCCCTTCAATTGAGTCTAGTCAAATTATCATGATTTAAAAATAAAGTGGCTTGAAGGCCATAGTTACAGCACTACGGCACAAAAAATATACAACGTTATCTAAAGAAGATTATGAAATCGAAAGTTGAAAAGCGAAATTAAACGCGACGGTA
This sequence comes from Hyppa rectilinea, assembly GCA_951799385.1. Classification (NCBI taxonomy): domain Eukaryota; kingdom Metazoa; phylum Arthropoda; class Insecta; order Lepidoptera; family Noctuidae; genus Hyppa; species Hyppa rectilinea. The sequence goes on along the minus strand of OX637308.1, from coordinate 7,807,661 downwards.
AATAAATTATGGCATATGGTGCAACACTATGTAGGAGTGAAAGATCGTAAAAATGTATACACCCAATGTAAATTCTATGTGGGCATATTATAATGTTCCTTTGAGTGTATTAGGTAGTACAAGTACCTATGTATTTCCCAAGTGTTCCTACGTTTTTGGTGCTCGCAAGTTTAAATTACGGTCACATAAAATACTTTTGCGAGGTTGTTAAATATGTTAGCCATAAAAAAAAACTATATAAAGCTTTCGAAAAGCCTACTTGAATTCTTTGTTGTGGAAATCTCTAGAGGTTTTTAGCAGGAAAAAAACAATACATAAACGGCGAAATGTTAGTATTCAATTCACAATCTCCTGACTTTGATTATATTTATTTAACTAAAACTTGCTCCCACAAAAGCAACTTGGTATCTCCTAAAACAGGGCTTCCTCTCTTCTATCCTTTTGCTGTGCCCTACAGGGTCCATAATGATCTAAATTATATGTATACCACCTAAGTACACATTATGGTAAAACAATAAAGATATTGAGTATTGAGTTACTCCTTTATTTTTATTTTTTTTAAGGCTGGGAAATCATCCAATGACTGCTCCCGCTCTGGGTGGAGCGTTTGAGTTACTCCTATAACTACGTTTAGGTACACCATGACCCTTATTATGAGGGAACACGACGATATCTCGTAACCATAAATTATGAAAATCGCTGAAATCTCGATGTTTTCCCGTGTCCTTTACTCTATTATTCATGAAAACCTGATGTCATGCAATTTAGATAAGCCGACTCGGCCTTTGATTCCCTGGAGAAATTTAATTTGCACTTTTAAACTCGGCCACTAACAAAGCCGCGGTATTTTCTCCTTGGAAAACCACTATTTAAAATTTTACCTACTACAAAAGTGGGCGACTCTGCAGCCTTGTTAAAGGCAAATGGATTCTGAGTGAAACTCAATGAGAGGGAAAACTTTAATATTTTGCTTACTATAAGTACCCACTTATGTCAAGGAGAAACTGAAAACGTTACTTATTACAGAAACCGACTTACAGTACGTAGGTGCACTTAAGTTCGTACCCTATACATAGGTACGTTTAATATTATCGTGTATAGGTGACATGACGGTTGACTCGCTTCCACTGAGATCAAGGGTCAATCATAATTGAGTTTGTCGAGTGGGGACCCTCCCCCACAAGTCAATTTATATACCTTTGTACGTGCTATATTTGATTTCAAACAGAATGTTCCCTGAGTATGTGTGTTCAAGCGCTCCGTGGGAGGGACTCTCAGTACTAAGTTAGGTAAGCACTAGTTGCACATGTTTGCACGTCAAAGTTCGGCGAACTACCCGAACGCCCCAAACTGTTCGTGCGGTACTTAAACAATACATTGTGGATACAACTACAACGGTGCGCCTAATTGAGGTGTTGTAAATAATAATTGTGCAGCAAGTACACTTTAACCCTTCGCCGGCCATTATATGCACATCACGACGGTACCTTCAACCACAGCCCCACGCGGCAGAACAGCACCGCCTGCCAATAACTATTACATTAGACATGCTCATATTAGGCACGCTCGAAACGAACGCTTCACAATATGTAGTACCGTTTCCATACCGCAGGTGTTATCCGAGTTCTATGTAAGTAAACGTCGGAGATTTAGCCACTTAAGGACTACCAGTAATATGCCAACATTCCTCATTTTATCGCCAATTAAAGTGGACACGTCTTAGTAAATCCGAAGCACGGGATGGTTGCGCAACAGTCCGCACACACTCGGCCGCAAATAATCAGACACGATTGTGCCTACGATTAGATGCTGACCTTTATCGCTGTCCAGGAATTAGCCAACCGGCGTGCAACACGGCCGAGGTACATACACCGCGGCTACACTGCACTAATGTAATCATCTCGCATGAGGAAACAAAGAGCCTATAATGAATCTGCCAAACAGGGAAATGAGCCCTTCATTCGATCGTTAGTATTAATAGACACATTCTTGATGGATTTCTATCACGAGTAGATATATCGCACTGCTAACACAAGACTGTATCAATTCAAAAAAAGACAAATTCGAGATAACTCATTCTTCATATGTAAAATTTAATTCTCTACGCGTCAATAAAACCCCTTAATTTTATCACTAATTTTAAAACAGTGTTCACTTTTTAAAATCGTTAATCAGTTTTCCATAATTTCCGAAAAAAAGCTTCATTTTGAGTTGATACAGTCTTGTGTTAGCAGTGCGATATATGATTCTCTAGAAAGTCAAGTCGAATAATTAAATAATGAATTCCGATTAGTTCATAAGAAAAGCGTAAGTAAGTGCTTCTTAATAGGTGCTAAGTCATCTTGCTGTATAATTAAAGTTGCGGGTTATATGGCGCTTCATAAAGTCTTGGGCAGGTTTCATGATAATAAAATATTTATGTTCTTAGTGTTAATAAAGATCGTTGTATTTCAAGCTGTGTGTGGCTAAGGTCCTAAGACAATGAATCAGTTTTCAAATTACAACTCCGCACCAACTTGTTGATGACTTGAATTTGCGTCATTTCTGCAAGCAATGATTAGATTCTACCTTTCAGGTAATTCACCGGAATTTGTTTATAATGACTACGGAATTACAAAGTTAATAATAATATGCGCACGTTATTGTCTTCACCTCCTTTATTGACAGCTATAACCAAGAAAAGTGTAAATTTGATACATTTTAAACTTCAGTGCAAAAGAATAAGGTTCATGTTCATTTGTAAATGTTTGAAAGTTTGGGATAGCTTAATGTGCTGGCGGTTGTACACTAAATATCTATTTCAACCCTTTCCTCAATGAAATGGTAAAACAAAGCCTGTTATTATCCCGGATAAGGCTTTTATAAGTGTAACTAGCAAATATTTTTAGTAATTACAGGTACTTATGTGAAACATAAAAGCAATTGGAACAGTGCAAAAAACGTGAGTGCCTACCCATTAATATTGATTTGGGTTTAATTACCTAACAGACAGACGACCTATCGCTAAAGAAAAAAAATCGAAATCGTAACTTACAAGGCAAAACAACAATAATTCAATGAGTGCCGACTGCATTCTTCCTGCCTTCACCCGACCACCTTGAATGTACTCGATTGTTTAACAACTACTCGAGTGGCATACCTGACTCGATTAGCAATACTAATACAATAAAAAATATTCGGATATTATATACCTATTTGTAATTATTTGTACCTGGTTTCAAAACAAATTCGATTCCTCGAAGAGGCTCATGCAAATAATGAGGAATTTTGTTTATCATCCATTTGAATCGGTCCACATACCTACTCAATCAAATGTGCAGACTACGCATTGATACTGTTAAATAGCAGAATGCAGTACTTACCTAATCATAAACTATTGTATGTTTATAAACAACGCTACGCAGTGTTTCAAAAGGGCCGTAATAACAAAAGACACACATCAACTTAAGAACTGTAAGTTTGGCTGATCCGAATTATTTTTGAACACTTTTTGAGGGTAGGAAATCATCAAATGACTCCCCCGCACTGAGGGGAGCGGAAGGGAGTGTCAGACTCTAACTGACTAAAACCCATCCATGTTCCTTCCTTAGCCCTTTATGTTCCGGGGTAGCGGTAACCCATTCGGACAATCCCTCTTAACCGGATTTTTTAAGGGCGAATTTCACCATTGAAACTAAACGCGATGAGTGCGTTTAACCGCTCAACTGTTGAACTATCAAATATGATAGAAAAAGTAATTGTGTCTCATTAGTCACAGTTGAGCGCTTATGAGCTACGAGCTACTCAGTGTCAATGTTTTTGTGGAATATTGACACTGACAGCTCATAGTTCAGTTTCATTGGTCAAATCCGCACTTAGTGATAGTTAATTTTTACTTACAAATTCAACTGAAGTACTATGAACTACGAAATTCATCAAACATCACAAAATTACACGTTACTCTACAAGCGAAGAACTAGAAACAGAACAATATTACATAATAATATTAACTGGAAATAATTAAACTAAGAGAAATTTCGGCACACAGAGGACCTGAGGAAGAGTTCCAATCTAACTATCCAATTTGCTTCGGGAAACAGGCACAAATTAGATTAACACCGGCACCCAACTTGCTACTCAGAAAAACAATGTTGTGTATATAACTCGCCGGGGAAATGAATTGCTACAATTTACGGGTACTGTACTGTAAATTAAGGTAGGTACCGTTGGTTTTTAAAGTAAAGCAACGAGCATTATAGAAAAGCCTACGCGAGTAATGCTGCTAGTGTTTATGTGTACATAAAAAGTGGGGACTACAATACGATAATAAATAAAATAAACTGCGTATATTTAATGTTGTCCCCAGCCTGTATACGAAAATTCAATCAAATATATCCAATAGTTTAGTCACTGTAGCTAATCAAAGATTAGCAAAACCCATAGTATAATTTAGTTTGTTTGAAAAAGCACTTTTTAAATTTCAGTGTTAGGATTTATTTGATAGTTCCAAAATAGTCCTATTCATTAGTATTGTCAGTGTTTTCATTTATGGTCGTATTGTTTTCTCCACATTGTATATATAAATATATTAATTCGTGTATTTTAAGGTTATTTTCGTGTTATCTATCACTTATGTTGCACCTGCCATGTTTTCTCTCAGCATCACCATAATGTTGACTGGTTGAAAATGCCTCAGGCGTTAAGTCCGCCATCAAATAAATTGGACAGATTGGGGTAACTTGACTCTGTACTTGCGCATAGAGTTTAAAAAATAAATAGTGACCTTTTAGCATTCAATGGGAATATTAATTGTGATTCTAGGAATAAAATTGTGGCGATCATGGTCTCGTAATAACCAATTAGGGTGTCCAATAGACGCAGTGTCCATGAATTGGTGGTCAAATTCTACGTAAGTTGCTGATAATACAAAGGAGGTTAAACGTTACATTAAGTAGTAAATATCAGTGTATCACTTATTCAGTATTGAAATGATCAGAATTCCCTATAGAATTGATGAATTTCCAAACAGTTCGGATATCCACAAAGGTACCAGGTTTCCGTACCACAATGCTACTTAATGCAAGTACCCGTTTAAATCACGTTGCATAGAAATCATGACTCGAATCAGCCGCCTGATTATCATTTAATAACACTCATCATGTTTTTTTTATGACGCATCATAACTTGCAGAAATGTTTTGTACATCAACAGCATTTAATGACAGTGAGGATTATTGGCGTTCTTACAAATATTGTAAGGTCCGTCGTGTAATTGGGGCCTAAAGTTACCCCTATTTCTTATTTCAATGAAAATATCACTGCGATATAAAAGTATGCAATAACAAGCGACAATATCACATAACAATACAGCGAAACTGTAAAATTTGTCATTGTGCAACGTTATTGGATAACCGACGTATTGTGACAAACACCTGTGCTCATAGCAAGTTAACATGCTATACGAAACTGAGTATTTTTACACTCACTGTGCAAGAAAATTGGTTATTCGAAACATAAATCTTTTTTGTCTCGACAGGTGTATAGCATTGTTTCAAACTCACACGTTTAGAGAGGCAAAAAGTGCATAATTTGAAAATAATTCCATTGAAACTTATGGAGATGAAAAAAGAATACCACTCAAACTCAAACTCAAAGTATTTATTTCAAATAAACCAATTACAGGCACTTTTGAATTGTCAAGGTGTCGGTCAGTCAGAGAGATGAAGCTAGTTGCCCATTCCAAAGCAGTAGGTACCTATGGAGAAGAACGGGCAAGAAACTCCATGGACACTCTTTTAAACAAAATATGGTTACAAAATATTGGTTACATAGTTCATATTAATATTATACATGTGAGAACGATGCAGTACGTTAAAAGCATCCGATATAAAATATGTAAAAACTATTCAAAAATTAAATTAAAACAAGCCCTAGTCGCTAAGAGATGACCAGTCCCTACTGACAGCGCCCGTTCACGAACATGACGCATATATTAGCACCATTCAGCTCAACCATTTTGAAGGGAGCTAAATGATCCAACACACACGCCACCATCAGCGAGACATTAAAGTGAGCATGGCATACTCTCAGCCGCCAGGGCACATTCAAGTCAATGAAAGACGTACCCAGTAAATGGTCGCTTTATAGTAGGTACATAGTACTCACATATGTGCTAAGCAATTATACAATATTAAGAGATTGAATTTATACAATGCAAAGATAGTTTTTTTGTTCTTCTCTTCCGCAGCTCCAACAGTTTTTAGCAATTACTACATAATATAGCCTGAAAAATCGTGAGCTAATATATGATAACTGCTCTAGTCTTAAGCTTAGAAGTGTGATGCCTTATGGACCTGGCTAAGGGTTTTTTGTATGTTACAGGATGGGTTATTGGCCACCACGGCTGCCTACGCAGTCCTTACCAGAAGAACGAAGAAGCAATATAAGTAATCATAAACCATAAATACTTCAACTATAACTTTACCACTTCTCTTTCTCTTCTTCTTACATGTTCCCTACTGCGAATGAACTCTTATTATACTTATACCCACTATTATAAATGCGAAAATCTGACAGCCAGTCTTACCAAGGGGTATCGTATTGCCCATTTAGTGGGTTGTGGAGGTCAGATAAGCAGTCGCTCCATGTAAAATTTTTCTTAGACTGGAAGCCGACCCCAACGTAGTTGAGAAAAGGCTAGGCAGATGATAATGATTATAAATGCGAAAGTTTGGACGGATGGTTGTTTTCTGCTTAATCAAGCCAGAACGGCTGACGGCATCTGAATAAACTTTTTATCCCGGAAGTACGATCCCGTGGGATAATTTCCAACATCCACCCTGGCAAGCTGCTGGGAGAAGCTAGTTTTCAACATATCAAGACCCAAGCATGACCCAATCATGCAAAGACCCACAAAACTACTTTTATTTATATCCAGCTCTTCACTTGAAGACATCTATCTATTCAAAGATTGATCTTGCAGTAATAAAAAAATTGTCAGACTGCTAGATTGAAAGTGGAGGCTGTTTGTCAAGGGTGCGTAGAACATATTCATCAACATTAATTCCGAGCCATATTTATTAAGAATGATCTAATTAATGAAAGACTTGCCGAAGCAACCGCAAAGCATCGCATTTCACGCTCAGTTTCACGTGTCAGAATTTTAGTACGAAACCAGTCGTTAGCTATGATTGGCCACGTGTGACCTGTACTGTTGGGAGTTTTTATAAAACAATGAATATTCGTGGTAGAACTGATTCTGATCAAGTATCGTAATTTTGGGCCGCATTGCTGTATAATGTTATTTTTTTTTGGGAAAAAAAAACTTCAAAGCTAATAATTTTGCGCCAATTTGCTGAAATAGTTATTTGTCAAGATTTTACAGTGGTCTAGACGATTAATTAAAATGAATCAAATAGCACTTACTTTTGAGACGGTCTTACATTACCAATCATGTCTGAAAGAAACAACGTAAAATTTATTTACAGGCAAAACCTGGCTTCCAGCGGAAAGCTCGTCGGTGAGTCAAATTAATAACACAACCTTAGCACAAACTATTCTCCTTAATTGATAGTTTTATCTCGTTTACTTAAAAGTAAACAAAAACAATTGTAAACAAATGTTTTGTAAACAATTCTAAAACCTTTTTTAACTATTATTATATGTAACCTTAACACAAAAATCCTAAGAAAAGCTTTTCTACTAAGTTTACGGCTCCTGCATACAGAAATCTTTATGGAAATTGTCCTAACAGAATCATGTTGCACCGTCGCAAAGCGCCTGTCTGCGGGAGCCTTTAATCACAATGTCAAAACAAGTTAGCTGAGCTCGATTTGCATATCATTTAAAACAACACTTCGGTTGCAGAACTGGCTCTAGCTGCATAACAACGAGCCTTTTACCCGATGATTGGCGAACCATTCCGCATTCTTGTCTCCAGCGGCCGGCGCAAGCGCAAGCCCACGCTTCCCTTTACTAACCGTTCCACGTTTAAAATATTTCGAAACCTTTGCCCTTAAGAATTTATGAAGAAAAAGAAAATGAGGCTCTTTTTTATAATTGTGGGAAATAGTTGCAGAATGACGTCACTGATTATAAGCTTCGTATTGAATTTCATAAGTTTGGTTACGCGGTCCATTGCGTGTTTTATTTGAAACGATCATTATCAATTTATGTAATTGTTTCGTTGAGAATGAACTAAAGTAATACTGACATGTAATACAACAATTTATCTCCTGATTCTAAACTTTTTTGTATTGTTTAGTCTCGCGAAGTCGCGATTTACTGTGTGAGTATCAAGGCTATCTTGATAGTGATTATAACAGAATTAATTAGAATTTGATGAAATGTTTATGCAATTTATGTAAGAGCTATCACCACAAACATCTGTTTGTAAAGTCATTTTTGATCATCTAAACACCGAATGCGGTATTTTTTTTTAACAAACCCATAGAGATGATTTCTTTTCAATTAGAAATGCAATTATATTAGATACTGAACCTTCAAAATATGTATTTGTGTCATTACTATCAGTAGCGGAAGTGACAATAACCTTGTTGCGGGTGTCGGCTCCGGATCGGAAGGTCATGGGTTCGAATCGAGTATAGTCGAGGGGCTAACATACCGATTTCACACAAATTGTTCACTTTTTTTCTTCGGTCCTTTCCGATTCTTTATTGGCTACGCCCGCATCGACATTTTACGCTTCGTTTAGGTCACTTTGAGAGATTTGTTGTTCAACGAATTATAGGAAATTGGTCTCTTGAGAAAAATAAGACGGAAGGCGAAAAACTGTGTTGTGGTGCAACTTAGGAAGTGTTGCCAGAGAAACACGAATAATCAAGACAAAAACTGTCCTTAGGTCTTAATCATATATAGATCTCAAGGAAGATAAAGAAAAATAGGTAGGTTTATTTATTACAGAAACACGTGCATATAGAAAAAGTAAGCAATTTAACTCGATTAAAACACTAACAATAAATCTATTATCATAAGCACAGAGAAGAAATAATGCGCGGCCGCAAGTGGTGTTAAAGAGTCTTCTATTTCCACTCAGCATGAACGAAATTGTATCATGACCACCGAATTTACATTTCTGGTTATGTTATATCCTAATTCTGAATTTAAATCCGTCCAGTTTCGCCCTCGTAAACAAAGGACGGTGTCGTGTTTGGATTACTAAACATCCTGCAATCAAGGAAACAACTCGACAACTAAACTTGAGAGTTGCGAACAGGATCCTCAATTACATAATTACTTCGGACGCACAGGATAAGTATAATAAAGGAGCCCTTCAGTTGTAAGACTTTTTCTTCGTTGTAAACAACAACTATTAAACTCATAAAAACTGCAGTTTTTCGTAATACTTAGATGAGGACAGCCCTCTATTGCTAAAGTTTGGTAGTATCGCAAATAATTGAAAATCGAAAACACGAATTCCGTCGACACTATAGACTTTTTCTCATTTTCGTTTTCATTTTGGGATGACCTTTAAGAGGTGCGATGAGCTGTTATGATTTAGGTAGGTATGCGTGCCTTGGGTTCGAATTCGAGACCCATGGGCTATGACTTGGCAGTTCAACAGTCACACCACTAGGCTATCACTGCTCCCTACACAGGCACGCACGCACCTCTGATTGTTCAGATTACTGTGCGTATTGTCTAATTATCACTTGCTTTAAAAACGGTGAAGGATAACATCGTGAGGAAACCGTCATACCTGAGACATATTTCCCAACAGTATGTGAAGCTAAGGCAGTAACCCATGGGCAGCATAAAAACAACTCTGATATCAGGTTGGTCACTAACCACACGAGAAAGAAAGAAGTATAAAAGTATCAACATTTATCACATAAAATTGGAATGAAACTTTCTACTTTCGACACGCGTCGCATCCCACCCCTACGAAAGCAGCGTACTGAAACAGGACCCAATATTCATCAAAACTCCAAACCGTGGTCACAAGGACGATACATTTATTCTAATTTATGTGTAGGTAACACTCCAGTCGTGTCCATTATAATGGCCGTATGAAATTCAAGCACATAACAATTAAGGTCACTTGGTGCGAATAACGAACTATTTTCGTATGCATCTGATGCTGACATTAACACAATAGTATACAGAACTATTGTATACATGTGTTTTTAAGTATATACTGCAATTACATTGGTAATACGGGTGTAGCTAACACAAAGGTAGGTTCTATTATCTATGCGTACATAGGGACTATCTCGAGTAGAAAACTAAGGGATCGAACGAGCTGAAGTCTATGAAATGCATCTTCAAGTTCTATAACTCCCTATGTCCCAGACTAGGTTCTTAAGAGTTCTTTAACTTTAGGTAGGGGCTAATCCTTTTAGAAAAGCTATTGATTCTGAATCACGGAGCATAATAGGTAAGTATGTTAAACCCAAAGTCCATATACTTTTACATACGTAGGTACAATCTTCCCATGGGCGCTGTAAATGTTGAGTAAGGGATTTTCGGGTTCACGGTTTGTGGCATTAATAATAATATCCTCTGAGAAAACCCTGTGTTTCTCTTAGAGCTGAAGGGAAAAGGCTCATAAAATAACAAGTAACCCGATGTTGCTCTTAAATCTTGAAAGCGAAACTGCTCCACATTTTTATTCGACCCGTCATCAAAGCTGGCTTAATGCAGTGGACATATATTACCAATGTAAACAAACAGTTTACTTATCATCAATCTTACTCAGAACAGGCTGAAGGACTTACCTGAAACAGAAAGATACACAAAATCAACAACCGAGTAATGAATCTAAACATATGATACAAATGTTTGCTTTTATTGCAATCACAAATTTCATGTTAATATCGCGTTCATAGTTTCAAGTCTGAACGCAGTACGAGACAGTTTTGCTTTGAAACAAGACAATTATTGTTTGTACACCCGACGAAGTTTTCCGTCAAACAAAGTTTCATATTACAAAACATTCAACAACTACCTGCTCCTCTGCCTGTAACTTTACTGAAACGTCGACATTTCTGTTGAATGAACCAATAGCACCCTATTTTGTGCAAGATAAACAGAGACGATTTCTGTCAAAAGGCTACTGAATAATTAAGAGAAAATGCAAATGATCTTGATAAGGCATTACACTTGTTTGTTGTACCTATTATCAAAGCTGACATCGATGCACGTAAAGAATGCTATTGTTCAGAGTTATTCGTGTTACTTTCTAGCTATTGTATTCAATAAGGAGGCATCTGTGATCATTTGCACGTATAAGATTTGAATGTAACAAATAACAACAAGTTTGGTCACGTCAAACAAGCGGTCAGCGGGTCAAGTGGATGCAGGAGCTTTTGTTGTATTTATGCACGTAAGTAAACTATACGTACGGTCTCTGCTTCAGTTGGTATCTCTGACGCATTGTGACGACGTTTGACTAGAGTAATGCTTGTAACACTGTGAAGAAGGCGAGATCACTATAACATGGGTGATTCACTAGATAACCGCACAGGACGCCGGGGAGTCACAAGCGGTGCCATCAATCGGCACGAGCACGGAACCGCGACCGAGTCGACACTGGACAACTAGTTTTAGAAAATTCGCAATTGGATTGAAAAAGTGCTAAATTGTCCGACAATTACGACAGGCGAGGATGTAATTAAGCATTACGGGTGAACGTGTATCAGTCGGTGGGTTGGGCGCGCGACTGCGGCGGGCCTGCGCGGGCGCACACCTCGCCCGTGTCCGCCGCGCCAGCCCGTGGCGTGCAATCAATTTATGCAAATTACCGACGGGACGGTCTGCTCGCACGTCCAATTGACTATTAGCTATACCGGGAACGGTGCGAGATACAAACGACATTGAAGCCTGTTATGGAGATAAATAATTTAACGCGTTTAGAAATTCAGTTATTAAGTAGGTACGCTGAACTCGGAGTGTGCCAACTAGGCGAAATAAATTTAGTTGTGGTAACAGCGAGACTGCTGTCACAACGGTGTCCGCAATTCGGCAACGGTTCCGCTTCACTGGGTGTTCATAAATACTAACTGGTAAATGTATTACACGGATTTGTGTGACCTATACCAAACTAATTAGCTACTGATAACAGTTCCGTAGTTTTGTGAAACTAAGTCACGTCAGATTACATGCCTCAGAGGCTTATCATTTAAAATTCTTGTTGAACAGCCTCTATGTAGGTACGTAGATACTGAGTTGAGTTGCATGATTAATTGATTATTAACAAATGCGTGCAATTCCCAAAAGACCATTTCAGACACCAATCTACATGGCCTTCACTTGATCCGACCAAAATTATGTCTGGACTTTAAAAGAGACTAACCTCCGAGTTTGTTTCGGAATTTATTCCCAGAGTAGTCAGATAGGAAAGCTCGACATCATCCTGTTTTTAAACAATTATTGACGTGGAAAAGTATTTGTAAAAACCTACTCACGGAAATAAAATCATTTACCATTGACTAAGTACTAATTAACTACTGACAAATAGGTTATATAATAAGAATATTAATAAAATAATAATAAAAAAGAATTTCGAGATGACTTGGACGTGCAGTGAGGCTGGCTCTAGGTGGCGCGGGAAAATAGTTCCTGGTAGGACTTGGGAGCACTTTGCCCAGCAATGGGACAGCAGGATAAACAAAAGAAAGTCACTCAAGTATTGTAACGTGGTTCCTTGCACAATATACCGTTTTTTTTGAGGGCGGGAAAGTATATAGAGCTATCAACTATAGTTGCAGGTTTAAAGTGTCAAAATTCTTTGTTTTTATGCCACATTTTCTGCCAGTTTACTCCTATCATAAGCCGCATTCAAGAACTACGTTACAAAAAAAAAAGCTTTTCATTTTTCCAGTATAACAACACTTCGACGAATGATAATAATTTGCATCACAAAAGACCAAGCTTTCAACCAAAATATATGTGTAGTCATGAAATATTGCATTTTAATGAATGATCAATTGCCTTATATCTGAACTCCGAATTAATAATTTGAATGTAAATAAGTAGCCGAATTGAATATCTAAGTTTCATCACGAATATTATAACTGAATATTACATATATTACATCTGAATAATTGTAAATATAACTGCATCAAGGCACCCGCAGACATCTGCGGGCGTGAGTTTGGTAAAACAATTTTTATGAAGTTTTCATAGAAACAGCTCTACTAGAATCGCATAACGCCTGTCTGAGGGAGCCTGTATACTCGTACCATGCTTAAAAAATCTAGTAACTTAAGATTAAATACTGGCGAACATTTTTACGTGATGAACCAAAATTCCTTAAAAAAATCGACTTTTTTATTTCGCTATTACTTGGTCGCTCTCTCTACTTTTCATAAGATGATTGATTACCGACATTATGAATCAAAAAAATAATCATAAAGAGAGAGGTCGGAAATGTCGATTGTCAAGCTTTTGACTACCCCTATATTTTAATCGGTTCGTGAGATTGACCATAATATAGCGGAAATGTGCCTTCAGATTGATAAAATCACACAAAGACATGATTAATTATGCTTATAGGCACTTATCTACTTCTTTCAGAATTTTAGTGGCAAAAAAGTGTCCCTAATATCCAAATAAACGATACATGTCGGTACCAACAACTAACGATCAGTACCTAATAGTATAGAATCTTTATTTTGGACACAAATAACCATATCTTGTTAGTAAACATACTTACTTATAACCTAGTGTTAGTAGTAATATCCATATACCTAATGACATCACTAACATTTTAACATTGTCAACCTCCTCTGTGAAATTGAAGATATAAATCCGTAATAATTGCTATACTCCGCTGTTAGTGCGACCCTCCCGCAGAAGAAGATTTGACGAGAGTGGTGGTAAGCTAAGCTATAGCTAAGTAACTCATGCTAAGTCGTGCTGATAACATTATGCGTTCGTGAAATCATTACTTTTACGCGCACTTTGCATATCACAAGACTTTGTTCATAAACATAATAGATTGGGCCCAAATAAACGTTTGAGAACAGGACAATTGATGAAAGTGGGCCACAAACATATCAATTGATATCTCGAATAATGTACGCACTAGAATAACAAAGACGATACTATTAGCTAACAACTAGTCTTTAGCAAATTTTAACGAACTTTTAGATAGAAATCACTACTTCTATTCTCCTTTTTCGGTAAAACAGTTTAGATAATACTTAAAATGTAATTAAACTCCGTCTTTGTCACCCTCAAACACAAACAATACACAGTTATATAAGTAGAGATAAGTGTAGCTATTTAGGAGGTACTTATGGTTAGCACACAAACAAGAAAGACCACAAAACAGAAAATAAAACGACATTGTAATAAGAAAAGTGGCGAAAACCGACGACTAGTTCAGAAATAAGAGAAAGGTGACAATGAAAGTGTTTGCCAGACATCTCCGATGTTATCGTAAATAGAAAATCTGTCCGTGACTATGATTAAGAAGTGCTTTTATTTCTAGTAAACTATGATGTATTCCATGTCAGTAAGGTCAACGTGCGCTGTTACATAAAATTCATCAAAGAAATTACAATAATCAGTAGCTAAAGTCTGTCAAAGGAAGATAAAAGTATATTTTGTAGAATGACGCTCCTACCCAGCCGTTCTTATAAGTCTTCTACATTGTTCAACATGATCAAACATCAACATGATGAAAAAAAACAGATCAGAAAAGACATCGTCATCTGCCTAGGCTTTTCCCAATTGTTGTGGTCGGCTTCCAGTCTTACCGGATGCAGCTGAATACCAGTATTTTACAAGCAGCGACTGCCTATCTGACCTGCACAACCCAGTAACTGGGCAATACGGTACCCCTTGGTAAGACTGGCTGTCAGATTTTCGGCCTTCGGGCGACCCGTTACGACTGTCAAAGATGCACAAATAACAGCCGGGACCAACGGCTTAATGTGCTTTCCGAGGCACGGAGGAGTCTTGGTATGTAAAGATGGTCACCCATCCACGGCCATCCCCGGCAAGCGTAGCTTAACCTGATGGATTGCCCTGTGCGGCTGTTAGACCTTAGCTATTAGCTCCTCTTCTGATTACCTGTCAGATAGGTATTCCAAAATTACGCTACAATGAAGCATTTCGTAAACCCAACATAAAATCCAAAATATTGCAATGGTAAATTAAGTTATCAACCCGTCTAAAGTTCATTGACACTAATATATTATCCCCGCATGTGTGGATGGCAACTAGCAGATATACGCACAGACAGCCGGCAAGTAAAGTGGAGTGGTGCACTAATGAAGCGCAGTACCCGCCAATTAGGCAGACTCGGCCATGCAACATGAGCTCAGCATCGCTCGAACACAAAATGAATTAAACGCCAAAAGCATTTATATACACTCTTCCTTTTCAGTCAACTGTTTTAAATATTTTTTGCGTTTAACTGCCTAATTACAGAATTTTCGTAACTTTTAGGCATGTTAGTTCATGATAAGAACGTTCAAAGTATAAAACATAGCAGAGAAGTCCCAATGCCGAAGAGAATATTACTAAAAAAACAGCATCAGAATTATTATTATATAAGATCACTTCTAATTAGAATGATTCTTGTCAAAAATAAATAAATATTTATTTGTTTTCAGACATTTAGAAATTAACATACAAGTAAACAACTTTTAGCTTTCACAGAACTTTCAGCAGAAGAAATGTAAATTAGATAATTATATGTTCATGTATATTTATAAGAAACGCACACAAAGTTTAAAACTAAATTAGGTATCTTGCTCAACAATATTCCTGGGTACTAATTTTACAAGGTATATTACGAAATGAATTATCTGTATTTATACAGTACATTCGCTGTCGTCCGTTACGCCATTTATCTTTCCAACTAACTTGTGTAACGTAATATTTATTGCTTGATCAAGAATGTGCGATCATGTGCTGCAACTGTCGTTTTAGTTTACTTGCACTGCTTTGCATCACAATAGGTTTGTTTTTATTATGTCTGATTATTTGTAATATTATCTAATACCTATTACTGTAATTTGTATGTGATGGTTAAAAACTGGAAGTTGAATGATCCGGCTCGAAGGACCGTAATCAACCCCCAATAGCTTATCCTCACAAAGTCCAAAGATTATCATCATATCTACCGAATCCGATCGTTTATCATATCGTATAAGTTTATCGAAGAAAAACACTCAAAACACAGGATACAAAGCAGTCTTTGTTAATCGAAATTATGTTATGAGATTATAATAATATGAGAGTATTAAGACTTCCTCTTATCAACATCGTCGATTCAATCGAAACTTTGTATTGATGTTACAATAATAAATAGAAAATACACAATACTTTGTTTTAACATTGAGTTCGGCAGCTGTTAAAACATGTGAAGCTACAATACGAGGATAATCTTCCTTGTGCGGAGACGGTAAATGTTGTATTTTTTGCGTGTCAAAACATCACGTCTGTTTCATACACGTTACAGAATTAAGTGTAGGTATTTAATTCTGTATGTAACGTGTATGAAACAGAGGGCTACACGGACATAAAAGTTATGATTATTATAATCCTAGCGTGAGGGGGTGGCCAATTGGTCATTCATCATCTTCATTCTCTTGCCCTCATCCTAATTTATTTGGCGTCGGCGCAACATCTCTTTTTCCATTGAGCTAGCATAAACCCACAATCCAGGCAACTACTGAGAATTTTACTTGGCCAATGAGGCAGTGAGTTTTACATACTTTTTATACTGTTTATGTCAACCGATCTACTAACTGCGGTGC
This sequence comes from Hyppa rectilinea, assembly GCA_951799385.1. Classification (NCBI taxonomy): domain Eukaryota; kingdom Metazoa; phylum Arthropoda; class Insecta; order Lepidoptera; family Noctuidae; genus Hyppa; species Hyppa rectilinea. Next base: position 7,790,950 of record OX637308.1, on the reverse strand, counting down.
TTGCAATGGCTAGCTCGAAGTAGTAAAATCTTTATCGATTATTTTCTAGAATGTTTAGTATTGTTACACTGAAACTTACAAATAATTGGAATTATGATTTTAAATAATCAAGGAGATTGATTATTTTATTTTTATATTACAAGCACAGTGAGGTACGCGCAAGCGAAAAAAAAAGAATTTCAAATTAAATTCAGTTTAACTCGTACTAATTTCCTTTTGATGAAAATATTGCCAACATTAAAAAAGCAAACGGTATCAACATCTTATCACAAAATAAATTTAAGAAGAAATGTAATCGGAACACAAGAGGTAAGTAATTTACGTTACGTTCACAACCAGACACAAATCACATTGTCATAGAAGCTAACTAAGTGTACGATATTTTTCGAGGTTTCCGGCTTTTTCCGGTTGCCGGCGACGTCATACCGTCTGTCGGGCACAGCTTTCCGGAAAGCTCGTAGGCGCCGCCTGTCTACCTTATCCGTTAAGTTAAGTTAAACCTGCCAGATGCTGTTTCTCATGATTATCTTATTTCTTTCGAATACGAAATGCCGGCTGCAGATGGGTTGTATTTTGTAGTTAATAAAACATTCAACGATACACTGAGATGATAGGGATTTAAACAAAAAAATTGCAAGAAATAGAAGTCACAAAGATGAATATGGACATTCTATCTTTAAAAAGGACGTTAACAACAGTTACAGATTAAATAAAATTACATTCCTCCTATGATAATAAAATGCGCAAACCGTCAGCTTCCACTTTTCTAATATATTCAAACCCCGTTCTTTTATCATAACAGCGACGACGTCTCAGCCTAACAAAAAAGAAAACTGAGACTGTAACCATCGCAGACGCCATTGTCAGCGAGGAGAAAGATATTTGAATACGAAATATCGTAATATTCCTTCGCAGTCTCGGAGTTTTATTTCTACTTGACAGACTTTCGTAGGCACGCCTTAATTGCACGAATACAGCGCTTCAGAACTGGAACAAAGGATCAGCTTCGCGGATTTATCTTTTACTTGTTTATTTTAAAACATTTGAGAGTCTCTTTTAAGTCGTCTGATGCTGAAAAAATATGACTTATACTGTAGCCGCATGAATGTCATATAATGTAATGCCAATTGCACCAATGAAACTGAACGCGATCAGAGGATTTAAACCGCGATCAAGACTTGTCAGTGTCAATATGCCACAAAAAATAATGACACTGACAGCCCTTAAACGCCCTTTATTAGGCGATCGCTTTCGCTTTCATTGGTGAATCCGGTGAAAAATGCGCAGCACTGACTGATGGCTGACAGGCAAGTATAGTCCTGTTTTTTATTTATTTATTTATTTACAGCAAAACTATCGTTACAGGCTAACCTAAAGTGATAGAGTGGTACATTACAAACTTATTAGGACATTATTATTATTAGGACATTATCATATATACATATTTAGTAAAACATTATCATGGCAATACGCAATGTTAAACGAAATTGTAAAATAAAAATCGAACTCAATCTCAATCTGCCTAGCCTTTCCCAACTATGTTGGGGTCGGCTACCAGTCTAACCAGATGCAGCTGAATACCAGTATTTTAAATGGAGCGACTGCCTGTCTGACTTCCACAACCCGGTCAGTAAGTGGGTAATACAATACCCCTTGGTGAGACTGGCTGTCAGACTTTCGGGCTTCTGACTACACATAACGACTCAGACTGTCAAAGATCCACGAAACGTGCATTCCGAGGCACGGAGGAGTCTCGATATGTAAAGATGGTCACCCATCCACGGACCAACCTCGGCTAACGTAGCATAACCTGATGGATTGATCCGTGCCACTGTTATTACTAATCGAACTCCCTATAATAAAGTTTTAATAAAGGCCACTGTCAATTTAAGATTTGTAACCAAAACATGTCACATACATGCTTCATTAAACACAGGTTCCCAGGAAGCATTCTAGTACCGAATTAAGGATAATTTCACTGCACAGTTACGTCTAGAAGTAAGTGCGTCGAGTGGGTGGTCAGATTTATGAGAGGATGCGATAAATTGCGCCAAGGTCTGCTGCAATGACAGATGTCCGTCTCACTCAATCTGCCCGAGTGGCTGAGAGTTGAGAGCGTTGTCGGTCGGTCGCTACTCGGGTTTGTAGATAAGTACTGAGGTATTATAGCTACGATTTGTCTAAAGGGGAAACTGCAACTGTTCTCGGTTAAGATAGAATGCCTTGAAGATGTTTCTTCGAAACGGATATACCACTTCAACAAAAAAAAAGAATTATGAGAACATTTCGTAGACCTACGAGAAATTGAAGAATATGCCTATATACCTGCTGGCTTCATTTGGGTGTACAACTCTGAAATCTGACTTATACAAAAACTTAGTGCGAATTTCACCGATAACGAATATTAACGCGATCAGTTTATCTAAATTGCACTCAAGAGGCATCAGTGTCAATATTACATAGACTATAATGACACTGACAGCTCTTAAACGTGGATTATACACTGATCCCGTTCAGTTTCATTGGTGAAATCCGCCCTTAGTTTGTTAAATCTGAATGTTCTGATATTATGTTATACCCATAGCGCTCTGAGAGATCTTAGCTAAACATTTTAATATTTATATCTGTGTATTTTACAATAATTGTTGAAGAAAGTTGAAAGTTAACATAAATATGCTGGGAGAAAGTCTGCAATCAAATAAATACGTTTAAAGCTGATCGTTTGCAAATTATTACAAATTGTGATGTAGAGTGTACAATACTGCCACGACTCTATGTGTATGTTTATAAAATCGTGATAGAGGCTTTAAGGCAGAATTACCGCAGCTTATTACGGACAAGCTGTCATTCAACCTCACAAAGACATTTTTTTGCAGCATAGAACCGAAAAGTGATTTGGTGAGGCGATGTACAGTCGCGAGCAAATAAAGTTACCACAAACTGTAAAATTTTCTTAATCGTTTTTGAACTTAAATGTTTTATGTTTAAAATCATTTGAAGACGTTTTGACAGTTAGGAATAACTTGAGGTGCTGGTGTCTATACTTGATTGACTATGCGGGGACCAAACACCAAACTCCTAAGAGTTTATGTCACCAATAAAACTGAACGCTATTAGCACATCTAAACCGCTAGGAGATGTCTTTTATTTTTTTGTGCGAGAGAAACCATCATGTGACCCCTCCCGCTCTGGGTGGTGCGGAAGGGAGTGTCAGAATCTTACTGACTAAAACCTATCCATGTTCCTTCCTTAGCCCTTTATGTTCCGGGGTAGCGATAACCCTTTCGGACAATCCCGCTTATCAAGAGATGTCAGTGACATCATTGTTGTGGAGTACAAAGCTCTTTATCGCTGTTTTTAAGTGATTATTTATTGGTGAAATTGGCACTTAGTCCTACATATTTAAACGCCCTAAGATTGAATATCAACACGACTAGGTCTATTCATCTATGTGACAGTTAGATATTTTGAACTTTAACGAAGTTAAAATTTACTGGGAATGGTTGTAAAAACTGAAATTACGAGGACGACTATAGCTATGTGTTTTGCTTTTCAACCAGTGATTAAAGTGATTTTCCACTGGGTTATTACACGGTAATTATTTTAAAAATATACAAGGAAAACCTTTCAGAATCCTGTAAGTAGCGCGTCCGCGATATTATCTGTGCCATAGCTTGTCACTCGCAGCGGGAACATTATTGTGCAACTACCCTCCGTCACGTGACGACCACTGTCATTACCGTCCCCCTATCATGTCTGTCACTGAAAACGTGATAAGTACTCATTCGCGTCATAGGATGTGTACACGCGGCAAATCAGTACTACCAATTTGTCCACACCATTTTGGCTATAACGTTTTCAGAAATAGAGCCTAATATAGGATGCGTGATTTAGAAATAACAATGCGTGCTATATGACGCTTGTTAAAGCAACCTTTAAAGAATTTTGAGCATTATGCTCTGGTGCGTAGATTGAAATTTGAATAATGAATGCGTTCAGTGGATGGTGCTTAAATTGATGTTTGACATTAAAAAGAAAGTGATGGTCTGATGCGCTCGTTTCGATATCATTAATTCACCATGTATGTAATTAATTCGAAGAGTTCTCATACTAAAAGTACGTCCTGAAAATAGAATGTCAAGGCGTTTACAGATATGCCTAGGTACTTTCTCTGCAAGCTATAACTCAACGTTTTTCTAAAAGTGCCGATTGGATGACTCACTTGAAGGAATCTAACAGAAGCCTTAATATTGTTTTTAATTTATAAGTGCTAATATAAAGCAGCTGTCAAGCCTTGCGCAAATTAAACCTTATATACATTAGTTTATAACCATTGCATTGAAATTGAACCTCCAGCTCCGGCCGGACACGCGGTTAAGCAAACACGTGGTGAATTTGTTAAGCAATCGAATTGATTCCTAATTAACTTCATTTGCATGTCATCCTACTATGATACGGTAAACAAAAACGCAAAATCTTGTAGGATAAATGTTAAACTGTTGACAAACAAATTCCTAAATGGCAGACAATGATATACACAGAGTTCTAGAATTTATAAACAGAATAACAATGTTACAACTTGCTGCAAGCATGCACGTAGTCGATAGTTGCTGGCAGAGATTATCCAAAGCCAAGATTAGCCAAAACCACAGTTAGTTATTGCTATAAGTACTTAAAAATAATGATAAAATATAACTGACATTATCATTTTCTACTCAAACTCAAAGCATTTATTTCAAATAAACCAATTACAGGCACTTTTGAATTGTCAAGGGGTCGGTCACTCAGAAAGATGAAGCTAGTTGCCCATTCCAATAGGAATGGATCTCCTGTTAGGTCTTCAGAAATATAATCAGTAAAGAACTTCATTTAATAAAGTTAATTACTCGTTAATCATTTAAAGAAAATAGGACTCAATTCAAATCAACTTCTAAGATACAGGTACATAAACCTAGTTTAGAAGTCAGGGTTTTTCACTCTGGAACACTAACTTAAGCCGTTTTTAGACCGAAATAATGTATATGCCTTTACTAAGAAATAAATATTATTAAATATTATTATTATTAATTTACAACACGATGCCGTAATCAAATTTTATAAACAAACCTGAAAATAGTCAATTACTACCAACACTAAAGGTTTATGACTTTTCTCGACATTTAAATCGAATAGCGAAGACATGAGCATCCTAACCTCTCATTAAACCTTTTTACTTTGAAGATGAACAAAAAGAGTTTTTACGGTGAACGCTCAAGTATGCGCGGCAATAGAACTGCAAGGCAGTGTTGCCATAAATCATAAGTGCTCATGAAGAGATAAAGAGATAGGTTCAGGTCTGGTTGCACAGCTGTCGGCTTCCGCAATAAATCAGAGCAAATGTGTTGTCAGATTGGATCTGGCGGCTGATGCGGATACTGCCGCCTCTCCGGACTGACTGGTGTTATACAACCACTCCTAACCACTAACTAACTCTGCTTCATACTTGCATTGTTGTGGTCTTTTCTTGGAGCTAGCAGTCGTACTAGTTAGGGGTTCTTCACTCCGTAACGGGAATGTAGGAGTTGTTGACATGGCGTCGAAATCCGTATGCTACATTTTAATCATGATTACATTAAAAATTACCTTGTTCATTGAAAGGCTCATGTACTTATTTTAACTAAAATGGCAGAATTTATATTATGTACAAGTACCTACACAAATTAACAAACCAAAATATGGCGTCGAAAAATTCCTCCGCATCGCTGTCGACTTGTTTTTATTCTTATTGATTATAATAGGTGTCATGACATTCAAAAAAGTTGTAAGGTAGGATAAAACATATTAATATATTGATCAGTTGATTCAACTTATCGGGTTCTGAGTTAATATACAATAAAACAAGTATGGTTAGTAACTTAGCCTCAACTTCGCTTAGACAAACGGATTTACGGCAATCGCGGTACATATGTACATGCAATATATTTTAACCTTTTTTCAATTACTTTCAGGGTCAGTTTACCTTCACAATTCACATGCAATTAAGTTTTTTCTATATTTTTCTAGAAGCGTTCGTAAGTAAAGCTCGTGAACAGGATAAAAGATACATTCTGCGAAACAAGTTATTGATTATTAACAAGTTGTTTATTTTGTGTACCTATATATACATTTGTGACAATTATTTTTTCTCGCCAAGTAGTAAACGAAACCATATTTAAAAACTGTGCTTTAATTTGGAGGACTTAGAGATACGGTATGTACATTACCTATCATATATTCACCGAGACTAATTATAGACAACGTAACCAAATATTTGACGGCAGAGACAATGTTTGCATTAATATTATAACATGTATGAAGAAATAAACGTCACAACCGCATTGTTTTAAGTGCTATAGGAATATTTTCACGAAGGTTATGATGACACAATGACGAAGCAAACTGAAAATTAGTTTGCTTCTTATTTAAGAAGCAATAGGTATTGCAAACGTAACTATGTCTTGAATAATTTTACTTTTACATATTGGGTAGAAATGTCTAACAAGTAAAAGGTATTTGTAATTGATAAACCGCTAAGTTTAGCAACTATTTGTACACGCTACAATCTTTTCTATTGTCAGGACTGGACTTGGTATGCCTTTACAATAGTAAAGATTAGGTACAACACGGACGATAAAACTTTGATAAAGTCCATTAATGTGTATAAATATAACGTATCAAGCGTTATGCAGTATGTACACGGTATAACTTTGTATACAGTGGTGTTACATCTCACGGTCTCGTGTGGTTGAATCCCGTCTGTAATAAACAGCGTCAATTTCATTCCATTTCCTGAACGCGCTCCCGGCTCCCTTCCCAGTGCGACCCACTCGGTGAATTATTGGATTTAATAAGATAACACTTGGAGAACGAATACACCCGTATCTGTGGCGATGGTAACGTTGCCCGACGGTTGATATGTGGGCATTGGGGTCAAAAAGAGCGACCAATTGAGGTCTTAAACTCTCAAATATTTTGAATAATAATTATGAAAGCTGAAAAGTGTTGTTTTGTTTTAAAACGTAATATTATAGAAGACGGTATCCGCTTATTCTAAACTTAAAAATAAGGTGGACGCAATAAATATCCCAAAGTCCCGTAAGAACATTAAACGGGCGATAAAATCAACGGAAGACTCGATCTGACTTAGAAACCGTTACCGACTAGAAGCCATGAATACTTTGTGTCATCCTCGTATCGATAAAAAACATGGTCCGTTAACGACAGCCTTAACTGGACGAACTGCTACTAGTAAATAAAGTGGAGTAATTGCAGACTTCCCGTGTTATTGCCGTTCTCACAAAACTTATTGTCACCCTATGCGTTATCCTGTCATGTTGGTACAGGTTTATAGTTTTATATAAACTTTCACTTCGTAAAATTATTAGAGATAATTTACACGTATTAGCCGGATTTACATGATTTAACAATTAGCGAAATTTTTGCAACGAATATATATTTTTTTCTTTAATTTTCCAATATTATACTCAGGAGTTCATTCACTTTTTGCTTCAAAAATGTAAGAGTAGATCGCAAACAGGGGTCGTAGAAAGTATGCAAGCTTAGATACGTATTTTAGCAGAATTCTAAAAAGGAGGAGGTTGTATGGTCCTTTGCATGTATATATTTTTTCTCGTATGTTAGGCGATATTTTAGCAAAATGTTGAGAATTATTTTTCATTAGAGGAAGTTTGCGCCTGTGTTCCCGTATACATTTTATTAACTTTTCTAAGGTAGTTTTAAGTTAGCCACGTAAATAATACGTATTCTCCCACTCAGTCTATGTGGATGAAGTTATATTACACATTTCTGTTAAAGAAATTTATATAGCATATTGTGTAAGGCAGGTAAAACAACTAAAGTGAATAAAAAAACTTTAAAAAAAATACCGACCTCTATCTCTTTGAATTCGACATAGGCACTTAAAATATTAACGTAAATTACACGTTAATATTTTAAGTGCAATAAAGATAAAAGAAAAACGTAAAAAAAAATACCGACCTCTATCTCCTTGAATTCGACATAGGCACTTGAAACATTAACGTGTAATTAACTTATTAGTCAGATTCGTAGAAGCAGCCCAACAATTAAATGATCTATTAATAGGAATGTCCAAAAACAAGACTCACTTATCACTCACTCAGGCAATTGCGGTAAATAAAGTTTTACGATCAAAACAATCACCGTAAATTATGTATAGAGCTATAAACTAAACAAATTAAAATATTATTTCCGCTAAAAAAAGTGGAATATTAACGATATTAATAATATAATTATTTCACACCGAAATGCACGTTTACACCCTCAGTTTAAAAATATTTATCTTGTTGGGACTAATAAAGTAATCGCTGTAAAAAATATTAGTATAATCAAATAAAAGAAGTTACATACTTTTGGCTCTTTCCTCGCGCCATTTCTTCTTATTTGAACTCACAAATCAAGAAACCACAGACGAAACAAATAAAATTCTTCAAAAATCACAGAACACCAAGCACAATCGTTCGAAGAAAATAAAATGTTCGAATAAAAAAAATAAAAAGTTCGAAAATTAAATATAAATTTTGGCGGCAATCTGTCACATGAGCATGTTTCCCGCGAGGTGCGTACGTCCACTCTCCGAGATCTCGACTCGGTCCGGACGCCGCAGCGCCCTACTTCGGCGTAACCAGTCTTTCGCGTGAGACAGAGATCGTCAATTACAGAAACAAACATGTTAAAAAGAGACAAAAAAAACTTGATTTTATTAATTTCTGCTCTTCTTTTATTAGGTACTAATGTAACTGACGCTTATTGTTATCGCATTATAAAATTATTCTTGTGTTGTGTGTATAATTCCATCATGTGCCAATAATCTATACTCAACGTACTTGTAGCTCCATCTAGCGGAACAAAGCTGTACTAGGCTAACCATCAGCTGACTACAATTCATACTGATACCCGCTACAGAAAAGTGTAGATCATTGAACACATGTCCAATGCAACAACGATAAGCGGCTCCGTAGATGGCGGTATTTTATTAGGAAAGAGATAATGCAATCCTGCGCATGGAAATTGCAAGTGGGTAAATTGTAAATTACATAAAAAAGTACTTATATGCTGTTCTGGTTCTGGTTCTGTATCTTTATTTCTAACTTAAAGGTTTCTTGGCATTCCTGCTATGCTTTGTCAAGAACAAAACAAATTGTGTCGTTGATCCAATACCAATTGATTTAGTAATAACATATGGAGTCACTCTATATGCTCAAGCTATCACACAAAAAGAACAAAACCTTTATGTAACCAACCCCACAATAGCAGGGAGAAAAAGCTTAGAGAAAAAATTGCAGATTTCAACTGCAATCTCGCTTTTTTTCTCAATATTTCGTGTAAACGCTTGTCTTAAGTCTATGCACATTAAGAATCGGATGTTTTTGCGTAAACAATGCTCTGAAGATCTTGTTTGGTAACAAAGTAGGATAACAGTCCTTTGTTCGGGAGCGTTTTATCGACATTGACTTGACACGTTTTGGAGAGAAAAATTTAATTGATACTTCACCTTACCTTGGAATCGAACTGACTGAGTTTATGGTCCCTACTGCTGCATCAATACTCGTTGCCGAAGAGCTAAATTCGCCAGGAAGAAAAAGCACATTAACTACTAACCGTAGTTATCTAATTTAGCTCCACACAACCCAATCGGTCCCACTAGGCCAAAGGCTTATAACAATAACGTACTTACAGCACTTGATCCGTGCCCCTAATCCTAAAAGCCAATAATCTTATAATACACCTTTAGATGAAGTCCCTTTTCCCAGGACTGTGCTACTTGGCCGAAGGGATTCGAGGAAAATCAATATCCGGTTATATTGGAGCTCTTTACTTATTTAACATTCACCGGTATTTCCGGTACTCTGAAAAGTAAATTTTGCTGAAACAACATGGTAAAAAACTTGGAAATGAAGATGTGTTCCGATTTCCGAACACCCTTTGAACGTTTGTATAGAAAAGTAAATACTACCTATACGTACTTGGAATTACTTTACTTCATGTTTGGATCAGCCGTCTGTGTATCAATATTTTATTTTTGCTTACAGATAAAAGGGATCAATCAGAATATTTTATTTGACTTGAAATATTATGAGAGACGGTATTCATTTCTGGCAACTTTAATATAGTAGGTATATGAACCACGAAGTAAATTACTCCGTGATGTGAATTGTCTGAATGGTTTTAGTGTTACACCATTTGTGATCTGGGTTTGTGTTCTGGTCCAAACACGCATCCTGAAATACTTCGGACATATCTCAAGACGAAATGATGAGTCCATTGAGCGTCTAGTCGTACAAGGCAGAATGGAAGGTACCAGATCATGAGGATGATCACCCATGCGATGGACCGACCAAATTAAATCCGCAGTAGGCGATCCATTGTATGAGTGCTTCAAAAACAGCAAATGTCGCGAAAAATCGTGAGGCCCATAACATCAACTTCTACACATAACTCATGATGACCCCGACCGCTCTGACAAGAGTGTCACGAAGAAGAAGAAAAGATTTCGGTTCGGTTTTCTACTTAGGGAATCAACTTTGTACAGAAGTGCCAGTCTGATTGGCATGTCGATTGCCAGTTTTCCAATAATAGTACGGTAAACAACACTACTACCTATAGTGCCTACCGACCGCTAGTCGTTATTGTAAGGTACGTCAAAACGCATTTAAATGAAATGATTACTATGCCCTACATTTTTCAGACCCCTCTGGCTGGACCACATTTCCGTAGATGACTAAGACCCTACCTACTTTTAAAATCATTTCAAGTGTCGCCTATAACGCTACTGATCAGTGTATGAGGACATGGCTCATTGCAGGTTGCGTTAATAACGTCATTTTAATCATCAATCAGATTCTTGGTTCTTGTATATACAAAACATTTTAAAGGAGTAACGGTGGAGTTTCTTGCTCATTCTTCTGAACACGAAACTACCTTTTGGGTGGGGCGACTAGAATCAATTCTATTGACGTTCAAAAGTGCCTTACTTGTGCCTATTTGAAATAAATGATTTGACTTTGACTTTGTAAATGTGGATATGAAAAATAATCCAAGAAATAAAACCCATTGGAAACGCCGGCCATTTCTAAAAACAAATATTTCTAGCTACAGGCTGAAAGGATTAATAAATAAAACGTAGTTCACAGTTTCAGTAATAAAAGTTGAACTTAGCCTGGGGGATCATAACGACTACAAGAAGTCTACAAAGACTCGTTATATTCTAAGCGCGTTTGAAGATAAAACGTCTTGTTATCGAGCACTGAACTCATATTTTTTTGATGTCTTTTACAGACACTTCTGCACTAATGCTTTAGATAATAGTTATTTTATTCACACATGGAAATATAGGAACATAATCCCGCTAAGCTTGCTGAGACTCTATTTTTCTGAACGGGCGTTTGCAAAAAAATATTTTTGAAACCTTCAGTTGAATGTTTTGCTTTTGAAGCACCCTTAATTTAATCGGCACGTGGATTAATGCTTTATTTATATTTCATAAAAAAGTATTGAATACTCACACTTTAATTTTCTTCCCCTCCGCCTGGGATATTGTGGCGGGCGGCGGCGGCAGGTCGTCCATGGGCACCTCCTCGTTGGGCGGCGACGGCGGAGACTTGTCGAACTCGGCTATCGGCGCCAGCTCCGGCATGGGAGACACCGAGTTACTGTCCATAGCCGACAACTTTATGGGAGACACTTTGGTTTTTTTTATGACTTTTTCACACCCCCGGGACACCGGAGGAGAAGTTCACACTAATGTTCGGTAAAGCCCGCACAAGCGAACAAGGACCACTCGAAACGGATTAAAGTTCACAGTTCAGTATTTAATAAAGACCCACGGTACGGCACTAGTGTGTGTTACTCTTCGGCTCCACACACGATACAGCGCACAACTTTCCCGATAGAATGTCAGCAACTTTCGGGATTAGCTCCGGACGAACTTCGGGACCTGGAAGCGATTAAGGAGTTATTTATTATTGTACTTTCGTGTTCGTGCTCGTTCCACACGGAGTTGAACTAAGTGACGATGTATTTATTGTACGGACGTCGTTGACCGGAAAATTGGCTGTATGAGGAAATATAATAAGAACGAATGAGAAGTATTCGGTGCAAGGAAATGCTGTTTCTATAGGGTGTAGAAAAGGGCATAATTTAATTTGAACGCTAGACCGGTAGGAAGCGCGGGAGGCCAATGTCCCGCGCCCTACTGACTATTATTCAACATTCGCCTGACGTGCCGCCGCGGAAGGGACTGACACGATCCCCACACGTATGACGTTCCTGTTGTTTATACTACTACCGGCTCGTTGACCACTACACGAAAGGGAACCGAAATAGATTCACACAAATATTATCGTGCTTTACGTTACTACTTCTCGCAAGACGAACCATAATATTGTTACAAGTCTCATAAGTTTGTTTAACTTAAAATAGAGAAAATAGTGGAATGGAGGACGCGGTTATTCTGGCGGAGTTTAATGTTTTTTGGGATAAAAAGTTATCTATAATTTTCTACCTCTAGCCTACCTACTTAGGTAGGTACTTTAAACATGGGGTTCAAACGGGCAGATGATAGGAATATAATTATATATAAGGTGTTAAAAAATTAACTCTAAGAATTTCGTGGGAGCATTGTACTCGTCGTTATGAACAACTTTTACTATGGGACCAAACCTAAAATCGCGAAAAAAAAATCAGCTGTTCCTTACATTTTGACAAGTTATACGAACATAATTTTTTTCGCGATTTCAGGTTCTCATCTCTATATTGTACAATATTAAGTATATTAGATGTTGATTGGGCACCAATGTAGATATGTACGGAATCTTCAACTAATTGATTACTCAATATCAATTAATTTTCTTTTGATTGTATAACAAGTCTCTATTAATGTTACCTCAACACTGCAATGTGATGCACAATGATTGAGTAATAATAATACATTCATGAAGTTACTCATTTTTATTAACTTTCATATACTTATTCCGAAATAGCAAACAAAACAAAAGACAGTAGCAGGCAAGATTTACTCAAGATTAGTACGATCATACACATTAAACTGTGACTATTTCAGATTTCTATTATAAAAATCCGTAAGATTTATCCTATAACCAAAAATGATGGTGTTTGAAAAGCCAGAAAAATTACTGATAGGCTCAACGCCGAATATTGCCAAGCAGTGCATTTTTATTAGGCAATATGTTCTTACTACTAATAAAATTCAACTAACGGTATATAACTCGTCCTTTAACATTAATGGCGGACTTCACAATTAAACTGAACGGGTTCCGCACATAATCCCCGTTTAAGGTCTAACAGTGTCATTATTCTCTGTGACAAAAATTACACTGACAGGTCTAAACCGTACGTACCTCTTTAAGGTACGGTTTAGAAGTGCCGATCCCGTTCAATTTTTATTGGTGAAATTGGCGCTTAGCTCTCTGTAAGTGTGGACTTCGTAAGTTACGAATTCAACCAATCCGACCAGGGTACCTATGCAATTTTTTTTTGTTTCCATATCAATAAAAAGTAATAACAGCCGCACAGGTCGATTCATCAGGCTAAGTTACGCCTGGCGGGGTTTGGCCGCGGATGGGTGACCATCTATACATATCGAGATTCCTCCGTGCCTTGGAAAGCACGTTAAGCCGTTGGTCCCGGCTGTCATCTTTGACAGTCGTCGGTCGTCAGAAGCCCGAAAATCGGACAGCCAGTCTTACCAAGGGGTGTCGTATAACCCAGTTACTGGGTTGTGGAGGTCAGATAGGCAGTCGCTCCATGCAAAATACTGGTATTCTGCTGCATCCGGATAGACTAGAAGCCGACCCCAACATAGTTGGGAAAAGGCTAGGCAGATTGATTTTTGATTATCAATAAATAGATACATGTAGGTGTCGCGTAGTATTAATGAAAATGGCAATAAACGTTTTCCAACCATCATTTGGATGGAAAACTTTATATACAGTCACCAGCACATCAAGTTACCACAAACTGTCAAATCTCCTCAGTAGAGTTTGAACTTAACGACAAATGTTTTAAGGTTTAAAAACATTTGGAAAAATTTGACAATTTAGTATAACTTGATGCGCTGGCGACCGTACTTCGTACTCATTTCTACTTGGCTTCACACGTGTGGCGTGTGACATACAATTACAAGTTTCTGCGCTTGCACCGCCTGTCTAATCAGCATCACCATTGTGTAATTGTTCGTCCACTAAGGAAACACGCATTTATTACTGTACATCTAGACTTCACTAGACTTTCGCTTTCAACGTGAGAATCACCAAGTTGTTGATATGTTCACCGGTGTAATCGCGAAAATGAAAGGAGTTTTGTTAAACGCTTTAAACCTTTTTTGTTGTTATGGGTATAGTGGTATTAAAATCTAGAAATGATTAATGTATCGGCTTTTCTTTTTTGGCACAAGGTTTTATTAGTAAAGCCTCATTACTGTAAAACTAGGTATGTGACAATAACCTCGGGTTAAAAGATTTTCGTTTTGTGAAAAAAAGATAGAATATTTTCGCTCCAATCATTATTACTTAAATTGCTACAACATTATTAATTAATTTTCATTGATCAAGATACACTGAGACTTGATAATTTTTTCAATCACAACTAGTTAGTTGTCAATATTTAATTTTTATTCCATGCACATAAACTAAGGATACCTATTTACACTATCACGTCCAAAAAACATTGAAATTAAGAAACTATCTCCAAACGGCTAGTTGACATTTCCCGTGATCTGGGGAATTGTCAACTAATAATAACTAATTTTCCGGATTGGTTTTTATCTTGGCCAGAAGCTAAGCATTGCCCTACAACGTGGCAATGCTTGCCTAATTTTAGTTATAGCGTTAGATTGTATATTGTATTAAAGAAACTATGAAAGTAGGTACATTTTATTCGAAAGAACTCTGACGTGTTGTAAACAGTCATGCTTAGTGGTAGATATTTATTTATTAACGATGCTTAGATTCTTCGATAAAGTAAGAAACCAGCACATCAAGCTATCCCTAACTGTCCAATTTTCCCAATTGAAAATGAACCTTTTGGTTTTGTAATAAAGTTGAAAAACTATCAAAGAAATTTGACAGATTGGGGTAACTTGATGTACTGGCCTCTGTACAAAAATGAAACCCTTGCTTGTTGACATTACATTTTTATAGGGGAGCCACCAAGCATTTGGAAAACCGTCCCACCCTAAATATTTCAAACGTAAAGTAGTTTAATGATGAGTACTGACTACCTATGAATAAATTAATAAGGTGGTGGTAAGGTGTTGATTGTTTTATGCCACCAATAATGTTTTACAAAACTGCTAAGTAAATTAATATTCACTTAGAAGTTTTGTACAGACTGTGTTGTTTTGTTTATTTTGTAAATGTACCGAACATTTTCTCTTTCCTTTTTGGAGAAAATATGCGACCACACGTAGGTAAACAAACATTGTGCTGCGATCTAAATATGCACAGCATCACGCTTATTTCCCGAAGGGGGAAGGGCATAACGGCATCCACATATCTCTTCGCAGTTCCATAAGACTGGAAGCCTTTTTCCGGCGAGAAAACACCATCCTATATGGAACCGTGAATCGATACTGAATATATTATCTTTGCACGTTACCCCCCAAATCATGCTCGCAAAATGCTCGCTAAGAAAATATAGTACCAGAGACCGGGCGTTATTTACCCTTCGTGTATTCCCCCGGGGATGGAGGGTTGCTCTGAGAGTACTTAAGAACCCAAATTGTACAACACACAACACATAAATGGAAACAAATTAGCCTTAATTTTGTACTACACAGAATCGTTTGTTGGTGTTGCCATTACTGATGAGCTTCGACTGTTTAGGGTTTAATTTTCTGGGATGAAAAGTGCCCCAACGTGATTTCTATGTAAGTACGATGCAACCTTATATATCGATTTTTTTACCTCGACCGTTAAAGCATACAGACACTTACATAATTATAATTACAGAGAAAGATTTCAAAACAGTCGTAAATTATGAATATTGATTTTTTTGCAACCTGCGTTCCTGACATTTGAAATATATTTTTTAGATTAGACGGATTTAATATGTTACACAACAAACAATACTAGATAATTATGCAAGCTAATTTTATTATCATCAAAAATACGATAGTGTAATGTGGATAGTATATAATTATATAGAATCTACTTTATACATATTTTGCTACGCTGTAACTGCCCCGACCCCGACTTAAGAATAGTAGGTCGTGGGTTCGAACCCAGGCAGGCACTTTTTCCATCATCATTGCTCTCAAAACGGTGACATCGTAATGAAACTGCCAATTCCAAAACCTAAAATTTTAAGACATGTGACATCCAGAAAGCCTGTGTCCCAGCAGTGGGAACTTTAAAGGCTTATTGGGAAATTAATTAGTGACGCGACATTTATCCTCTTACGAAATACCCACAGAATACCGTAGAAATTCCTTTCAGGTACGACAAGATTCAGAACAAGAATTCCCGGCCATTTCCTAGCATTTCTAGTAAATATACGAGAACACAGACCGGCACGTACGCCTGTAAGTGCTCTCAAAGTCCTTGACGTTGTAAGTTCCAAAGCAGCCGCAATTTCTCTCGCGAACATTTTCAGTTAAGTACAGTCAAACAAGCCATTCGGTATACAGGCATAAATATTAACCTTTCCTTAAACACTCCCAATATTAATAATATAATATCATATTCATTTTTAGCAGTGGTGGCCCAGTGGGAACTACCGTGGCTTACGAGTCGTAGGTCGTGGTTTCGGACCTTGACAGCTTGACGCTTTACTTTGTGTAAACTATGTCATGTCCACTGCTCTCATAACGGTGAAGGAAAACATGGTACGGAAACCGGCATGTTCTAGAACCAAACATTCTGACATGTGACATCTATCAACCCTCACTGGGCCCACGTGATGAATTGCGGCCCACTCCGTTTCACAGAGAGGACCGTGCACAGGCCGTGTTTCAGTAGTGGGAATATTATAGGCTGATTACGATATGTATTCATTTTTATAGAGTGCGTTATAACTTTTTAACATTATGGAGAGTTATGTAAAAGAATTGAATACTCAACACACTCAAAACTTTGTTTTAAAGTAATTGCAAGTTGGTAGCCTGTATACCAAATAGCTTGTTCGACAGTACCTACTTGCTACAATTTGCTGTTATTGTTCTGCGACTTATCAAATTGAGATGAAACCAACCGTAAGCAGCTCGCTACTGTTTCTACCAAAACAATGAAATGTTGCTTTCTTGTCGTTGCATCTGTCTTTGTAAAGTGCTAGGTGTATTATATCCAGTACTGGTTTACCTGACTTTTGTGTACTTCTATTCGCGTAATAACAAAGGATTTTCTTATTATTTAAACTAGCCTTTTTTCTTTGAGGTTGGGAAATCATTCAATGACTTCTCCCGCTCTGGGTGGGGCGGAAGGGAGTGTCAGACTCTTACTGACTAAAACCCATCCATGTTCCTTCCGTAGCCCTTTATGTTCCGGGGTAGCGGTAAGCCTTTCGGACAATCCCGCTTAATTTAAACTAGGCCTACGCTAACTTTTCAATTATATTGTTGATTTTTTTAATTCTCCAAAATCATTGCGGCTATACATTAAGTAGGTTAGAAGTGGCATACTTCATTCTAGTTTGCAATACCTATTATATAACTTTCGTCTTTATTTCGAACGTTTTTTTAACTGGTATGAAAAAGTGCTGAAACTGAGTATCCAAATATTATGTGCGAAACAAGAATTTTCTATTTTAAAATTGCTCCAATTTCTGTTACATTAACTCCGCGTGTCCGTACTAAACGCACAGGACTCAACAATAAACTAAATAAGTAAAACACTCCCGTAAAAGAAGGGTCTCAAGAAACGTCTACCTCTTGTAGCTAGATAATGATGAGTGCGCCAAGTGTGTGCCGGACGAAGGAGTGCAGAGTAGTGCGAAGTTGTGCGAAGTATTGCGGACTAGTGCGGCGACGCGCGTAGGAGTGCTCACGAGAGGCGAGCCTCAAATGAGGCTACGGCCCTCGAGCACGTCGATGGCAGCTACCGACTCTTTACCACCTTTTTATTACGAAAAAGGATACGGGAATTTGTTTAGTTTTAATTTAGAGGTGTGGCTGTTTGGTCGCTTGGAGTTAGAGGGTTTGGTAAATGGACATAAGCAAGTAATAAGTAGGTACCTTTTGAACGCCATTATAACATATACGTGACAAGCAAGCGCATGCCCTGTACGCCAACGACACAAATATGTGACAATGCGGTACACACGAAAAAAACAATTAAATCATTACTTTTGTGTGTGTTTATATACATATCATTAAAAATTTAAGCTCTAGAACGTATTTAATGACATGAAACAAATTAAAAGACACCATGTATATTGGGCAATTCATGATAACAAGAAGAAAAATAAGTTTGCAGCTTGGCGTGGAGGGCACGCGCGTGCGCTTATGTTCTGGCGTTCAAAAGGTTACTTCTGTATTTTTTTTCACATTTAAAATAGACTTATTTCGGGGTTGGGTGATTTTACAACTGCCTTACATCAAACAACTAATGGCTCGCCACAATTATTTAGCGTAAAAAAACGGTACACTTGAAATCTTTCCTATTGTAAAAGGTTTCCTAAGCATGATGATACGAATACATATGAATAAACGACTATCTTGTATGACCATAATGTGATGCGGCTGTGCATAAGTGGCAAACAATTTACGACGCAATTCTACAACTAATATTGAACACTCCAAATAATCTAATTGTGTTTGCCCCTGTACCGTGTGAGTATTGTGCAAACTTGACCACAAATCCGTTGTCGCATTATATTCGACACGCTCGATCAGACAACATTCATTCATTTCGAAATAAAACTCAATGAAATAAACTACGTCTCGGATACTCAATCATTTAAGGAAACTACTACGGGCAGTTATCCAATCGTAGGTCAGTGAAATAATCAAATTGGATGACGACACCCCTGACCAAACCAAAATGGGTGCTCCATTGCAGCTGATTGATACGCCTACTGGATAGGCCATTTCATCTGTCACTGAAGATAATTCACGACCCACGAGATAAAGAGCTTCCGTCTGTTCACAAATCACTCCTGCTTTTTTTAACAGTCGCTATGAGAATAAAGTGGTTGAAATAAATTAAAGTATTTGGAACACGATGCCCGAATTTAATCAAAAAGTTACCTGAATAATTAATTACGATTACATTATCAACGAGGAGTACCTAAATGTTAATTAAATATCGCGAAATGTAATATCGAACAAACTTTATCAATAAATAATCAAATCTTAATTAACGAAACGCTTAAATGCCAAGAGTGAACATAAACTGGAAGTGCCACAAACATATTGTGTTACTGGATCAAGGTCTGCAAAGTTAATAAAATAATTCGCTTCAAATATCACCGGAACAATGAACTACTAACCTCAACACCTGCGGGGCCTAGCACTTCTTTACAAACGGAGCTATGAGTAATAAATGAGATTTTCCACGAAAACCGACGCTATTATATTATATAGTATACAGGCTTACTCGGCAAAAGCCTTCACAAAATCGATACCAGTTTTTCCCAAAACTATTCATCACATCCCATAAATTATCGATTAAGAACGAATGTATGTTACCAACACAGCGGTGCAATTCGTCATCCTGCTGGCTGCAACTACTCCCGTTCCCGTGCTCTTGTGCTAGATGAAACCGTGAGATATGTGCTGGGGAATAAGGATAATAATCGAGTGGCAGTGAAGCGAGGAAGACGACAATTTGTAATGGCCTCAAATCAGTACGCTGGGGAAGGCTCTCCTACTCGACTAGATCCGCCCTACTTCGTGTAACTTCGCAATTTATTTGTGCAACACATCGCCATTTATTGTGTATAAAATGCGCTGTATCTGATACAAGCATCACGTATTTTAATTAAGCTCGATGATGTGAGAAGTTCTGCATGTTATGGACATCGAAGGACCTAATAAAGGGTTCAGTAACTACATCATGTCTGTGCACACAGCATACACAAACACAATTATGCATATAATCAGCGCGTACACAAAATATGACGCGAATCAATTAACGTCGTTTCGTCACATAAAGAGGGGACAAAGGAAGCAACTAACAAATGTAAACAACGATTTGTAAAGTAATTCCCCCTAGCTGTCATAAAAATGTGCCCACGGAAGTGACGGGAGTCGTCATTAAAGTGAGTGACGTAAAAATTGTGACACTCCCGTGAGCGTGTCATACCGTGACACAAGGGTGCACCGGGGACCGATGACAGTGACAATGTGACAGGTCATTTTGCTAATTAACTGGGGGATTCGTTTAAAGTATGTATGCCTCGTTCAGTCTTTTATGAAGGAGATATTACAGAACCTCACTCAATACTCAAGCATTGCCTGAGTCTCGATTAAAGCTATTTGATTGGTTGAAACTAGTTTTAAGTAATGCTTGGGTCTTGAGTGAGGTTCTGTAATACGGCCCTAAGACCCTCTAGGAATGGGATAAAAAATGGGTTTGCTAATTTAAATTTAAATTTTGCCAGTTCACTTTTGACCGTGTACCCGGCAAGGTCATCGCGCTTCCCTAATTAAAAGAACATTACAACAACTCAATTATAACTTAACTGTTAATAGGGCGTTGATCAAATCTGAGGCCATGGCATGCTAAGAGGTCCCCAGAGATCTAACTGTGTACTTTGTTTAAGTGTACGTTAAATAAATTAAAAAATACATACGTCCAACTTTAATCATTGTTTTATGTTGTTTGGGGTTATTCGTTTTTAAAGTCGTAGCTTTAAATATAAATGTTCTTGTAAATTTAAAATAAGTAAAATGTATGTGAAAGCATCCTGAATAATCCATGTTAAGTCGTTAAACAATGCCAAAAAAAACCACAAACGTGAAATAATCCAAAAAACGATTCTTCAATGTTTAATTCGCTCGAGAATAATTAACATACGAATATTCAGCAGCAAAAACCCCATAATAATTCAACGAGTTCCCCAACACGTAAAGTGCGGCGGAAAATGGCCATCAGAGTCAAAGGGCTCACTCGTACTCCCACTTGATTATATTCCACCGTAAGTACTTGATACTGGGGTCCCGCAACCACATTACAAGTCAAACGAATATAAAGCATAATAAAAGGTTGCAGAATACACTTTCCTTTGACAAATCTTATTACTATACTTGTGTTGCCCGAAGTACGCTTACGAAGTTGCCAGGTTATTTGATACGGAATTAGATTTGTAAATTGAGAAATAAGGTCGCTATTTATGTTAAACTTCGCCGTATTGGAAGCAAACATTGCAATTATTACTGAAATAAGGCGAAATGTTCTTTCCTTTATGGGCATTCACGATATTCTATTGCACTCGTCTACAAAACGCCGTCTATAGGTAGGAAGTATTCTAGCCCCTGAATGTGACCAGCTCAAATAAACAAATACCGACAAAAGAAAAAAAAACCGACATATAAGAAAGAAAGAAAGAAAAGAAAGAAGAAAGAATACCGACATAAAGTGACAAAATACAAAATATAACTATTTCATTTAAAGGAGATCCTACATTCGTTAAATTATTTAACACTAGCACTTTGCCCGCGGCTTCGCTCCCGTGGTCTTTCCCGTGGGACCCGTTATTTTTCCCGGGATAAAAAGTAGCCTATGTTACTCCTAGAAAACTAAGCTTTCCAACGGTGAAAGAATTTTTAAAATCAGTCCAGTAGTTTTTGAGCCTATTCATTACAACCAAACAAACAAACAAAGTTTTCCTCTTTATAATATTAGTATAGATATAGATAACATCACGCCTTGTATTGTACCCCCGAACGGTTGGGTAGAGGTGTACCCTAGGTACACCCACATTTCGCCAGTTATGTTTAAGTCCCATATAATAGGGGGCAAGCCTATTGCCAGTAGTGGGCACAAGTCCAATCTCCGGGCTGCTACTGAGAAATTTCTAATGAAAATACCCGATAACACTTTGCCAGACCTGAGAATCTCCGGGTAAGCGGGATTGTCTGACTCCTAAGACACAGGATAACCTAGTTTAGGAGTCAGGGTTTTAATTTTCTGTGTCGACCCTCATCCATATTACTGTACCCTAGTTTATAAGTAAATAAGGTTGTTTTTGAATCAATAAATTATTATTATTATTATTGTCCGAAAGGGTTACCGCTACCCCGGAACATAAAGGGCTACGGAAGGAACATGGATGGGTTTTAGTCAGTAAGAGTCTGACACTCCCTTTCGCTCCACCCAGAGCGGGAGAAGCCAAAAAAAAAAAAAAGACTATCAGAATACAATGACCATAGAAATACATGTTTATCGAAACAAACTAACTAATACTTAAACTTTAGTGTTTAGTTATACCAAGTTCGAGCGTCTGCGGTCATTCCATCTATTTTAGTTTCCATCATTCAAAACTGAAGTCTGATCCTAGACGACGCTTCCTCTCCGAAACATTCTGGTTTACTAACTTGGCTCTTATTACAACGGCTTAAAATTCAAAATTAATTAGCAAAGTTTTCTTTAGTTATAGAAACTGAACCCGTAACCGCGGACGTTAACATCAAATAATTTTAACGTAAATATTTACGAGAGGGGGAGAGGTACAGCTGTGTGGTCCTTTTATGACTAATTGTTTGTTTATCCTTGTCACTATTTTAGTTTGGAAACTGTTTATAAGTATGAGAAAAAACTGATTCCTACGCTAAGGATACTTTGAGGAAACGCCTAACAGTTAGTAGTTAGTTACTTCTTTCTTTAGTAGTTTGGTTCAGAATACGTAGGTTACTATAAATACGGAACTTCGTAAATATATTATGAAGCAATCAGCCTATGATGTGGGAACACATGGGTTACTGACTAACAACTGACTGATAATGCTAAAGGCTAAATGTTACCTCAAGATACGGACTCTGGCCATAATTCCAATCCCTTTAACCTAAAAATAAGTACCTTCATAAAAATGTAATAATTATATTTGAATTTTAAAATCAACTTTATTTAAACCCATGGGGCGTTTTCAAAAATCGCTGAACACGTAATTCTTTATTTCCCAGCAAAAGCATACATTTGAATAATAATTACGTAAACTAACTGAAACCTCATCAAAAACTATTTCCACATCTGAATTTTCAGTGTCAGCACATCAAAATTCCTACATTTTCCCTCTCAAGGAGAAAATGAATAAAACATTTTACACGTCCCTTAACGTAGAAATGTTAATTTAAACTAACCCACTTTCGCACAAAGCGTGGGAAATCAACAAAAGCCCTATGAGGGTTGAATAAAGCCTATAATAACATAGAACCATTTAAGACGACCTTGTAGCAGCAGCGTAGCGCAGGCTTCCCTTTCTACGAAATTCGTAGCAATGTGCTACGAAGACCCTAAAAAATATTTTTTACTTGTAACGATAATTTTGCTCGACTTAAGGTCACATTATTGTCTGTTTTATCTATTTTTATTTTGTACAAGGTGTTAATATTAAGAACATAACACATTTATCATCATCATCATATCATCACGGAAGGCGGAGGACAGGATGTTGTAGCGAAGCCTGGGAGAGGCCGCTGTCCAGCAGTGGACTGCGATAGGCTGGATTGATTGATACCACCACGCTTGTGTTCTTTAAAGGGTTAGGCATCTATCTCTAATGTTAATATAGACAGCTCAATGGGAACACTAAAAATATCCATACTTTTATAGTTCACATGTCCCATTTCGCCGAAAAATTTACGTATATATATATTTTTTTAAGGTGTACGCGAATGGATAGGATACGGAATGAGTATATAAGAGGAATTCTGAAAGTGACACCAGCGACTGAAAAGTTGTGTGGAAATCGGCTATCATGGTATGGGCATGTTATGCGGAGGAATGAGGAAAATGTTGTCAGGAAAGTTGTGAGTATGGATGTGGATGGCTATGCAAGTACCTAGAGGGAGACCAAAGAAACGATGGATGGATTGTGTCAAAGATGATATGACATAGAAAGGGAGTGACTACTGAGATGATGACTAATAGAGAAGTATGGAAGAAAAAGACATGTTGCGCCGACCCCAAATAAATTGGGATAAGGGCAGGAGAATGATGATGATGATGAATGGCAATATTTTTATTCTATACTCAATAAAAAGGCTATATACAATAAATATCCCTCAGTATGAGCACAAAAGAATTACCTCTGTGTAAACAATACAGATCGTTCGAAAACAACAGGAAATACCCGGTGAATGTCGCGGATCAGACATTCCTTGTCTCTTACCATACTATCCATTTTTAATTTTAATAAACATCTGTGTATGACACACACACAGAGGAAGGGAACACCATTTTAGAAACATAGTATCTTGACATAATTCCAAAATTATTGGGTATGATGATTCAGAGTTCATACGTTTAAAAGCGTTCTTTTATGCGTAAGAGTGTGGCGAGCATAAAGTCAGCTACCTCACTAGCCCCCTCATTTTTAGGCTTATCGTAATGTCGTTATTGTAGCAAAAAGAAAAAACTGTAAAACTGCAGATTATTTATTTATTTCCTACGAGCGAAATAAGCGCTGTTTTGTAAAATTATCTGTCGCGATTATTTTCTTAGTCTTT
The DNA here is from genome assembly GCA_951799385.1 of Hyppa rectilinea. NCBI lineage: Eukaryota > Metazoa > Arthropoda > Insecta > Lepidoptera > Noctuidae > Hyppa > Hyppa rectilinea. The sequence continues at coordinate 7,766,271 of OX637308.1, read as the reverse complement.
CACTTGACTTCAGTGACTTTGCTGTTCGTAGTCAGTGAGATATATTTTAAGACAACAATGAGTAATATTCGTAACAGTTATTCAGTAAGTAGGTACCTACTGTCTTGCTTAAGATTAACTTTTTTGCATAAAGTTTCGCTTTCATTTCTCGTTCAAAACACATATAGCAAGCTCATCGCATGCAAATTACTTTTAAATATCTATGAAACAGTTGTGTAGTAAGTTCAAAGCGCCGCTGGATTCTCTCCAAAACTTACTGAGTGTAGTATTGAATGTAAACTATACGGTATACCGGTGCATTTCAACAGAAATTGCATCTCGCCTCAAGACGGAATACAAATCTGAGTAGAATAACAAAATGTTGTCAATAAACATTTAGGTGCTACTTGTGATTGCCGAAGTGCGGTCGATTGCGGGCCGAGAAAGTGATACGCGAGCAGCATTGAAATCTTCACGGTAGAAACCCAGACGATCATGTTTTCCTAGATATGTATGTATGTCTTAGTAATAGATAACGTCTGAATGCGTGTTCGCTTCTGACGTTCGCGATAAAACTGCTGATCCAGTTAACTACGTAAACAATGATTTTGAAGGCAACATTGTAAATAATTAAATTAAAACATTGTCACCTGTTTTTGAGGCCCGTTTTTTATACTTAGATATGCCACTTGAAATGGCCAATTCCCTTCCGAAACTATGCATGTATGTAGGTACGTACTTTTGGGAGAATCTAACATAGATATAGAAATTGTCAGTGTGCAACTAAGTATCAGACATCGATTTCATGTTCATTAGCGGATTATGATAAGGAAACTATAAAACAAATGAACGTAATTGCATCCACGTATCATCCATGGAGTAGGAAGAAATGGAGCGCTTATGTGCGGGTGGACGGTACGAACTTGAACATAAACAGTTGACACTAAGGATAAGGTGCCATTAGAATTTATGTTTTTATCCTAAATATAGCTACAGGAAAAAGAAGAATTCAGCTGGGTTGGGCAGCGTTTGAAAAATCGTTGAGTCTTCTCGTAGCTTATTCCTCAGAGCCTAAAGACTAAGGGCTACAATCAGTGCGTCGTGCACTCACCATACGGCTAGTCCATTTAAAATTGAAGGTCATTCAGCGAGCTATGGAATGAGTTATGCTTTTAGTTTGTCTGAGGTGTCGAAAACGAGGTGACCCGTCAAAGAACCAATGTTTTTAATATTTCTCACAGAATAAGTGAAGTGGAGGCCGGCCATATTGGCCGTATTAGACCCGATGACCTTTCGGGTAGACGTGTTCTTGAGTGGAGACTGCGAATCAGCAAAGAACTGAAGCTCTTAGGTTTGGAAGAGCGACCAGCTTCACAGGGTGGCTGGCAACACCTGTATGAGAGTTGCCGAGAATCGGACTAAATGCTGATGCAATTAAAGAGGCATATGTCCAGCAGTGAACTGCTGTATGTTGATGGCAAGGAGAATATCATAAAACTATATTCTACTACCGAAAAATCAAAGACATGTGACATCCAACCAACCCACACAGAGCCCGTGTAAAAGGCACATAGACCTTGTCAGTCAAGCCAGGAGATATCCCAGTAGTGGGAAAATTACATACTGATTATGGCTATTTAGTTAAACTTAAAAAGTTGTTTTATTTTTCAATACAAAATAATATGTTATTTAACCAATATAGCAATAGTCTTTCATTATAATAACCAGCGAATGTTTGCTCATGTGTTGCGATATTATGAAGGGCGATGTTCTGGAACACGTAATGGCGCGTAGACCATCCTCTTAATGAAATACGTGAGTGTCTCTACAACTTATATATAGCTCACAGAATTTTGGTAAAACAGGAGTTAAGTTAGCACTCCATTTTCTTTCGCATCCTCGTGTTACTATAAATAAGCATATAATAGTGCACTACAAAGTAAACTAGCTAGTCTGTAACTGCATTTGGCTCATTACTTGTGGTCGATAGGTTCAATAACCATTTCCCTGTAGTCTATAAGCTTGAACTACATTAAGTCAATCATGTTTATGATCAGTCCAAGTTATTTTAAAATTGTGAAAGTGACATATTCACAGTTAAGCATATCGTCCGCCCTTATCTCACAATCAGGCACATTATTCAGGGAAATGCCAACTTTAGAGGTTGTATTCATAACTGAGATTTTTTGAGCTGAGCTAAATAAAATTAGTTTTATTGGAAACAGCATTATCACACTAATATTATTAAGGCGAATGTTTGTTAGTGTGTGTGTTACTTCTTCACGCAAATACTACTGAACGAATCTGGGTGAAATTAGGCACAGAGTTAGATTATAATCTGGATTAACGTATAGGCTACTTTTATCCCGTTTATATCCCGTTCCCGTGGGATAATTTCCGACAACCACGCGGGTGAACCCGCGGGCGGAAGCTATAATTAGGGTGGAAATCTATATTTGGCTAATGCAAAAAGAAAAACTTAATTTTTTTCTTTAATAATGTCTTCTTATTACCTACTATATTTAAATCGAACTGCTACCGTGTCGGTATCAGTATGTACAACGTGCAGTAATAAATCAATGAGTTGTGTTATGGCTAATTTCACCCGCACTTTATGTTTCATAGCTCGAGAAAGTGACGTAGTCACACCGTCATGTAATCCGAAATAAGGAAAAGAAATAAAAGCCCGCTCTACCGCGACAAGTGTCTTGAATGTTGGTTCAAGATTTGATTTAACCCGGCACTTGACAGGATTCATTGGATTATGTGATCAATCAAATTTTGTAAGGTGTTAAAAATTAACTCTAGGAACATTGTACTCATCGTTACGAACAACTTTTACTGTGGGATGAACCCTGAAATCGCGATAAGAATATGAGCTATTCCATACATTTTATTGAGTTACGTGTGCATAAATGTATGGAACAGCTCAATATTTTTAAATTAAATAGATAGATAATCCCCATAACGCCTATCATTTATCTGAAAAATTCCTCTCCTACATTCTTAGTTAGGTACCTACGACAAAGGTTCAAAGTATATCTGGGTTGAAGCAACAACTGTGCCTATCTTCCAAAGGTAAGTTGGTCAGACACGGTCTGATGGAGTATGTGCCATTTATTTAAACCAGTTATTGTGCATCATTATTTAATGTTATGTCACTTTACTGGATATTAAGTCAGATGCGGTAGAAGTACCGACCTAATAATCATGTACTATTTAATATTTAAACGCGGTAATCCCTAGAACTCGCAGTCGGATTTGAAAAATTATTTTTACATTTGAGAGTCCAATCGTTGAGGAAGGTTATAGGCCATCACAGTATCACACATTACATCACGCTACGGCCTTTAGGAGCCGAGCACAAAGAAAGAAGGCAGAAAAAACGATAAGCAAAACAAATTAATATCTTGCTGGCGATGATATTAATTTTCACAAAAACCATTTAAAGAGGGGCTTTTGAGATATTTTCGGGGAAAGTCACACGTAAGAAGTCGCGGACCGAGTGCTAGTAGGTACATAATAATGCTACAATACCTAGACACCTCAGTTGCAATGATCAGAATAACTTCCGTATGAAAAATATCGAGTAAGTAATACAAACTCGGACATTAAATACTACCTACTATGAATTGTGGCAAAGCAACTTCAGTACCTAGATAATATAAAGCAGTAACATAATAAGTATAAGCAGTTTTCATCTAATAAAGCACATTAATAGAATTTTCTGCTTGTCGGTACAAGTACAAATATCTGATATGAGATTGGTAGGCTTCGGTTGCATCGCGGCGGGTAGGGACGGCGGGAGAGCAACATGGCGAGCGGGCGGATGCTGCGCGTACAGCCTCCGCCGCGGGCGTAGTACCGCGCGAACAAAGCGTCCCACCCTACTCGCTTCCTGCCACCGTTTCAGCCTCTTCCGGTCAACTCGTCCGTAGCACAATTTCATGTATGAAACTAGCACTCATTTCGATATTTACGTTAGGAACATTCACTTTATGATTAAAGAATAGTACTGATATCGACGTACAGTGATAGATAGCTGTGGATGAGATTTAGGAGCGTGTGAGCGCGTGTGTCGTCGAGAGCGCGGTCCGCGGGCTACTGGCGGCAGCCTCCGAGCGGGGGCGCGGGGGCGCTGGGGCGTGGGGGCGCGGGGCTGCGCGGGCCTCGCTTTTCATTAAGGAGCCGAGCTACGCCGCCGTAGCAACGGTCGCCGCCCTGGCCACGGGAAAAGCTCCCAGCCCTTGTGATTTATCTCAAAACCTCTAACTCACCGGCGGCGGTCTGCTACGAACATTTGGGCTGCACTTTCACGTATTTAAGGCAATAAAATAAGATATTAATGTATTCTAATAATGTACATACCTACATGTGTTTTAATTTATGAAACTGCAAAGTAGCTGTCACCCGCATGAGGCATCTAGATATGTCGATCTCTTACAAAAAAGTCCTCAAGGTTCTCGATAGGTCTCATTTGCAACTACAAACGTACGTTTATCGGCTAGTTTTAGTTTATCTAATAGCAATCTTCTGGATTCGCGAGAACCGGAAATAAGATTAGTCGGTAATACAAGCTTTCGACCATGGCGACCAATCTCAAGGGAGACTAGCCTTCGGTGCGAAGGGTATTATAGTGCACAAGCGGTTGCCTGGATACAGATGCAATTTCCCTTCCCTCATTCTTATAGTCCTATCGAACGACACACAATCCGATACCACCGGAGAGAGATCAAACGCAGGAAACCGGCTTTCTGAGGCAAAGGTCATATCGCAACGCCAACTTCCAAAATCCAAGCCGTTACTAAGAAATTCCTAAATGCTCGTACCTACATACAACACTCAACAGCAACTTCATCCATCAGACATTATCAGGACGATAAATAACTATGTAAATAGAGTCGCTAAGTGAGGAACCCTCAAGTTTTTAAATATTTAATTTAATGGCCTGAGGATGGACGGCGCCGTCGAGGCCGGCCCAGGAAGAGGTGGCGAGACGACCTAGACGCATACCGCAAAGGATGGATCGAGGTGGTTCAAGAGAAAGATGTCTGGAAGGATTCGGGGGGAGGCCTTTGCTCAGCAGTGGGACAGTGTAGGCTAAGTAAAAAAAAAGAAAATTCCCTAATCTTAACGTGGTATTGCCAGTGATGCCAAATCAAGATGAGAGTCAGAGAAGATCAAAATCAAAGGAAGGTGGGATAAAAGGTAATTTGACGGAATGTGTAGTTACATGGGTGCTGGACCCTTAACACGTTTAGCGCCAACGCGGTCACCGGTGAGCCGGGACAATAGTTTTTCTATTGTGTCCGCTGCGTGGCAGTCAACGACTTAAGAAATAAGCAATCACTTTAGAAACTCCTTGCACATGATTATCTGTCAGAGGAAACCCTCTGACAGATAATCATGTGCAAGGAGTTTGACAAACATAATGACAAACCATATTTTCTTGCAGTTTCGTTAAACTGTATTTTTTTATAATAATACATTGTTTATTATACAATATTTCCATAAATAACATGAATAAACGGGAAGCGGTGGCTTTTCTATTTTCCATTACTAAAGAAATTCAAACTTCGTTTACAAGTCCCGTGATATTTTTTACACAAAAAGATTATGCCGGAAACATTTTGAAGAGCATGATAAATATCCATGATGCTTTACTGCAACAAAAATCAGCCGAGCAATTTGCAGAAATCGTTAACTCCTTGCATGTTGATTGGTTGGAAGCGGTGCTAGATGTAGAAACGTTTTCCAAAAGGATCAAGGACACTCCGCGTGAGGTCATCATTAGAGCACTCCATTACACTATTAATTGTACCCAGCTGAGACATAACCGCACTCTGGAGTATATTGACGAAATGCGTTCTACTATGACGGCAAAAGATAATCAGTTAATGCAAAGAGAAATCATCATCTTAAACGATATGCAACATGCTGTTAATAGTGCTCTGCTTGAGAAGCTACAATATATTAATTCACAGGCGGATCAAACAGAATACCTTAATAGGATTCATGATGAAACAGAAGAACTTTTACACTGGTTGGACAGACTAGAGGATGGTGTAGCAATAGAATTATGTAATGTAATGCATTTTAAAGTCCCTCTTGCACCTTATAATCTTACAATGACGTTAAAACAAATTATTGACGAAGTTGCCCAGGACAGTGCTCCAGAAGCTCAAAAAGTAGCCCAATTAACCCATGTAAAGAGTAATTTGTTGACTCCTTCTGCCCGACTGAGTGAAATCCACGAACAAGAAATTGCTAATCTTATTGAAAAAATTGAAGCGTTAGAGGCTCGTATAAGTCGATTACGTACTGATGAGTCCCCCCCTGCAATGATGGCTCTGAAGCATAAAACCATGTTTTTACAAGATCGATTGCAATCGCTTCAATATATTAAAAAGTCAATGAATAAGCTCACAAAAGGCTCTTGGGATTGGGATGAAAACGCACCTGAACTAAGACCTACGATTATCTTTAATCATTTGCTACCTCATCAAGATCGTTGTCGTCTCGTGGAAAAGTTAATACAGCTATGGAATACAGCATTGACGAAAAAACGATGTCATAATGCATCGATTATAGACATATTAAGCATTGTAAAAGTAACAGAACAATACTCTGATGAATTAGGAAAATTTACCGTAGATAAATTTGGGAGAAAAATATACAAAATAGGAGATGACAATATATTATATCAACAAAACGAATGTAACAAGCTAGTGCCTCTGAGTGACGACGAAAAACATATTTATTTTTATGACTCTTGCGGAAGATATTATTTAGATGATACAAGACAGCGGGTGTATAAAAATCATGATGGAGCTAGTGAATATATGCTAGACAAAGGCGGACTTCTTGTAAAAGTTCGGGAAGAAAAAGACGGCGTTGTATATTATTATGATCGCCTCGGTCGATACTATATTGACAAAGAAGGACGACATATATATTGCGATGAAGGTTCAGATGAGAAATACGAACGCGACGGCTTAAGTAATTTAGTAAAAATTAATGAGAACACTTTCTATTATGCATCATTTTCATGCGAACCGATTACTATGGAAGAAAACAAGTATCTCAGAAAAGAGGTTGGCGATGCTCTAAAAAAATGCATAGCCAAAGTAGTTCTACAGCAACCTACTGATCCTATTGCATACTTAGCAGATCTCTTGACAAAATATAGTGATAATATGAAAGCACGTCAGAAACTTCTTAAGGATGAACAAGAAAGAATGGAACTGAGCCAACTAATCCAAACGACTAAAGAAACTTCAGTAAACTTCTCTAATACAGAAGAAGCCACAGTAGATATAAACTACATCAACTACCAATTTGAAACAGACTTAAGTTTAAAAAGTTTTTAAGGTTTTCTAAACAAAAATGCACCCAGTGTTAAGTAGAAAACTGTCACACAATGATTGATCGCTGTTCAGCCAGATAGATTATAAATAATCTATCTGGCTGAACAGCACGGCAACGGCATCATATGCGGACTAAGTCCTTTTTTAAGTTTGTCTGAGACTTAGTACAAACAATTCTTTAGTAGATGTTTTTAAGCATTCATCTATTAATACCTACATACTAAAAGTATCTAACTATATCTTTACAGGTTTAACCTTTTGAACGCCATTGACACATATACGTGACAAGCAAGCGCATGACCTGTACGCCAACGACACAAATACGTGACAATGCGGTACGATATCAACAAGAAATAAACAATTAAATCAATTCTTTTGTGTGTTTAAATAGATATCTTAAAAATTGAAGCTCTCGTACGTACCGTAAAACGGGGTGACATTGATTAATTTTTAATTTGAAATGGATGCCACGCTTGCAGTCTCAACGATAAAAATGTAAAAAAAAAACTGCAGTGTAGACTCATTACGTAAATTAAGTATTGCAACAAAAAAGTTTCAATTAGTCCATACTTTTTTTGGAAAAAAATAAAAACCTGTTTATCATTTTAAATTGATAATGGGGCTACTTTGTCACCCCTTCTTTTTTTTATTTCATTGCAAAGACACCCCGAAAACGACAAATCTTTTAGACCTTTTCGACACTAAACTTTAACAAATATTTTTTTAAAGTTCCGACAACGACTACTCGTTGACGCTTCGGCAAAATATGGCCGATCAGTCAGTCTGGCCATCAGAACAAACCAAATTTTGGCTGCGTTAAGTATCCCGCAATAAATCCGAAAAAACATATCAAGTTTAGCTATCATCAAAGTCACCCCAGCTCTCAAAGTAACCCCGTTTTACCGGTATTTATCGACATGATACAAATTAAAAGATAGATATTGGGAAATTCATGATAGAAAGAAATGAATTTGTAGCTTGGCGTGGAGGGCACGCGCGTGCGTTTATGCTCTGGCGTTCAAAGGTTAAACATTTAAAAAATACCATCGTTCTGTTGATCACGCAGGAATATTTTACGTAAAATAGGATGTGAAAGATATTAAAAAGATCTGGTAGATTTCGTAGAAAAGTTTCGTAAAAAATACCTAACCAAGCGGAGTTCCCCAAAGTTCTCTTTTAGCAACAGTACCTTCGTCCAGCTGAAGAACCTTCAACAAGTGATCTTAATATACCTACGAAATCTGAAGATGAAGACACTAACCACAATGATCGTGCATTTAATATGAGTATGAACATACAACCATTGCCCGTCGGTCACGGAATCACTGGAAGTGCTACGAATGATGTGTCACTTACATACCTATTATTAATGAATTTCAACCCCCTAGGGTGCTGAAAGAACTGTTGACAAAGTGCAAAATTTTAAAAAATACCCAAATATGTAAACGTATTCATATTCTAAGAGCTTTGCTGTAGACAAATTATTACTCCTGACGGTGTTGAAAAAAATTAATTATATCTAAAGCGCCAATTTCATGCATATTAAAATAGTGGCTGTGTTATTGTATTAGGTATTAGCGGTGAAAATATGTAGGAGGTGCAGGATTTAGGTCCTCTTAGCCACTGGAACAAGCGTCCCGTTTACCGAAAGAGGTTCCATTATGTCCCTAGTAAAAAAAAGTAGGCCTGTAAAAAAAAATGTGCGCAATTTATGTCAGGTTTATTCTCATAAAATTATAATCATTTCCTCTTTTTCAGCATTAATTTTATGTGTGTTAAGCAAGATACTTTATCTACAGTTTTATACAAATAGTTTTGTATAATCTTTGTTATAGAATAGGCTAACATCTATTTTATTATGCAAATTGGAACCAAACCGCGTGATCCCTTTTATTAGATAATAATAACCTATGCTTAAGCGGAACCATAATATTATGATGTGGTTCTTAGTCAACGAATAAAATTACAAAATTTTGCAGACATTACTATAGAGCATGGGTCTTTTTATTTAATTCTGAAACGTAACTGTTGCCCGCGACTTCACCAGGGTGGTCCCTCCCTAATAATTTTTCTAAAATAAATAAGCCGAAGTTACCCCATAAAACATAAACTATCGGTCAATGGAAGTCAAAATCGATCCAGCCTTTTGGGTGATTAGCCGGAACAGACAGACAGACAGATTCTTTGCTATAAGTACCGTTTATACTTTTCTATGCATATTGTAAAAAGCTGTTATTTTGTCACTACTAACAGACACTTCAATTTTGTTTATTTGTATGTAATGTATAGACTACAATTTTATGAGTTGGTATCCTTGCCGACATAATATTTTGATAGGAAAGAGTCATTATACAACTATGATCTTTACAGGGCCGTTACAATGTTTCTGAAAACTTAATTATGACATATTTTTGGGTTAGTTCCGGTTTGCATAAGTAGGTGTGTCCAGCTAGGTTTTACTTAATGCGTTTTCTAGTTAATATATTTAATATATTTTTAGCTCTCTAAAAACAATTAAAACAAATTCTACTATTATGGTTTTTATTACTTACATAAAATATTTGAAATAGAGTGAGCGCAGGGTTTACGTTGAGTTTTTCATTATCTTTCAGGATGCGTCCATTTGTGATTTACAACTGAAAAAACATAAACATTTAACCCCTTACTAATTATATGTAACTAGCTGACCCGACAGACGTTGTCCTGTCTTAACTGTGATACCTACCCTACCTACCTACCTGCCTACCTACCCTACCTACCTAGCTACCTACCCTACCTACGCCTACCTACCTACCTACCCTACCTACCTACCTACCTACCTACCCTACCTACCTACCTACCTACCCTACCTACCAAAAAAAAAAAAAAAATATTCTGCTATTCAGGGCAGAGAAACAAAACCCATGAAAATTGGTCCAGCAGATCTCGAGTTATAATGGAGGGAACAAACCCGACTTTCTTTTAGAATGTATTATAAACGTATTATATCAGGTGAATAGTTACACACCGATTTTTCCGTTTCAGTCTTCAGAAATTTGACATTTGAAAGGAGGCAAAGCGTTGTGTAGCTACTATACCGGCGCTATAAGTTTATTAGTAAGGGGGTAAATGAATTGTAGGTATTTTTTTATGCTTTACGATTCCTTTAGTTTTGAAAATGCATTATACAACAGCTACGCTATATCAATAAATCTGCTCAGCCTTTTTCCAACTATGTTGGGGTGGGCTTCCAGTCTGACCGGATGCAGCGCACAGAAAAGGCAATTCTTTATCTGTTCTGTAATGCAGCCGAATACCAGTATTTTACATGGCGCGACTTCCTATCGGTCACAATTTTTTTAAACTTTCAAGCACCACGGTCGGATATAGCCGACAAATTAATGAAAACGTGCCCAACACGCCACCTTCGGCCAAACGCAACGTGACGCCGCTACATTTACGCTCTGGCGTTCAAAAGGTTAACGGCTGTCCAATCAAATACTACCCATGTTTCGTACCACCCGTGCACCCTTGTGATTTTCCCAACTACCTATGTTGGGGTTGGCTAGTCTAACCGGATGCAACTGAATACCAGTATTTTACACGGAGGGTCTGCCTGGCCTCCATAACCCAGTTATTGGGTAATACGATACCCTTTTAGTAAGACTGACACTCTCGGACTTCAGACGAAGAATGACAGCCGGGCCCAACAGCAACGACGAAAAAATTACATAATGTATTATTACCAAGAAGCCATCAATCATAAGGATCAATTCTCTGAAAGTGTGTAATAGCAGGGAGCAATATTTTACAGAAAATTAATGCAATAACAAAACATTTCGTTTTATTATCAAAATAAAATTATTTTATATCCATAAAATTTCACTTATTCTTATTTTTTTTACCAGCTGCCTGACCTTTCGCAGGCATTTTATCTTTGTTAAGATTTATTTGACCTATTTGCTTCTTCTTTTTATTAAGTTTGTTTTTTAATTTCTTTGAAGCTGCAACTGCAACTTGTTCTGTGATTTTATCTTCATTTTTGCTTATGGCTTGTATCTGTGGATTGGCACCTTGTTGGTTATTGCCTTTGTTCTTTTTATTCTTCTTTTTCTTTTTATTCGGACTCTGGTTTGTCTGGACCGCGTCAGTTTTACTCAGAGGTGATTTAGGAACGCTGTTGTCGTTCTTTACATTTTCAGTGGCATTCGCAGCATTTTTACTATTTTTGTTTTTGTTTTTCTTACTACCCGGGCTTTGTGGAGTCGTAGGAGACTGTGCCGTAGTGCTGCTGTTTGTTGCAATACTAGTGTCATTTTTGTTATTTTTCTTTTTATTTTTACCAGGACTTTGTGTAGTTGGATCATCTACCTTATCAGTATTGCTGCTATTTTGTGCAATAACCTTGGCATTTTTGCTTTTTTTATTTTTGTTTTTCTTATTACCCGGACTTTGTGGAGTAGTAGTTATTGTTTTTTCAGTAGTGCTGCTGTTTGGTGCCTGTGCGTTGTTTTCTGCATTCTGCTTGTTTTTGTTTTTGCGATTTTTCTTCTTCTTTTGATTGTTATTTTCATTGGGCTGGGCCTTGTTAGCGACTTGAGGTTGACTTGCAGGTCTGAAAACGAAATAAACAATTTGTTATAATATAGTAGTACAAATATGCAGATACGACAATATTTTGACGAATCCAACTCAAGATTTTCTCTTACTTAATAGTGCAGCCTTTTTTTTTTTTTTTAAGGCTGGTAAATCATCCTAATAGAATAGCCTGAAGTAGTAAATGATTATTATTTTCAGAGCAAAATTAATTTGGATACAAAGTATCCAAATGTTTCTTATAATAAATACTTTAAACCTCTGCAAGCTTACTTTGTCTGAGCATTAGGCTTGGCTTTCTTTTTCTGTGGCTGAGCGCTGTCTGCCGGAGCCGATCGTTTTACTGGCGACTGTTTCTTATTTTGTGTGTCCGCCTTCTCTTCTTCTGACTGGCTATCTCCATTTTCTTTAGGTTCTTCTTGATTGGGGTCAACTTCTTCGTCATCTTCGTCTTTAAATGGCTCCGGCTAAAACAAAAATAAATTTGAATTAATATGTATATATTTGAAAGATAACATGTATTATGACACTCATCAAACTTTATGGCCGCTCTGAAGTGAGCTAATCGCTGCGCAGTACCCCTCCCCGCACCCCCGCGGTCACATAAATTTTTTTCTACGCAGCGACCCGCTTCATGTTCCAAGCAGTAATAAAGTTTGAATTGGTATGTACTTACAATAACATTAGAAAACTTCTTGAACTTTGCCACATAAAAACCATCCATATTATGTGTGTGAGGATAAAACCTTCTGGTCAGTTTCAATGACGGATGGAACCGATGATGCCTGTACTTCACAAAACCTTCAGTGCCAAAGTCAAGACCTGTGGGCACCAGCTTCACATTTCTGCGCTTCAGTGCATAGTTCACTACCCATTCGTTTTCTTCAGGCAGAATTGAACAAGTTGAGTACACAATGTAGCCACCAGAGCTAGACTTAGCACTGCAACAGTCAATGGCAGCAAGAAGAAGTTGTCTCTGGATGTTGAAACACCTCTGAATATCTTTCTGATCTTTAGTAGTCTTAACACTGGGATCTTTGGCAATGACTCCCGTGCCAGTGCAAGGAGCATCCAATAACACCCTATCAAATCCTTTCATGACATCAGGGAACTCTCTACCATCGTGGTTACATATAACAGCATTCACTACACCCAACCTATGGAAGTTACCAACTACAGCTTTTGTCCTTTCCTTATTCGCGTCATTAGCAAATAATGTACCAGTGTTCTTCATGATGGCTGCGATATGGGATGCCTTACCGCCTGGTGCTGCACACATGTCCAATATCCTCTCATTCTCTTGTGGTGCTAAAGCCATTACTGGCAGGAAACTCGAAGCACCTTGTAAGATATAGTGCCCGGCTAAGTATTCCGGAGTTGCACCAATTGGTACAGTAGAGCTATACACTACAAGACCTACTTTACTCCATTTACCCACAGGGTCTAAATTCACTCCTCTGTTGATAAGAGCTTGGGCTAAATCTCGCCGTCTGGTTTTAAGACTATTTGTTCTAATAGTAACAGGTCGCGCAATTTCACTTGCTTCCAGAAATTCGACCAACTCTTGCACAGGAAATATTTGCAGAAGTACTTCCATAAGAAATTCATTGTAACTGTAATAAGTGCAAAGATCTTTTAGAAGCAGATCAGTATATTCACAGCGGGATCTACCATCTTCCTTCAAGCGACTGAAATCTCCTAACACTGTTACAACATCTTTGATTCTTTGAAGGACATCTTGGAGACTTGCTGGATTGTTTAGTTCTTCTTCAGACGGGAATGCAAATACATCTTGCTTGGCAATATTCAATTGCATCTCTTCATCAGCTAGCTTTTTGTCTACTTTCTGTTTTTTCTTTAATTTTATGTTGGCCTTCTCTATGGGCAACATGTCATTATCATCGTCATCATCATCATCGTCGCTGTCTTTACCTCCTCCACTGGAGTCTGAATCATATTCTAATTTCCCACCACTAGCTGAACCTTCATCATCTGATGTCACATCACCATTTTCATTGTCAGAATCTTTGAATAAATCATCCAGAGTACCAACCTGGAAGCAACTTTCATATGAAATACAGTAGCAGTAGTAAGTACTATAACGGGTAGTATTTTATTGTTCTCAAACTCTAAAAAACAATAGTTATAGTGTTAAGATATTGTCTTATCACTGTAAATCTATAACTACTAAAGGTTGCAAATTTACAACAAGAACATGGTTTTCAGAAATGACAAAAAATAATCATATATTTATGCTTATTTTTACCTTATACTTTTCTGCTCCAGCTTTCTTCTTTCCTGCACTTTCTTCATCAGAATCTTCTTCCATTTCTGACCCATCATCATCCACCTCTTCTTCATTGCCACTGTCGTCATCTTCTTCAGATTCCGAATCATCCTTTTTAGCTTTGCTTTTCTGTTCTTTTTTGTTTTTCTGTTTAGGTTTCAACCATTCTTTATTGTCATCAGTGTAACCTGAAATAAATAAAAAGATTTTTGTTTAAAATTATATCAAGTTGTAATTGTAATAGCTATTATATTATGAGTAGTTTTTCAATAGTTTTATATTCCAGTAGATATTTAGGCAGGGGAAATTTTGTTAATATTCTTTTTTTTTAATGTTGGTATTAACTAAAAGTAATAGAGATGAAAACGAAAAATTTTATGCTGTTTTATTAATTATTTTCCGTCTGCAAGATTATTAAAAAATATTGGACTCATATTTATTCTTTTTTACGTAATACAAAGATTATGTTGATGCATTGAGTTAAATTGTGGCATGAGTATATAGTTTTTATACTTGTGACATATCAAGCCTCCACTTCGAAACTTTAATGCATTTAATCTCAGATATTTTTTTATTAATATGATATAAAGCAAAAAATATGTAAGTATCATATTTTTTTATTATCTGAATGACCCAATAAGGTCAAAGGCAATTAATAATTTGCCTTTCTCAAAATATTCAGAATTTCTAAAAATAGCTGCTTTCTACATAATATCAGAAAATATATCAGTAAATGCTTACCTGGAGCAGTTTCTACATCAGAACTGCTCTCAGCTTCCTCTTCCACTGCCACCTCTGTTTGTTTAGCTACATTCTTCTTTGCTTGTTTCAATGCCTTCCTCTTTTCCACCAGTTCTACCTTCTTCTTTGCTCTTTTAGCTGCTCTTTGCTTCTGCCTGTGAGTAAGCTTCTTGTCTGTTGTATCATCCTCTACTGCAATGAAAGCATACATTGTAATAATGAGAATTCTAACTATACCACTTGATAGTAGGTATATATGTTCCATGGCCTTACAACAAATTAGGTAAGTGCTTCCAATGTCAATAAAATTGTGTAAATTTTTGTGTATTACAAAATCATTTAACTTGTGTTGTAGATCTCAATTTCACCTATATGAGAGGGCAAACAAAATGTTCACAAAGGGGCAAACAAAATGTCCACCAACACCTTGTTTCCCTGAAGGATTGGGCAGAGATGTACCTATAGTAGGTACATCCACATTTCACCATTTATCTTTAAGACCCCTGTAACAGGGGGCGACCCTATTACCATCAGTAGGGCACCAATCCAGATTCCAGGCTGTTACTGAGAAGTTTCCAAGGTGGAAAATACCCTATAATACTTTGCCCACCCTGGTCATTGAGCCCGCGACCTCATGCTAAACATTAGCAATTGCAAGCACCAGACCAATGACGCTGTTAAGTCGAGTAAGCAAATCTGTTTATTTAAAACGAAACCGTGACTAACTGATCTGGCTAGATAGAGTTGAAATTTGGCATACAGATAGTTATATTATGATGTAGGCTATTCTATGTGAAAGAAATTGTAAACAGAAGCTAGTAAAGGATTAATGACAAATGAAAATGATGATGTATAAAATTTCATTTTTTTACATATAAGTACTTCATGCAATCCATTGAAGGAAGAAAAAGACTGGTCAGTGGTTCTTCTGCTTGTGCCAACCCCAAATAAATTGAGATAAGGGCAGAGGAATGATGACTGAATGTAATCTATCATTCCATAACAGATATTCCATGTACAGACACCAGCACATCAAGCTAACCCACTAAGGCTACCCACTGACCGGGAAGCTTGATGTGCTGGCCTCTGTACCTAAAATATTTTTCTTGAAAAGAGTTAGATAAATAAAACGAATTATAAACTAGAGGCATTAAGTTAGTAATCAGAGGTTTGGAGTATCAGATAAAAACAAATATCGAGTCTGGGGCAGACATATCCGCTCAACTGTTGAAATTTTAAATATAATTCAACAAAATAGAAAAGTAATTGTGTCACATTAGTTGTGTCTCATTTACTTACGCAGTTCTTTTTTAAAGACGGGATCAGGCTGCTTGCGAGCTTTTCTGCCGGGTCCTTTTTTCACTTTTTTAGTTTCATCGAATTTTGCCTTACGACCCATGATAAACTCTTAGGTTAAATAACTTCTTGTGACAATGCTTGGTGCTAGTATCAGTCTTCCGCCACAGATCCTTTTATTTGTCCAAAAACTATTGATTTCTAACTCAAGACTACCATGCACGATTTAAAAGTAACCACACGTGTTCACAGACGAAACTAAGGTTACAGTTGACACTGACAGACAGTAATGACAATCCATTCATGAAATCGATGGATTGATTAGGGCCAGGACAGACAGCGGACCTTAAAAACGCCAATCACTGATAAATACAAATATTTCTGTCTATATATAGCATAGAAAATATATACCTGCAATAAAGAATAATAACGTATTCTTAAAAACGTATGTCTGTATTTAGTTTACGAATTATTATTTTATTTTGCAGGAGTAAGGCAATAGTAATTATAAATATAGGACAAGTGAAGTGTTTTCTAAAAATCATCCTCTGTGGCGAATCACGATGCTAAGAGTTTATTTTTGTGCTCAGTTAAAAACTAATCTAGAATACCCCTTACACAACATACAATACGCCTTGTGATTTAAATATTTTTTGACGGCATTATTATAATTATTGTACTTTATCGGTTACTCTTAGATATTATTGATATCAGTCAAGGAAAACATCGTGAAATACTTAACATGGTATAGGAAGACCTTTTCTCTACAGAGAGACATATATAAACTGGTATTATTACTTTACATAACTTACTGCCCTGAGGAGAGTGCCTTTGGTATGGGTCGGACCCAGACCAAGAGCTGCGTAGCATAATATTATGCTAGATATGTGTCGTTACAGTTAACCCTACCGGTAAAAATCCGGAGCGCGCAGGCCCCAAGGAGACGTCAACGAAGAGGGATGGTGATGAGGATTATTATTATTGAAATTGTAAGTAGTACGTATTTGTTAATTTTGTTTTTCAAACAATTATTAAGTTACCAGCCTAACGACTGGCTGGAACCTCTTCTCCCCTGCTTTTATTGATTACAAGTTATTAGGTAGGTAGTTTGACAGCTTAGAGCACTAGCACCAGTTTAGAGCAGAATAAAGTAATATGACATAATGTACAAAATAGGTCAATAACCTAATAATTATATTACCTACTTTTGTCAAGTATGTATCACAATGATTTACTTTCTCCATATTCCTTCATAAGTAAAGAAGCCGACCTCAACATAGTAGGGAAAAGGCTAGGTAGATGATGATATTCAGTGATACAACAAAAAACATAAACATAATTTTTTTATTTGCCCCACACTTTCATGTGCCAGAGTCTAGTCGACAGGATATCGGATAAAAAATTACACATTTTTGAGTACTTGAATATTTTATTTTGCTCCTGCAATCATATATATTTCCGGGTTTTTGATTTTGTGAATAGCCTGTAAAAGGCTCTTTTTATAACATTTTTTGATGTTAGAAAATAGTATCGTAATTAGTAACAATAGCCCACCTCTAATGGACACTTAGCTTTATTAAATTAATTACAATCTGTGGTTGTTGCTAATACAGCAAGTCTAGCCACACTTGCCGCGAGGCTGCTGGTTGTCAAAAAATGTCACTGTCAATGCAATGTAACTTGTGACAGTTATTAATAAAATTTGATCAGAGTCGAACACGGAGAAAAATATTTTGCCGAAACACACCAAAAGAATTCTTGTAAAAATGCATTAAATTAATAGTTCATAAAGGTTATTGTAATTAAAAATTTATCTACTAAATAAAATGGTTTTATCGAAAAGTATTTTTAAATGCTGCTCAAAAGTTCTCTTTTCGAAACAAGGATTTTTCAAGTAAGTACCATAGTCATTTATGGTTCTTCATTGCTTAAATGAGTAAATTTAGGCTCTCTTGGCATTTTTTGTTTAATTACTAACATCTTAATTTTTTAATATTAATTTCTTTACACTTCCTGTAGTTTTCAGGGTCATTACGTAAATAGACATAAGGGCGAAATTGGATGTCAATGTCATGGCACTGAGCACCAGAAACGAACCATCTTTAGTTTTCCTATAAGTGCTCGAACTCGTGAATACCGAGGGCGTCAACTTGTTGGGTGAGTAGTTACTAGTTCCTCTATGAAAATAAATTTACTAGCCATAAATTACAACAGGTGGTTAAATTTAATAGTTTGCGTGTAAAAACAATACAGCATTTAATTTCTTTCTTTCACATTCTTAATGCTTCAAGAAAAGTATTTGCATAATCAAACCTTCATTTACAATTATTCACAGTTCAATGACTGAACATTATTTGCATAATTATTATAAGTGGAATGCCTGAAACAGCATATACTCGGTTAAATTTTAGTCGTTTTAATCCCCTTAAGGGGTCATTGTACACATTATAACGAGCAACTTTTACTATGGGAACGAACGTGAAATCGCGAAAAAAAAATCAGCTGTGCAGTACATTTTGACGAGTTAGGATAACATAAATGTACTGAAAATCTGATTATTTTTTTGCGATTTCAGGTTCGGTCCCATAGTAAAAGTTGCTCGTTATAATGTGTACAATGACCCCTTAAGGGGATTAAAACGACTAAAATTTAACCGAGTATATTATGTGATCATTTTCATGGCTAATTCAAGACTTTGAAGCTTTGAAAAATAATCCTGAGTCATTTATATCATTCTGTTTTATATATTTTCAGGCACACTATGGAACAAATGTTTGATGTTGTGTCAGATGTAGATAACTACTACAATTTCCTCCCATGGTGTAAGAAATCTATAGTATTACAAAGAACTCCTAAGAACCTTAAAGCAGATTTAATCATTGGTTTTCCACCAATAAATGAGTCCTATACCTCTAACGTGACCCTATTTAAACCTCATTTGGTGAAAGCAGAATGTGTAGATGGCAAGCTCTTCCATCACATGTTAACCCTTTGGAGATTTAGTCCAGGGCTAAAAAGGGAACAGCAGTCCTGTGTAATAGATTTTCAAATTACTTTTGAGTTCCGCTCCGCGTTTCACTCACATCTATCGAATTTATTCTTTGACCAAGTTGCTCGACAAATGGAAGGAGCTTTCATCAAAGAAGTTGGCAGACGATACGGACCAGCTACTATGAAACCTAGAAATTTGTTGGTAGATAGTGCTAGTAATAGTTGACGAAACTTAACTAGTCCCTAGTATAATTTATGTAAATGTATTTATTGTGATTATTCATGTTTGTAATTATTGTGATTGTGATTAAATGATAACATTTATGAATGTTTTTATAGGGAAGCTGAGCTTCTTATATTGTTACCAACAAAAAATTAATAAACATAAGCATTGTTTAACAGTATTTTATTTACATTTGTCCACATTGTGATATAGTTACTGGTATTTTTGGTTTATTGTTGGGTCCAGTAGGAACATTTTCTATCTTTCTCATTACAAGAAGTCCATCAATCACTCGTCCAAAGACAACATGCTTATTATCTAAAAAGTTACACTTAGCACATGTTATAAAAAACTGGCAGCCATTAGTGTCTTTACCACTGTTGGCCATTGATAGTAATCCTGGAGAGTCATGTTTTAATGCAAAATTTTCATCAGCAAATGTGCTGCCACCATAGATGCTCATAACACCAGTGCCATCACCCTGAAAATAATATTAGGTATTACAATAAGTTTTACCTGAATCTTATAAGAGTTCTTACACTCTGAAATAGGGATACAACTTTTATACCACATGAATCAAGTAGCAAGGTCTAAAAGCCCATCATCAAATAATTGGGTAATTCTAATGTGATTGATCACTAAAATAAAATTACCTAGGATGAATTTACAGTACCTAAGCCATTTATGCATTGAAATTTACTTGAGAGTAGGTATTTAATGTTTAGAACTTATCCAAGGAAAAAGGCTAGGCAGATGATGATGAACTTACCCAAGTGAAGATGTTGAAATGAATTAGACTGAAGTTGGAAGAATTGAGGGCTGAGGAATGCTCAGTACCATCAGTTGATATAAAATAATATATATTACTTACATTGACAAAGTCACCACCTTGGATCATGAAATCCTTTATAACTCTGTGGAATGTGGCTCCTTTGTATCCAAGAGGAACACCATCTCTTCTATATTCTCCTGTGCAAAATTCTCTAAAATTTTCGCTTGTTTTTGGTACGACATCGGCAAACAATTCAAAAATCATTCGCCCTATTTCCTGAAACAGAAAATTGGGAAAAATGTTGCATTATTTATCTTAGTACATATTCATAGAGCTAAAGCACAAAAGCAATAAAACTTACTGTTGTCCCAACAGTTATATCAAAAAATACAACAGGATTGTTTGGATTCCGAAGTTGAGACTGAATTTGATTCCAAGTTGGCATTTTATGAGATTACTACAATTAATTATGATGAAAAAATTCACATTCGTTTCTAATAATTCACTGATTTTAAAGAGGTTTTAGAAATAGCTCAGTCAGGGTTTATGAAAAGGTAAATAAACTAAGATTGGATTGGCGGTACAGTTCATTCATAACCTAACTAAATTAAACGTCACACTGACTTTTGACCGTCGTTCTATAATCTATTCTATTTTTTATCTATGGCAAAAAGCCGATGTCGACCATTCAACCAATGATGTCTAGTGAATAAAGAAAAGCAAGTGTGTACTGAAGGGAAAAAGAAAAAAAATCTGATCCTCGTTAGTGTCTCTCTTCTCAAGAGTTCTCAAGTCTTCTCCCAGTGACGGAACTGTTGTCAAAGTCAACAAACAAGTAATTTTAAAATTTATCGGCAAAGACAGGCAACTGCAGCCATTTCGTCATTTCTCCAATGAAACAACGCGATCAGCACATCGAAACCTCGTTAAAGACCTGTCAGTTGCCTCTGAATTTCTTTTAGCCTTAGTTATGTAACATAATAATTATAGTACATACTAATTCTAGTTTATTAGGAAGACAGCACAGAATATAAATTTTAGTAAGTTTAATAAATTGACAAGACTACTGACATGACATCTGACATTGCATTGACAGTATTTCATTCAAATAATTCTAATTTTAATCAGTGGGTGGTACATTTTTGTTTTGGTTATTTTGATTAATATCATTCAATTGTTTTTGTGAATGGAGCTAACTAAACCGCCCCTAAGGCTACCCACTGACCAAAATGATTTTATAAATGTTGTGAAGCGGTGACCGGTGACTTAATTGAGAATGAATTGCCCATGTAGCAATAGCTTCATGAAGAGTTCTGACATTGAAGACTTGAAGCAAAATAACCTATAGTCTGGAGGTAATATTTCTTTCTGAACTTAATTTTTCGTAGTTACAAAGAAGTCGTTATAATGGAAGAGAACGAAGAACTTACGGTTGATTACTACAAGGTTTTAGAGTGTGATAGAACTGCGACTAGTGATGAAATAAAGAATAATTACAGACGTCTCGTACTCTCTTCACACCCTGACAAGGAAAGTCAAAACGAAGACGCTTTTCTTCGTATACAAAAGGCTTGGTCGGTTCTGAAGGATCCTCAGACTAGGAAGCAGTATGACGCGATGCTTTCTTGTTATGAACATAATGAGTGTCTCCTGTATGACACCATTTGTTTAACAGACATGGAACAGAACAGTGAAGGATATTATACCTATCCATGTAGGTGTGGTGGTACTTATGTATGTGAAATTAGTGATGAGATTTTCTCGAATATTGTTCTTGGTTGTAATGAGTGTTCTTTCTCCATCCAAGTTAACATCTTACGAGACACTAAACCATCCGAGGCATTATAACAACAAAACTTTTAGTGTCTTGTGTCCTCGAGCCAATTAAAAAATCAACATAAGGGTTTTGTTCTTAAGCAATAATACCTCACTATCTAATTGTATCTTGTAATTTCTTGGGACCCTGGGGTCACGAACCTTTGGAAGGTGTGTGCAAGTGCTTCAAGTTGAACAATAATAATTATATTTTTAAACTGTGTCCTCATATTTGTAATAATGCCCTATGTATTTATAATAATGTATGTATATTAATATTCATGTATATGCATGCATGTATTGTGTAATATATTATGTAAGTATAACATTATGATTATAACATTACTGTCCGGGATTTTTAGTATGTTTTATTGAGTAAACCTTTTGTACCCTTAATTGTAAGCTCAATAGCCATTTGTTTATCATGAATGTAAAACTGAAAACTATGATTTTACAGAACTATGATTGGATGGACTACTCAGAAGCATACCATAATAATGAAATCCTTTTCCTGCTAACCAAATTTTGGCTATGGAGCCCAAGCTAATCCCAAGGGAAATTAGCCAAGTATGCAGGAGATTTTATAGTGCGTAAGTGCGTGCTAAAACTCAGGTGTGCTCTCTTTTTCTTTACTCTAATAGTCCACTGGGACTGCAATCCTAGACAAGACACATGCTGTCCAAGGCTCTGGTTGTCACTCTACCATATTTAAAACTCCGGGCTGCTGCTGAGAAATTCATAATGGAAAAATCCAATTACACTGCCCAATCTAGGAATCAAACCTACGGGCCTGTCAGGGTGATATCGCAGGGTGTAGAGTTTAAGGTGTAAAACTTGTTTATAATAGGTACTAAATATGGGTGGGGAAAAAGCTACTACATCATATTTTTTAGGTAAAACTTTGTTATGAAACATTCCATATTTTACAATCAATTCAGCGTGTTCTCTCACGGCCTTCGTTCGTCGGAAAAGACATTGGTACACCTTGGTAAAATTCTTTAACATAATGTTGTGTTTAAATATTGATATCCAAACGTCTGCGACGTTTCACCAGCTAAATTAATTTGCCCCAAATAATCCCTCTTTCCTCTGATTCCTCTATGCCAGGATTTAATAAAACTATCAAAGTTATAACCCATTCATTGCCAGCCGGTAAGTGCCAATTTTGTGAAACATCACTGGAAGCTGTAGGAAAAAATGAAGATGTGACCTCGTCTTTGCTTCGCCACAATGGCCACCCATAGGTACTAAGTCCCTATATACTGTAATCAGCTGTAGTGTTTGTAATGGTGACTGTGCCAAAATGAGTCACAGGCACTCGTACAGTCTTTATTCTATTTATATGCGGCCTATTTGTGCTATTGAGTCTCTTGGAATGAAATGATGGAATCCAGTATTTTAATAATGCCATTTATTTCGTGGTTAGAGCTAGGCTAGTACATAAATACAAGTTTTGACGGAGTACAATGATTTATATTAAGGTTAACTCATAAAAAATGACTAAAATAAATCTACATCTAAAATAAAATTTTGTACAGGTTCAAGTAATAACATTACTTAGTTTGGAAAATATTTCATGCGGAAATGAATTGGTACATGACATACTAGGTAGCGACATTTTCGAGAGAATTCATTTAAATATTTTATACATTAGAGAAGATCTAAGCTATCACATAATGTGAAATATAATTTCGTAATATTTTGCTTTTTACAAATACTTCATTGGCAAGATACTAATTTAAAATAAAATAGGACATAAATTCATTGTAACATCTATAGAGAGTGAAGGGATAGAGAGATAATAAAATATTACCAGAGTTAGATAAGCAATTTGCCATACTACTAGAATAGCAAACAGTCCTATTTAAC
The DNA here is from genome assembly GCA_951799385.1 of Hyppa rectilinea. NCBI lineage: Eukaryota > Metazoa > Arthropoda > Insecta > Lepidoptera > Noctuidae > Hyppa > Hyppa rectilinea. The sequence continues at coordinate 7,742,356 of OX637308.1, read as the reverse complement.
CATATCACCACCTCGTGCGATGTTCTTGAAACATGGCAGGGTAGTAATAACTTCTCATTTATCAGCAGTATAAAATAATTCACAAGCACTCATTGAGATTACGATCTTATTAGATTACCAATAGCAATGTGTTGACACACACATTGAATCTTTAAATTATAGCCATACACAAAATATATACACATTGTGCACATGTTTGTACTTTAAAATTAGATTCACATAAATATGTAATTAAAGTCCAATATTGCAGTCACCGATCATACACACTCTGCAGTACGTTCGCTTGTATTCAACAACCGTAACACCAATAACAATCAGCACAGTCTCACTTTGTTCACGCATCTGTCCATGAAATTTCTTTTTCTCTTCGTTTGTGTGGCAGCTTCTAAAGGCGTGGGCAAAGGTAGTCGTGTGTGCATTTGTTCCTCGGCTTCTAAAATGCCTTCGCAGCTACGGCATCTACGTGAAGTTTTCTCTATTTCATGACAGTCTATGTTGTCACTACTCTCAGATAACATTTCTGGTAGACTATAAAGTGATTTCTCAGGAGATGTGTTCTTAGAAGTATTACAACTAGTAGGTAATTGTTCGCAGCTTTGTGAGGAGGCTAAAAAAGATTTTCCCAAGGAGGATTGGCGATTTCTTCGTGGTCTGAAAATAAAAGCAAATATTTCAATTCTGTGTTGCTGTGAATTCGAAAGTTGTAGATGGCGAAGCTTTCTCTAAGTTTGTTATTCCGTGTACATAATATGTTAAAGGACTTGCATGTCATCTAAATGGACCCAAGAACACTTCGGTAGACTTCTTCCACAGACTTCTCAGCATTTTATAAAGATAAATTATTAGTATTTAATTTTATAAATTTAGACTTCGCATTATCTTATTTAGGTACTTTAATGTTTGGTCAGTATGTAACATACCTAACAGGCGGCAGTGTGTGTATGGGCGGCTCTAGTCAATCTGCTTTATCACTTCCTCTACTCTCGCAAGAGGCCATACGTTGATAGTTCGGAGGTCCTCGGCCAATGGTGGCAGTTCCGGGCGTTTGTGTGTCCCCACGGCCTCTCAGTTGTCCGTCAAGTCGATTAGCGAGATTTGATTTTCCTCGGAGGAAGCTGGAAAATTATGATTGTTTCGTAAGAATTGGGAAAGTACGGTTTTGCTTTGATATTGCATATTTTGGATGGAGGAATAATATTATCGTCACGATTTTGGTATAAAGGGTATATAAAAAAAAACTATAGGTAATACCTTTCCAGCTTATCAACACATGCATCCTGATAATCGTGTATCCATCTAACACCATTGAAGTGGCAGACTGCACGCATATCCTCAGGAAGCTCTTCAGCTTTCGGCCATTCAAAGTTGTCGATAATTGGTACAATATTGCACTGTGATTGCAACGCTGCCACTATCTCCTGTAAAACACAAATATTGATTAAAACCTTTATATTAATTTTGGTACACTATGCACTTAAAAAATATGTCTGTCAATCAAAAAGTGTTGATTACCATTACAAGTAGGTACTTTAAAAAGTAAAACAATAGAATTACAAATAGACTATTATTGATTGAGTATCTAAAATAAGGCTGAGGTTAGTACTTACTCTATGGACCCAGTCTTTTCTATCAGTATCTTTTTTACATCTGTCGAGGGCATTTGGCGTAAGAACCAGCAAAAAGTGTTTTGCCTGCCGTATACTTTGCAGTAGATTGTTGTCGAACTTCCCAGCCTCTAGCCGTTCTACATCTATAAACACTGTAAATCCTCGTAGCTGAAGATGGACTTTGAGCAAACTAGCCAGTTGCGATCCATTAGATCTCCGGTAACTAACGAAAACATCCAGGTTCTTCTCCATGTTTTCTTCACCCTTGCTTAGCAAACTGCACTCGTATGCTGAAAACATAATTATCATTTATTTTAAAAACCCATTCTAAATAACGTATTTATTAGTGTTGTGGCTGTTTCTATAATGTTCCATGTAAACTGGCTTATCTGGTTAGCAATAAATGAGAAATTTGAACGAAATCTACTTGTTGTTGCTGCTCAAATCAATGATTGCGTTACTCGGGTAGAAAAGTGGATATCTGAATTAAGCATTTGACGTCGTACGATATAACTGGTTGAATATAAAAAAAGATAAAATGTACATACCTCTAATAGCATTTAAAATTCTTAACCTATGTATACTATTCACAATTCGACATTCATTCTCTAGTTGCTCATCACTTAGTCCTCGAATAGATTCCTTGTCAACGCCAGCATTTAACATTGAATACGTATAAATAGTGTATTCGGGTCCTATACATTGCAAAAAGTCGTTTAGACTACTTGTGTCTCGAGAAGTGTAATCTGCCATTTTCTTTAGTTGCTGGAGTTCTCTAGTGAATCTGAAATAAATTTATCATAGTTAAATTTAGACACGTTTTCTAGATGTTTTTTAGCATTAAAGTGGTAACTGGTATTTTTGTAAAATAAATACCTTTTACGTTTGATTCCATTTTGCAAACCAATATCTTCCTTGAGATTTTCTTCACTTATTTGTAGTAACAAATCTCCATCAACTCTACTGTCGTAAAAGTTTGTCGCATATTCTGTGAAACCTATCTGCTTTACCCATTCTCGAACATCTTCAATGGACCAAAGAGGAACTTGCTGCGATAATTTATGTGGTACATCTTCACCTATCAGTCGCAAAGCTTGTGCAGCGTATTTAGATGCAACAGCATTCGGACAACTAGCCACCTTTTTCAACGATTCTATTGCACCAATCTCTCTAAATATTTCTGTGTTTCCCTGTTGTTTCTTGATGCCAGCCTCCATGCAAAAATGGAAGGCTGCTAGATTTCTTGCTTCTTCTCGTTTCGAACTCAACACCGGTACTAACCTTTTCAGCCAGTTCTTGCTTTGCCCGTGGGCGTGGGCGAGATTTGATCGGGCGAATTCAGATGGGTTGTGGGAAGTTACAAACGGTTCTACTAAATCTAAGGTGCCAGATTTAAGGACAGCGGCTTCTATTTCTTTATTCGCAACTAAAACGGCGATAGCTAAGCAAGCGTAGTACTTAATGTTATCATCATTATGGAAAGCTAAAGGGAATAGCCACATCGGTACTTTTCTCTTAATCATTGCTTCCTGGTTTTCGGCTCCACCATACAAAGATAGATTAGCGAGTGCTGTTGCGCAATGCCTGAGTGTTTCCACATCATTTTTTCTACACTCGAACAAGACTGCGTCTAAACCTCCTAATTTAATTACATCGCCACACGTGCTTTCACTGTGTTTGAATAGGTGTTCCAATATTCCTGTACCTATTCTTGAATGATCTACTGAATTTGCGTGTTTTGTACAAGAGCAAGCGACGTTGACAACTTTTTCAAGCCCATTTTCTACTACATGAGCTCTATTTTCAGTCGTAAGACATTGTTCAAGTAGTTTTGCTGAAGAGAATTGTAATTCAGGATTATTATACTCCAAACAATTACCCATTAGTATGTCAAGTCCTCCGGATTCTCTTAGTGTGTTACACAGGGAATATCCCAGTTCATGACCGTAAGTTGGCACCGCCCACGCTCTTCGTAACATTTCATTCAGTTTGTTGAAATGCATTGATGCATTTTTCATATCCATTTGGTTATTCTTGATAGATGTAATAAACGCGTTCATTCTAGATGAATATTTTTGGATCGCCATTTCGACATCTTTTTGGTTAGAATTTGCATTTAGCTTATCCAAATCTTCAAAAGTTAGGTTTGTAAGATCTTCATCTCCCGGTTTAATTGTTCCATTTAATAATTGGCTCATCTGAAAGATCAAATTAATGTTATTTTAATATTTGTTTTTATTTAGTTACTTAAAACCATGATTCTATTTATTGAATTGGGCTAATAGTCATGCTCATCGATCATTTTATTAACAGCGCTAGTAAGGGTTACGTGAATAATAGAACACTTGATTATTAATTAATTGCAGGCGGATAACCTTTAAAAAAGAAACTCTGCTTATGTGCTTTCGCTTATGTCCAGCATCAAAACATGTTTTCATTAGAATTATATAAGTACTCTTAATAACAGATAAGAAGTGTATCCAGTTGAAGATAGCATGTATTGTAGATGTATTATGAATTCATTTATATAAGCATAATATGAATAAAATAGTAATATACCTGAGAGGAAGTGTGAAGTGTGGATTTGGTTGACAAGTTTTTGCTAGAAATCGTCATATTAGAGTGAGCAACGCTGGAATGCTCCTTGTGACTAAACATCCCGCTTGAGGTAACTGTTTGTCGAGCTTGTGCTGAAGCCATCGCCATTTTCTCGGCGCTGAAGGCCTCTGTCTGTAGTCTCGAGCTCGAAGTTGTCATGTTATTTGCTTCCTGTGCTGTCACTTCACCCGCTTTCAATGATCTTTGCTCCTGGAATACACATTTGAACGTTATTTTATGTGAAAATCTATACTTATCACTAGCACTAGTTTTGATAGGGTTTAATTAATGACGAGAAATAAATAAGTTTTGATTTCACGTTTGAGAAGACACTAGTGTTATCACTGAAATCCCAACAAACTTGTATAAACAAAACATGATTCACAAAGTAAATATTTGATAGTTACGGCAATAGCGATACGCAATTTGGGTCTTGATCGTCGTTTTGAAGACATAATTATTATAATATTGAGAATAAAATTACGACACGTTCGCCCCGGAATATGAAAACTACTTTTATACTGGACAGCGGTCCACGTCACTGCTCGGATTGTACGTACTAATAATTCCTATTGGATATAGGCCAAGCGTATGAAATTCGTGCGTTTTCTATGAGTTTTGAAGTTTGTGTACACACGTCACGTGTTTTGAAGGTCGTTTGAGAAAATTTCCGAGGAAATGTACTCTCACCAAAGGATTTTGTGGCTGCGGATGAAAGCGGGCTAGGACGCCGCGGTGTACCGGCCACGGGGCGGACCCCCCTCCCGCAGACATTCTGATTCTATATTTAAAACCGTCTATTCGAGTACTCGTGCGCGCACGCGCAATAATTGACTTCCGCGTGTGCTCGCGCGCACGACGTTCAGGCACTGACTGAGAAAAGCGTGGTTCAGTTATTGCCGCGATAAGCGCCTGCAGATAAATGAGCTCACCGCTCCAGGCGATCCTCCGCGTCGCAGTATCCTGCCAGTCCATGCGATAATTCGTGCAGCCATGGTACGCGACAAAACTATCGCGTAATTTTAAAAAAGATTCACATGTTGGATGTTATCGAAGCAAGGAATCCCGCTATACTGCGCGCTTCGCCGTGGTGAAGGCGGTTCTCTGTGATATCGATCGGTCGCATTCACGCGAGGTCACGTCCTTCGACGCGCCTTTTCGGCTCCGCAGACGATATTCCTAGACGGCCAAATGTAGTAGACGTCTGACCTGGCTATGTTTTGGAAACCATCTTTATATGGTTGGTTTAGTTGTCATACTTTTAATTTTTAACTATATTTGCAGTTTAAAAATTATACGATGATGGGTTGTAATATTGCTGATGTTTCACACATATATAGGTTTTTTGAAAATAGTTCACTTACTTGAAGTGATGCTGCGTTTTGTTCTGCAGTTAGACCCTCGGCCTGCAGCAATCGATGTGATGCACTCGCCGCACTGCGTTCCGCATATTGCATATCACCATGTTGTAGTCGACGCATTTTTGTACTGTTGGATGCAGACCTGGATGCACTATATCCATCAGCGACGACTCGAGTTGAACTAGCAGAAGTCATACGCGCTGCACTGTACTTTAGTTCATTCGCTGCACTTGATCCAACAACAGCACTATTACCAGAGAGTAGAGATGGTTTCTCTGTTATAGGAGGTGGCGTATCAGATTCCGGAAAAGTTACTAGAGGGCCTTCACTGGAGAGCTCACCCATGTCACTGATATCGCCCATGTCATCCATTTCACTGAGATCTCGAATGACGGGCAAATTCCGATCGCCTAAGTCATCCTGATCCACAATGTTCTCCATTGAGCTTCTTAATCTGGAAATAGGATGATAATTTAAAATAATATGGTACTGCAGTCAAAACAATATTTTATTCACTTATTATGGCCAGTGTCCGCGGTGCGAGAGCACAAAAAGGGTTGCGCGGAAACTGTAGTGTTGCTATTGTTTGTCGGCGTGGTACTGAAAACATAGAGTAGAGAAACAGCGGGTGGGAATTGGACGAGAGCCAAGGTCGCTCAGGTGAGCTCGCTCGTACAGGTTCGTGGGTAATGGCAAAAGTATCTTTAATGTTCTCAGGAAACCGTCTGTGTTAACACCTATTGACCGAACATGAAACAAATATTGGCACGTTATGGGTTTTCTTATGTAAGTAACAGTGTAAAAATAATTCCTTCTAAATATTATTTTAATGCAAGCTGACTAACCTTTGGCCAAAATTTTTCGCTGCGGTGTTACTTAGCGTCTTCATCTCAGAAATAGAGCTTTTGAGTTCAGTAAGGTCGGACTTCATAGAGCTCGCTTTCCTTTCAGTGTTGGCCATGTGCGCGAGTCGTTGCGATGAACTTTGCAACCTTTGGCTCGATGAGGCGCTGCTTGAAGTCGTACTTGACACCATCTGTAAAAATAATACATTTATGATTGAGAAAATGGTCTTCGGGCACCGGCTAGTGATGTATATTCTAAAGTACTAAATATCAACCTTCTATTCAAGAATTACAATGCCGTGGTGATTCAGATATGCAATTGTGAAAATGTAAGGAGGCACAGTGTTGCGTATTGTTCCTTACGACTCGTTATCTAGACTTGGACTGCAGAGGAGTTTAGTGCCAATGCTAGAGGAGATTGTTAGTTTGGGCGTCACACGTCTTGGCGCACCTACACGAACGAAGTAAATAAAGCCAGGGCTATACAAAATAGAAATACAGAAATAACAGGGGCATTCTAAAATTAGCACACGTATGAAAAATCGGCTCATCATCCATTGATATGATATTGATATTGTTGCGTGTCCTACATTCTATAGGGTACTCATACTACCCGTAATTGGTAATATTTTGATAGGTATTATTTGATTTACTACATAAAATTGATGATAGCGAAGCCTAGAAAGTACTATAAAAAGCTTACAAATCGTTGTCTATAAACTAAGAGTCGGCTTATTATAGTACCATATTTTGGCATTGAATACTGTGATTGAGAAGCGAAAAAATGATTCAGCGCGTGTGGGCGGCGGGATGCAAAAGTGATGCCCTTGAACCTCGAGCGTATTTGATACTCCGAATGTTGTAGACCCGTTAGCGACTTTTGTCTTTAATTGCGTGGGGGGAGATCGTGTTAATTCACTTGCGATTACAGAAGATATTTGTGTATTCTTTTCATGATTAAGTAAAGTTTTGGCAAGGCATCGTTGATAATTTTTTAGTAATCCGTGATAAAATCTTCTTAAGAAAACACCTACGGTTGCACTCTTCTATCACCGGTAATTTAACTACCTCTAAAATGCATTCGGCCAGGTTTTCACTGTTACTGGTATTTATATAGCTTCAGGTGTGCTAAAAGTTAATAAGAGGCCTCACAATTCAGTGAATAGTTGCTTACTAGAATCTACAAGGTAAGATAGATAAGTTTCAATGAGTTACGAACTAGTGTCGAATTCTTGAAAAGTCACTGAGTTACAAATTTGACGTGTATGTATACTTATTTGTGACGTTAGTGGCATAGAGCTGATATACTATGACAGGAGGCCCTTAGGGCGCTTTGTAAAACATCGTAGCATGTCGTCCTACGTTACACCATGTCACTATGCTCTTTGGCACTGAGCCAGTTACAGTTCATGTACACTCGCAGCTGATATCCGATCATACTGTAGTTTTGTCGGTTTTTCTTTGATTCGTTTGTTACGCTCCGAAATGTCAGCCATTCTGATCGTTGTCTATATCTGTGTTAGGACTAAATTAACTTTACCATGTTCAAGCGTAAAGTATCCTAATCAAACCATTTATTTTATTTCTGCTAATTCCGAAACAAAGGCATTCTAAATTTGTACAGCTTCGAAATAATTATGCATTCTGACGACCTCGTCGTCATTAGTACCGATGCCGACAATAGATACATCTCGCGGGCAAAGCGGAGTCGCATTTGCGTTAAAATTTTATTTTTCCCGTAACTCGCGTTGGGCGAATTCAAAATAAACATACACTGTTTTATAAACCGAGGCCGGGGCTAATATAACTCACTATCTATATTTAAACCTGAAATTGTGTTCAGAATAATTGATACCATAAAATAATTGTTATTTTTTGGATGGAAATATAAATAAATTTTGTTCATGGGGTCAGCCACTAACTAACAGCAGTGTTATTTTAAAATAACTTCAGTCTGAGAAAGAGATAAACGTATTTTCTTTCTTTCTCACATACAGCAGAGAAGCTATACAAGAGTTTATAGCATCATCTGTTGCCCAATGTAAAGCTATATTAAATTATTACTTCTATAAGAGGTGGTGGATGTTACTTCTATAAGAGACGGCTTAAAAGTGTTATAGCTTTATCTGCTTCCCAACGTTATTTTTCTAGATCAAAATGAGTGGCTGGTGGTAGAGCAATTCATCTTAACCGAATTTTATCTTCCCTTCCTAAATCCCCCAATATGTAATCAAGTACATAGGTAAGTTTATCTTAAGCATCTTGTACATCGCGCTTGTTTTAATCTCCTTCCTTTTACTTGATCTGTTTTATTCTGTCAACAATTATTCATAATTGGTATGTCCTCATGATTATGTATTTAAATCTTCTTCACGGGGATATGAATCATAGATTTTTGAACTACCTGTTAAGATTGTGTGTTGTTTGTGAATGAAAAAGAAATTGGCTTGTGATGTGAAAATCCTTAACAGCTTTACCGTAATGTAAGTCAAAGGTTCACGTTATCTCTACAGAAATAGAGTAGGCAACTCCAACCGCAAGTGATAATGCGAAATCATTATCTCGAACGAATAGAACAATAAGCAGTTATTATTGTTTACACCGTCATTTAGCATTTTATTAAATACCTAGTACCTAATCCTAATATAATTAAGATTATGGGACGTCACTGTAATATTTAATTATTAGGGTTTACCTCAAAAGGAAAAAACGCAATCCTTATAGGATCACTTCGTTATCCCTCTCTCTGTCTGCCTATCAGTCTGTCAGGAACCTATTTTTCAGCAACGCGTGGTGTTATCAAATACGTAGGCCTACGGTACCTTAGAGCTCTTAAAAAAAAACTTCTAAGTCAAACGAATAAAAAAATACGGCCATTTATGCAACATAATTTGATACTTCTCTACTTCCTGTTGACCTACCTATAATCATGAAATTTGGCAGCAAGCTTCGTCTCACAGAGTAAAAGAAAAAGCCAAGAACTTTGTAGTTTTATCAGTTAACATAAAAAACAAACGATTACATCTAACTGCGAACTCTTTCATTGTATGTAGACACACAGTTGACAGGTTTTTTCATAGCATTAAGCAATTTTATATCCTAAAAAACAGAATCAATCGGTGTAATCGGTAATCATGTTGTATCAATCGGCTAACATCCGCTCCCGTTATAGAGCCTGGCTTCCTAATGAACGTTTCTGCTAATCGCTTGGTATCAATGTCACCTTCACAATTTCGACTGTTCATCCGTTGCACTGTCTGCAATTGCTACTAACATATCTCACAACGATGATTTTGGTTATGGACCCCTTCTTCTGCCATTTGCATGCATATTAATTATAGCACACAAAATTATGTATGTTCAATAGATTTTAATGTCTTTTTTTGTATTAAATCAAAACATCAAAATCGAGCCTATATCTAAATTTTCATAGAATTTTGGTTCATGGTCATCTAAAATAGAATAGTATGCATATCACTGCATACCTAGTATAAAGCAAAGTCGATTCCAGCGTCCTAATGTCTGTATGTATTTATGCTTAGATCTTTAAAACTACTCAATGAATTTGATGCAGATGATTTTTTTTATAGATAGAGTGATTCAAGAGGAAGGTTTATATGTATAATAACATGCAATTTTCGTCATGCAAAGCGGGCGAAGCCGCGGGCAGAAGCTAGTTGTTTATAAAGGACCACAAATCATTTTTTTTTAATTAAAAAAGTATCTTTACGAAATCTTTTTTAAAATGTATTAAACTAACCTGTTGTGTCGAAGAGCTAGTGACCTGGGTGTTAAGACTCTGGTTTTGTCGAGACATGAGATTGCCTTTCTTCATGTTTTCCATAACGGAAGCCAAGTCCTTGGCGCTGCCGTTTTGTTTTATACTGTTGCTCCCATCGAGCGTAAACTCTGGTATCTGTAACAAAGAAAACTTTGGTTAATATTTTGAATAAAGTTCCGTTGAATGTATAGAGTGTAAGACATTAGGTACTACCTAATGTCTTACATGTGTTATTAACGGTAAAGCAGTATCGTATGAATATTTTTTAAAGTTAGAAAATATTTTTTTTGTGTTCAGCAATTCGTCATCCTTCCAATACATCAGGAACATGAAGTTCATGTTGATTCTTTTAATGCCCGTTGCAAAAGGTGCAGGTTTAGTGTGCCTAATGATTACAGATTGTTATTACCATCGTAGGCCAACTTTATTGTTGTTCTTGGAACAGTAACTACAGCGAATTCAGCACAAGGACACATCTACTGCAGTTATTTAACCCGTTGAATAAGGTCAAAGGACTCATTGACGGTGTAATGTAATATCAATGCGTGAGTCATCGGATTGTCCGGTAAGAGGGCAACGCTATTAATCAGAAACTCAGCTCACGAGTCTGATTGTCGAACGCAAAGACATGCTCGACGCATATTGATAGGGCCGCCTACGATACATCCGTGCCGTAGATTGTTTGGTTATGCCTACGATGTCAAAATATGTCAGTCAACAATTTGTACTCAACAATGGATATCTGATTAAGAGATGTTCAATACCCTTATATAGATTAATTATTCAAAAGTTTTCAAGCATCATCATTAATACTGTAGATCTGATTTTGGTTGTGCCTTCATAACGCAGGTATCCTAAGATTGTGTAACATAAGAATTATTAGAATTGTAACGTCATCTGCCATTTATAAACGCTATTCTAATTTATCATTCGCATAAACACAAGATTTAAATAATGATAACGTTGTTGATTGGCTGTGTGACACCGCGATGATTAACCTATCATCCGGAGAAACTGTTCGAGATTCGCATCGGATGACGCGCGCTGACGCGGACAGTGCTGATGTCATGGCCACGCCGGCCGGCGCGGCGTCATCATAACGACTCACAGCTACTTGTTATTTACAATACCAACCCATTAAATGCTCTGTCGAAATTTGGATTATTTAATAATTAGTAAGGTAAACTTTCAAGAACAAAATCAGTAAGCTTTAGTTATCATTATGTTCTTTTAAGATAGCTGAAAACATACTTTTATAATATGTGTAAATTGATGTCTGAAAATAAATTCATAACTAAGAGTAAAAACATATTTGCAACTTTTTTCATCTAAATTATGTCATAGTTATTACGTATTCTCATTGATTATGTGCGTAAGTGCCGCTTGCTCCGGGCGTCTCGATGAGTAATGTCGATGCAAAAAAGAGGCAATTCAACTAAAGTATACACAACAGGTCAATCGTGGTCCACGGATGACTCATTTTTCGCAGAAATGTCGTCACAGTTCCAGAGATACATAATTTAACGTTTCTCTATGTGCGAATCTGTTACGCAATTAGATCACTGATTTGAAGTGTCAATTTAGTGTCACAGAACATGATTCAAGCAACACATTGTTATTGAACTACTAAGTGCAAACGTATAAATTAATTTTTATGAGTGTTGATAACGATAACGATTAGGTGATTACGAAAACTTGGATGCAATGCAGAGCTTTCACGATTGGTGAATAGATTAAAAGCAATCCATATTGTACTTATCTCAAAGTAAACAACTTGTTTATACTTGTACCAAATTGTTTAAAGAAGGAATTATGACAACATGCTTACCCATATACATAATTAGGTAATCCGTATTTTTGGTAGCCCTTATTGTGGCTGGTAAAGTTTTGTAGGTAGTAATTACATGAGGCTGATCAAAAAGAATCCAGCCCGGTGGCATATAAAAATCTTATAAATGTACTGAAAATACTGTCCATTATTATTGACAGTGTAATAGTAGGTGACACTAGAAGGAATTGGACGTGCTGAGGTGGTTGACATTCTACGGTTATTCGCATATATTTCAATTAGATTTATGTTTTGGCTTTCATCAGGCTGAACTTTTTAACCACCTACATAGGTAGGGTCGGCTTCCAGTCTAACCCAATGAATATTTTGAACCTCATACACGTATTTATTGATTGAATACTCATACGTAAACAAGAATTTCTTTCCTTACGCGGAACATGCATAGTCGCTATCATAGTCTCGTAGTTTATGTAGATGACGTTCTCATAGCATTTGAGAGTTTTTTTTTTTTTTACTTTGACGTTTTGAACCCCTCATATGTCGTATGGTTTATAAGAAAAAATCTCTCAAAATGACAATAAATATAACCGTATAAATCGTTGACCTCTTATAAGAAAACGGCTTCTAATACACGAACATGTAAAGGGTTAGTAGTTATTTGGTAGGATAGCTACTTTCCCGTAGTAATCTCTTGATCCCAACCAATCTCTTGATATGCTGATTCCTGATATAGTATCTTTTAATTACCTAATGTTAAAATGTTTTTAACGTACAGTTTTGATTTGATTTTTCAAAAGGTCAATTTCAATTAAGACTGTGTATTATTATTTGTTTTGGCATATTTTTCTGCGGTAGCAAATTAATAGCGACACAACTTTGTATATTATTAAAGAAAAGTTTTTTTTCGTCATTCGAGAGTCCCAAAGAGTCAGAATAGTAACTGAATATAGATTTGGCTTCACTTTGAAAATTGCCTATACACTGTTAACTAACATGGCACTCTAATTATTATATTATCTTCAAAAATGTCGAAAGGTTAACCATACAAAACGAGAATTTTGCGGTCGCAATGATTTAAGTTAGAAGGTTGATTGCAAACTAGAGCTATGTAAGTTGAGTTTATTTTACAGCTTGGACCTTTACATTTCATGTTTAATTCATTTAGTTTGACCACACATCTAAAATACTTCTACCAAGAAGCTCTTAAAATATGTTAATTTGAACTACCGCTCAACTTGACGTTTTGGAATATAAAGCACTGCTCATTATGTGCAAACACAATATAAACAGATTCACAGCTGTCTAAAACAAATGTATTGCACTATCCTCGTAAACATTAAAGATAAGCAAAACGCAGGGCAGTCGTGAAACAAACAAAACTCAATAGGTACACGACATAAATCGAAATTAATGTACAGGAAAATAATACTGCAATGCTTATGCACATCACGTCAGTGTACAGTGCTTACTTCTGAGAACAGCTTTCACGGTTAACTATTCTGCATTTTGAAATTGATTTTATTTTCTCGCCACACTCCCGCTGCGTAGTACTTCGAAATTGCATCTTATGGCTTGTTGTATTGACGTCAAGTTCCTATGCACGGTTGACCGTCCATTTATAATGCACCTAAATGCTCTGGCTAATGCCAGATGCAGCACATTGCAGTGACCGTTGCATGCCGATTAAGAAGCATTATTACCGAAGGTCAGTTTGGCATGCACAATCATTTTATATATGCGGCATGATAGGGAAAACAAGAGAGCTTTATTACATAATAAACATTATGAGTTTGCATGCAATTTGTATGCATACCTGAGCTAAATGTTAGCAGAATATAATCAGTCATCTAATTCCGATAGTGCCTTTGAAACTTAACGGTTACAGAATTTGCGAAATGCATTGTGTTTTGTACTTCGATAGTATTATAGGTTTAACAGTTTTACTAAGAAATTTAGATAGGTACAACACGTATATAATGTACTCCTTATCTCAAGTTTATCAGTTAAAAATATTAAAATCCAATGCAATTGCAACTAAGTCCACGTTAGTACCAACTAACGAGTCCAAAGATTTACTAAAACAAGACAGGTTTTGTTAGTATATTAAATGCCTACGTACCATATTCTTTAATGGCCAAGTATATATTTCATAGATATGTTTATGCATAATCAATTTACTTCTCTTAACAACCAATCAAGATTTTAATGTATTCTTCCTAATTAGAAGTAATTTATATGCAGTTTTCTTAAAGCGCAAAGAAATACTTGTAAGTGTACAAGTATTTTAGCGAAACACTGTCAGTACAAACTAAGTGCATACCTACTTTGGTCATGGATTTGTTGTATCCGCTGATAGCCGTACAATGGTCCCAGTTTTAACAGAATACGAGTAGATCATAATGGCTTTACCTTGTACTGCGCCAACAATTAACACTTTAATAAAGTTGACTTAAATGTTTGAGAGTTAGATTCACATAATGGTAGAACCAAAACGAGATAAAGTTTGTTTTTATTAACGGAGAGCACTGTCGATCACTTATCGTCATCACAGTCGCGTGTCGTGTGTATGAACTGAATACGACCGTACGTGTCTCTGTGGCGGCGGCTCCGGCGTGACTGCCGGCCGGCCGGCCGCAAACTTTAACTGGCGACCACAATGGGCTAATTAGAATGGGCGAGTCGAGCGAGGCGCGGGGTAGAGGGGCTCCACCCACGGACCTTTGCATCCGCCTCACGGATAACTTTGATGAGAAACTTGGAAAATATCAATGTCTTCTTCCTTAATTGCAGAAATCAAACCACAGTCTTACGCAAAACACTACACACTAACACTTCGACATGAGTGCATTGCTACCAAATGTCAAAGTTGTTCGGCGGCAAAATAAAATTGAGACGAAATATTTTAAAGGAAAATTTAATGACGAATTGCGTAGGTAAATAAACCGCTCACATGAGGAAAGCATAACTGGATAAATGAAAAAATTTTGGCAACAATAAAATTTGTAGGTTATTGTTGCATGCTGGAATCCACTGGAATGTAATTTAACACGCTGCCGAATTATAGCATACGCACAATAGATTATGTTATAAAAAAGCTCGGCAAGGGAAGGGAGACCCAGCCACTTCTGTCGTCCGCCGTAATAAGTCAACGACCTTTCAATGTCAGCGAGATACTCGCACAGCGAATCATCGGGACAGATAATTAAGCGAATATTATATATCTGATTTCCTTTCAAATACCGATTTCATCTATTTGATGATGACAGACAATAATTTATTATGGCACTGTCCATTTAAATGGAATCATTAAACTGAATCGCTATTACCTTAAATGGAGTTTAATGTCTTTCATTAAGCGATAATTTCAGTCTATCGAAATAACATCAATTATGCTCCCACGACGTACTACTTGAGTTATACTCACCTATTGCCTTAACATTAGTAACAAGTTGTATTATGCTACCTGATGATAGGATCTAAAGAACTCTATATTCTGTAATTCTTAAGGCCATAATAATAGCAACCTATTAAAATTGTTAACAACTGTACCTAAATTATTCTCTTTTATTTTTAAATTTCTTCTGACAAAGGCTTTCTGCAGAAGAATTTCCGATGCCTACACAAGTTTCTTTAAAGTAATAAACGTATGAATCATAATCCAACCAAATCATTAAGCATAATACATATACCTGTGCACGATTCGTCTCGGACCACTGCAGCAAATCAAATGTTTACTAAATTCGTGAGTAACCATGCCTTATTCATTTCTTAGGATTAGGTAGGTATTTTAAATTGCGGTTTAATCAGACTACCACAAATAATGACTTTATATTTACTCAGGATCGCGTTTGGTTGTTAATTAGCGCAATTTATAGTTCCTAGTAAAATAACTGCAATACGCACTTATAAAAAAGTAGCTCTACGCTAAATGTAGAGTAACGTCTTTATTGACAATGAATTGTAAAAGCTGAAACTAACGTTTCAGCAGTACGTTGGCTTCGAGACGGCGACAGTAGAAAATAAAGCGTCCATATTTGTCAAGTCTTATGACTTAAGTAAACTATTATTAGTTTTCACGATTCGAAGAAAATACTTATCTTGCGTACCTAATTTAACAAACAGTTTCAGAACAAAGAGAACTTGTTATAAGATTTTCATATTATTATCATAATTTTCCTGCCCTCATCTCAATTTATTGTAATATTTTCATTTAAGTATCTCTTAAAAAAATTGGCCAGGAGATTCCCATTGAAATCGATTTATTCGCTTTTAAGTTATTCCACATTTTGGGTTGTCCTCATAGAATGACTATTAGTAATTGACGATTTAATGAATATAGCGATAACTCTGAATAAATATGAGAAAACAACACCTACTTTATATGTATACTGCTTGACTCATATCAAGTATTATGCAGTTCTACGTAGAACATAACTGTTTCACAGATATATGACTAAACAGTCTGAGTAGTTTCATTCATAAATAATTTTTGTTCAGTGGTCACGGCTTAGGCACTATTTACAAGAACTTTGTTGTCAATGAAGGCGTGAAGAATTGTGTCATGTGAGATAACGTTTATTAAGATTACTTACAATATCATAATAATACCTATGACGTATTACATATGTTACACATGTTTAATTTGGAGTGGTGACGAATATTCATTCATAAAAAATGAATTTCCGTAAAAAAATATCAGCTTCGACATTCATTTGTTTGTGAATTTATTGAATTTGTGAATATTAATGATTGAGGAGCTCGTGGCTAAGTAAGTAAAAAAAATAGCCGCACGGATTGATCTTCAGGTTAAGCTACGCTTGCCGAGGTTGATCAGTTGATGGGTGACCATCTTTAGATATCGAGACTCCTCCGTGCCTCAGAAAGCACGTTAAGCCGTTGGTCCTGGCTGTCATTCGTGGATCTTTTACAGTCGTTACGGATAGTCAGAATCCCGAAAGTCTGACAGTCAGAAGAAGAAGGTAAGAACCAAGGGGTATCGTATTACCTAGTTACTGGGTTGTGGAGGTCAGATAGGCAGTCGCTCCACGTAAAATACTGGTATTCTGCTGCATCCGGTTAGACTGGAAGCCGAACCCAACGTAGTTGAGAAAAGGCTAGGCAGATTGATTTTGGGTATTAATGGTTGATTTAAAGAAAGACCAGTGGCAGTTACGAGTATCAGTTAAAGTCCATGTATATTATGTGTATTGACAAAATAACAAAAAGATTAGGCAGAGCTGTACCTATAGCAAACACTTTTTTTTTGCGCATAATGGGAGGAGAGCCTACCGAGTGAATTATAAAAATGAAAAAAGAAATTGAATGAAAATACGTTTATTGGCGAAAAATGCCGGAAAGAAAAAACATAAATTCATGGACAAGTTGGGAGGAAATGTCCGTCACATCCACGCAAAACTGTCATCGCTTAGCTTCATGCTGTGACCCTATGGGAAACTAAGCCCCAGAACTGGATTCACAATATAGAAATTGTTGTGAAGATTGGATGAAATGATACCATTTTGTTATCGTTATCGTGAAAAAGGATTCGTTAGTGCTGCTGTAAAAAACAAATAAATACAATTTCATTTGGACGGAATCAAATAAAAGTAACATACGTATAAGAAAAACCTGTTACTATTGATAAGATAATCTCTCAAGATAAATTGAAGATACAATTTTAGATTTGATGGGCAGGTAGCTAAATAGCTCCATAGCAAAATACTTCTACTGACAATTTCTACAAAAATAAATTAAGAATCAGTAGGTATAGTTATTTGAGCAGGTTTGGCCCAGTGCAGCAGTGTCAACGGCCGCGACCATAAGTAGTAGGTCGTGAGTTCAATCTCAAGCAGGCACTTCACTTAGTGTAAACTAGTTCATCAACACTGCTCTCAAAACGATGAAGGAAAACATCGTGAGGAAACGGCCTAGAACTAAAAATTCGAAGAGATGTGACTGCAAGTGTCTGCAAATGTCATGCTATCTATGGAGCTGTATGGTGAATTACGGCCCACTCGGTTTCAGGACAGTCCTGTGTCCCCTGGAAAGGGAACATTATAGGCTGATGATGTTATATGTAGTTCTTTGCTAGCCTACTGAGTCAAAATAAAAAGGGGTGGTTTCGTTGTGAGCGTTATTTAATTTCTTCCGCATTAATTATACTATTGACATAATGAAGTTCGAAGTCATTCGCTGAGTCATCAGTGGTTCACGTGGCCGCTTATCACTCTACATACACATTGTTATTACGGCACTTATGTATACTAGATGGTACCTGCGCGCGCGCCGATTACAACCACTATGACTCACAGTACATCCTGTTCGCCTTTGTGGGACTTTCACCAATATTAGCACTATTGGAATGCTTTTTGTGTATGAATACAAAACGAATCCACACAATCAGGTCAAAAAATTATAATCACAGTTTATTTATCTAAGTTAGATAATGTAACTTATTAAAAATTAAGTAATGCACTTCAGCTTTATTGGCTCTTTATCTTATCTCATCATACTATAATTGTTTAAGTACACGGAATCATATGTTTGTTTATTTATTTGCTTAGGTGTATCTACTTAATTTAGTATTCCAATGATTAGGTATGCGAACTACAAATTCCGTTGGTGATAAAATACCTATCTCCATTTAAAAGCACATATGATTCATAATGTTGTCTGGTAGGTGGGTGATGATAAAGGATAAATATTTCTACTAAGTATTTCACAAAAAAATGCTAGATGAAGTCATACAAACATTGATAATAATGTAGCGCTCAATGGCATCATCGCTTGATACCTGTTTTTGATAAGCAAAAGTACAGGAAAGTCTATATTATATTGATTTCGTTACTAACAGTAAATTGTTTTTGGGTGTTTCTCAGTAGCAGCCCGTAATCTGGATTTATGACCGGTTGATAGCAATAGATTCACCCTCTCTTACATGACACTAACATAACTACCGAGATGACGACTAATAGAGAAGTATGGAAGAAAGAGACATGTTGCGCAGACCCCAAATAAATTGGGGTAAGGGCAGGAGAATGATGATGATGATGAACTAGGTTTTGTCCGCGACTTCGTCTGCGTGGAGTTCGGTTATATCGCATGACCGGGAGATATTTTTGTGACAAAAAGTAGCCTATATCTCTTCCCGGGATGCAATCTATCTCTCTACCACATTTTATCGAAATTCGTTCAGTGGTTTAGGCGTGAAAAGGTGACAGACAGACAGAGTTACTTTCGAATTTATAATATTAATAAAGATTATATGTAAATACATGTTCTGTACGGTCCGGAATCATATTTTGAACAAGATACAACCTGACACTGGCATGTCAGTGCCAGACTGTATCTTGCAAAATAGCAAAAAACCCAAGAAAAATTGTATTTCCCGGCCTACCGTTGCGCATCCACCTTAAGACTCAGTAGGTAGTTTATTTGCATGCGTAATCTGTTATTCCGGCTGTCTTTTTCCGAGCCAAAAGCTATAGGTACCTATTCTATCTTACCTTATTTGAGGTCGGCGCAACATGCCTTCTTTCATACATGTCTATAAGCCGTCATCATTGATGCCAAACCCTTTCTAGACATATCATCTTTCATTCCATTCATCCATCGTTTCTTTGTTCTTTCTCTACTTCAAATGAAGAGAGCCTCTTTCCTCTTCGTCATAGGTGCATATGTATTTAATATCTACTATCTTATATTACATAATAATTATAAATATTGTAGTAATATTTATTATAGAAGATGGTATGTATATTCTCTAAATGTAAATATGTTTAAATTAGTGGACTGTTTCTTTTTATGCATGTATTTTGTTTTGCCTTCTACTCTTACATACCTACGTCTATCTCTACGTCTTACATATGTCTACATCTCTTTTATCTACTTTCCTATCGCATGTAATCTGGAAGAGATTTCTTTGGAAATAAGCATCACCTTTGTACGTATTTTCCTGTTCCTTTCTACATATTTATATGTTTGTGTATAAATGGCTAACTATGAAATAAAAATGAAATAAAATAAATAATTATGAAATAATATTAAAATCTAGGTATATAAAATAAAGCCACTTACGTACGCACGAAGTTAATCCCGCAGCATCGCTTATAAGATAACTTGCCGACATAAATATTTAGGCACAAACAACACTAGATTTACGGTCTGAGGTAATTATAAGCCCAGATAATTATTAAGAATAAGGAAGAATGGTCTTAGTGGAAACAACCGGATGTTGATTATATCGCATTACGACATGTGCTCATTCTTAGGAAACTTATGAAATGATTATCTATTGTTTATCTTTTAGTTAGTCAGTTGCCATATAACGAGTTTAGCTATTCGGTAAAAAACAAATTGTCTAGTTTTTTTCGTTTCTACATAATTTGAGTTAAATGATTGACCGTCGATTTTATAAATGCACCAGATTTTGCCTGCAACTTCGATCGCGTGGAAGTCGTACCATTTCCACAATATGCCAAGATGGCAGCCACATTTCCAGCCCTCCTATTAGGTACTTCGTTTTAGCTAGGCGTTCTTTTTCACTTAAGGGCCGAAGCGGGATTTTAATTAGCCTATAACCTTCTTCAAGAATTATGCTATGAAATGCAAAAGATCTTTTTTAAATTGGATTGATACTTTCAGAGATTAGTGTTCAAACAACAAATTCCTCAGCATTATTATGTTAGTACAGATAATAACTTCATTACCTATTTATAAACTTTTCTGTGAGTATTGGTAACACAATAAGCAAACTTCTTTTACTTGAATCACAAAATGTTAATGAACATAAACTTACGCCTTGTATCCCCGAAGGTTTGGGCAGAGGAAATTTTAATTAATTTAATCACCATAGCTAATTGTGGTAAATACCTACTTACTTGATGAGCTTCGTTTCTTAATTAACTTTCATAATAAGCGAATCAATTAAAGAAGAAAAGAAGGATTGCATGGCGTCATTGTTAGCGTGTAAGTAACTCTTCAACTCATTGCCTCGGCACCAAGCAGTAAAGGAGAATATGACACCAGATTTAAAAAAAGAACTTTTGAAAGGGTAGATGTTGCAAAGGCTTCTTGAACCATTTAACACCAGTGCATGCTTCAAGTTCTGGTTTCTCCAAGTTTACTTAAAATATGTAAAATAAATGGCCTTTGTGGCGTGGCGGGCGCGAGCTCCACATGTGTTTGCTTAGTGACGCAGCGGCTACAATACGTTACAAAGGTATGTTTCGTGAATAATACATATGTTACTCACCGATCTCATCGAACAAAACTTGTTTAGTTGATATACTTAGCAGATTGGAACGACTTGCTTAGGACATAACACGTTTTCAAACGATTATAAGTCACTTAGAAATATAAAATTATCCTTGTTATTAGCTACACGTGGTCAAGGTTTTACCACTTTCTGTAGGTTTCGATAATGCGGTTAATTAGATAGACATTATTTAATACTTTTAATTAAGATAAAATAGATCAACCATTTTTCAGATTACCAAAGTACAGGTTCTGTTTTTTTTACAACAAAATATGATCCTGTCATATTGCAATTAAGTAAATGAAAGAAAATTTAAACTCATACAAAAACTATCTACACTTTGTATACAATCATGAATATTATAAATTAGAGAATTATATCCAAGATAAGAATGCATTGAAACATGGTGGTCCTGCTCCGTAGGACAATGTAGAGTCTAGACAAAATGAAAATCGCTAATTCAATTCTATCATTTCAATTTTCTATCACATTAATCGTTTTATTTATACAAAATATTTTAAAAAAGTACCTAACTGTGGAAGCCGACCCCAACATAGTTGGGAAAAGGCTAGTCAGATGGTGAGATGACCTAACTGTGGATTTTCTGGACCATTCTTCTCCATACGAAACTACCTTTTGGAAGGGGCAACTAGAATCAATTCTATTTTTGTTAATTTGTCATTTAACCTGTAGAATGCCAGAGCATAAACGCACGCGCGTGTTCTGCACGCCAAGATACAAATTTATTTCTTCTTGTTATCATGAATTTCCCAATATCCATGTTGTCTTTTAATTTGTTTCATATCATCAAATTCGTACGAGAGCTTCAATTTTTAACATATCTACATAAACACACACAAAAGTAATGATTTAATTGTTTTTTTCGTGTTTTAGTGTACATTGCGTTGTCACATATTTGTGTCGTTGCCGTACAGGGCATGCGCTTGTTTGTCACGTATATGACAATGGCGTTCAAAAGGTTAAAACTGCCTTTCATGTGCCTATTTGAAATAAATGATTTAACTTTGACGGTTTTGCATCAAAGCTACTAGGTACAGAGGCCAGAACATCAAGTTACCACAATCTGTGAAATTTCTTTGATAGTACTACTCTGTCAAGAAAGTACCGGGAAAAGATCAATAATACACAAAATGTCTGTTATTCATCCAAATTTATTTTATCACCTTCAAAGTATGCTCCTTTAGAAACGATACACTTGCGCCAACGAATAATCCATTCATCAAAACATTTTTTAAACGCTGCTTCCGGAATTGAGTTCAGTTCTCGCCGCGAATTCTCCTTTTTCGGTTTCGGTTCAGTTGGAAGGCGCCACTAGTCTGCAAGCTTCGGAGTTTGCATGTCAAACTCGTAAACCCACGTCTCGTCACCAGTAACAATGCGTTTCATGAATGTTGGGTCCGAACTGACTCGTTCTAGCATGTCCTCAGCGACTTTCATGCGATTGAGTTTTTGGAGAAAATTCAGATCTTTTGGGACTAGCCGAGCAGCAACATGTTTCATACCCAAATGATTAGTTAAAATGGTACGGATCGACTCGTGAGATACAGAAAGTTCGGCGGCTATCTCTCAGAGTTGAATGGGGATTTTCAGTCACTATTTTCTTCACTTTTGCGATGTTAACTTCAGTTGCAGACGTTGACGGCCTACCAGAGCGAGGCAAATCTTCCATCACATCTCGACCGCTTTTGAACGCTTTGAACCCCTCATAAGCACGAGTTTTTGATAAAGTCGATTCACCGTAAGCCTTCTGTAACATTTTCAGTGACTCCGAACACGAAATTCCATTGGCGATGCAAAATTTAAGACAAACTCTTTGCTCGATATTTTTGTCCATTATGAAATTCGCAATACACACTATATATGATATTACTAAAACCAGCACTGTATTTAATATAAATAACAGATGCAACTCAAACTCCGCGCCAAAATGGAAAACAGTTGTGCCAATCAAACAACTACAAAAAAAACAAAAATTTGAATTTGGAACCATAAACAAATCATCCATTCCCGATACTTTTTTGACTGAATGTATTTCAACTTTATTGCAAAGACATAAGGTTCTTTTTTAATTGAGAAAATTTGACAGTTAGGGATAGCTTGATGTGCTGGCGTCTGTACTATCGACAACGATGTTTCATATTATAATATTGGTATTTTTATACAAACAGCTGTAGGTATGTAGAGCCAGGCAATTAATATGTAAATTAGATTTGACATAAAGAATTCCACATGTTTGAAATGAAATTGAATAAAACTACCACATTAGTTTCTATATTACCCGCCACCAGATAAATAGAAACCAAAACATACCCATCGTGAACTCTTTGATGACTTTTCCGGAGAAAGAAGAGACTCTTCTGAACGTACCTGAAACAAACGTGAATAGAAAATTAAATTGTAAACAGTTATACAAATAAGATCTAAAATACAACAGCAACATCGATGACCACTAAGGAAACGTCTTCGATGAATCCTTTTGCTACTTTTAAATTAAAAATAAATAATATGAAACTCGATTTAGTTTTGTGACCAATAATAGGTGTCACAAAGTTTTATTTCGAAAGAATTTTTAACCATAGTAACTTTCAAAACATAACACCAAAACATGTAAATCATTAATTTATGTTTATGCCCAGCTTGCAACTACCCTGCTCGAAGGGTATGCATCCCTTGCTAGGGGAAGTTGCGCGTTATTACATTTTGTATAGTCCCCTAGGGATTACTATCTCTCTTCCCGTTATTTTGGCAAAGTTTTGAATAGGGTTTGGTATAGCTTCAACCTTCGTAATATTACGTTGGATGGCTCTATCGATAGATTTCCAGGGGGAGTTTTCCAAGTTTACGTGTTCCACACCCGAAAACAGAAAATAGTGAAACATTTAATCAAAGTAGTCTTGGGAGGTACTTACGAAAATTAAAATAGCGGATATTTGTCCAAAAATCTAATATTAAGTTATCATTAGATTCGTTGAAAATGTATTTATATACATATAATGTCTTTGAAACTGGTTATATTGTATGTATTTAGATCTATATATATAAAATGTATCTATCTTATCTAATGAATGTATCATCATTCATCATTTAGATTGATGAAAAATACATTTACACAAAAATTAATAAAATGTATTTTCCTGGCCATGACCTGATTAGTCGTTTCTATAAAGCGTCTCTTGTATTTTTTTCAGGAAATCACACTTGTTCGCATTTTTGCTCTGGCGAACTAGAATGTCAAAGCATACTAATTTTAATGCTATTACGCCCAAGAGACTTTAATGGATACTAGAAATGTATTGTCTGACATTGCATCCCGTAAGTACCCCCCTTTAATGTCTATTGTCTGATTAGTTATCAATATCGGGGGTAAGTGCATTCGCTCATTATTCTGTCGTGTCTTATGACTCATCAAAATATTTCTGAATCGGTGACTCATAGTTCGTTTACCTGCTAATGTTTATGTACTCGAGATGTCGTATACAACTATACATATATCAGATTTTCGGTTTATAATACACACTGGAGATAATTATTTAAAATGCCTTCAAATATTTACCATATAGTTCAGTACAGTTATTGATATTTCAGGAAGGTTTATGCAGCATGACGAATTAATGTTCGAAAGTTCATCCATAATTCAGGAATAAACTATAGATGAATTAAGGATGGAAAAGAAAACTTTTCTAAGAAATGCTACTAATTGAAACACTAGTTAATTAATTAACTACCGTTTAATAAATCCGAGACAGGTAATCAGAAAAGAAAGTACCTACTTAGGTATGGTTGAGAGTAAAGTTCGAGACGACACATAACTATTAGGTATACCGAACTACCTCTCCCCTTTTTTGAAGACGGTTAAAAATGTATAATATCTTTAACCTTTTAAACACAACACACATATACGTGGCAAGCGCATGCCCTGTACGCCAACGACACAAGTATGTGACAATGGCAACAACATTATAACACCAAATAAACAATTAAATCGTTACTTTTGTGAGTGTTTATACAGATATCTTAAAAATTTAAGTTCTCGTACGTATTTAATGACATGAAACAAATTAAAAGGCACCATTGATATTGAGAAATGCACGATAACAAGAAGAAATAAATTTGTAGATTGGCGTGGAGGGCACGCGCGTGCGTTTATGTTCTATTAGCAGCAACTGTCGAGTTTGTTTTTGAAATGCCACCATTTCCACTAATTGTAGGTGTCCCCTTTGCGGGTTGATTAAATTAATTTAATTGTATCATTTTAGAGACAAACAACCCGCACATAGTCGTAATTTGTTATATCTCATACAAAGGTATAGTACGAGTAACATGTATTTTTTAAATCATTATTTTTGTTAGATAACTGTCGTCCGAAAATTTTACTGAACGATCCTTTGATTCCTGAAACTTTCATGCTATATATTTATACGTTTTGACTTCAAATATCCGCAACATACCTAGTACATTAACGCCTCGCCTAAATAAATACAATATAATTAAGATTTTATTTATTACTTGCTTTTTCCAGCGGCTTCGCCCGCGTGTATGTAGGAATTTATCCATTTATCCTACGGGAACCGTACATTTTTCCGGGATAAACTTATACCTATGCTATTCCAGACTATAATCTATCTTTGTGCCAAGTTTCATCCAGATCCGTAAAGGAGTTTTTGAGTTTATTCGTTACAAACATAGATACAAATCTTTCCTCTTTATAATATTAGTATCGATTCGTTTCGGGAACAAATATTTTAAAGTGTGCTTTAAATATTTATGTCAAAAACAGAATTAAAACCAGATTCGTTTCAATTCTACGGAAAATTATGCATCACCGTTGCGTAGTTCCTTATTTGGTTTTATACATATCTTCGACCCACGCAAGTGCAGTGTTCCGTTTAATTTCGCGATAAATATTCTGCCTACGTGCTCTTAGAAGCGTATTACGTATATTTTTTGGTTTGGTTTGGTTTTTTGATTTGGTTTTGGTTTCCGTATTCAGGAACGTAAGAGGCTGATAAAGATTGCGTTTTTTCATCTAAGAGGAAGGTTTAGTTATTGTAAAAATAGAATTAAGTTAATTTGTTAAGGCATAGAACTTTATGTAATCAGTTTCATAACATGAGCTATGTCATCAACTTCGTATCAAGTTCGCATTTCTTTGGAACTGTCTGAATGAATCCCTTAATGGGCAATGATTTCAAAGTATGAGCAATTTAATTCAGCTTAAGAGACAATGCGTAGGCACATTGCAGCTCATAAGTGCGTTGTAAACTCAATAAGTGTCGAGACAGCTGTAGGCGGCCGGAAAGTGGACCGTCGAGTGCTGGTCGACTTCCTACTTAAGAGAGCTCGGTGTTTGGCGGAAACGCTATTTTTGGCGCCCACCGCCGCTTCCTCCGAGGAAAGTTCACTTGTTGAATGCAATCACTTTTGATCAATTCGACACCATCATCCTTCTTTTGTTAAATAGGTACTTAGTGCCATGTTCTGTATATTTTAATATTGTAGCAGTTTATGTCCATACAAAGACAGGAATTGCTGCCTGCCGGAAAATTACGATTGTCGCACAAATGACACTGATTATATTTTCTTAAGCAGGAAGTAATACATTATTACTACTTAGTTGGAAATAGACATCGTCTGTTATTATCATTTATAAGGCAATTATTCTGCCCCCACGGTGATGATGACAGATCGATGCGATAAAACGAAATCAGTATTATGCCGTGTGCACCTAAGTATTTACCTACTGTCGTGTGCATCCCGTTGTTGTATGAAAAACTGACGTTGTCATGTGAGATAACTACTTCTTAAAACAAATAAACTACTCGTAAAGCCAGGAAGATGGTCCGCACATTCCTTACCACATATTTGTGCCCTTACGGATCCCGGGCTGCATTCCCTTCATTGTGTTCACGCCCATTATCGTGAGCGGGGAATGCACTGGGACTCCTCATTCACCGGAACACCCAGTAATGGTGCAAAAAAAAGTTAAGTTTTTGCAACTAAATATGGGTAAGGGTCTTCGTTGACGAGTAAAATTATATTTTTGATGCAAAAATCTCAGTTCAGTATTCAAATATCTAAAGGGTACCTATGTATGTTTGGAAAACCACACAATACAGGTTTTAACGTTCTCGGGTGAATCATCTTAAAACGTTGAACGCGATCGCCGTTTTTATTACAAAATCCGATTTTGGAAAGAATTAATTACATGGCCAAAATTTCATTTAATTATTGATGCGTAATTGGTGTTACACCTACCTGTCTTTATTTTTGGAAGAATAGCAATTTAATAGGCATTTTAAGGAACTTTAGTTTTAGTAAATAAATATACTTATCACACGAGTATAAAGTCGAGAATCAAACATTTTAATTACTATTATTAGTTACTTCCGTTTAGGAAACATTCGTCATTGTTATCCTTGAGAATGGTATTGGTGAACTTGATACTAGCCCAGACACGTACGCGAAACACCTGAGATTTATGTTAAATTAACTATAATATTTTTATTATGGCGTCCTTTGATTCCTATCTCCAGTTGACAATGACAACCGTGGCCTATATAGAAGGTAATCAATTATAATTTTGTGCCATACACGGCGAGACTGCAGTTAATGTATAACCATAAAGTCTGAGGTCTGATGCGCATACGCAGTTGACTCTTATCAGAGAGGGCGGTCATATAAAAGGAAACAACTTTAATAACGATTTAATTTCTTGGCATTACAACAACAAGGCTCACATTCATTTGTCCAACAAGTTTGTCCAGATGTGAGAACGGTTTTACCCTTTGACCTGCTTACGCGACGGAAGAATTTCGTCCTTAACAGCGCTTACTCTGAGTTCAATCTGACGACTCAGTGCATTTGTAGGTCACCGATATTGCACAGGGGACCTTGTGTAATAACCAGTATCTCGAACGTACACGGATGCTGCGTGTGAACAAGAGCGAAGAGAAAATTAAGAAACCTTAATTTAGAACAGGAAATACGCAAATGATTAGGTACTTTTATACTGTTTTACATAAGCGTAGAGACTTGAATTCTGTTAGTTCACGTAAAATGTTTGCATTATTATTCATGTGATGAATGAATACTTCTGGTAAACTATCAACGAAACCACAATGGTCTGCTGCCTTTACTGAGAATCTGGCCAAGGCCAAAATGCGAATATTTCTGAAGTAGGCCGCCTAAGTGGAACGACTTACACTTTAACTGAATCATAGGTTACGTGAAACGTTATCATTCACATGACGATACATCTGTGTGCACAGTTAATAAGTAATTTCTGTGTATTGCCATGAAAATTGTTCCGACATTGGTCTAGATAATGCCGATTTTTACCGTATTAATTAATTCGTAAAGGTTAAGCAGCTGCGCCTTCACGGGTTCTAACTTAATCAATCTATCTTCTAGAGAAAAATAACAGTTTCATTTGCAAGTGCAAGGAACTCTGTGGAATAAAGCAACTTCTTTGTTTTTATTTTTTACTTAATTTATCTACATCCGAACTATGTTCAGATAACAACTTGCTTATTATACAAACGTTTTGTGTGCAATGTTTATGTTAATCCTAACCTGAAACTTTAGGTATAGGTATAATGTATTTATACATAAAATATAATCCTCATCTTGTAATTCTAATCAGCAAATGTTTTAAATTGTTTCCAGAATTTACCTGCTTGTCGTTACAATTGTTTGATATTATTTATTTTGTTCGCATTATACACAATTTATAAATAAGTACTGTTTTGGTGATGTTTTTACTAAAATCATTAAACTTAGTTATTAAAAATTCTCTGGCATGTCAGTATTTTTCACCATGTTTGAAATCACTACCTACTGATTGTTTAACACTATAAAGATAATGGTAAGATATCATCTATGTAATTGGAAATACAGGTACAACACTATCTCTTTGATCTTCATTGACTTTATTTAATTATGCATAAAGTTACTGTTAAGTCAATAAGGTGTTTGTTTACATCGCATTGTGTTATCTGTTACCATGTCGTTGAATGTTAACTTAGAGTCGTTTGATAAGTATAGTGCAGTGCCTTACCTTCTTCGGAAAGAATATTTTCGGTTTTCCCGTGTATGTGGAGTATGAGGCCATGTTATCGAGTTTCGACACAACCATAATTTGGCCAAAAACACTAAATCCGGGACGAGCAAACACTATCCAAAACGAGTAATACGTGAGGAAAACGTATTTTGTCTTTTGTTTTCGAGAATTTTCGATGATCACGTGTTTTGCCGTGAGAGTGAATCTATAGTAACACTTTATGATTACAGTCGTACGGTACGCATTAAAATCGTCACGAAAGTTTTTGTTCAAGTTGGTTTTCGTCGCAATAAACTTTTAATCCTTGGACGCGACGCGTCCACGTCACCGTCGTCGTCGCGACGGTCTGTCTCTTACGTTGCTACGCTGTTTCAAATTCGATCGTATACACTATAAAACAACATTAAAATATTATTCGAAACACTCATACAATATCGCTGTCACATCTTAACCTCGCCGCGATTGTTTACGAGCCACGTTGTACGGGAGGCCGCGCGCTGTTTCTTTTCAAACTGAATTTTCGTCGCGTTCACCAGTTGCTTTTATCAATTCATACGTAGGTTCTCCCCCCGCTCTGCTCTTTGTCTCACTCGCACTTTAACGTTTAACGGATGCGTAGAGAGCGATAGCATAACAGGCCTCACACTACATATTACATAAGTACGGCAATTGTGAGCAAGTATGTATAGAACATAATGCATGACATACGTTACATATGTAGTTATAGTACGTATATAGTGACGCTTTGTATGGTAATACCACTAGTATTTGGATTTAGATTTTATAATATTATAGAGAAGAAGCAAGATATTATTATGAAAAGTAGGTACCTACAGTAATAAGTACCTAGTAGAGAAGCATGTTATAGAATCTATGGATTGATTTTATTAAACTAAACTGTAACATTGGACCTGCATTTTTGGTAAATACCTTTTATTTGCCTTTAGCAGGTTGGAAAGGCCATCCCGATTCTGCATCTTGAGCAGTAATGTCCAGAGATACAAAAAAACAACCATAATATTTACTCTGTTCCTAAAATTATGGCTCTACATCCTAATATTGTATTGATTGTATGTTCTCGTCGTTACATGAAAATAGCAGTTACACAAAACTTCAGTCTTAATAGTCATTGCCACCTTTTCACCATTATCGCATCTTTGACCACGTTTAGTTGCTTAGAGGCTTTAATAAGTCGCTGGTTATGATCTTCGGCGCCAAGCAAGTAACGAGTGGACAAAGGAGAAGTAGATTGGTACTTAAAAATCTTTCGTGGACGATTCGTCATTATAAATACACATACATGCATAAATAACACTTCGTGAAACAGTCTGAATTTCAGCAAATTAAGGGGACATTATTTTTCAGCTGTCCTCTTTGTCATGAAGGATGAGGTGGGCATCATAGGTGGTACTCATTGGCGCCTGAATGGAAATAGAAAGCAGTGACACATCAGAGGGGCGACGGCTGGCGAGACAACTGCCGCCGACTGGCGCCGTCCGTGCAAGGGGACATGATACATTACGATTTATTTTGCAGATACGATAATATGTATTTCACTGAAAGTGTGACTGCTGTGTCCATTATTGACGAAAATATAACAACGAGAACACTAGTCAGCATTCTGAACTTATTCGTGTGTTCAATAATATAATCACTACATAGTATAAAACAAAGTCGCTTTCTCTGTCCCTATATCCCTATGTATTCCTAAATCTTTAAAACTACGCAACGGATTTTGATGCGGTTTTTCTTAAATAGATAGAGTGATTCAAGAGGAAGGTTTATGTGTATAATTTGTCGACATATTTTGCGGGCGAAGCCGCGGGCGGAAGCTAGTATAATATAAATGCTTCACTGAAAAAGAAAATATTTTCTTCTGAGGTAAGAGGCGAAGAACAAAATATCTACTGAAATATCAGTGTTGAGGAACAAATCATATTGGGTGAAACATAAAGTTAAAAAAAGCCTTATGCAGTAAACCTGATCTGCCTGATCACAGGACTGGCAAGGCAAGTGATGATGGGATATCACATAACTACAAATTATGAAAGCTGTTATGCTTTGAGGTATCAGAACATTGACAACAAATGCTTTAGCCAGTTAAAAAGTGGAAATCTTCATATTCAATGAAAACATTGTGTAGATTTTATTCTTACAAGAACATTAATTAATCTAAGGCACCTCTGATTTTACTGATTCATGTGCGTATTATATAATTATCACTTGCTTAAAAATCGGTGAAGTAAAACATCGTGAAGAAAACCGGCATACCTAAGAGATATTTCTCAACAGCATGTGAAGCTAAGTCAGAGGCCTATGGGCAGCTTAAAACTCTGACACCTGGTTAGTCACTAACCACACGAAGATGATTATGATGATGAACGTTTGATTGCGAAAATTTTGAAGAAAAGAGTCGATCGACGGGAGGTGTAGGCCTCAAGATATGCTTATTAAAACATAGTACAAATTGGTAACGTTATGAGTCTAAAAACTTATGTAGGTATAATGCGATCCATTCATGAATTTGATAAGATTCAACAATGAATGACGCAAATGAAACTTGAAATAGATTAAATTTTGTGTTTAATTAGCTGTTGTTGTTACAACACAGGCCACGCCGCACATCTGCGTTTGTTGTTGCCAAATCATCATCTGCCTAGCCTTTTCCCAACTATGTTGGGGTCGGCTTCCAGTCTAACCGGATGCAGCTGAATACCAGTATTTTACAAGGAGTGACTGCCTCTCTGACCTCCACAACCCAGTACCTGGGTAATACGATATCCCTTGGTAAGACTGCCAAATGAACACCAGAAAACTAAAAACGGTTTAATGTGTAACACTGCATTAATTTTCGTTTGAAGTAGTTGTCTACACGAATGATGACCAGTTAATAAACGAACTACATCGTTATGTTGGGCATAAAGTACTTAAAAGATGATATAAAATTGCTCATATTATTATGCTTTGGTTGAAACATGTAAAACATGATTTTATGCACTGCCTAATCAGGGTTGACTAGATAGACAGCAGAATAATTTGTAACTTGTCTTTTGATTCTGTCGGTAAAGTATTAGTAGCAAAAAAATTGTATTTTATATTGGCACCTTATTCTAGAACGATATACAAACATGACTCTACATTTAAAAGATAAGTTCTTTTAGAGATAGTAGTAAAGAGATGTTATAGATTAGAATAACCATCGTCTTAGAATACTGGCCTAAGATTAATATTAGGTGATAAGCAGATAAGATTACCTGAGGCATAACTTTGGTGCTATACTTAATACAAAACGAATTCCCTCTCATACAACATGTCACTGTTTTCTTCAACTTCATGTTACACGAAATGAATACTTCTTTAACACAAGCCTCCCAAAACACGTAGTAATACACACAGCACATTTGCGAACGACTGCATCAAATAATGCTACGGTTAATTCTGTCGCTACGTGAAACAAAGAAAATAATCCTGACGGCGTATTTCATAAAAATCAGCGCGAATCATTACTCGACCGACTTAATTCTGCCATTTGGCAATTTTGCTCCTATGTCTTATGCAATAAAAAGTAGTACATGACATGAAACATGTTTGTCTTTTAAGAACAAAAGTACCATCTTGATATTGTTACTGTTGTCCAATAGCAAATGTTTTGAAGAACTCTAGACAAAACCTGCCATCAATTTCGTCTTCTTCTTCGTTTCTTCACGTGTCTAATGGCAGGTCGGTACGCGTCTTCAAAACTCTTTCCATCTGATTCTGTGAGATGACAGTCTGGCGCATTTATTAACATGGCCTCAAACCTCGGATTTTATTTTATCGGTCCACCTCATTAGTGACAATTTGCAAAGGAGACTTATAGTTCCACTACAAGTTTTGTTTAATCTTAAGTTTTACTTAAATGGTAATAAACAATTTATTATAAACGTCTTGAGACGTTTCAGGACGATGAACTTTGTTGAGATGAATGTTTTGATTTATTATTTACTTCCAAATTTGTTTGGATTTTAATCACGCATGTTATTAATTTATTGAAACGTTAGTCACGTCAGGTACACTTCCGAGTCGGGTCAACGAACTACTGGTTATAATATCTATTACGCTTTATACATGCTTTTTGACACCCAACAATGTGCAACTTAATCACTATACACAAATCAAAAGTGCACGTAGTTGAATTATGAGTAAAGTCGGTACTTATTGAAGCCATTGGCCTTGGCACCGAGTCCTTCGATTTTTTTATTTTGGATGGAGCATTTTGTCAAATAGTGAGTTTTGGTAAAACTCGCTAAAAGTTTAAATATTCTCATCTCTCATCTCAGTTGACTGAAGTAAACAAATTGAACAGAAAAAGTAGAGCTGCAATCAAAATATGTCAGCCCCGACACGAACAATTTAGCAATTTTTTTTGTAGGTTGGTTGGTGACTGATAAACTCGATTTGTTTTCCTTTTGAAAAACCCCTTTCGTCATTGCAGCACCTGTGTATGAGAGAAGGCAGTTTAGCTTGAACCTACTTAAAAGTTTCAAGTCCCTTACGTAAATGAACAAAAATTTTACTTATTCATAATTTCGGAGCTGAAATTGACTCATATTAATTGGACTCAGAACAATACATCAGACTTTAGAACGTACCTGATTGTATGTGTTGGAAATTATGCATCGTTTATTGATGTTATTTCTAAAGTAGTAACGGTACATGACGGTACTGGTAACATTACACGGTAGGCGGGTAGTCACACTTTACACGCGCGACGCCATTTGCCTTACGACGTTGTTTACGTTTGGAGTCACGTTGCTGTTGATATGCAGCACAAAGTGCAAAAAGACAGTAGAGT
Organism: Hyppa rectilinea; assembly: GCA_951799385.1. Taxonomy (NCBI): domain Eukaryota; kingdom Metazoa; phylum Arthropoda; class Insecta; order Lepidoptera; family Noctuidae; genus Hyppa; species Hyppa rectilinea. The sequence goes on along the minus strand of OX637308.1, from coordinate 7,708,205 downwards.
TGTCCCATCCGGAACATCTAGATGTGCTTACTCAGATTAACTACTAATAATAGATTATAATAATCATAATCGACCAATGTGAGCAGCTCCGAATGCTTATTTGATTCAACTACATAAAATACACGAATAGTCTTCTTCTTCTGTCTATGGTCCCATTATTTGGCGTCAGGTCTCCTCACTTTTATGCGCTAAGTCATTCCGGCAATTTTTGTCTATTCTGACAATTGGGCTGTCTTGAGATCTCTTTATAATTGACCACCATACCTATCAATGGCGGACGGGCTCTACCTTTAGTTAGTTCCAGCAGTTTAGTGCAATTTATACCACATGCATGATCGTCGTTCCATCTTTTAATGTGTCCATACCACACACTACACTGACTGTATTACATTATGTAGATACTAATACAGAATAGAACCTTGCGTAAGGTACCTATATCCTAACCAGCTACTTTTCTACGAGGTACTTCGTATTTTCCATAGTCTTATGACCAACTATTGACGTACATATAGGTACAGAGTTCATGCAAACTGTCACGTTGTACCTCCGTCCGAAAAACTAGGTTGTATTAAAGAGTAGGTATGAATACTAATCAGGTACATGAATAATACAAACGTCTATACTATGCTTTCATTACATGTCTACCGTAGTATACCTATATGTATACAGCGTATTTTTCTCTGGACGATAGGCAATCTCACGCAAAAATGTTACCAACATGAGCATACATTGTATTGCTTACATATGGGAAATCAGATACCATACTGGGGATATTTATTTAGTCTTGGAGGCGCGTGGGAAACAACAGAAAATTGTGATCTTTAGGGAAACTATGTAATCATAGCTGCTATTACAATGCCTACTGCCATAACGTTACGTAAGGTGGCTGAGGTTATTAGAAAGAAAGTAAATTAATTTGCTATAGGCACACAGCAACAGGATAGGGTGTTGTGGTGCAGCCTGGGAAAGACATGGAGAAACCTTAAAACAATAGTCATAAGTAGGTTAGTAAGAATATAAACGTCTTCCACTGAACTTGATAAAATCCATGCCTAGTAAATATGTTATTTTAGTACTCTAAGATGCTGTTGTTCCTTCAAAAAACAATTACAAACAATCCAAAAAACAATATTTTCTTAAAAATAAGTAATGATTACGAGAAACAAGAACGAAAATTCCTCGACAAAGAGGTGCGAGAAATGGTACTAACGAATTTTTTTTCAAGTGTTAATGTCTTTATGAGAAAGGTTAAACACGTGAGTTTAGATTGTGAACGCACTTAATGCTGACAGTTAAAGTGTTATCTGTGAAGCACGTGCCTCCAATGTCAACATAGATGGTGTTTGGTGTCGTCACGGGAAGTGCCGACTAATCACATCTCACGAGATATCTCCACATGGAGAGAAACAACAGCCATCTATGAAATACAGAATCAATGATAAGGGATAATTTTATCTTAAACAATGTTTAATTAAGCAGGTTTTCTAGCTTTATTTTAATTTAAAGCGGCCCAAAACGGTTTTTCGTTGCGGGGTGGAAAATCTTCATCAATGACATCCGCTCTGGCGTGGGTAGAGGGGCTTGTCATGCTCCTACTGACTAAAAACCATCCCGATGTACCCTTCCCAACCCCTGATCATGGGAACTTTTCGCCTTCAATTCTGCGGGCCTGAGGTGTAAGACCCCGTGAAGTCCAGTAGGGGTGCGCGTTAAACACTACGAGCCGCGCTGAGTGGGGGTACTGGACCTCTGTGTAGGTATCTTGATTTAACTTTACAAAGAAGTACCTACCAGTTGGACTTATCTTCATATGAATTGCCTTGTATATAACTATCAAGACATCTATACAATCTACATTATCAACTTATCACATAGGAAAAAGTAAAATATTAGAATGATTCGGTAAAAACTAATCATTGTGTTCCAACTAAAAAAATGATTAGTTACGAGTTCCAATAACTCCAAACTTTAGCATTATGCGTAACTCGCGATTTTTCAAGAAAAGCGTGATTAATATTTTTAATAATATATTACAAACGAGCCAAGCAGTTTATGTAGGAAACAATAACAAAACTTCGCCCTTGCTTGGTCAACATCTTCGCAGGTGTAGGTATGGAATATTGAATTACTTGCACGATTCAGCTTTCCAACAAAAACATCAGATGCTGACAATCATGAAACTTGTTTGATGCAGAACTTATTCATTTATTAAGACACGTTCAAAATTTCACACGTAAGACTTGGAACTTAATTTAATATTCGGCACAATTTCAGCATGTTATTTTGTTTTGTTTCTCTCAGGATTAGGCACTACTTAACATTTATTGTCAATAAAGTGGTGGGCCAGTATCGGACCAGTTCTAGGTCGTGGGATCGAACCCTGGCACTTTTACTTTGTATCATCAATGTCATCACTACTGCTCCCAAACGGTAAAAGAAAACATCGGGAGGAAAATCGCATGTTTTAGAACTTAAGATTCGACGACATAATTACACCTACCAACCTGCACTGGCTCGTGGGTCCGTGTGGTGGATTATAGCCCACTCGCTCTCGAATAGAAGAGTTCTGTGTTCCAGCAGTGGGAACATAAACAGCAGTGGTACTATGTAAGTGGATGTCATAAGTAATTTTATTGCTTTGCCATAGAATTAGATTAAACCGTTATGATGAAAAACACATTGATAAATCAATAAGATAAGAACAGTTAAGTACCCACCCATAATCTAAGTGTTTCAAAATAACGTCGTTCCCCCACCATTTGGATTGGCAAAGTCCGACATAGCATAGGTAAAATGTATTCACACGAATGCAAAACGTAACCGGATTAAAATTGTGAAAACTCGATGACTAAATCTCAAATGGAATATCCCCAGGGCTCTATGTTGTAACAATGTTCACTTCGTGCCTAACAGTTGTCAAAATATTTTTATAGTATGAAAGGTGTACTAAATCAAAATATAGTTTAATACAATAACTCTAGACAAGCTTTATTAGTAAATATAGGCAGATTTAACCAAAACAACCCGAACGGTTCCACGCTAATATCTCATTGATTAGCGCACCTGTGTTTGAGAACGGCGAATTGAATATTGATAGTAATGAATAATAGGCAAGGCGACTGAGTACCTGCTTGCATGGAACTATAGCTGCATTATATGAATACGTTTTGTGCTAGGTATACTCTTAATTAAATAAGTGATACTCAATTTTAACCCGCCGAGAAAAGACGCAATCTAGGCAGTGCTTTTTTTTATTTTTCGAATTGTATTTCTGAATAGATAAAATCTTTAAAATGCATATAAGTAGACTTACTTATATGCATTTTAAAGATTTTATCTCCAAGATTTTAGGTCGGGCAGCAGCCAAAATGGCAGCAGTGATAGCCTATTGGTGTGACCGTCTGACTGCCAAGTCATAGGTCTCGAGTTCGAACCTCTGATTTTACGGATTCATGTGCGTATTGTATAATTATCACTTGCTTAAAAATCGGTGAAGGAAAACATCGTGAGGCAACCAGCATGTCTGAGAGATATTTCTCGCCAGTATGTGAAGCTAAGTCAGAGGCCAATGGGTAGGGTAAAAACTCTGGCACCAGGTTAGTCATTATACACACGAAAAGAAGTAAGTCAGTCTGAGTGTGCTCCATAAAAAATAGCCGAGGTTACAACTCTAAATTGAATCATTTTGTTTGACATTGCTATATCGTCCTTAGTAAATTGTAGGCGTCGACTTAAAGCCTAAATTGTACGTAAACATAATAAGCAGTCGTTTTTCAATTAGGAACACAAGTAATTCTGTGTTTCTATTACACCGTGATATCAGGATTGTAATCCGACACACTTGGCCACAGCGTCTTTAAACTACGTTGGACAATAAGTGCTAGTGCAAATAAACTTGTCGGCCGTATCGTTGGACAGGACATCCCAATAGAGTCGACGTAAAGTTATTTGTTTAAGTTTAGTGCCGTCCCACGTTCGACTCAGGGATAAATTAGAATATTATGGTTTTATTGTACCTAACTCGTTCATTGTTCATTTTTAGTTTTTATACTCTGCTCTGACTTTGGTAATAATCGTTTAAAAAAATTATAAGCTGTATAAAATTATGAGGAGTAGCGGATGGAAATATTGGCTGATCATGCGTATTTCCATTGGCTAGGTGCTTAAATGAAATCTTTTCGTTCAAAAAGTCTCTCAAGAAGACCGCACTAGGGCTAATACTGACATTACGGCTCGCAATTCTGGGTACCACGCAAAAAGGCGAAAACACTCTCTTAGTATTTTAACGGAAAATCCTCAGACAGCATTTGGTGCAGTGGTAAAAAACGAGCAATGGCGAACGAACGCGGTACAACCGAGATTTAAGACGAGCCTAACGTAATTAAAACCATCAAAATGGAACGTCTGCGATGGGCAGGACAAGTTGCAAGAATGGACGAGACCAGATTACACAAACGTTTAGTGGATAGTAAACGGAAGGCATGAGAAGACGAGGGCGGCCCAAGTTCAGTAGGTTTGATGGCTTAGACGGTTGGAGTAAAAAAATGGACAGAAAAAGCCGGAAATAGGTAAGATAAGGGAAATATATTTGACCAGGCAACAAGCGGGTGTAAAACCTTGGATGATGATGATAAATAAAAACGAACGTTAGAGCTAGATTTTTAAGGGTGATGGTTAGGTTAATTTCGAGTTCATTGCCCAAAACCTGATGGATGGATGGTCTAGAAAAGGATGTCTGGATGGATATGCTCAACAGTGAGACAGCGTAGGCTAATTAAAAAAAAAACTAGGCTGCAGCTAATAAATTAAGTTACTTTCGTACACCAAAAAATACAAAATACCAGATTTTATTATTTAATAATAATTACGTTATATGTCAATAAGCATATCTTTTCCTGCTTTCTTTATTTCATTATCACAAAAAAAATAAGGACAATGCCATTCAATGAATGAATGCGCGACTTATGAACACAACTAATAAATTGTGAATGGGCAGTATCACAATTTAGTGACTCATAAATAGTAAATTGAAGCGTATCCTTGTTACTGTTTCAACACTCGGGGCGAATTTCTACTACTAGGTACTGTGGGCCAACCACCTAGAGAGCAGTACTAATTTAATATTGCTTCAGCGTGAGGAAGTGCTTCTACAGGAGGTATAGGTCCATCTCTTTAAATAATTCTGCTGTAAGAGGTGATCTTTGACCCTCAGGTATGGAATACAGTAATGCTATTCTGTAAAAAAAACATGAAAACGTAGGTAAAATGAGTTCAAAGTGTCAATCCGTAGCATTAGGTGGAATGACAGCTGACTTCACCTAAGTTTCACGCTGAGATTTTTACAGAATCAACCGACAGTGCAGAATCTTGTTTGTACGTTAACTTTTCCGCGTATCGGTGCTATCGTAATAGATCTCTATACAACATATTTTGATAAAATATTTGAGTTTAGATAACTACTGGAAACACATCACTTCCTGGAAAATTGAAGGAAATGGCTGTCAGTATAGGTAGGTATGCTAATACTTTATCCTTACTAATATTATAAATTCCAAAGTACCTAACTCGTCTATCTGTCACCTTTTCACGCCGAAACCACTGAATGTATTTAAATTTTTTTTTAATTCCTTAGGAAGGACATGGGCTACATTTTCTCAAAAATATCTCACGATATTGCGATAATGATGCTGGGCCCGCGTGGTGGATTATGGCCCACTCCTCTTAGAGAGGAGGCCCGTGTCCCAGCAGTGGGAACGTTATAGGCTGATTATGTTATGTATTGCGATATAAACATGCTCCACGCGGACCAAGTCGCGGGCAAAAACTAGAAATATTATAAATGTATACGTAATGTTAGGTATAAGAAAGTCTGTGGCGAACATCTGAAAATGGCGCCTTCATGACAAACACTACAGTCTCAACACATGACATCCTATCATTCAAAATATTATCTATTCATATTATAATATCGATTTCCAGGTGAATACATTTCTACGTTACTATTTATGGGGTTTTTCCATCAAGAATTTCTCAGTAGCAGAATCTGGATTTGTGCTCGGTTGATGCTAAAAGACTCGCCTTTTATTACATGGGAGTTACACATAGGTACACCTCTGCCAACACTTCGGAAATGCCGGCGTAATGTTTATGCTATGTAAATACACACATTGTCACATGTCTTGGTTTCGTCAGACAACAAATATCGTTAAATGATATGACAAAAGGTATTATCTATCTATTTTGTACAAATATATAAGAACACATACCTAGGCATTTATAAGTCGTCAAGATAAAATTCCTGTGATACCATAGTTTAAAACATATCCTTTTGTCTATAACACAAATATTTATGACATCATCATATTAATATTCAGAATGCAAATTTTATAATGTCGCTCAAAATGTATAACACATATAATTACTAAATTCCTTTGGAGCTCAGTAAATGAATCACTGGGACGATGATTTCATTAGTCTTCGCTACGTAAGTTAACAAGTGATCGGGCTCATTCATGTACGTAATGACATTATGTCGTTGCGTAAAATATGGGTGTGTCATTGTTTCTTTCTATTAAATGACCGTATGAGACTTGTAAGTCGTTTATTAAAAGTTATTACCATTAGTACGTATGATTATGATGTCAAGGTTTGGATGTAGTTATGTATCGAGAAGTATAGAATTATACCTCATGCTTTGTCTACTCCTATAAAGTCGATACAATTTTAATACTTTTCTATTCATCAGGTGTGTGAAATTAACTATAATTTGCCTAGCCTTTTTCCAACTATGTTGGGGTCGGCTGTCAATCTAACCGGATGGAGCTGGATACTAGTATTTTATATGGAGCGACTACCTATCTGACCTCGCAACCCAGTAACTGTGGTAATATTATACCCCTTGGTAAGACTGGCTGTCAGTCTTTCGAGCTTCTGAATACCCGTTACGACTGTCAAAGATCCACGAATGACCGGGACCAACGGCTTAACGTACTTTCCCTGGCATGGAAGAGTCTAGATATGTCAAGATGGCCACCCATCCTCCGACCAACCGCGGCAAGCGTAGCTTAACCTTATGGAACGATCCGTGCAGCTGTTATTACTTAGCCACGAGTTCCTCGAGTGTGAAATTAACTAATTAAAACATTTTAATTGATGTTGAACTTACATTCGGTACATTACATTAATCTATTTCTCTTGGTAGGTATGTTATTTAAGAATGAGTGCTATTGCCAAAAACTTGGTAAGTATGTGTATGTTGCCCGGAGTCCTGATATGTGTCTGGTTGATGGCAATATTCTCGCCCCCTATTTAAGACCATTAAAGGCACGCCTACAAGAAAATATAAAATTCAGGAAAACCCAAAAAAAAAATAGCATTACTTTCATGAATCCCTCGTTTTCGAAACATTGAACATCTTCGTCCATTCATCCGCAAACAGGTCGGTTGTTGGATTAGAATCCAAGAGAACATTTAGTGCGGCCAAAGTGCGAGGTACTGGGGCCTAGCACGCGCAACTGTGCTCTTGTAAGAACAAGAAGTAATTGAGTCAAGTTAAACAAATAACAATATTGTGTTGATCTAAACTACTCTTCCTGTACTTGAACTATTATTTTCGCGTTTGTTTATGATTGGTTTGTTTTAGAACCATGAACTGCCCACTTCTCGGTCTATTTCTAGAATATGCGCCCCGCTTTTAAATTGGCACCCATTGTCGTGGGAAAAGCTACATTTATACGTATAAGACTATGCTTGGATGTTGTTCTACGCTTTCTGCCAGCTACGCGCTTTATAAACCATGATCTAATATGGAAACACTGATGACTGTTTACTCACAAATTGCATCTTTTACCTGTTTGCTTTGTGATTGCATGCTTCTAAGTATTTGAGTCACAGTACTAGCAAGTGTATCGAAATGTGAACTCACCATTATTAAACTGAATTTTTAGGCTTACCTGAAATAAAAAATGGAAATATATAAAATATTGTTATCCGAACACATCGTTGCGGTATCACTATCGCATGATTCATGGTGGTTAGTCAAGTTTGAGGTTAACGAAAGGTGTGTGTACAGTTAGTAATATGCAAGAACATACGACATTGTTCACAAGATTAAACTGAATTACGGCAGTTTAGTCAATTGTCTTCCAGGTAATATTTTAATCCTTATCGTAAAACATTGAATAGATCAGTCATAAGTATTCTTGTTCATGCGCGAGCGCAGTGACAGTTATTAGTAGAAATGTAATCAAGATCTGCAGTTGCAACATGATTTTACCAAAAATACGCTGACAAATCATGGGTATAAAATTTCGTAAATTTTAATCATCTTAAGTTTACTGAAAATGACTGCGTCTTTTTGGACCACTTTTTATGTATAGCTTAAGCAATGCAACTCTGTAAGCGGGATTGTCCGAAAGGGTTACCGCTACCCCGGAACATAAAGGGCTACGGAAGGAACATGGATGGGTTTTAGTCAGTAAGAGTCTGACACTCCCTTCCGCTCCACCCAGAGCGGGAGCAGTCATTGGATGATTTCCCAGCCTTAAAAAAAAAAAAAAAAGCAATGCAACTCACAAAAAGGCTGCAACTGCAAAGGTAGATTGAAACGTTTCCACATAGCACCGTGCAATATGAAATGTTTTTCAATATAGTTTTAAATACATAGTGGTAGCAAGCGCTATTGCTGAGCACGTGGCCCTGGGTTCAATTTACAAGTCTTCAATTCGGGCAATTTGTTATTGGGTTTTTCCATCTGAAATTTATCAGTATCAGCCCGGAGTCAGAATTTGTGCCCGGTTCATGGTAATAGACTCGCTCCCTAATGTATATGACTTAAAAATAATTGGCGAAATGTGGGTGTTATGGTAGGTATACCCCTCTCGCGTATTTGTTTCGTGATGTTGTCTTTAAATTTATTACTCATGGAGGGCTATGATGCAGTACCCACGATATAGTATTTTCTAAGTACTTACAGCAGTGGTCCTGCATTTAATGCCTAAAAATAAACGTTGATTAACGTTGGTGACTGACTAGGTACACACAATTGTCACAATTTGTTTTTTTTGTGTCTTACTCAATTTTGCTAGCCTTTTCCCAAGTATGTTGGGGTCTAGAATTTTACATGGAGCGACTGCCTATCTGACCTCCACAACCCAGTAAACTGGCTACTACGATAACCCAGTAAACTGGCTAATACGATAACCCTTCCCTTGGTACCTACTGGTTATTATCAGACTTTCGGCCATTGACTACCCATAACGACTGTCAAAGATCCAATAACAGCCGGGACCAACGGCTTAGCGTGCTTTCCGAGGCACTGAGTAGTCTCGATATGTAAATATGGTCACTCATCCACGGACCAACCTCTGCTAGCGTAGCTTACCCTGATGCATCGATCCGTGCGGCTGTTATTATTTAGCCACGAGCTCCTTTTTTGTGACTCGCATTTTTGTGTCTAACTATTAATATTAATTGTTTTAGGTTCCATTCTTAATACTTACCAACTGTTTTATTCATGACTAGCTTCCGCCCGCGGCTTCGCCCGCAAAATATGTCGACAAATTATACACATAAACCTTCCTCCTGAATCACTCTATCTATTAAAAAACGGAACCAAAATCCGTTGCGTAGTTTTAAGGATTTAAGCATACCTACATAGGAATATAGGGACAGAGACAGCGACTTTGTTTTATACTTTGTAGTGATTAATCCATGAAATTAAAAGTACGCTAAGAAGTTGTGTTATATATGGTTTTATTATGACTACATAGTAGAACAAAATTATCTATAGCTATTAGCATTATGCTATAGTACCTTTTAACGAATTTTATGATCATAATGCGATTAATAAATATGCTAATCTGCAATCAACCTGTATACTAATCAGGGTGATGTGTTTATCTGGATTCTTTAATTCTTATTCCGTTTGTGTTCAGTACCTACCTAGCGGATGTTATTTCTTTGAACTGATACAATAATTACATTTCTCTTTACATCGTTACGTCAAAATATCAGTGAAAATTATGGGTTTTCATAAGTCATTTTGCAGCCGTTAGATGACGGAACCGCTTTCTTTACTTATAGGGGATGCGCCAGAGTAGCCCGCGAAATTCAAATAACGTAGTTTTTTTACAGTTGGAGGTCAATGTCATGTTGTATGTTGATCAAAATATGATTCGCGGCAGTAGCAAGTACGATTTTGATAAACATTAAACCCAGTACCTACTTTTTTCTTTTTTTTTAGAGGGTGGGAAATCATCCAATGACTTCTCCCGCTCTGGTTGGAGCGGAAGGGAGTGTCAGACTTTTACTGACTAAAACCCATCCATGTTCCTTCCTTAGCCCTTTGTGTTTCGGGGTAGCAGAAACCCTTTCGGACAATCCCGTATACCCGGCAGGAAAACCCAATACCGAAATGCAAATTGCAAAAAACGTAAGTAAGAAAATGTTAATTTCGCGGGCTTCCCTGGTGCTATCAACTTAAGCTTTGGTTTCCATAGAAAGCGGTGAACAATAACACAATAACGACTGCCCAAATGCAGAACGTTTTTTTAACACCTTTACGTCGAATACTGGTGAAACTTACAGAATTTCATGACGGCCGTTATTATATGACGGCACCGCTTCAAGGGAGCCGTAACTTAACTCGGAACATAAAAATGTAACGTAAGGCATTAGGCAATATAAACCTACATTCATATATCTTTGTTAGAAGCTACGGCTAGTTTTAAAAATATACTGTTATAAAATCTATTTCGACATCGGTATTTAGGGCGAACAAGCAGATTGTCTTGATCCCAAGGAAATTCGTGCGGGAAACTTTTTCTTTTGACGGTTCTTCAAATTAATATCTAGATGGTATGATAGTATACAAAAAAAATACTATTAGGTATGATAGTGTTAAGCTTTAGTTATCCTAGGAGAACAGTTTCGCCATATTGAATCGCCATTAAAATCTGTCATGTTTCTTGTATTTGACATTAAGGTGTCAAAATGTGAACAATCGCTTCTTAGGAGTTGCTGGTCGTGGGTTCAAACCCAGGCAGGCGCTTTACCTTGAAAACCTATATTATTTCACCACCATAACTCTCAAAACGGTAGTCATCAAATTTCCGACTTTTCAGGTAGATTTTTCCAAAAGAAATGTTTCGTTTATACGAAAGATTTTTTTTGTTGTTTATAAAAAAATCTGTCAAATCGATCGAGTCGTTTTAAGCTGCGTCATGCAGCAATAAATACAAATTATTAAGGTGATGTTTTTTTTTCCTGAAGATAGTAAATAAAACAATATGCACGTTGTTTAGATATGGATTACAGACTATTTATTCATCATTCAATCAAATCCTATTCCTACACAACATTTTTACCGCAAATCCTACGTATCTTAACAAATTTAGGTATTCCGAAGCCGCGAATGAATCGAATAAACCCACAACCACCATATTTAGATAAAATCAATATAAAACCAAAAGGAAGGAATTTTATTCCGTACCGATTGTCTATTCGGTTCCTTATGCGGTAGTAGCTAGGTCATTCGACAATACGGCGCCGGCGCACAAAGAGAACCCTGTTTTCTATCTTAGTCTTATGTTTTCAAGGAACATTGTGTTGCTGAGTTATTGGCCTGTAAACCAAGAATTGATATTAAATCTTTGATCTTTATGTTACTTTGTTAAGTGTTGTCTCTAGCTACATTGTCTATTTAACTCATAATTATGTGCATGTAATAAACACCATGCTTGCTTTGTTTTCCTTAGACGGGTTAAGGGTCTCACGGTCAGATGCGACGCGACGGTGCACCGCGTTTCTGGTACAACAATTTCTATAAAGTTTTCATAGAAATTGTTCTATTAGTGTGGTGTCGCGCCTGTCTGCAGGAGCCTTTAAAGCGGGAGTGTTGATGCGCCCTATCTGCTAGCCTAGGTAGGAAAGTACCATACGTTTTGCTGTCTTGATTGGCAATGTTTAGGCACACAGTGACTTACCACCGTTACTAAACAAATAAAAACCACAATATAGGTATACTATAAAAAAAAAACATATATGGAAACTAGATGCAGAGGACTAAAGGAACAAAACGACACAAATAAAGGAAACGCTAGGTAGGAGTTCCCCTAATTTCGAAATTCGTAGGTATAATGGCACATTAACAAGAAATTAACTAAATCTACAACACAGTTTGCTTTTCAATTCGCTTAATTTTCCGTTATACGGCATTATTTTCTGAAACCTGGTTCCTAGGACTTAGGGACTACGTTTCAAATTTAGCCCTGTTTTGTGTTTAAACTCCGGTATTCTTGCAGTTATTTACGATTGTTATTATTTTATAATATCAGTCTAGAGTTAATAAATATAATTATGCAGGATGTCGTTATCACAACCTATTCAAATACTTGAAAATCGAATAATATCTATGATCTAGAATTCAATTTTCATTAATCAATAAATAATGCACCTGCTGCTATCTTGAAACGCCTGACCAATAATGCAAAGCAAAATGTGGTTCGCGTGTGCTTTGTTGACGTTAGTGTTGCGGCGCTATAACAATAAAATCAATCGACAATGCCGTCTAGGTGTAGATAAGTATCGCCACGTATTATTGATGTAAATATCAATGAGTAATTTATGAAAAGGTGCAATCGATACACGCGTTTGACCATGATCCATGAAATTGTCTGTGCAGTGGGTTATTAGGACTGTTATGCAATATGCTGTTAAAAATACTTATGAATTTTATATCACTTTTGCCTAATAATTTCGACTAGCTAGAACCTTTTTGAAAGTGTTTCTGTTCGATAAAACAAAACTCATTGAAAAACGCAATCAAATTTTTATGTTTTGATTTGTTTTCAACAAAACAATTAAAGAAATACTCTTCTTCTCTTAAAAAAAAATAATGAACAGAATCAAAACACTCCGACACATTTAGGTCGGCACGTGCTGAGGCCAAACCGCCAAACAAATTCGTAAGTCGGTTAATGCCCACGCTGTCCCGCAAACCGGACATGTCAGTCTTGCGCGGACGTAGGGAAATTGAATAAAGAGGAAATATGACACCGTCTACTTGCGACAGAATTCGAGTACCTAGGTTTATAGCGTGCGCCGGCGACGACGCCGCCGGTCGCCAGGGGCAACGCACTTTGAGATGAATTCTCACAGCGCAATTACGAACAATACATATAATACAATGCTTAGTTTGATTTAGACAAATGCCTGTCATTGTAATTATGTTCTCCATCAATAAGGTATGCCAGAATTCCACTGCTAATGAACTAGGACGGACTGACCATTTCAGATCGTTTGACTTTTTCGGTACTCTTTTAATCGCCTTTATTAAAAAGCTAGTAGAAGATTATATTCGGTAAATCTGCTATGGTTTTTTATTCTTTATAATTAATGTAATTTTGCTAATCTAAATTATGACACTTAATAATTTAGGTCGACTCTAAAACTATTTTCTCTTTTTACAAACATGTTAAACAATGAGGTTTTAACCTCATATCCTTTCTAAAAATCGTCACAAGTAAGTATGGTAACCCCAGAAGGCCTCCTAGGAACAGGAGGCTTAAAACATGTGCTTATCTGTTAATCCGTCACTGCTCAAGTGGAAACGGTGCTCCACTCTCGCCTTCCGTTTCACAACGATAATTGACAAATTACAGAACGGTCAAAGTACCGTTCCGGTACACAAAAATGTGGTCGCAGCAACAAAAGTTTTGGTACAGAGATCGTGGATTGTTAGCCGCATTTTTACTGAATAGTTTTTAAGAAAACTCATGAAAGGTGGTACAGGGTTTTCCAATAAGAGGTGTTATTTTGATATACAAAAAAAAATTTCTTCTTCACTACATAGTATAAAACAAAGTCGCTTTCTCTGTCCCTATATCCCTATGTATGCTTAAATCTTGAAAACTACGCAACGGATTTTGATGCGGTTTTTTATAAAAGATAGAGTGATTCAAGAGGAAGGTTTATATGTATAATTTGTCGACATATTTTGCGGGCGAAGCCGCGGGCGGAAGCTAGTTTTTAATATAAATGATCGGATGTTTATTTCCTTATAAAGAGGAAGGTATGCCGTTAATACTGTAACATAACAGCAGGCAAATTACCACCACGTCCACGCTTACAGGACCATATCCTTTTCATGAAAGGCCTTTTTTTGAATATCAAAATAACTCCTCTTATTGGAAAACCATGTATTTCTGCTTTATATTTTTAAATCACCTGATGGGTATGTGGTTAAGGCTTCATTTTTCATACATTTATTTTTTTCAACTTTTCGCACACAATAAAGGTACAAAGGCGGACTTCAGGTCAGTCAACAAAGGGTGGTGAATTCATTAGTTTGTGGTTTAAAATCCGGGCAAGTACCAAAGTAACTTTTTCATCAATTCATTATGTTCTTTCTGAATTTATCTTGGACATTCCTGACAGTGGTGAAGGAAAATATCTATATACATATAATAAAACAGTAAAAAAACTGTGTCTGTACATTGAATATATAAAAAAAAAAAAATTGAGGGGGGTTTAGAAACAGTAATAGAGCACGAATCCAGAAAAAAAATGTTGTCTGTTTGTCTGTATGTCTGTTTGTCTGTTTGTCTGTTTGTTTGTACACGCTAATCTTCGGAACTACTGGACGGATTGGAATGGTTTTTTTTTGTTGTATAGGTATTAAGTCTGGGCAACATATAGGCTATAATTTATCTTGGAAACTTGAACACCTGATGCAGAACCGCAACAGACCAGCTAAACTATAAGAGATACAAAAATGATACCTTAGCAAAAATTGTTCCACGTGATTAGCATTTTCTGCTGAGAAAATAAATTTGAAGATCTGGAACACCTGATGTGGAACTCCAAGAGCCCAGCTACACTGTAACATATATAGGAATACGTCTTAGCAAAAGTTGTTCAGCCTTATGAGCACTCTCTGTTGACGTATAAAAATTGAAGATCTGGAACACCTGTTGTGGAACTCCAAGAGCCTAGCTACACTATAACATATATAGGAATGACGTCTCAGCAAAAGTAGTTCGGTCTGATAGGCATTTCCTGTTGACTTATAAAAATCGAAGATCTGGAACACCTGTTGTGGTACTCCAAGAGCCTAGCTACACCATAACACATATAGGAATGACGTCTTAGCGAAAGTGGTTCAGCCTGATGAGCACTCTCTGTTGACGTATAAAAATTGAAGATCTGGAACACCTGTTGTGGAACTCCAAGAGCCTAGCTACACCATGACACATATAAGAATGACGTCTTAGCGAAAGTTGTTCAGCCTGATGAGCACTCTCCGTTGACGTATAAAAATTGAAGATCTGGAACACCTGTTGTGGAACTCCAAGAGCCTAGCTACACCATAACACATATAGGAATAACGTCTTAGCACAAGTTGTTCAATCTGATGAGCACTCTCTGTTGACTTATAAAAATCGAAGATCTGGAACACCTGTTGTGGAACTCCAAGAGCCTAGCTACACTTTAACATATATAGGAATGACGTCTAAGCAAAAGTTGTTCGGTCTGATGGGCATTTCCTGTTGACTTATAAAAATCGAAGATCTGGAACACCTGTTGTGGAACTCCAAGAGCCTAGCTACACCATGACACATATAAGAATGACGTCTTAGCGAAAGTTGTTCAGCCTGATGAGCACTCTCTGTTGACGTATAAAAATCGAAGATCTGGAACACCTGTTGTGGAACTCCAAGAGCCTAGGTACACCATGACACATATAAGAATAACGTCTTAGCACAAGTTGTTCAATCTGATAAGAACTCTCTGTTGACTTATAAAAATCGAAGATCTGGAACACCTGTTGTGGAACTCCAAGAGCCTAGCTACACCATAACACATATAAGAATGACGTCTTAGCAAAAGTTGTTCGGTCTGATGGGCATTTCCTGTTGACTTATAAAAATCGAAGATCTGGAACACCTGTTGTGGAACTCCAAGAGCCTAGCTACACCATGACACATATAAGAATGACGTCTTAGCGAAAGTTGTTCAGCCTGATGAGCACTCTCCGTTGACGTATAAAAATTGAAGATCTGGAACACCTGTTGTGGAACTCCAAGAGCCTAGCTACACTATAACATATATAGGAATGACGTCTAAGCAAAAGTTGTTCGGTCTGATGGGCATTTCCTGTTGACTTATAAAAATCGAAGATCTGGAACACCTGTTGTGGAACTCCAAGAGCCTAGCTACACCATGACACATATAAGAATAACGTCTTAGCACAAGTTGTTCAATCTGATAAGAACTCTCTGTTGACTTATAAAAATCGAAGATCTGGAACACCTGTTGTGGAACTCCAAGAGCCTAGCTACACTTTAACATATATAGGAATGACGTCTAAGCAAAAGTTGTTCGGTCTGATGGGCATTTCCTGTTGACTTATAAAAATCGAAGATCTGGAACACCTGTTGTGGAACTCCAAGAGCCTAGCTACACCATGACACATATAAGAATGACGTCTTAGCGAAAGTTGTTCAGCCTGATGAGCACTCTCTGTTGACGTATAAAAATTGAAGATCTGGAACACCTGTTGTGGAACTTCAAGAGCCTAGCTACACTATAACATATATAGGAATGACGTCTCAGCAAAAGTAGTTCGGTCTGATAGGCATTTCCTGTTTACTTATAAAAATCGAAGATCTGGAACACCTGTTGTGGTACTCCAAGAGCCTAGCTACACCATAACACATATAGGCATGACGTCTTAGCGAAAGTGGTTCAGCCTGATGAGCACTCTCTGTTGACGTATAAAAATTGAAGATCTGGAACACCTGTTGTGGAACTCCAAGAGCCTAGCTACACCATAACACATATAAGAATGACGTCTTAGCAAAAGTTGTTCAGCCTGATGAGCACTCTCTGTTGACGTACAAAAATTGAACATCTGGAACACCTGTTGTGGAACTCCAAGAGCCTAGCTACACCATAACACATATAGGAATAACGTCTTAGCACAAGTTGTTCAATCTGATAAGAACTCTCTGTTGACTTATAAAAATCGAAGATCTGGAACACCTGTTGTGGAACTCCAAGAGCCTAGCTACACTTTAACATATATAGGAATGACGTCTAAGCAAAAGTTGTTCGGTCTGATGGGCATTTCCTGTTGACTTATAAAAATCGAAGATCTGGAACACCTGTTGTGGAACTCCAAGAGCCTAGCTACACCATGACACATATAAGAATAACGTCTTAGCACAAGTTGTTCAATCTGATAAGAACTCTCTGTTGACTTATAAAAATCGAAGATCTGGAACACCTGTTGTGGAACTCCAAGAGCCTAGCTACACCATAACACATATAAGAATGACGTCTTAGCAAAAGTTGTTCGGTCTGATGGGCATTTCCTGTTGACTTATAAAAATCGAAGATCTGGAACACCTGTTGTGGAACTCCAAGAGCCTAGCTACACCATGACACATATAAGAATGACGTCTTAGCGAAAGTTGTTCAGCCTGATGAGCACTCTCCGTTGACGTATAAAAATTGAAGATCTGGAACACCTGTTGTGGAACTCCAAGAGCCTAGCTACACTATAACATATATAGGAATGACGTCTCAGCAAAAGTAGTTCGGTCTGATAGGCATTTCCTGTTGACTTATAAAAATCGAAGATCTGGAACACCTGTTGTGGTACTCCAAGAGCCTAGCAACACCATAACACATATAGGAATGACGTCTTAGCGAAAGTGGTTCAGCCTGATGAGCACTCTCTGTTGACGTATAAAAATTGAAGATCTGGAACACCTGTTGTGGAACTCCAAGAGCCTAGCTACACCATAACACATATAAGAATGACGTCTTAGCAAAAGTTGTTCAGCCTGATGAGCACTCTCTGTTGACGTACAAAAATTGAACATCTGGAACACCTGTTGTGGAACTCCAAGAGCCTAGCTACACCATATTACATATAGGAATAACGTCTTAGCACAAGTTGTTCAATCTGATAAGAACTCTCTGTTGACTTATAAAAATCGATGATCTGGAACACCTGTTGTGGAACTCCAAGAGCCTAGCTACACTTTAACATATATAGGAATGACGTATAAGCAAAAGTTGTTCGGTCTGATGGGCATTTCCTGTTGACTTATAAAAATCGAAGATCTGGAAATCCTGTTGTGGAACTCCAAGAGCCTAGCTACACCATGACACATATAAGAATAACGTCTTAGCACAAGTTGTTCAATCTGATAAGAACTCTCTGTTGACTTATAAAAATCGAAGATCTGGAACACCTGTTGTGGAACTCCAAGAGCCTAGCTACACTTTAACATATATAGGAATGACGTCTAAGCAAAAGTTGTTCGGTCTGATGGGCATTTCCTGTTGACTTATAAAAATCGAAGATCTGGAACACCTGTTGTGGAACTCCAAGAGCCTAGCTACACCATGACACATATAAGAATGACGTCTTAGCGAAAGTTGTTCAGCCTGATGAGCACTCTCCGTTGACGTATAAAAATTGAAGATCTGGAACACCTGTTGTGGAACTCCAAGAGCCTAGCTACACCATAACACATATAGGAATAACGTCTTAGCACAAGTTGTTCAATCTGATGAGCACTCTCTGTTGACTTATAAAAATCGAAGATCTGGAACACCTGTTGTGGAACTCCAAGAGCCTAGCTACAACATAACACATAGGAATGACGTCTTTGACGTCTTTGTTGTTCAATCTGATGGGCATTTCCTGTTGACTTATAAAAATCGAAGATCAGAAACATCTGATGTGGAAATCAAAGCTATCACTAATTTTACTGTGTAATTATAAAATAACATAAACTGCGAGTACCTGCACGCGTTGAAGGCGGTAACAGTTTAGGACTGATTTTTGATGACGATGGTATATCATTGAAAATTTGACTCTACTGGCCAAAACTCCTATTTTTTTATCGTATGAATATGCCTTCGGGCTTATGTTGTTTGAGTGTTTAATTTCCTTTTCCATTTATCTTCGTGACACGGTAGCCTACCCGGTAACGCAGGGAGCAGTCATTTTAATTTAGATTTTTATTGATCAGGTATCTTCACTATAAAACTATGACCATGCCTACAAAGAGGTCAAATCTTTCCCAATGTTCCAAGAGAGCTAAAAGATTGAGGATCATAAGATCCCAAGAATCTACCGAAGAGCGTCAGGAGAGACTTGATGCTGTTCGAGAACATTAGGCTGCAACTCGCTCCGTGGAAACCTCTTCGGGTCGCGAAGCACGCCTGCGTTCTCAGCGTATTCATTAGGTCTCTAGAGACCAGTGAAGAATATGATGCGCGACTGACCGCTGATCGTGAACGTCATGTATTGTCTCGCGAGTCAGAGACGTTCACGGAAAGAGAATTACGCTTGAGTTCCAAGCGTATCTACGCATCGACTTCTAGGTCTCTAGAGACAAGTGGGGCACGTGATGTGCGACTGACCGCTGATCGTGAACGTCATGTATTGTCTCGCGAGTCGGAGACGTTCACGGATAGAGAATTGTGCTTGAGTTCCAACCGTATCTATGCATTGTACTTCTAGGTCTCTAGAGACAAGTGGGGAAGATAATAATGCGGTTACCAAAATGAAAACGATGACAAATGAACTGTATGTTTTGGTGGTTGTTGGAATGAAATAAAACTAAAGCTCAGTGTGATAAAAGATTTAAATGGGAAAAATTATAAAAAATAACATAAATGGCGACCCCGTTGTCGCTGGCATAAGCGACAGGGTCCGCGTACGAAGTCGCGGGCAGAAGCTAGTCGTAATAATAAAATAGCAGCGAAGTTAAAACTGTACATGGAATATTAAAAAAAAACATTGCGATGACGAGGTGTGGGAAAGAGTCTGATACCGTCAATATAGTATTTAGAATTTTTGTACGTTTGTCTATTTAGCTGGTTATAATGTTCCAGATTATTACCCGAAGCCTTAAAGTAAGCAGTCTAGGCTTATCCAATTTTTCTTGACTTACGGATACAGCATCAAATTGTACGTAAATAGTACTGATTCTCAGTACTAGTCATGCAAATAAAGACATTATTTTCGTTGCGATCACTATTACATCGCTTTTCGTAATCATTGAGAGTGACGTGTGTGCATAATTTTGTATACTAAACTTATTCTCATAAGTATAGGGTTGTCGAAATTTAGATTCTCTTGTTGTAGTTGTCGAGATGTAGATTCTCGTAAATTATGAAGTTGTGCAATGTATGTGGTCCTATTGATTGCATGAACTTCCTGTTTCTTAAGCTTTGTCTAAACTAGGCGAACTTAGAATGAGCAGAACAGCCCAGGCGTGGCCGTGCTAGGAGGCTTCGAACAAGCACACTTTATTACGCTAATTTATGCTCCGCAGTGCTCCGCTCGTGTCGATTCGTCCAGCGTTAGCTTGAAACATTCTGTCTAAAATTCACGTCATAACAATAATGAATAAACTAGAAAAATGAATTAATCTATTAGCATTGTCACGTCAATGATTGACACCGCATATTACGTCAATTATCACAATCACATCGCCATTAATTAGTCTTGTAAACAAAACTGTGAAGTAACAATTAAGCAGGAGTCATGAATGGCCGGCAGTCGAGCTAATTCCGACGCATAGCTTTAAATAAGATTGACACGGTTTATTATGATCATCAATGAAACGACCTCGACTCATTGTTATGTGTCGGAGACAACCCTATTAATTTTAGACACTCGATCGTTGAGACCACACGCCGTAAGGCGGTGAAGAGTCAACGCGATAATTGACTGTCAGTGTCTGTGTTTGTTTCCAATGTACGCTTTTAAAATTTCTAATATTATCGCAGATGTCCTCGTTCACGTTCATAAAATGTATGAAAATACGTTATAATTATTTCGCGTACGGAATTTTTTCTTCTTTGTGTTATCGTGTCGCCGTAAGATGGACGTGGATGTTCACGACCATACGCTACGTTAAAAATTATAAAAACTTACATTGGAATGTGTCATTTTTAGCTAGGTATTTGACATAATCTTACTTACTTCATCTTTTTGGGTTTCTTGTCTTATAGAGATAATATGAAAGACGTAGTCGTAGTTAGCTTTTACATTTCAGTGCAAGTGGATAGACAGGATTCGCACGAGAGTTTGTTTTCACTTTCTTGTACCCGTCGGGATTATCCAAAGCAACACACGAATGCATGGTGAGATGAGGTGAGTGATAGCCCCGAGGCCAGTTTTCAGAGCTACGTAGAGCAACTACGCAGGCTTTTCTCACTGCAGCTGGTAGCGATTTGGTAGTTATATCAATATAAAAATGTGCCTATAGAGTTTAGGCTGGGTCTGCAGACGCTAGCTCGGGATAATAAAGATTTTCCGACGTAAGCGTTACGCATAAGCGGCTCTACGCACTTGCCAACTACGCGGCTACTACTACGCCGCTACGAGGCTACTACTACGCCGCTACGACGTAGCCTCTATGCGTCCTCTTTGAATGTGGCTACTACGCGACCACGACACAGCTGCTACTTGCTCTCTACGCTAACGC
This sequence comes from Hyppa rectilinea, assembly GCA_951799385.1. Lineage (NCBI taxonomy): Eukaryota > Metazoa > Arthropoda > Insecta > Lepidoptera > Noctuidae > Hyppa > Hyppa rectilinea. The sequence continues at coordinate 7,686,687 of OX637308.1, read as the reverse complement.
TGTTACTACACGGTTCCGAGAAAGTTACGCAATGCATTTATCTGACTATCTTGTTCAAGCGCCTAGTAGGAAGAAACTAAATGGATTGATGATTATTTGGCTTAAAATCTTTTTTTTATTAGTACTTTCAGTAAGTATACCATCTTCAAAATCATATGGCAGAATAATGAAAACCAAAAAAGAAACACTTTATCTGCAGTCCTTCAACCATTTGATATGGTTGTGTATGTAGGCTAATTATTCATAACTTTTTATATGTATATACTCTAATACCTATATATAAAGGGCACTATGAATTTTATGCTTATATTGAATGATTTATAAGAGCAGTGGCAATTATGTTAAAAATAAATAAGCCATATCTAATTATCCAACGTGGTAGCTGATTACAAATAGTTAACAAAAGTAATGTAAAATTGGCTACAGTTCATAGTGCAAGTTTGCAATCGTCAGTTTCCATCGCATCGATTTTCTATGATCAAATGCCAAATGAAACGACAAGGTGATGATTGCAATATGACACTCAATTTTGCCGTCGAACGCGTGTTAAATATCAAGTCGAGTTCTATGCAGTCATTTAAGTATCATATGTATTTTGTTTTGTTCTATTATTGTCTCATATACAATAATTACTAACTAATATTATAAATGCGAAAGTATATTTGTTTGTTTGTTACCTTTTTACGTCTAAACCACTGAACCGATGATCCTGAAATATAACTTGTCAGGTGTACAGAAACGGGCCTTTTCATCTCTAATATAATAAGTACTGTTCCCAGGAAAAACACCAATAACGTTCTTATGATAATAGATGGCGCCAGGAGTCTTTTGAATCATGATTGAATTTTAATATTTAAGACGCGTATTGGTTGTGAAATTCTAAATTAACGTGAGCGAAGCCGCGGGCAAAAGCTAGTTGTCTCATAAACCTTAGTCTCTGCGCAGCTATTAACGACAAAGCCAACTGCAGCTATCATTAACGTACCGTCGAGTATTCACAATCAAAATCAAAAGTCATTTACTAGGCTGAAAATCAGCACTTTTTGAACGTCAATCTATACTAATATTATAAAGAGGAAAACTTTGTTTGTTTGTTTGGTTGTAATGAATAGGCTCAAAAACTACTGGACCGATTTTAAAAATTCTTTCACCGTTAGAAAGCTTAGTTTTCTAGGAGTAACATAGGCTACTTTTTATCCCGGGAAAAATAACGGGTCCCACGGGAAAGACCACGGGAGCGAAGCCGCGGGCAAAGTGCTAGTATTACATAAAGCAGTCCCCCAAAACGCCCGTCCTTCTCCACTTCCTAGTGCTTTAGCTATAAGAAGTGGCGCAACCTGTTCAGTTATAAGAACGAATTCGAGCATCATACTCAATTACAGGAGCGGCACGTTGTCGACGGTCCGCGTGGTGGACTACGGCCCACTCCCACTCACCGAGAGGATGTCTGCGTCCCAGCAGTGGGAACATTAGGCTGCTTGTGTCGTTGACACGTGCCGCTCGTGTCTAAGAGCACTAAGTCATGAAATAAGATGTTCGAAATCGTTGTACATCTTATTTGTATGTGTCGTGGTGCCTTTCGTTCTACTTATTCGAAGGTGTCCGTTTCGATTGCTCGGCCACAGTGTCGTAGAAAAAAAACGACCACGTCAACATTACGAAGGAATTTGTAAAAGACTAGTAATGAAAGTCGCAAATTCGTAGATCCAATATTCAGAAAGTTATAAAGGTTTAACCATGGCCGCGCGGTCGGCACAGGGAGAACCGCGCGGCCACGCAGATTTCTTAATCGGCGCTTAGTAGAGCTGTGGTACAGGGCCCATTCTTTTTGCTAACCACTGATACGATTTCGAAGAACATGTAGATAGTATGAATAAAACTCTAATGTTTGGATTTTATGACCTACAGCACTTAAATGCTATGGCCGCGCGGTCGGCACAGGGAGAACCGCGCGGCCACGCAGTTTTCTTAAACGGCGCTTAGTAGAGTTATGGTAGGCGTCCCATTCTTTTTGCTAATCACTGGTACGATTTCGAAGAACATGTAGATAGTATGAATAAAGCCCTAATGTTTAGATTTCACGACCTACAGCACTTAAAACCTATAATGCGAGTTGAAAGTAGGGTGACCAAGATTTATGGTGCATCCAGATGATTCATTATTATTATTTACTATTATTATTTATGATTGTCTATTGGATTAGTACTTTCCTATACGAAAAAATATACCTGCCTATGCCTATTGTTTTTGATATGAAAGCTACTCAATGTAAAAAATACTGATGAAACTCCTGATCGGTATTTCTTTTTATTCTAAAAATTCTTAACATCTATAGCCCCAGAACTTAATAATTTGTTACATCGTATCACTAAACCATAGACACAAGAATTGCATGATTGTGTATGTCAGTGAGCTTGCTTTGCGGGTAAGGCATATATAAAATATAATAATAATAATATCCTTGGAAAAGTACACAACGCCATATAGTCACAATCTAAGCAACTTTTTTTTATTGTAAATACATACATATTATAGATAGAAAAACACCCAGACTCGGACCAAATACTTGCAGATCGCACAAATATTTGTTCCGTTCGGGAATCGAACCCGCGACATGCTGCGCAGCAGTCAATTACTCAACCATTGCGCCAACCGTGTGATAACCGTATGATAGCCGTTTTAAATAACTTCACAAAAATGACATTTTGCGCATGCGTTTGTTTGTCTCCATTCATGCACTAGAGCGAGACGTAACGACACTCAAAAACTAAATAAAGCAGTTTCCGGGTGCTTGTACTACACAATCAGAATCCTGCACTCACGTAGCTATTTAAACACATTATCATACCAAACCGTAAGTTTCAAAATGTTTGTCAGATTTCTCACACTATGCGCAATAAGATTTAAGATGTCGTATCAACATCAAATATCAACATTAGGTGCTTACTTTTTGAATTTGGGAAGCGTTTTTTTTTATTATGAACTCCTTTATTGAAAGTATTTTTTTCTCAAAAAGTTTACATTTTCATTAGATTGTGTTAATTTCTTTTTCTATGCTACCTAAATATTATTAGATCCTCTTTAGATTTATTTTTGTTTCAAATAAAAGAAAATCTTTGTCCTGTCAATTCCTCTGAGCCTCGCTGATCTGATCGCTGCTTTAGAAAATGTCTGATTGACGCACCCTAAATCTTGGTAACCCTACTTTTAACTCGCATTATAGGTCTTAAGTGCTGTAGGTCGTGAAATCTAAACATTAGGGCTTTATTCATACTATCTACATGTTCTTCGAAATCGTATCAGTGGTTAGCAAAAAGAATGGGACCTCTACCACAGCTCTACTAAGCGCCGTTTAAGAAAACTGCCTGGCCGCACGGTTCTCCCTGTGCCGACCGCGCGGTCATAGCATTTAAGTGCTGTAGGTCATAAAATCCAAACATTTGAGTTTTATTCATACTATCTACATGTTCTTCGAAATCGTATCAGTGATTAGCAAAAAGAATGGGACCTTTACCACAGCTCTACTAAGCGCCGATTAAGAAAACTGCGTGGCCGCGCGGTTCTCCCTGTGCCGACCGCGCGGCCATGGTTAAACCTTTATAACTTTCTGAATATTGGATCTACGAATTTGCGACTTTCATTACTAGTTTTTTACAAATTCCTTCGTAATGTTGACGTGGTCGTTTTTTTTCTACGACACTGTGGCCGAGCAATCGAAACGGACACATTCGAAGTACTTATATCACTTTGTGCTTAGGTAGAAACCTATTGTTTCATTATTGTCCTTTTTTAGGGGTTCTGTAGCCAATAAATTACAAAAACGGAAACTCAAACTCAAAGAATTTATTTCAAATAAACTTAATACTGGCACTTTTTAATTGTCAAGGGGTCGGTCAGTCAGAAAAATAAAGCTACTTGCCCATTCCATAGCAGTAGGTACCTGTGGAGAAGAACGGGCAAGAAACTCCACGGACACTTTTATAAATCAGAATATGGTTACAAAATATGGGTTACATAATTCATGTTGAAATTATATATGTGATATATTACAGTTTGGATATGTATGCTTGGTTTTTGGATAGTGAGAGAAGACTGAAATGTAATGTTTTAAGAGATGTGTATATATACATAGATGGAAATATGAAATTACGCCGTACCTACATGTATAAATAACACAGCGCTTTATTGCATTAACTGATATGATACAAACAATCCATCAATGACCCCGTAAACACCTCGCTGTAGTAATGATAATGAACTACGATGTATTCAACCTTAGATGTCTTCAAAATATAAACATGATTAGCATTCCGACATACTTACCTACCTACTGACTGTGGAGTCGTGACTATGAACTTTATACCTAATGGAGGACGTACAGCTACACAATAAGTTAGTGTTATTTTCCGTATTTGCTTTTACTTATTGAAAATTGTTAAAACGTCTCATTTAATTTTTGCTTTTAGATACTAAGTGCATAATCAACGTATAATGTTCCCACTGCTGGGACTGAGGCCTCCTGTCTGTGCGAGTGAACCGGCAAAAGAAAAATGGAAGAGCTCATTGGGCATTCAAAAATTCGTCCTCAACTGCACTGTCAGTGAGAAAATTGCGCAAAATGCTGGCAGCTTTGCCACGTTGGATGGCAATACGATTCTTTGGCCTAAAAATTGATCAGCTTTCTGGACACGTGTAGAGTCGATCAACCAACGCACGTGGAACCCACGGCCGTAGTGTTTAAATCCAAACGGATCTAACATCAATCAATCTGCCAAGCTTTTTCACAACATTGTTGGAGTCAGCTTCTAGTCTAACCGGATGCAGCTTAGTACCAGTATTTTACACGGAGCGATTGGCTATCTGACCTCCATAACCCTGCAGTAACTGAGTAATACGACACCCCTTGGTAAAACAGAATGTGAAAATTTTGGGCTTCTGATGACCCGTAACGACTGTCAAAGATCCACAAATGACAGCCGGGACCGACGGCTTAACGTATTTACCGAGGCATGGAGGAGTCTCAGTATGTAAAGATGGTCATCCATCCCCGGACCAACCCCGGCAAGCGTAGCTTACCCTGATAGGTCGTCCCGTGCGGTTGTTATTAATTAGCCACGAGCCTTCCACTGCTCAAACATATAGCTACTAATAAGGTTTGCGCCGTAGAGGTCTTCTGCACCTGCAGCAGCCGCCCAAGACAACCCGTCGTGCTAGGAAGATGGGATTTGTTATATAATTTATCGTTGTCGTAATAAAAATAATTGCTACGAAGAACCCACACTTGAGGATTTTTCACTTAATACTTACTGTAAAAAAAAAATAATCTGTGAGATTTTCGTATTTTCTGATTACGTAAGCTTGAAGTGAGCTGTCAATAGTCTCAATCCCTAGCATCAAGTGGAATCACGCTCTCAATGGTGCTAACTTCCCTTAAGATTGTACGGTGAGATTTTTACAGAACAGATCGGCACACGGCAACACCGAAATTGCATATTGTGAATAAGCACTCATAATTGATTTAAATTGTAATAAGCATACTACAGAGTTCAGACTACACAAGGTCGATCGTAAATTTTCATTATTCATTTAAATGTTCATTATATTGACTCGGGCTTGTCGTGGGCGGTAGTTATCTCTAAACTATTTCAATTGCTCGTCTATTAATATATAATAGTTATTATCGAGATGATTCATAATCGCAAAAGCATGAAAAACTTTGCCCTACATCGGTTGGAAACGGTAACTGTTATTTATAAAATCACGAAATGAGAACGATATCTAAACGCGAATCTTTATTCAGCGGAACATCTGACGAAGAAATGTTACGATTACCTGAAGTTTGCGATGGTTAGAAATAGCGCGGCCAGCTCATTTTGTGAATTAATAATACAGTTACTACTGGATCTATTTTCGTATTACGTTATTTGGTTCAGCCAACGAGGTTAGGAACGGAAGGCATCGTTACAAAGCAAGTAAGCTGAGGTTTCTTCACATCATGTCTGTAATCCCAAAAGGTTTAGGCAGAGGAGTGCCGGTTTAATAATAATAATAATATCTTTGGACATTTCACACAACGCCATATAGTCCCAAGCTAAGCAACCTAATGCTTGTGTTATGGTAAGGAGATGGCTGATAAACTACTTATATACATTTTTTTTTTGTAAATACATACCTACATATTATAGATAGAAAAACACCCAGGTGTACCCATAGTACACCCACATTTCGGAAATTATTAAGTCAATTGCGCTCTCGGCGTGAGGAGGACTTTGTGAGCCTATCAACCGGGCACAAAACCAGATTTTGGTTTCTTTACTGATACTGATTACTGCTACTGAGAAATTCCAGATGGAAAAACCCGATAACAATTTGCCCGCCTACAGAATTGAACTCAGCACCCTAATTGCAACACACCCAGCATCAATCATAATCATATCATGTTCGAAAAATATGTCTGCCTAACAACGTTAGAAACGCATGTTGTTGAACTGTCAAAATGAAACCCAGGGCTACTGTTCGTGTATTACGCAATTGCTGCCCAGGATCTCATGCTCAGCAATATCGCTTGCGACTGATGAACGAGGTTGTTGAATTTTCTTAATGTACAGGCGCCAGCATATCAAGCTATCCCTAACTGTCAAATTTTCTCAATTAAAAATGATGTCTTTGCAATAAAGTTGAAATACTATCAAAGAAATTTGACAGATCGTGGTAACTTGATGTGCTGGCCTCTGCACATCTTGACGCTTTTCGAATGATTCAATTTGTTTATTTACGACGCTATTGAATAATGATAAAGTGTGAATCATACATATATATTATGTACTATCATGCAATAAAGGTTACCACGAACTGATGACGGAATCCTTATACATATATTATCTAAGTTTAAAAAGAGTTCCGTTTTGAGTTTGGACCTGTTTCACGTTAGAGTTGGAACGAATCGTAAACTGGCTCGAATGTTACTCTCTATTCCATGTAGGTAAGTATCTAGTTGGTAACTGTGTGGAGTTTTCAGGATCTATTTATAAAGATAGGGGCAAGATGATTAATCTGTAATCAAAACATTGGAGCTCATACCAGCCTACTTCCAACTGAGTTCCGCTTATTTATAGTTTTACTTATGAGTGTATATTTATTTAAAACCTTTTTATTATTTTTAGGGAGACCACAGATCGATGGTTTCCAATCAATATAGCACCATCTATTTTAGACAATATCATTTACTTCGCATTCAACTGAAGTAAATTTTACTGTTTACATAGCAGCTTCGAACATTAAAATTCTGTACGCGTTGGTAAATATTCGTCTTTAGTGATTTACGACTGTGTTAGTCTCAGCGACGACAATGTGTCACCTTGTGTCCCTTTGCTCCGTTCAAAATTATCACAATTACGTAATGCGACAGTTATTGCGATGATGATCACGTCTCTATCCACGTGGTTTTAGCCAATGGAGTGGTGACACGTCACACTAGGTGATCCCCAGTCTATTCAGTATGTGTCTGGCCCTAATTACCCATTCATACCGATCCGATATTGATGGTTATTGTTGTTATAGATTTGAGGTTCCATTTTCCTTTTATTTGTTTTCTGATCGTCAATGGTATCTTTGTCGTGGAGATGATTATGTGATAAAATATCTTTAGTAGGTAGGCATTCTTTAAGTTCCATAAAACGAAGTTTCTTTGACAAGGAAAACGCAATGCATGCAATGTTGCCTATGAAGAAGGGTCCCGCGCATATTTAAACGTCTTATATCAGTTGCTTTTTATAGCCACGTTTAGGCAAAGTCTTCATTGGCACACATCAGTAACCGGTTCTTGGCAGTCAAGTCGCAGGCGCACAGAGTCCTGTTCTCTGACTGCGAGACATTACTTTAAAGGCTGCGACCACATTATATTCGTACGACGTATATAATGAGTGTCAAACACATTGTGAAGTGCATTAATAGCTGTTAATAATACATGTCATGTCGTCTGTTTATGACGAACGTGATTATTGTATCAGCATGGTTTTAGATCAAGACTATTGTGTTACGTACATTGGCGTAATGCATTCGTTGCTGAACATTTAAAAAATCTGAGCCAAGATAAAAAATAGAACCAGCGTAATACCAATGTAGAAAAGAAACAGAACCAGCGTGATAAAGTGTAGAAAAACTATTTAGAACCACCGCTATACCAGTAGAAAAAAATATTTAGCTCCACCGCGATACCAGTGTAGAAACAAATATTTAGAACCAGCGCGATACCAGTGTAGAAAAAGATATTTAGAACCAGCTCGATACCAATGTAGAAAAAATATTTTAGAACCAGCGCGATATCGGTGTAGAAAAAAATTTTTAGAACCAACGCGATACCAGTATAGAAAACAAATATTTGGCACCAACGCGATACCAGTATAGAAAAAAAATATTTGGAACTAACCCGATACTAGTGTAGAAAAAAATATTTGGAACCACCGCGATACCAATTTAAGTATTGCGTTTGCGGTTGAGAAGTGTTTGACTTGATTGAAAGTGTAATTTTTGTGGTTTAAGCAATACCGACACTTAATCCGATTAAAGTGGTTCTGGTTAGGTTTATTATAATTGTCTGTTGTTCAGCAGACATTGCCACGGGCAAGCTATGGTAAACAAGCGGTGAACAATGGAATAAAATGGTAGTCAAGCTAGAAAGTTGTTAGTCCAGTGTGTACATTGTTATGATTTCATTGTTGCATTCTCTTTATCTATTATGAATATTTACTTACAAGCAGTAGATATTCGATTGTAACACCACTCGAGCGAGACATCTAGCATTGAAACGCGTGCGTATTTTCTATCTGTATCTTCATATAAAAACAGTTCCGTGTCTGATTGGCTGATAGGAAATGTACGCGAAAATATACTGGAAATGCGAAAATAATATACTTCTTAGAACAATAAAGTTACTTCTCAGTACATAAAATATCACGCCTCGTGTCCCTGAGTGGATGGGCAGAAGTGTACCACACATCCACATTTCCCAGTAGCACTACGCATTCTGGATTTGTGCCCGTTTGATGGCAATAGGCTCGCCCCTCTGCTGGGTACGCGGGATCATCCGAAAGGGTTACCGCTACTCCGGAACATAAAGGGCTAAGGAAGGAACATGGAAGAGTTTTAGTCAGTAAGAGTCTGACACTCCCTTCCGCTCCATCCAAAGCGGGAGGGGTCATATGACGATTTCCCAAACTAAAAAAAAAAATGCTCGCTCCTGTAAACATAAACCGCAATATGTGAATGAACCTACTTCTAAGTATTTAGTTTCAAATACGTCCACGTGGCGCTGTTAGACTTCCAAAACAAATTGTATTGATGACGAATACTTATTATGGTAACAATTTTCATAAAAAGTCGTGCTCGCAGTAATACACCAACAGGACCCCAAATTGTAATGAGCATGATTGTGGAATTAACTATGATATCATCACATAGGACTTCCTATTATTTGTGTTACGTATCAACGAAATGTTTTAGACGTGGTAAATAATCTAAAATTGTGATTTAGTCATCGCTTTATTATTATTTATTTAGAAGAACTCGCGTAACCGGTGATACAACAATATTCACAAAAAACTTCTGGGAAAAAAATACTCTAGAATTTACGTGTGTTCTAAAAAAGTTTCGTTAGTAATTTTTTGAGAGTCAAACCTGTATGATTCAGTTTGAACTAAAACATTCTAATTTTCGTCAAAATAATAAAATCTATTTTTAAATTGTTAGTTCACGTTACTTTGCCACTGTTGTGGTTCTTAATTTTAATGTTCTGGTTACGAGAAAATGCTGAACTTGGGAGCCCTTTACCAATCTAGGGGCGAAATCTCACCAATCAAACTGAATGCTATCAGCACATAGACCCCGTTTATACCTTGCAGTAGGTACTGTAGAGGCTTGTACTTTTTTTTTTGTTTTAACTGTGGGAAATCATCAAATAACAGCTGTTATTTGATGACGCCATAATATAGTCCCAAGCTAAGCAACCTAATGCTTGTGTTATATCCTTGTCTATGTGCCCTTGAACCCTTTTGGTTACACCCTGTATAATCACAAATAATTGGTGTGCGTTTAAGAAGTTAATTACTAAAAGTAAATGGAAGATTGGTGGCGAACATTGATTATGTTAAAAAGTAAGAAACGATTTGACAGTGAACTATCCAATGTTGATCAAGATATGATTCGCGGTCGTACTAAGTACACATCTACAGTGTTGTTATAATTGAAATTATCGATACATCCTTCTAAGTTCATATCACTCGATGGAATGACTATTTCATGAAGTCATGAGATTTGAGGTCAATGCCAACTTAGCGAGTTATTTTGAGGATTCTAACGATTTATTATATTATAACTCCGTCAATAAATCATTGTTACGGCCGCCAATTATATTTTGATCAACCAATCTGACGCTGACCTGCAAATTGCGATAAATCTAAGAAAATTTGAAAGTCGCCGACTAACCCTGGCGCTCCCCCCTTTACAGTACAGATTTATGGAACAACTAAGAAAACTATTGATTCCATTTTTAGTTGAAATTCTTACTAATTGAGACATTATCCCCGCTTAGCGTGAATGTCATATTGGAGTGATTGGTAACAACAAAATATCCGAAGTCGTCTATACTTTACTATATAATATTATAAAGAGGAAAGGCTTGTATGTAAGTACGTTTGTAACGAATAAACTCAAAAACTACTTAACAGATCTGGATAACACTTGCCACAAAGATAGATTATAGCCTGTAATAGCATATAAGCTACTTTTTATCCCGGAAAAATGAACGGTTCCCTTGGGATAATTTCCTACATACACACGAGCGAAGCCGCTGGCAAAAGCTAGTATTTAATAAACATAATCTCCTTACTAAGTTTTTTTTAAGATCACGTTTTGGGCGCGGCCATCTTAGAAACTGCATGCCAGTATAACTAACGTATCACGTATGAATACTGATGTATTTACCAAAATTATGACGTCACGCATCATTGACCTGCCGTGCCTGCGTCTACCGAGATAGACGGACAAACTGATCTCATGATAGCAATGGTACGACAGATAGATTTGAGATAAGCACGTGGCATAATGTTAGAACAAAGTTTGATTAAAATAATAGGTAGGTAAGCTGACCAATCTGTCTATTCTGTAAATTTCTCATTGTGAAAACTTTGGTGAAGTGAACTGTCATTCCACCTGGTGCTTATGTACAGAGGCCAGCACATCAAGTTACCACAATCTGTCAAATTTCTTTGATAGTATTTCAACTTTATTGCAAAGACATAAGGTTCATTTTTAATTGAGAAAATTTGACAGTTAGGGATAGCTTGATATGCTGGCGCCTGTACATTAAGAAAATTCAACAACCTCGTTCATCAGTCGTAAGCGATATTGCTGAGCATGAGATCCTGGGCAGCAATTGCGTAATACACGAACAGTAGCCCTGGGTTTCATTTGGACAGTTCAGAATCAAATTTCAATAAAATTTCCCCAGTAATGTTTAAGACTCATGTTATAAGGGGGAACCTATTATTGACTTGTTACTAAGTAACTGCTTACTTGCATAAAAACTGAACTACTTATTAGGCACTAAAACCCAGGTAGTATATAGGTTAAAGTAAATAATTAACAGTCAAAGTAGTTTATAATAGCTTAACCTACCATTTTCCTATCATTGACCTATATATGAGGCTAATATGATATTAAGGATAAATAATGCTAAAACACAGTATTATGTTTATTTCACGACTTTATAACAAATATCAAATAATACAAACAAATATGTTTACACAATAAACATTGGTGTAACAATTTTTTAAATGCGATCAATTTTTATAATTTTTGTGTAAGTAACTACTTAATTTTTTTTTTCAATTTTTAATATTGTTCTTATTTAAAAAAAACGTTGTCGTTACAAGATGTCCTTTTCCTAAGGTATAAAAACCGGCCAATTATAAGTCGTACGCACGGACCAAGGGCGAAATGTGAGTGTATTATAGGTACGCTTCTGCCTTTCCCAACTATGTTGGGGTCGGCTTCCAGTCTAACCAGATGCAGCTGAATACCATTATATTACATGGAACGACTGCCTATCTAACCTCCACAACCCAGTAACTGGGTAATACAATACCCCTTGGTAGGACTGGCTATCAGACTTTCGGGCTACTCGTAACGACTGTCAAGGATCCACGAATGACAGCCGGGACCAACGCAACGGCTTATCGTGCTTTCCGAGGCACGGAGGAGTCTCTTTATCTAAAGACGGTCATGATTTTTTTAAATGTCTAAGATAATTTTATTTGTGCCGATTCGGTACAATAAAGTAATGTCTTTTTTCTATCTGTTATGGAAATTCAAACGTTCTAAATTGTTAGACCATGATGTCAGCTTTGTAATAATTATAAACGTAACATTTTTAGCATTTACTTTCATAGTTCAGATGTTTTCTAAACTTTCACTGCCATCGTATTAGATTTCGTATGGGTTGTTATTCTTTTATTTTGTTCAATTAAATGCTACACTATACATACCTATTTTTGTTTCTAATAAATACATACAGAAACGACGAATTAGAGTGAAAGTCTAGATTAGAATCTTTCATTAAAATGCTGGATGGATGGATATAGCGAATAAGCCTAAGTTGATTTTATTGTTGATCTCAGTTTTAAACTGTTTAACAATGGTTTTTTTGGAGCGAGTCTAATGTGTTAGTGCTTAGAAAGTAATTTGTTTAGGAAAATTAGAAAAGGAAATTTTTTTGCGATTAGAAAGATTTCTAATCGCTATTTAAAAAACGAAAGCTATCTTTTCTTGTGTTTAGTGGTTGCGTGTCAGCTTATGGTTTACACTAGGCCTATAACTACTCACTTGAATAGTGTAGGTCGTGATTACAATACGCATGCAAGCCGGACGGATGATTATATGAACCGCCTGAACGGGGGCAGTGAAATGTGTTCCGATTCCTTTATATAGGTTGTGTATACTAGCTTCTGTGGGGCGCCCCCCAGCTAGATGGACCGATGACCTTAAGAAGGTGGCTGGGACTGATTGGATGTGGAAGGCGGAGGACAGTGTGTTATGGCGCAGTCTGGGAGAGGCCCATGTCCAACAGTGGACTGCGATAGGCTGAGTTGATTGATTGACTAGCTTCTGCCCGCGACTTCGTCCGCGTAAAATGTCTTGTTCCTCGACCCACCTCGTAGCATCGCATAGCCTGCCCGCGCTAATACTTCGCTTTCGCTCAACATCCTTCTGACTTTATCCCCAGCTCCTAATGATCGTAGCGTGTCATTAAATAGCTTATAGCGTTTCCCAAGAATTGGCCTATCAAATGAACAATCAGTATATAAAATCCGACTGTTGGCTACAGAGATTAGCGTATTCAAACAAACGAGCAAAAAAAGAAACTCTTCAGCGTTATTAATGAGATGAGCTATGTGAATAATATTTTTAAAAACATTAAAGAAAAATCATCCGATTTTTTTACAAAACTCGTGTCCGGGTGTCCTTTGTTCCGTGCCATATACGAGTGTTTGTTTACGATGCTGAAGATGGTCCTAAATGGTCTTAATTTCGTCCCAAATGGTCAAAATATGATATTCAAAACGTTCTATTTTTGTTGATGGTGGTGTTTGATTGGATTTTGGCAATTGCGACTACCTTGTTGTATTTGGGTTCAACCCTTTAAAAATAAAAGAGAGAAGGATAGTTAATAAATCTTACTTTATCCTTTCCCTTTCATACGATCCTTTTTTTTAAGTACCTACCTTGTAAAATAATGTACCTACCTAAACATAGTGTATTAATGGTTGTGTTGATTAAAACGAGGTAGTTCATTCCAAGTTATCGCCCAAGGCTGTCTTTATTGTGCTAAGTGATAAAGCAAATACCCTTGAGTGCCGCAAAGTGGTGTTTTTGTGTCGAACTAGTACCATCACACTATTCGATTGAAGTTCTTTCAGTTTGAACTCTATTATAATTGTTATATAACACAAATTCAAATCCGTTTAATTTTATTCACTCATCAATTATTTACATTTATTTAAGTGTATGTAAAAATAAAAATCGATCGTGCCCACTTCTATGTTGTTAATCGATACATGCTTGTGTATACAAACAAGTTGTCTGGTTTAAAAACTAAATTGGAAAATCGATAACTCGGCTTTACACGCTTAGACAATTCATGTTGCCGACGCAGCATATAAAGCAAACATTTTACGACAGGTCAGTCGCTTTGGAATGGCGTATGCACTCCATGCACTTAAAGTAATGAAGCCTATTTAAACGCACCTAGAAACCAATCACCAAGTGACTGATAAACAACAAACGAATTTTTAAACTACTTTGAGTGAAAAAGTGTTAGGTCACAAAAGGAATGAATCAAAGGCAATTGAATGAATAGAATAAGGAACGAGTATATAAAAAGAAGTTTGAAAGTGACACCGGTGGTGACTGAAAAGTAGTGTAGACATTGGTTATCATGGTATGGGCATGTTATGCGGAGGAATAAGGAAAATGTCGTCAGAAAAGTTGCTATACAAGTAGAGGAAGACCAAGGGTATTTTGCTTTGATTTGACTGCCTTGTTGGTCTAGTGGTCGTAAGCGGTACAGCTCAGTATGCGGTCGTGGGTTCGATTCCCGGGTCACGCAATTGGGTATTTAATTTGTGCCTGTTTGATGACAATAGGCTCGGACCCTATTACTTGGGGCTTAAATACAACTGGCGAAATATGGGTGTTACTATTGGTATATCTCTGTCCACCTCTTCGTAAAAAACAAGGCGTGATATTATGTTATATTATCACTAGTTAGTCAATGTAGTAGGTATGCTAAACATGAATGATCGACTGCTAACAATCTTTATATGGAGATGATTTCATGTACAAGTTAAATATTGAATTATGGTGCTTAAAGTAAAATGAAATAGAAGAGATCCTAGTTGAAATATTTCGTATTGACTGTTCAATAAATTAAATAATGCATAGATCTACATTTTCATAGTGTTATGGCTCAACGTGTACATATAATGCTCTCATACAATTAATTACCACACGATATTTCCTATTGTTTTCTGTGATTAGGAAACTATGTTTTATACGTGGCGACGTAAAACTGGGACGAACACACACAAAGGCGTATCGTAGTAAGCGGAACGAACTATTGCAAGCACCAATGAAATCTTGCATTAACTCGGAACAGTCGAAGTTATTTCGGGAAATCGTCTGGACTCTCTCCAAAAAGTGGAGGGAGTGGAATCAAAATCACTCGGTCACTTTCCTCGTTGAGTCAATGACATGAGTGAGTAAGTATCAGGTCCAGAAACCCTGAATCTGTAAGACTAACGGGAGCGCTTCACAGAACTACCTATATTTATAATTTCTTCTATTTCATGACGTATAATGTGACGTGGGTTAAGGCGTGGGCTTCGGGAAAAATCACACAGGGAAATTGGTGAATCAATTCAGATAAATAACCCAGACAGAGTGGATAGAAAGCAGGCAGAGAACGTTTTGTGAATGTAAATAGAACATATGAGTCAGGTTTTTGTTAGGGATACGCATCACATTCATACGTAGTAGCAGACGTATGTCCTGCGTATTGCAATTTTATGTCAGTATCATCAAATTCATGGAAACTGATACCTAGGACATGAATTTTGAGACATGAAGACAAAATGCTTTATAACAAAGTCTCACGTAATTGCAATGCTAATAAATATAATATTTACTAACTTATTTTTATAATTCACGTGCTTGTTAGATCCTAAGTTCTCTATTCCTGATCCTATTTTTATCCGTGGGAACCTGTTATTGGCTCTGTGTTGCATGTTACCATTGTTATCCATTAGTTATAGCTGTCGGTTCTCCTTTAATAAATAAATAATTATATAAGCTGAGCATACAAGTAATCCACATACAGGTAACGATAAAAACTGTACAAGGGTTGCTACAGAGAATACAATTTATAAAATCAAAACGAACAGCACAAAGACGACATGCAACTTGAGGACAGCAATGAAATAAACCTAATTATAATACTTGACGGAGTATTTTTGTCAGTCCGATGCAAATTTATTCTTGCTTCGAACAAAAATGAAAGATTGACGAAACGTTTCGTACGTTTTGACAAATGGTTTTTATAATTAAAACCGGAGAACACTGGCATCGTGTGATCGTTTGCATCAATATTTATGTCTACTGCGATTATATTAGTATGATAGTCCTTGATAGTATAGCTATAATATATGCACATTAGATCATCGCAGAACCTGTTCAGTAACCTTTAAGTACAGAACACGAGCGATAATGAAGTAAAAAGACGTTTTTAAAAATGGATAATTTGAGAAAATTTTCAATTGCTACTGGTTAGTCTGTTGTTTGTTTTAAATTCTGGTAAAACGGATAAAATGGATATTCTGAGAATCTATAGGATTATGTTTCACACATCAAATATAGGTATACTGACCGACGTACTAATACACTTTGATTCAATAACTTATCGCGCCTCAATAATATATACTTAAATTTCGATATTTAATGCCATCCACAGCAATCTATAAGTACTTAGTATTGTAAATGCAGAAGTTTGGATGAAAGTTAATTACTCAATCACGCCAGAACGGCTGAACGGATCTGGATGAAATTTGGCACAAGGATAATGTATACCCTGGATTAAAACATAGGATACTTTGTATCCCGGTAGTACGTTACCGCAGGATAATTTTCGATACCAACGCGGGCGAAGCTAACGTATTGTGATAATGTTAGGTGAAAAAGAGTTATTTTTCAACTCTTGAAAGGCTTAAGATAAGATACCTATTTGCGCTCAGTATTTGAAGAAAAATCCTTAGTTTTACGTCTCAAGTTTGGTAAAGTGATTGACTGAAAATGGTTGAATTTTTTTTAACACAATAATTTGTTTTTATTGTATCTGTACATCAAATAATAAAGCTATAATGTATACAGCTATAGTTTTACGTAGCTAACGTAAAACTGTTACATTTGCATCTTTGCATTAGTAATACCTACACACTTTGGTTCCGCTTACAATGAAATTTTTAATGTTGAAAACGACTCAAGCATCCTAACCTAAACACGTTCTGGGTCGCATCAAAAATAAACCATTAAGAAGGCGTTGTGCATCCCGTAAAGCAATTAACTTATTTTTATTTACCAATAAATATGTTAGGTTAGGATGCATTCACTATAGTGTACACACGGCTATAAATCTGAAATATTGGCGTAATACCGTGAGCTATTAAAGACTACCGACGTCTTCAGATAAAAACCTCTACATCTGTTTTATTGCCGCCAGTCAATACTCTTAAGATAATGCACGTAAACAGATACCGTTCGAGAGTTATCATGAGTACAACATTAGCTGATGTAAAGCAGAGCGACCTACGAGTCGGGCAGATTCGTTCCGCTACGATAAAGGGATTAGTTCGTCACGCCGCACGGCATTTGTTATATTCCTGTTGCTATACCTACGTGCTTTAGATATGAGGAAAACGTTTAACGCTCAAAACATGTCGATAAGTACCTGACCGAAGAATCGTTCCCTCGCAGCCGCCATACTCTCCGAGCGCGGTGAATTGGATCCCGAACTTGTGTCGTTAGCTTGCTGCGTCTCGTTGTCCTCCTGCCGCGGAGCCAGCCCGTCGGGGACGTCCCCGGCCGGTGCTGCTGCCTGCACCAGCGTCTCGGCTGGTGCAGCTTTCTCGGAGCCGTCTTCCGCCATCGTCACCACTTTCTGCACGGCTCCGTTGCCTTTACCACTACCCACACCGTTACTCTTCTTGCTGATACCCTTGAGTCCTTTCGATTTCTTCTTATTCTTCGGTTTCTTAGGCGGCTTGCCCACAGGGAACCGTCCGCTGGCGCAGCACTGCACGTTACCCATGACGGTGCACGCGCATGTCGCGGTTTACTCGGTCGGCGGGATTCGGCTCGGTCGGTCGGTCGTTCGAAGCGCGTCGGCGTCGGCGCCGACTCGCAGAATGAGTGCGGCGTGAGAGTCCCCGGCGTCGCGGCGCCGCCCACCCGCCCCGGAATTTTCGACGTACTTCAGAATCGCACTGACCGCTGATTACGCGGATGCCGTCCGCGAAGGATCGCACCCGAAAGCCAAACCGCGAGCCGGCCGCGCTGGCGTCATCGTGCGCCCCTGCCTCCCGCGCGCCGCAAGGTCAAGGCGCGCTCATTGTTCCCGCTGGTGCTACTGGCTAGACGCGCGCCGCTCCGCTCAGATGCCCGACAACTATGCCTGGCGCCGCACCACCACCACCACCATCACTACACGCGACCCTCTCACAACTGCTATCGATCACGCGATGTTTATGTTTGGCTGCCACGGGAACGGCACTGTACCTCGTCGATAGCGTCACGCCATTTGCACACCCCTGGCTTGCATATCGTTAACACCATACGGATGCGGTGAATATAATGTTGATTTTTGCACTTGGTACGTGTGGTGTCAGCACGAATGTTTAGTTACTAGTGTTGATGTGGCGTGCAATGTTTTGTTATCGTGCGCGCGCGGAGGTTGATAGCGCGAGAGGCGCACGTGTCGTGTCCGTCACTTTGTAGCCGTAGTAAATAAACCACTGCTCGTAAACGACATGCGTCAAGGAAAACTAACGCTCGGTCGGAACAATTATATATAGCTACCATATTTGCGCAAATAAATTATTTTAATTTAATATTATTTGTGTTGCCAACAGGATGTCCTGCAGCGATGCTGTTTATATTTAGAGAATAGATATTAGGTATTCAAAATTAAAATAAGTACCTACCATTGTGCTACTTAACATCATTCTAGTCTAATTAGTGATTAATTTTCTTTTTAATGTGATCAATACCGGTCAGTGAGCATGCATAGTATAATGCTTACAGCATGAAGGTGTTAACGAAAATACCATTGATTTGAGATTATTTAGGCAAAGCTTATTTTGCTGCGCAACGGTCTGTTGAAAGATTCCTAGAGACCTCTGGGGATTTTATACTACCTGATGAGTTGAACAAAGTTTCGTGTCGAATCTCGCTATCTTCTACAACTTATTCATTACGAACAAAGACAGTCAAATAGAAATATAAATGTCTTGACATCTGTTACATAATGATGTAAACAGAACGGTTTGGGATGCTGTGTTGGCGCGATGTCGCAATTTCACTGAGGAGATGCGGATGTGGAGCACAGCAGGCAAGCTTTTAGCGAGTTTTTAACATGGATCGTGTTACACCGTCGTCGCGGCGAAAAATAATTTTCTTTCGCTTGGCTCTTTGTCTTCGTATCGCTGGCACGACTGTATTTCAGATCTGACTGGCTCAAAACTTAGTCAGTTCCTCCAAACCGTCGGTTGCAGCGCAGGGATCACTTTGACTGCATTTTTTGGGCCAACCCTGGACTGAACTTTTTTAAAATCCTTATAATATTTTATTCACATTACAATCTAGATTCTAGACTATGCTCATGAATAATATAAATGTACCTTAAACTTCTAAGTGCTGATTTTACCAATATAACAGAACGTGATCAGCACATCCTAAAACGAGTTCAAGACCTGTCATTGTCAATGTTCCAGAAAAAATAACGGCAGCGACAGCCTGTAAACGTGATTTTTGCGTGATCGCGCTCAGTTTCTTTGGTGATAACTGCACTAAGTAACTATAAACGTCTTTCTAATTGAGTTTAAGTTATGGGGAAGACACTTGATTCACCTGTTCTTTATAAAAGTCAGCCCATCCATCAGCTTGGCCGGTGGTGGTTATTTTAGATTTTGGACCAGACCCAGGTTGGCCGAAGCAAGGTAAAACTGCTCAGGTGAGGATTTATCGCCTTAGAGTGTAAATATGGTGCTGTCCCACTAACGATGGGACACTTAATATCGCATGTCCTGTCGTCTGGACGTTACAGGTACTGATGGACGCTAGTGATAGCGCGAAACACGTAGCCGAATTCTCGGCCGAGTCAGTTTAGATTGCCATCGACACGCTAAGAAGAATAGGTATTTATACTTTTTTTGTCCATAGATACCGACAAACACCAAGCAATGTTACAGTTTGGTGTGACAACGCACAGAGTTCCAGTTCCACAGCTCTCGCCATAATAAAACACGGTGCGGCGCCGCACGCGCACACCGAAACACATGCTATTTACGATTCAGATATGGGACGCGATTTGACCGAGAGCAATAATGTTTATTTATTGTGAATATTAAAAATATGCCAGACACCTTGGAAGTGGATTTATGAGCTTGAGATGAAAGAATGGCAAGTATTTTAGACGTGCAGCGACGCAAAAACGAACGGATCACTTCTACTTGTAACTAATATTATTATTACAGAGATACTTCCTCAGTGATACTACCTCATATAATTCTGATTTGCCGTGAGAATTTTATTTCAAAACACGAGTTTAATAATGTGGAGAGTTAAATGTATTTTTTTGTTTTTATATATAAGTTTATAAGATGAAGTAAACAAACAAATAAAAATTTTGATACATATTGTTGTTCAATAGTTTTCTGTGTAGCGTTTGAACTTTTTCGGTAATGTTATTTTCTTAACGATAGTAATTAATGGATTGGAACGTAATGGTTTGCTTAAAAGCGTAGAATACCTAAACAAAGAACACTCACACTTGTTTGCCAAAATTTCATAGAACCATACGCTTATACAGGCAATAACATGGGATTCGTAGAAACTGTAAGTTTCTATCTGAGGTGAATCCGACTGAGCTTCGACGAGATTTATATTTAGGAAACAAAATCGTTACACTTGGTGACTATCTAAATTATTATATATATTTTTTTTTAATAAAAATAATAATTTAACTTCTTTTATACATTTACTTTACATACCTATATATTTTACAGTTAATTTTAAATATTTATTAAATAAATATAATTATTATTCTTCGGTATAAAAATGCCTTGAAATGGTTTACAAATCATTAAAAAAAAACTATGCAATAAATACCAAAATATCGCTTTTATTTCAGGCAATGGGAAGATTATATGCTGCCACCAGCGCGACCATTAAAGTTCTTCATTTTAACTACAGTAAAACGAGGATGCAAGGGTGAATAGGAACGAAACTTTATAATAGATTTTAAAGTTGAAATAATATAGTTGCTTGACAAAAAGGACACCTAATCGTTCAATATTTTTCGTTCGACACGGTTGGCGCAGTGGTTGAGCGATTGACTGCTGCGCACTATGTCGCGGGTTCGATTCCGGCACGGAACAAATATTTGTAAGACCTGCAAGTATTTGTTACGAGTCTGGGTGTTTTTCTATCTACACACATCAAAAGTGTCTAGGGATCAACATATATTTTTGCAATAACTTTTCTCTTGATTGATATTAATTTAAATTTTCTTTAAGGATTCATCAAATAAAGTGTTTTCGTTTGTCACAGTAACGATAAACCAAGTCACCTTTGCATTAATAAAGAAATTTGCCATTTTCCTAATAAAGGGATTTTTGACATTTGAACCACTAACATTAAAGTTCGAAAAAAAGACTGAAATAACAGTTTTCTTTAAAATTTTATTGGGTAACTTAAACAATTAATAATCCGTGTTTCTACCGCGAACACTAACAACACAAGAACATCGGTTTGGCATACTCAAAATGAGTTCATCCAAATCACGCTGTGGAATGGCCGCCCATGTTCGTTGCAACAACAAAAAAAGGTCTTCTTGCAACTGGATACCCTCCATATTCGGCAGAGCTCTTCTCTGTAGCATATCCCATGCATGCTCAATCGGGTTCAAGTCTGGCGACTGAGCAGGCCAGGGCAGGACATTGATGTTAGCTGCGGCGAGAGTCTGTCTTACAACTCTTGCGGTGTGCGGTCGTGCATTATCATGCATTTACTGAAATAAGGGACCGATTTGCACTTGTAGAGGAACGATGACGTCAGATACAATCGTCTCAGCATAAATTTGAGCGTTGAGGTTGCCTCTGATCCAAATCAACTCAGTTCTTCCGCCGATCCAAATACCCGCCCATACCATGATGGTTCCACCACTATAAGGATGGACTTCCTGGCAGGATTTTAATCGCTGTTGGCGTCCAGGGGTTCTCCAGTGTCGTATACGTCTTGTATCCGGTCTCATACCAAAACGAGACTCATCAGAAAAGCACACGAAACGCCATTGTTCTTCTGCCCAATTTCTGTGTTCAAGAGCCCATTGATATCGAATCCTACGATTGTGCATTGCTATAGGTGGTACCCGTAGCGGTCTTCGGGAATGAAGGTTCACTTCATGCAATCGGTTTCTGACTGTTTGGTCGCTAATTAAGTTCCCTGAAGAGTGATGAAGCCTCACGGCTAACATCATGGCGGTTATTGTTGGAGCTCTTCGGGTTTAGATTTGAATGTATCGGTCTTGTCTCCGTGTCGCCAGACTTGAACCCGATTGAGCATGCATGGGACATGCTACAGAGAAGAGCTCTGCCGAATATGGAGGGCATCCAGTTGCAAGAAGACCTTTTTTTGTTGTTGCAACGAACATGGGCGGCCATTCCACAGCGTGATTTGGATGAACTCATTTTGAGTATGCCAAACCGATGTTCTTGTGTTGTTAGTGTTCGCGGTAGAAACACGGATTATTAATTGTTTAAGTTACCCAATAAAATTTTAAAGAAAACTGTTATTTCAGTCTTTTTTTCGAACTTTAATGTTAGTGGTTCAAATGTCAAAAATCCCTTTATTAGGAAAATGGCAAATTTCTTTATTAATGCAAAGGTGACTTGGTTTATCGTTACTGTGACAAACGAAAACACTTTATTTGATGAATCCTTAAAGAAAATTTAAATTAATATCAATCAAGAGAAAAGTTATTGCAAAACTATATGTTGATCCCTAGACACTTTTGATGTGTGTATAATATGTATGTATTTACAAAAAAAAATGTATATACTTAAGTAGTTTATCAGCCATCTCGTTACCATAACACAAGCATTAGATTGCTTATTTGGTTCGGACGATTTGGCGTTGTGTGAAATGTCCAAGGATATGATATGATATGAATATAATACAGTAAAAACATATTATAAGAGTCCTTTTTTCTCACAAACTGTATTATTTCACTGTTGAAATCCCTTTTAAACTTTCGTCTCGATTCACCCCTGCATTCCTATTCACCCCATTTTACGGTATATTGTTCGTTATGCATTTATAGCTTACCGCTGTTTCAAGCATCGCGTCCTGTGTACATTGGCGGTGAAAAGGTTAAAGGAAATCGTAAAGCTATTGTAATTACAATTCTAAACTCACCGTATCTGCATCACTCTCTTCAGTAGCCATAGCCACTCCTTTATCCAAATGACGTTCAGCATTATCCAGCTCTCTATCCAGTTCAGCAGATTCTAGCTCCAGTTGCGGCGATGACTGCAGTTCTTCAACTCCTGGCGACGGAGGATCACGATCGGTATGCAGAATGTGGCGAGCAGGCATCTTAACTACGAGAGGCCTGAAGTTTAAACGGGATGATCCTGCAAAGAGAGATATTGTTAGATATATAGATAGAGGATTTGTTTTCATTGTAATATAATGGAGGACCTCGTGGCTAAGTATTAACAGCCGCACATATCGATCCGTCAGGTTAACCCATTGACTGCCGGAACGCAGATCTACGCGAGACACAATGGCTTTTTAATTGTGTCTGTAATTACGGCATACGAGCGGTTAAGCTACGCTTGCCGGGGTTGGTCCGTGGATGGGTGACCATCTTTACATATCGAGACTCTTCCGTGCCTCGGTAAGCCGTTGGTCCGGGCTGTCATTCGCGGATCTTTGACAGTCGTTACGGGTAGACAGAAGCCCGAAAGTCTGACAGCCAGTCTTACATAGGGGTATCGTATTACCCAGTTGCTACTGGGTTGTGGAGGTCAGATAGGCAGTCGCTCCATGTGAAGCAAAATGTAATTGGAGTATTAGCGACCGGCCCCGCCTTCGCACGGATACAATGTATGGGCGAAGCCGCGGGTAAAAGCTTAACTATACGCATAAACCTTCCTCTTGAATCACTATATCTATTGATGGAAACCGCTTTAAAATCCGTTTCGTAGTTTTAAAGATCTAAGCGTACAGAGGGACGACGGAAAGTGACTTTGTTTTACACCATGTAGAGATATTGTTTTCATTGTGATTCATGTTACTAATTACGCTGGTAATATCGATTATCTTATGTAGGTAGAGTCAAAATATGCCTGCCTAACCTTTTCCCAACTACGTTGGGGTCGGTTCCCAGTGTAACCGGATGCAGCTGAATACCAGTATCTTACTGCCTATCTGACCCCACCACAACACCGTAAATGGGTTATATATAATACCGATAATACCATTTTGTAAGACTGGATGTCAGACTTTCGGGCTTCTGACGACCCGTAACGACTGTCCAGTTCCAGGAATTTTCCCAGGCCCATCTATAGACCAACCCCGGCAGGCGCAGCTTAACCTAATGAATCGACCCATGCAGCTGTTATAAGTTAGCCACAAGCCCCTCCCGCTTAGAAATGAAGCTTTCAGAAAACTTTCTGTAAAAAGAGGAATGGTCCGCGTTCCATAAGAAAATTCTGTTCATCATTTATTTAAACGAATGCGTAACAATTTTTCCAGCAACTGTACTAGTAATATTATACTTAATTTCAGTGACATTCTGTAGATTTTATTAAGATGTTAACGTAGTTTATGCTAATAGTTGAAGCAAATAATGTGAAGTAACTGTTTGTTAGTAAGTACTTGCGCATGCGCGTAAATTTTAGAAACATTTACATTCAACATACGACATTTAATACCTACCAACGTAAGCATAACTTAAAATTAATCTTCACGGTCGTAAATTACACTAAACAGCAGTTTACCAGCTTAAAGCTCTCAAGAATTAATAGAAATAATATTTTATTTAGCTTAGGAGATCGTTACGGCTGATTTATATTTAAAAAGAGCTTCTTTAAACATGTACTACTTACGTCTGTATATTCAAATCTCTCTATTGACATAGTAAACAAGTTACGCAATCAATGCATACGTAGCCTTGGTACGAATTAACAAAGGAGGTTAAAATACTCTTATGTACTTAAGTTATGTTAACCTTTTAAGCCAGCACTGATTTATAAACAGAAGATCACTCTTGTGGGGGAGTCAAAGGAGTGTCAGACTTTTACTGCCTAAAACCCATCCATGTTCCTTCATTAGCTCTTTATGTTCCGGGGTAGCGGTAACCCTTTCGGACAATCCCGCTTGAAGGGTTGTGCTGAGTCGTAAACATAGTAAACCCTCATTTCGCCAGTTATGTTTTAGACACACGTAATAGGGGAAGAGCCTATTGCCATCAACCGGGCACAAATCCAGTCTCGGTCTGCTACTGGGAAATGGTTTTAGAAAATAAAATCGTTTTCTAGCCGATAAAATATTTAGATAGGATACTAGCAACCCCACAAAGCCAGCTTGATCTTCTTCTTCTTTTCGTGTGGTTAGTGACTAACCTGGTGTCAGGCTGCCCCGACCCTCTGTCTTATCTTCACATAGTGATGAGAAATATGTCTCAGACATGCTGGTTGATAATAAAAACTTTAAACATTAAGATTCAAGCACTTACCTTTAGAGTCATCTTTTTGCAATTTCTTCATGACTTCTCGCGCGCTATGCAGCGTCTGTGTAGCAGTAGAGTGAATGGGTCTTATAGAAACCCGCTGCAGCCCACTACCGGGCAAAATCGATGTCATCACCTTCCTAGGCTCATCTCTTTCAGGGCTTCTGTACTGAGTAATTAAACTCTCATCTTGATCAGCATCTATATCTATAAAGCATTCCTCGAACTGCTCAAAGTTCTCGAGATCCGAGTCTAGTTCACTCCTCGATCCGTGAATTTTCGGTCTGTAAAATGAGTCCGAGTTTCTTCTGTAATCGATCTGCTTTGGGTCTGGCGAAGAATAGCTCCGTATCACATACCCTCTTTGCACGGCCTGAGGCAATGCGACATCTGGATCGTTTTGAGGTGCTGGTGATGAATAGCTTCTTGGCAGTAGGCTTCTCGTGCTCTGCGTCTTCCGCTGCTGCTGCTGCATCGTTCTATTTGATATCAGGCTTTTGCCGCGGCCTGCACTTTGTGCCTGCTGTGGCTCTTTACGCCGCATGGCGAAGTTTAGCTCTTCGCGGTTTATCAGCTCCTGGTACGTGTGGAACTGTTTGGATCTCGGGACCAACTGACATACGGAATAGCACGGCTCCAGCTTGTAGGTTCACTTTGTGATCTATGGATATTGAATCCCAGCTGATCGAATTACGGTATCGTGTAACAAGGCCGGGTGCAACCAGATGATATGTCATATGGTAAGGAACGGTGAACACGGCCGACTTACTGATACTTTTGTACGCAGATGGTAATTTAACTTGTTAACAAGACACTGGTTCACCTACACGGTCTGATCTTCGATAAGATTCATAATTTGATCTTTGGTTCACGTTTCACGACCTGTTATTGCTAAGGTTACTTCAATTTCAAAGAAAGGTGTTGTCCACGTGTTTGATTCCATGTATCGCAGTCATTTATCTATCACTTATCTTCGACACTTAACGCAATACGTATAATAGGTTCCTTTTGCGAGCACTGATTATTTTAATTCACACGCACTTGTTAACAACTTCAAAGACATTCCTGCTTGCTTGATAAACAGTTAAACTTTATTTGCAATAAAATGTATTCAAGTGCATGATGTGAGATAAACAGAATACTACTAAGCTTAATGTATTAAAAGTATACGAAGAGCCTTGCGTACGCGCATCGTGGGCGGACAACTTTCTCTTTTTAGGCCAAGCTCCATTGATATTGAAACATATCGAACACATACTTATTGCTAGTACCTATCTATGGTACTTATTCAAGCTAAAGTATCTCCTATTATACTTATACCACTACTGCAAATCACCTCATAGTCAACGGATATTGTGAAATTCTAGTTTCCTAATCCACTTCCAATAGACACATGAAACAAATAGTTGATTGCTGTTCCTTAGTAGGTACGTATCACAAAATTGTTAGCATTTTCTTTAAAATATACTTATTTAATAGCCAAGCCATAGCCTGTGTTATTACG
Source organism: Hyppa rectilinea (assembly GCA_951799385.1). Classification (NCBI taxonomy): domain Eukaryota; kingdom Metazoa; phylum Arthropoda; class Insecta; order Lepidoptera; family Noctuidae; genus Hyppa; species Hyppa rectilinea. The sequence continues at coordinate 7,659,565 of OX637308.1, read as the reverse complement.
TGACACAGTTATACATATAAAGCTTGCAACTCTACCAAGGAATGCAACGGTTCTGACCTACAATAAAGTTATGTGTGTAGGTGGTTACCGTGTATGGAAGATACCTAAGTAATAACAATGTAATTGATAAACTTAATAATCAAGAGTTTAACGGTGTCTCAAAACCTTTTAATATTTTTGACATATTATTCATTATTTCACAATGAAAATCAATTCCCACTGATAGAGCAGCGGCCGGCAGCGGTTTTTAGAGACTAAATATTTTGAATCTTATCTACGTGAATAAGAAGTTCATAGTCATTTGAAGGCAAAGGAGGGCAGCGCGGCGCCGCGAGGCTGCACGAGCCTACTAGCGCCGCATTGGAGCCCATTGGAGCTCTTACGGCCGCTGAGTTGCGCCTCGCTGCTCTTTCCGCGGGTATTGACACTTGTTCCAGCTATTCTGCTCAGTAGCAGTCCAGAGTTTGTGCACGATTGATAGCAACAGAACCGACCTATGGCATGGGACTTAACATAATTGACTATTTGAAACGGTCACAAATAAAATATGAAAGCACATTGAAAAAATACCGCTCGTCTTAAAAACTTCTATCACCGTACACAAATTAAATATTATGATAAGATATAATAATTGTAAAATTGCATTTAATGCATGTATCCCTAAAAATCTGCGACGTCACATTCTTATATTTCATACAAATCACATACAAATTCCGCGTTTTGACGGTTCATAAAAAGTAACGTTATTGACTACCCTTTCAAATACTTACCCAATTGGCGAAATATGGATTTGTTATAGTATCCAACAACTCTGCCAAACCCTTCAAAGAAAATAGGCGTGATGTTATGTGTAGGTACAATAATGTCAAACTGCAGATCATCAACTCATTCTTTAAGTAATAAAACTGTCAGCGGTCGTTAACCCCAAAAAATATCATCATTTTTATTTTGTAATGTTTATGTATCGATACTCATCACGCCTGCAGAGCTTTGATAGCTTCTTATGTTAGACCTTGTATTGCCAAACCTCCGAGTTTTGGAAAAATTTGGTTTTAGCATCACTGCTAATCAGATTGCGTGGGATCAGCAATGAAACAGCATCCTGATTAAAATAGCCTGTAAGTTTGATACCCACTGGTGCAAATTCACAACCAGAAGACTATATCCATAGAAATATAAAACAAACAGACTACATATTATGTCACTCTTAAGCCCCATTACGATGCAAGTTGCTTGCCTGTGGAATACAATAAAATATAAGCAACACATCGTCTGTACACTGTATAAACGGTGCAAATTTTATTACTGCTACAACTTATATAACTTATGCCACGGATAAATAATTGCACCATGTAAATCTGGCTATCACTACATACTCGTAGTATAAAACAAAGGCGCTTTCTCTGTCCCTATATCCCTATGTATGCAAAACTACGCAACGGATTTTGATGCGGTTTTTTTAATAGATAGAGTGATTCAAGAGGAAGGTTAACGTGTATAATTTGTCGACATATTTATTCATAGGCGGGCGAAGCCGCGGGCGGAAGCTAGTAGTTAATAAATACTTACTTAATCTAAATAATAATATTTTTTCTACTCTAGATCTAAGTAACAATTTTTGTAATGGACCTGTTGTGATCTGATTTGAATAAATAAATAGTAGCTGTTTAGCTTCGCCTCATTATTTTGTCCTCATGCTGATTTTCACCACTTTATGTAAGGCGCCATCTATATAAATTTATAACAACTACAACACCTGTTAACGAGCTCGCTTTGTGTGTGTGTAGTTCTAGCGTCGTTCGCTAGATGGCACAATAAAGCTTGATGAGTCATGAATTTTAATTAAATTAGTATCATATTCAGGTAAGATAGCGCCACCGTCGCTCTGAGATTCACGTAACTTTATATTGTACATTGTGTTGAAATACATCAGACATGATCTTATTAAGTCGCGTTGTCTGTCTATTTCGTACTTGATATATTTTTGGTAGGTACAATTTTCAAATGTTCCATCCTTTCATGGTTCGCTCTTGACTTTCTATGACTAACGCTATCGCGTATCACACACTTTATACTGATCGGACAAAGATTTATAGAAGTTAATCTACCCATATATTGAGATAAGAAGAAGAGTGCAGAAGTATTTTTATCTAAGTAATTGATTATTCTCAGATATTGACGGCGGATGCTTCATATAGGTAAAAAAACCTAAATCTTTGTCCGATCCGGAAATACTTCTGCACTCTTCTTCTTATCTCAATATATGGGTATATATTGAGATAAGAAGAAGAGTGCAGAAGTATTTTTATCTAAGTAATTGATTATTCTCAGATATTGACGGCGGATGCTTCATATAGGTAAAAAAACCTAAATCTTTGTCCGATCCGGAAATACTTCTGCACTCTTCTTCTTATCTCAATATATGGGTATATATTGAGATAAGAAGAAGAGTGCAGAAGTATTTTTATCTAAGTAATTGATTATTCTCAGATATTGACGGCGGATGCTTCATATAGGTAAAAAAACCTAAATCTTTGTCCGATCCGGAAATACTTCTGCACTCTTCTTCTTATCTCAATATATGGGTATATATTGAGATAAGAAGAAGAGTGCAGAAGTATTTTTATCTAAGTAATTGATTATTCTCAGATATTGACGGCGGATGCTTCATATAGGTAAAAAAACCTAAATCTTTGTCCGATCCGGAAATACTTCTGCACTCTTCTTCTTATCTCAATATATGGGTATATATTGAGATAAGAAGAAGAGTGCAGAAGTATTTTTATCTAAGTAATTGATTATTCTCAGATATTGACGGCGGATGCTTCATATAGGTAAAAAAACCTAAATCTTTGTCCGATCCGGAAATACTTCTGCACTCTTCTTCTTATCTCAATATATGGGTATATATTGAGATAAGAAGAAGAGTGCAGAAGTATTTTTATCTAAGTAATTGATTATTCTCAGATATTGACGGCGGATGCTTCATATAGGTAAAAAAACCTAGTTTTTTTATATGTAGTACTTACGAATGGAAATTTTAAAAATAGAGTTAAGTCTTTGAGGCAGATATGTATCTCCACAACTTTGGGAAATAAAAATACTTCTACTCGGTTCACCGACATTTCTTCGAAAAGAAGAGCCAGTAACTACTACTACTACTAAAAGAATACTTTTTTTTTAATTCAATAAAAGTAAATGAACGGCTTTGCATTCAGTTACATTAGATACTGCGCAGAGAATAGAAAGGAGTCCAAACTAGTTTTATTAGTACGAGAGATGGTAGTTGCTTCAAATTGGGTATGTCGATAAAAACAATAGATTTAAAATAAATCTCACAGTCAGTCATACCAAGGGGTATCGTATTGCCCAGTTCAGATAGGCAGTCGCTCCATGTAAAATACTGGTATTCAGCTGCATCTGGTTAGACTGGAAGCCGACCCCAACATAGCTGGAAAAAGGCTAGGCAGATGATGATGATGATAAAAAACAATAGATTGTGATTTATCGGCTCGCATGCAGATTTTCAGTTATAAATTATAACAAAGCCGTAGGATTTATTAACTAGTTAATACTAGAATATTTTTCGGCTAACTGACAGCAGAATAAGGGTGCGTCTTCACCAGAAATGTGCAAGGATGCGTTGCAGCGAATGTGCGTGAAATTAATCAATGACAACCCCAGCTTAGCTCAAGTTATGAAAATGTAATTGGTGGATTTTTCCTCGCACACCGCTAAGCAACCTCACAAACCACTGGTGGAAACGCAGCCTTAGTATGTTAAAATGTGTTAATCGAAATTTAAAATTCAAATTCGTAATATTTCATAGATTCGATATCCTGATAATGCAAATGTCAGTACTAACTTTCACTTTCTCTATTGTGAATGATTAATTTGGCTTTACATATTTTACAGGAATTTTGAATTGAATGCATTATTAGAGTTATACATATCGTTAGTTAAATTGATAAACCTGCAGTTTTAAAAGATGCCGCTTATTTTCCGCTGATTTTCGTTCTGAGGTGATGAGGTTCTCTAGATCAGATCAGAGAGACGCAGCAACCACACTGCTGCTAATAAAGACAATCCTTTAAACTGGTTTGAATAGTCCGTCTTACAATCTGTGATGATTCCATATAGCTTCTTAATTATACAGAATTTCACGAAGTTACAGAATCTGCAGCGTTAAGTGCTGACACCGATTCAAGCCACCTTATTTACACAAGTAAGCGGTTGCTAAATATTTTTATATGTCCATCGACAAATAAACCTCCTCCCTTGCGGCATTCCTTAGCTCGTGAGTTGTTGCTGTTATACAACTTCAGTTAGCATGCGCCCGCGCACGACACGCCGCGTCTCGCACTGTTGGATCACAAGACATAACCGGTGTTCACGCGTTCTGAACAATTTTCACTTTTCGTTGCGTTTATAGAACTATTTAGTTTAACAATCTGTTCTGCGGCAGTTCAAAATTTTGTGTGTGATATAAGACTCTGTGTTGGATCTCTTTCGTCGTATAAGATTTTTGTGAGTATTTAAGGGAACTAAATAAGTTTATTTATAATATAAACATTCTCAATTTTCTTGTTACTTATATATAATATTATGCTTAGATGATAATCAAAAACGCTGAGTAGGTAGTTGGTTTGTACTGGGAGTAACATTGACTTATTGAAAGTCATTGTCATTACACTAACGAACGTTATTTCTTAAGAAAAAAAACAACACCACCCTAGGGCGAGCCGGGCTCGTACAATATTTAACTCTACATAAAAAAAAAACTTCAGTTTAAAAAAACCTTGTTCCTTATATACATATACACAATTTTAACCTTTAGTTTATTTTTACTATTTGTTGCTATAGCGGCAATAGAAATACACTATTTGAAATTTTATCATTTCTACCTATTAAGGCTCATGAGATACATACAGCCCGCTGACAGAGAGACGTAGGGACAGCGGAGGCTTAACAATAAATAGGGTTCCAGTCGGTACCCTTCGGGTCCGAAACTCAACCACCGAACGTTCAAAGGAAGTTTCCAAATTCCAATGGTTCTGTAAAATGTAGTACTAACACTAACCCCTTTATTTAAAAACGCTGCTTAAAGGGACGTTTAAACGCCAAAAATGTGTTGTTAATCAGTCGATAATCATAACTTATCTTTAAACAACGGTTATAAATAAACTTCCTAAGTATTAGAAACTAGGGATGCCGAGACTCTTTCCGAATATCTAAAGAAACATCTGTATAATTAGGTAACGGATAACCTCTCTTTAATTAACGGTAGACCGTGATTAACTGCTTGGAAGAACACCTTAATCATAAATGGTATCAGGGCAAATAGTTAATGGTTAATTCGTCGAACTATTTGATAGAAAATGTACAAGGCTCGGAAAGGAAAATCGTTTACGTATTTAACTTCAAACATCCTTGCAGGAAGGATATAAATTTGTTTAACAGTTCTCTACTTATGTTAATAAAACCTTGTAAAGTAAGTACTCAATGAAAATCTACAGACTTATTTGTATTTTTGAATATCAGCCATAAAATATTAGGAATACCTTATTCTAAATACAATAAAGAGAATATTTTAGTAGATCTAAAATACTAGGTAATACACTAGGTACCTACTCTAAAATTATGACTATCCAATAACTAGGTATACAAATAAATACAGAAACAAAAGGACAATTTCACTGGCATCGAAGCAGTCCGAATCGCAGTCATCCAGAAATGTGCCCAAAAGACTGGCAGCATTGCAATAAAAAAACCAAAAAACTTATGGTGTACTAGCTTCTGCCCGCGACTTCGTACGCGGACCCTGTTGCTTATGCCAGCGACAACGGGGTCGCCATTTATGTTATTTTTTATCATTTTTCCCATTTAAATCTTTTATCACACTGAGTTTTAGTTTTATTTCATTCCAACAACCACCAAAACATACAGTCCATTTGTCATCGTTTTCATTTTGGCAACCGCATTATTATATTCCCCACTTGTCTCTAGAGACCTAGAAGTCAATGCGTAGATACGGTTGGAACTCAAGCACAATTCTCTATCCGTGAACGTCTCCAACTCGCGAGACAATACATGACGTTCACGATCAGCGGTCAGTCGCACATCACGTGCCCCACTTGTCTCTAGAGACCTAGAAGTCGATGCGTAGATACGCTTGGAACTCAAGCGTAATTCTCTTTCCGTGAACGTCTCTGACTCGCGAGACAATACATGACGTTCACGATCAGCGGTCAGTCGCGCATCATATTCTTCACTGGTCTCTAGATACCTAATGAATACGCTGAGAACGCAGGCGTGCTTCGCGACCCGAAGAGGTTTCCACGGAGCGAGTAGCAGCTTAATGTTCTCGAACAGCATCAAGTCTCTCCTGACGCTCTTCGGTAGATTCTTGGGATCTTATGATCCTCAATCTTTTAGTTCTCTTGGAACATTGGGAAAGATTTGACCTCTTTCTAGGCATGGTCATAGTTTCATTGTGAAGATACCTGATCAATAAAAATCTAAATTAAAATGACTGCTCCCCTGCGTTACCGGGTAGGCTACCGTGTCACGAAGATAAATGGAAAAGGAAATGAAACACTCAAACAACATAAGCCCGAAGGCATATTCATACGATAAAATTAAAAAATATATAGGAGTTTTGGCCAGTAGAGTCAAATTTTCAATGATATACCATCGTCATCGAAAATCAGTCCTAAACTGTTAACGCCTTCACCGCGTGCAGGTACTCCCAGTTTATGTTATTTTATAGTTAAACAGTAAAATTAGTGATAGCTTTGATTTCCACATCAGATGTTCCTGATCTTCGATTTTTATAAGTCAACAGGAAATGCCTATCATATTGAACAACAAAGACGTCAAAGACGTCATTCCTATATGTGTTATGTTGTAGCTAGGCTCTTGGAGTTCCACAACAGGTGTTCCAGATCTTCGATTTTTATAAGTCAACAGGAAATGCCCATCAGACCGAACAACTTTTGCTAAGACGTCATTCCTATATATGTTATAGTGTAGCTAGGCTCTTGGAGTTCCACAACAGGTGTTCCAGATCTTCGATTTTTATAAGTCAACACAGAGTGCTCATCAGATTAAACAACTTGTGCTAAGACGTTATTCCTATATGTGTTATGGTGTAGCTAGGCTCTTGGAGTTCCACAACAGGTGTTCCAGATCTTCAATTTTTATAAGTCAACAGAGAATGCTCATCAGATTGAACCACTATTGCTAAGAACCTTATTCCTATATGTGTTTTGGTGTAGCTAGGCTCTTGGACTTCCACAACAGGTGTTCCAGATCTTCAATTTTTATACGTCAACAGAGAGTGCTCATCAGGTTGAACAACTTTTGCTAAGACGTCATTCTTATATGTGTTATGGTAATAATAATAATAATATCCTTGGACATTTCACACAGCGCCATATCGTCCCAAGCTAAGCAACCTAATGCTTGTGTTATGGTAACGAGATGGCTGATATACTACATATATACATTTTTTTTTGTAAATACATGTAACATATTATAGATAGAATACACCCAGACTCGTAACAAATACTTGCAGGTCGTACAAATATTTGTTCCGTGCGGGAATCGAACCCGCGGCATAGTGCGCAGCAGTCAATCGCTCAACCACTGCGCTAACCGTGTCGGGAATTTGAGGTATATGAGGTTATGAAGTAGGAATGGATGGACTTACTTGTGAACCTTCTGGACGAAACACGTTGATATAAGGACAGCCTTAGCAGACGTCTCACGTGTTACCTGGTTTTCTTCATTTTTCACTGTGGTCCACTTTCACTTCTTTAAATGTCACACTTCTGTCGGCCAACACTTATAATTATAGTTTTCCAGTTTTTGATGCGGTGCAAGAGAGCGGGGCAATCAATATGGCAGCATTGCAACGTTGATTGCCAATGCTAATGTTGTGGCCAAAGAAGAAGCCAGCCCTGGTCACGTGAAAATGTCGAATAGTCGGCGCGGATTTTCCTAAAAAAGGAGACGCGCGCTCAGACCCCATGACCCGACCGTTTCGACCCCGAACGGCTAAAACCTGTAGGTCATCAACCTTTTGAGGTTAACACAATAAATAATTGGTATGTACCTACCTCTCGTCCCAATATAAGTATTGTGCTCTCGTCCCCACTATAATTAGTACAAATGTAAGTAGGTAACTATTGTCAGCGCTCGAGGAGCGCTGATCGTAACCGGATAAAATAAAACGCTTCTTTGCGGTAAAAGATTAAATTAATTGATACATTCTATACATCTAACGAGCGCTTTCCAACACGCTTAGCTGACTGTCAACTTTTTTCTTTTATTCTAAATTTAAATTCTATGTTTGTCTCGCCATTTACTTAAAATAGATACCACGGAGGTTGCATGCTAAACCTATATTAGGTGACAACCTGTACAGTACTATACATACCTATTTTGATATTTAGCAGAGATTTTGGCATAAATATGCATCATGGAAAAAATAACGGCTACGACTCAATGTAAAACATAAATCGTGTTTAATTTTTATATCACTTTTTATTTGCCTGTTTTGGTATAACTACTTATGCAAATAAACAGTAGGTATGCACAATTAGACACATCACATAACGCCTGTATTCCCTGAAAGGTCAGGCAGAGGTGCACTTTTCAGAATCAGATCAGTAGGTCCGAAGATACTCCCTTTTTTTTTGAGGGTGGGAACCATCAAATGACTCTCCCGCTCTGAGTGTCGCACTCTTTTTACTGACTCTGAAAATTACCTCTTTATTAAGTTATTTAAAGGAGCGTGAATCCAGTACCCCTTACTCATTATTAAAAAACTTTTTTACAAAAAATAAAACCGACTTCCAAAACAAACACTACAAAGTGACAAATAATTTTGATTTCGGAAGTCGGTGTCTTCGGTTTTGTATTTTAATTTTTTGCCACCGACTTCCGAAATCAAAATTATTTGTCACTTTGTAGTGTTTGTTTTGGAAGTCGGTTTTATTTTTTGTAAAAAAGTTTTTATTTTTCACTTTTTAGTTGTGGTACCTACCTAGACAACCCCCCCCTCCCCCCCAAAATTTTAATACGACTACCTGGTATGTAAATTACAGTGACAGGAACTTATTAGAACATCGTCCACATATATTAAGTAGGTTATTTTTGTTGATTTTTCAAAAACCGCTTATTCGATTTTATGGGACCATTTGGGAAGTATACCCTTTCCAACAAAAAAAGAATTTTTCAAATCGGTTGGCAAGCAACGGAGTTATGCGCGAACAAACATAAAAAAAAAAATACAAACATCCGAATTGAGAACCTCCTCCTTTTTGAAGTCGGTTAAAAAGAAACCTTTATGCCTACCGACATTATAATCTATCAACGTAAGTACCTACCTAAAAGATGTACAGACGCCAGCACATCAAGCTATCCCTAACTGTAAAATTTCCTCAATTAAAAATGAACCTTATGTCTTTGCAATAAAGTTGAAATACTATCAAAGAAATTTGACAGATTGTGGTAACTTGATGTGCTGGCCTCTGTACATTTATGTAAGACTTGGGTTTTCCACAGATAATCAAGCGGACGTTATTCTTATTATACTGAACTTGATACACACACTCGTAAACACGACACAGTAGGTAGGTAAGTATCTTTATTATTCACTAAATGTTGCCCGGGGCTCCGCACGCGTCAGTGAAAAAAAATGTTCATACAAAATTTCACGCCCCATTTCACCCTTTTAAGCGGGAATTTCCTAAAATCCTTTCTTAGTTGAAGTCTCCAACTCATAATCTATCTCTGTGCCAAATTTCATCTCCAAAGTTCCAGAGAGTGAATGTATGAATGAGTGACTTTTCGCTGTTATATAAAAAGATTAACACATAGGTAGTGTTAATAACTTTAATAAATAGAGTAGACTGACCTAGAAGGGTCATTAACTTGTTGTTGAAAGTCTTATCCATAGATATAATTCTATGGTCTAAGCCGATTTTTTTTAAATTCCATAGTCGAATAGCATATTATTATCATAATACCTTCTTAATATAAACGTAGGTACCTATACCTTTTAACAGAAAAAATAAAAAAATGGTTATAAATAAGTAAAAAGGATAGATCCGTATGCAGAACTGGACGATAATTTCGGCGCAAATTGTTATAATTCACACTATGATGATATAGCGTTAAGAGCGGCATAATCCATGGAGGATCAGCGGGATTGTCCAAACGGACACGGAACATGGATGGGTTTTAGTCAGTAAGAGCCTGACATTCCCTTCCGCTCCAACCGCGGCTTTTTTAAGGATGGGAAATCATCAAATGATCCTCCCATTCTGGGTGGAGAGGAAGGGAGTGTCAGACACTTACTGACTAAAACCCATCCATGTTCCTTCCTAAGGCCTTTGTGTTCCGGGGCAACAGGTTACATTTTCAGACAGTCCCACTAAACACAAATAGATATAAGGCAGGTAGATATCCCTATTACGACACGCATTAGTCCAAAAACTTGCAGCAACTACATAGCATTGTATAATAGAAATAAAAAACCCAGTTACTTAGGTAACACAACAATGAATTTTAATAGACTAATACAATTTCTATCCGCGAGTCACTAGCAAGTAATTGTGTTCATTGTTCTTTGTATTGCGAACTATAATTATTTCTCAGCCATTCAGCTTAAATCACACAGAATTCTTCCATTTGCATTCACCTTAAGAAAGTGAAAAAAGTCAAAAATCAATATGTCGAGCTTTTTCCCAAATATGTTGGGGTCGGCTTCTAGTCTAACAGTCATATTAATTATTCAAACAGTTATTCAAGCAGTTCAAACAATGGTGATTCGCAGCCTTATCTAAAAAAAATATGTTTCATTTGTGGTCATACCTAGAGCCTGAGATCAATTACGATTCTGCATCAATAAAAAACGACTATTAGCATCATCATAAGTCTCCTTTGATTATGGCGCTCTCAACGCTATATCATCATAGTGTGGATTATAATAATATGAGGTAAAGTTATCGATTAAAGCATATAGCTGTATTACCTACTTATATTCTGTATCATTTAATCATTCAATTGCTGGTGTTATTCAGAGTAACTTCACACTAAACGTTTGTCCATAATACGCGCTTGCGTAGACGTTACGTAGAGACGTAGACGCTGCGTAAGCGCCACTAAGATATCGCGTAAAAGCCGCGTTAACACGTTGAACGCCAACGCGGTCACCGTGTGTCCGACAAACAATAGTTTTTCTATTGTGTCTGCTGCGTGGCAGTCAATGACTTAACGTCTCTGCAATGCGCAGACGCACGGTTTAAACAATAACGAGATGCGAAACAGTTGCAAACATTTAAAGCCTATTCAACCTGAACACAGTAACTCATCAAATAATGCATAGTACACACATGAATGGGCCATAAACATTACGACTTGCAACATTGTGGTCAAGCTGTTAGTATGACCTAAGCCATTAAAATACCCATTCAACTGCCTAGTAATTAACATTGTGGCTACACACTGTTATGTTTTCTGTACAATTGAAGTAGATAACAAAAAAAAGAATACAGAAAAAATATAAAAAAGAAAAACTACAACCTCTGGTATCCAAGTTAATTAACAAACTGAAATGTAAATACTTGCTTGTGTAGGTACTGGCTTGTAAAATAATTTAAACGCATCCTTACTTACCTTAAAATAATTAGGTAATTAGCATTAAAAGAAAATGAAAATCATTGAATTCAATGTACCAATTCTTTTGACACTTGGGAACTTTGCAGCGAACCATTGCACGATAATTATACGACAAAGCTAGTTACTTAAGAACTCGGGGCGACAATTTCAAAATGCTCTCATTAGTCAAGTCGAACCAATAATTCACGCATAATGTACGCATCTAACCATCACTGACTTCTTCGTGACACAACTTGTACGCAACCGAGAGAAGTACCTAAGTGGAAGTGGGTTGACATGCATTACGATGTCAAGAAACTTGTGGCGCACAATAAAAAAGCAGTTAACTTTTATCTACACATACAAATAAATGAAATTACAAGTATCTGTTTGTAATGTTAAAAAACTGCGTTTTACTAAATGCGTTTGAAATTATATAACTTTTATTTGACGTCTCTGTACAACACTCCAAAATCTATAGATAGACATAATAAAACATAAACATAAAACTGTAATCCTCAAAGGGCTAGTAATGTTATGTTTATGTTTTATTATGTCTGTCTGTAGATTTTGACGGGACTTTCACAAGCAGATAAGGAGTAACTTAGCCTGAAGACGCGTACGTGTTCCACGCGCGCCTCAAAGAGATCAGTCAGCATTTGAACCCGTTAGGGCCGAAGCCTGCCGGGTAAGCGGGATTGTCCGAAAGGGCTACCGCTCCCTCGGACCATAAAGGGCTAAAGAATGAACATGGATGGGTTTTAGTCAGTAAAAGTCTGACACTCCCTTCCGCTCCACCTAGAGCGGGAGGAGTCATTTGTTGATTTCTCACCCTCAAAAAAAAAGACTACTTATACAAAAAAAAAAGAAAAAGTGCCAGGTCCACGCGAGCGAAGCCGCGGGCAGCAGCTAGTTAGTTATTTAATAATATCAGCCAGCACTGAATGATCTGTGCGGTTGAGAAATCGGCCCGTCTTCAAGCCCTTTACGAAATGCTGTTTTAAAAGTTAGACTGTTATGTAAAGCTGTGAGAATCCGGTAAGATGGATTGCTTTTTATGATTTATGTGTGCGTATGCGCCACTGCGGCTATACTTTGTGGTTTAACGTTCGGTCATGGCCACTACCGAACAAGAAAAACCTACATTAACACCTAATTTTTTATCAACTATACCTAATTAGTCTAATTACTTCCTTGAATATTTTTCTATGATGTTCGTACCGATATTAATAGGCAGGTACTTACTTTACTTGCGCGTGCTAAGTCACCAGTACCTCGCACTCCGACCGCACTTAATGATCTCTTGGATTCTAATCCAACAATTGATCTGTTTGCGCATGAATGGATGAAGATTTTACTGGCTTATCAGAAGTTCTGTTTTATTGAATTTAATGTTTACTTTTTTTATATGTGCCTGTGCTATATGTAATAAATAACACTAGCTACCTAGTAAATTCTTTAAATATGCTGGAAGGAGAAACAATAAAGATCCACCCAGCAAGTAAAAGCGGAGGTAAAGTTTGCTCAAGTGTGTGCCTCGCCCTCGTGTTTCGAGTTGCGTTATCAATAACTGCGTCTGGGCGTTTCATGCAGAGCTCTGCAGCGCAGCCAAGTGAAGCCATCAATTGCCTCAGATTCCATGGCCTTCCTTGCAGTAAGATCGCAGGCCGGGTAGCAAGCCACACACGCCAGCATTAATGACACCATAAGCCGCGCTCTTGTCACCGCCAGGGTGTCAGCTGTTTTAGAACCCATCAAACATTTTCGCATTTATAAAATAGGTAGGTGTAAGTTTTTATTTATGTATATTTCATATTAATTTTGAATAAATGAAATACTGCCTTTTACGGATGCAAAGACTACTAGTTAATAATAATAATAATACATTTCTTTATAGTTTGTACCTCACGGTTTTATTTTTTTATTTTTAAGCATAGTACTTAAAGTAACAAAAATATTGGTAGGGGTGAACTACCTGTTCTCCTAGCTAAGTCGCTGAGCAATCTGTATTAAGGAGAGACAGTTTGCGTCCCTAAATAAGTATCTTACAGAAAAGTTTAATATAGTGGTACGTGCAGTCTCATAAATCAAGTCATTATTTAACTGACATACATTATTTTCAACGTTGTTTACTGGATAAAATCTATGTAAAATTAATACAAGAAGGTGTTTACAAATCGGGAGAAAAAAATAAGATTAAGGTAAATGTGTAAATAAGATTTTTTTATGAGAGTCGTGATTGAGTATGTGTGAGGAGTTTGAAGTTAGTGTAAGTATTGCTAGTTATAAGTGCTTACTCTAAAACGAACTAAACTTCCCTAGGCACACCTACCGTACCTACTTGTGGTGTACGGCTAGAAAGTTAAGCGGATAATAACCGTACTCTTGCAGGTTAACGAGATAAGTAACCTATGGTTTGCGTCAGGTTACCCTTAGCATACTTTCCATAACTCAATAGAACAGTAGTACTATTCTGTGAAAATTTCACCGTGAGAACATGGGTGAAGTGAAGTGAGCTGTCAGTAGCGTTAGTCCCTAGCATCAGGTGGAATGACAGCTCTCTTTTTTTTTTTTAAGGCTGGGAAATCATCCAATGACTGCGCCCGCTCTGGGTGGAGCGGAAGGGAGTGTCAGACTCTTACTGACTAAAACCCATCCATGTTCCTTCCGTAGCCCTTTATGTTCCGGGGTAGCGGTAACCCTTTCGGACAATCCCGCTTAATGACAGCTCTCTTGAAGCTCACTTCACCTAAGTAATCACGGTTGGAGGTTTAGAGAATAGACCTTCTGGGAGACAACCACCACCTAATAAAACAGTATTATTTTAATTTCACACTTTTAATTTTTTGGGAAGGAGATAGAGCTATACGTGGTGTATAGCTTTATCTAATTCTCACACACAATGTAGTTATTTTGAAGTAATACTAAGGGGAATATAAAGAACTGCATGCGCATGTTGCATGGATCGAGGTGGCTCAAGAGAAAGAAGTCTGGAAGGATTTAGGGGGGCCTTTGCTCAGCAGTGGGAGGCATTCGTGCACTGGGCAAGCTGTGGCAGCCAATCTAACATGAACTGGCTGATTGGAACCCGCGCAGTAGACATCCAAGAATATTCTTACTAGTCCGGCTGCTGCAACTACTGATGCTACTTGACTGCCTTAGGTACGCGTTAAGTACCTACTTCACGTGACCGTTGATGCAATTCGTCATAGATACTTTCTAGAATTGCAAAATGATAGGACTACTTACCCTTAATATGGTACTCGGTAAGATACAAGTTCTTACATACGACACCATCATCATTAAGATGGTACAAGAATAAATAGCGGTGTTACTAAATGTCTTGTTTAGGGTTCTTTAACTCAAAAAGAAATAATGGAACCCTTATAGGATCACTTCGTTGTCCGTTCTTTTTCTCAGGAACGCGTGGAGGATCATATCAAATACATAGGTCTACTGTCCCTTTGAGTTCTAAAAAATCAAGTTTCTGCTTATGCCAACGGATGAATCTGTAATATGGAGTGAGTGCCTACCTGACCTCTACAACCTAGTTATTGGGTAACTAAATACCCCTTTGAGATTTATAGTCAGCCTTTTGGGCTACTAACGACCCGTAATAACTGTCAAAGATCTACGACTGACAGCCGGGACTAACGCAACGGCTTGACGTGCATTTCAAGGCGCTGAGAGGTCTCGATATGTAAGGGACGGTTACCCAGGAACCGACTTCGACAAGCATTGACTACCCGTAACGACGGTTTAATTTAAGGTTTTTGTTTTTATTTTCCAGTTGTCAGAATGACTTCGGAAGTGAACGAATGGTACAAAGGGAGGAGCGTCCTGGTAACGGGTGCCCTCGGTTTGATGGGCAAGGTCCTTATAGAGAAGCTTCTGTACAGCGTGCCGGATTTAGGCTGCGTGTACGCACTGGTACGGTCCAAGCGCGGCAAGTCACCGGAGACACGCATCGAAGAAATGTGGAAACTGCCTGTGAGTGTTGCAATGGTCATCATATTTGTTGATTGGTTATGGTATAAGTGCATAAAGAACTACATGAAGTGGCCCAGTGAGAATAATTCAATTTGGGTAAAGGTAGTCTATGTTTGATGTTCGTTGACTAGGTGCCTGCCTGACAGGACATTGCGAAGGGGCCCACCACCTCTTCAAGCAGGATTACTTTTATATTACTTCACAGAGGCAAAGAGATGGAGCTATAAGTCCTCTATAGCTCCGTCCCATTCTCGCAGAGAATTTATATTGAAATAATACTCCTATATGGAGGTTCAGGTCCAGAGGCGTGTTGGTAAACTTTTTGATATTGTTTCATATAAACTGTATTTACAAAAGATGATGCCGAAGTGTGTTCCGATTTCGGCCACGTGCCAGAGTTTGTTGCGGTGTACCTTTAGGGAGCAGTGGTGGCCCAGTGGTGTCGCCCCTGACTTACGAGTTGTAGGTCGTGAGTTCAAATCCAGGCAGGCGCTTTTCTTTGCGTGTTCCTTCACCACCATTGCTTTCAAAAACGGTGATGGAAAACATCGTGTGGAAATCGGCATGTTCCAGAAATTCGAAGACATGTGACATCTACCAACCCGCACTGAGCCCGCTCACAGAGAGGAGAGCTGTTGCTAGCAGTGGATTATTATGTTGTACAGAAGCCAGCACATCAAGCTATCCCTAACTGTCAAATTTTCTCAATTAAAAATGAACCTTATGTCTTTGCAATAAAGTTGCTATCTAATACTATCAAAGAAATTTGACAGATTGTGGTAACTTGATGTGCTGGCCTCTGTACCTTTAACTGCATAGTCTTAATTGCTATTGCTGCCGATTTTCAGAGTAAAATATCTAACGCCTACCTAATAATATAATTTCAGCTATTCCAAAGAATAAGAGAGGAGAAACCACATGTTATGAAGAAGCTGATCCCAGTGACCGGTGACATCATGCACGAGGAGCTAGGCATTAATAGTTCTCACTTGAATGACATCTATAATGAGGTAACTATATACCGATTGTTAATCGTTTTATGTTTCAGGATAAAAGAGAGCATTGCCAAATCGATTTTATAAAATAGCGACGTACCTAGTACGCAAGTGGTTTACAGATTCGTAACATAGGTAGAGGAATACTCAGAGAATAAATATGATAATTACCTGAAGGTTAATCATTTCATCGGGATTGTCCGAAAGGGTTACCGCTACCCCGGGACATAAAGGCCTAAAGAGGGAACATGCATGGGTTTTTGTCAGTAAGAGTCTAACACTCCCGTCCGCGCCACCCAGAGCGGGATGATGATTATCCACCTTAAAAAAAATTGTATTTTGTAACCCATACTTAGGTATATGAAGAAAATTGTTCGAAACATTGGCTTCTGTTACTTTTGTACCTATTTTTAGATTATACGAAAATATAAGTCCTTTACCAACACGTAAGGTGGCTTTTGTAAATACAATACAATAATATCTCGGACCGGAAACTGCGCTGTCAAGGACCTCAGCCTCTTGATATTGGTAGAGGAGAGTTCAAGGTTCCTCGTTTCATTTACAAGAAACAAACAATTGACGAGGCGGTTATAGTATCAAAGTAGCTAAGCGCGAAGCTCTACCAGACGTCATTAGGTTGAACTTTGTTAACAGGGTTCATGTTTGTAGAAACTGTCAGATTTGTTGGATTTTTTTGAATGATTATTATAAATTAAAGGACGTAGATAGGTAATACGCCCTCCATAAGAGGCACGTCAAAACTTTGGTATCTTAATTAGCCAAGTTTTTTTCGTCTGGACTTTTTTTCGCTCCCGATAATTACGTCATGCCATCTTACTTCTACATCCATCTCCACCATCGGATAATGTGTCATCATCATTATCTGCCTAACCTTTTCCCAACTATGCTGGGGTCGGCTTCCAGTCTAACCGGATGCAGCTGAATAACAATATTTTACCTGGAGCGACTGCCTATCTGACCTCCACAACCCAGTAACTGGGCAATACGATACCCCTTGGTAAGACTGTCTGTCAGATTTTCAGGTTTCTGACGACCCATAACGCCTGTCAAAGAAGCACAAATCACAGCCGGAACCAACGGCACGTGCTTTTCGAGGCACGGAGGAGTCTCGGCATGTAAAGATGGTCACCCATCCACGGCCAACCCCGGCAAGCGTTGCTTAACCTGATGAATCGACCTGTTAGTACTTAGCCACGAGCTCATCGAAAAATGTGTCATTGTGCCGTTTTTGAAGATGGAATGTCGATTTTTACTTTAAATAATAATATTGGATTTTGAAATCTCTAACCAAAGAGGTGATCGTGGTCAGACATCTTTGGTTCGACATTTGTCGACCAAAAACGATATAATAAACTGCCAAAAACTTATTGTAAGTTAGCATTCGTAGAATGACTTCTATCTTTTTACTAGCATTTGTTTTCACAAAGCCGAGCACCCACATCAATGGGGCATCGCTTGAGGCTTATTAGACGACTCGCACGAATTTAACTCGCACAAAACGTGCGAATCGACACCTTTAAAAAATATTTTTTTTTTGTAGTCGATTCGCACAAATTTTATTTATTGGCGTGCAAATCGACACCCTCACAAAAATGTAGTAGGCTATTCGCTCCCCATTAAATAAACTTTGTGCGAATCGACTACAGAAAAAATAATAATTTTTAAAGGAGTCGATTCGCACGTTTTGTGCGAGTTAAATTCGTGCGAGTCGTCCAATAAGCCGTAAAACAGACAAAGAGACGTAATGAACCTAAAAAGATATTAACAAAACATATCCTAAGAACACAGTAGGTGCACATAAAACCAGATATATGTAAACAGAGAAAGCGGTGTGCGATGTAAAGGAAAGTGCAACCACGTGTTTAAATCACTCGTGATTCATGCGCGAGAAACCTGCTCAAGTGCTGGAGTAGAGGATATCATAGCCGTAAAGGATTGCTCAAACAAACAACACGATTTGACAACTATTATGAGTGAACACTTTTTTTTTTAAGGTTGGGAAATCATCCAATGACTTCTCCCGCTCTGGGTGGAGTGGAAGGGAGTGTCAGACTCTTACTGACTAAAACCCATCCATGTTCCTTCCGTAGCCTTTTATGTTCCGGGGTAGCGGTAACCCTTTCGGACAATCCCGCTTATGAGTGAACACTTAACGTAATTTAAATTTAAATGTAGCTAAAACTACCGTGATTTACATCTTGGACATTCCGAGGTTCCTTTTTCAAAAAGTAGTGTGACTTCTTTCAAAAGTAAGAAAAAATCCCCTATGTTTTCGGATAATAATTATTTATTTAAAACATGCTATACAAACATGTTTTTGTTGTTGGACAAACTCACCGGCAAAAGCTACATGTATGCTATGATAGATACAGAACATTGCATAAGCAACCTGGTTTTACTTCTATGTTTTATTGCTAACTTACGGCATTGAATTATATCATAAGGTTTATGCGCTGCTAACCTCATTCCACAATAATCGTTGCGTGGAACATTTAATCTTATGTTCTAAGCTTATTGGTGTGAATAGGTAAAAGTTTATTTTTATTTATTCTGTATCTTACACCTTCGAATGAAGACCCCAAAAAGTTTAGTTAAGGATGGTTCAGTAACTATACAAGGTGTTAAGAAATTAACTGTAAGAATTTCGTGGGAGCATTGTTCTCATCGTTACGAACAACTTTTACTATGGGATGAACCCTGAAATTGCGAAAAAAATATGAGCTGTTCAATAAATTTTGCACACGTAACTCAATAAAATAGACCACTTCCACCACACCTACCTCACCTCACCTCACCGCCTTATAGATACTATTTTTATTAGAAGTACACATTGCTTTATTTTTAGGTGTCAATAGTATTCCACTTTGCGGCAAGCCTGCGACTTGAAGCCCCTCTAAAAGAAGGTCTGGAGATGAACACCAAAGGCACTCTAAGAGTACTAGACATGGCGAAGAATATGAAGAAGCTCGTCGCCTTTATACACCTGTCTACCGCTTTCTGCTACCCGGACTATGAAAGAATGGCAGAAAAGGTAAAAACGCTTATTTTTTATTACTCGGATGTTAACATAAAACTATCCAAATAAGTCCAACTTCGATACTGACACTCATCGCTGTGACCTACTATATATAATATTTGAGTAGAACCTTATATAACATTGAATTCACTCACTGACAGACAACGCATAGCCTAAATTACTGGGTTTAGAAGCATGAAAAATTTTAAAAGAGTTCCCTATTACAACGAAAGTAGCCACAAAATTCATCCCCTAATGAGGTTCAATAAGGGAAGAAAGTTTTTAAAGATATTTTTGCGCATGGGAAATATCATCGGGCTAAATTAACTAACAAGGCACACGGCTTGTAAAATGGTCATGGCCTCTAAAAACTTGCATCATGCATCAATTGCATGAACAAAGGGAACACCAATCGTCGAATAGTAAGTCAAACATAGGAAGAATCCTATTTTATAGCGATTCTTTAATATTTCCAGGTATTCGATCCTCCAGCGGATCCACACGAGGTTCTTCGCACTGCAGGGTGGCTGACGGAACAGCAGCTCAACCTTCTGGCACCATCCATCTACCAGAAGCATCCCAACTCCTACACATACTCTAAACGGCTAGCAGAAGCGCTGGTGAGGGAGAGCTATCCACAACTGCCCGCCGTTGTTGTCCGACCTAGCATAGGTGAGGCAGATCAAAGTTTCAAATTAAGTAATCAATTTATTTCGGGCGACAAGAGATGAAGAGTACAAAAAATAAAATCACCAAAGAAGGAACCATAAATAAATGAATAGGTTTTTGTTGTTATATACCTACACGTAATGATGAGATAATACTCATTTCGAGGTCAGTATCGAGGATGTAAAACAGAACCACGCTGATGCAAAGTCCGTTTTAAGACTCGATTCTTTTGGGTTGGAGCCCATTTTTAACATTAAATATGGAGAAACTGACAGATTAATTGGAGTTTTTCCATCTTCGTTACAACAAGCTAAACTCGCCGTGATCTTTTAAACTGAGGTATCTAAGCAATAGAAAGAATAATATTTAAAAAAAAAAACTCTAGGTCTGTCTTGTAAGTACTACAATATATAATCTAACACTAAAACTAAAAATAATACTGGTGTGTCTTTACTTAATAATATTAAAGGCGTTGCGTGATCGCGTTGTTCTTTTTAACTGCGCAACAGATTTTGATGAGGTTTTTACAATCACTTAAAGAAATATTCTAGAAGGATTGTGCAAATAATCAATAATTATACATATATCTTACTTAAAACAGATATTTCAATGTTTTAAAATAATATATCAAATTTTCATTCCAGTCACTCCTTCGTATAAGGAGCCCACTCCAGGCTGGGTGGACAACCTGAACGGTCCCATCGGTCTGATGGTGGGCGCCGGGAAAGGCGTCATTCGCTCCATGCACTGCTATGGACACTACCACGCCGAGGTCATCCCGGTCGACATCGCTATCAACAGCATCATCATCATTGCCTACAAGACTGGCAACGATACTCAGAGGTAATGCTGCTACGCTGTTTTCATGGTAAAACTATAATTTCCAGCAACATAAAAATTAAGATCGTGCACTTTCTAACGTATCTACTAACAAAACACTTATTTCATTCTTCTGCCAAAACCATGAGACTCAAGTTTGGCGTCTAACACATCAAATTCTTAAAAGAGACTTTTACCTACTTTAATTTCAGACAACCCGAGATTCCTGTATACAACCTAACGACCGGAGACGACCGCAACACGACGTGGAAGCAGGTGCTGGACATTGGCAAGGCCACCGTGCGGAAGTTCCCCTTCGAGGGGCCGCTGTGGTACCCCGACGGGAACATACGGCACAACAAGTTCATACATGACTTGTGTGTGTTCTTCTACCATATCATACCAGCTTACTTCATCGATTTCCTGCTGTTCTTGTTTAGACAGAAGCGATTGTGAGTACTTGACATTTATACGTATTATGTATTTTAACGTGCGTAACGTAAGGCGATTAAACACGGCACCGCTCGACCGCGCGGTAGGAGCAGTTTGCGGTAGAAACGAGCACCGCTCGACCGCGCGGTCGGGCGGTGCTCGTTTCCCACCGATGTGTTAAGCATCAACGGATTTTTTAGAGACCAATGCGACATGAGATCCGCTTCACCGCTTACCGCGGCAGAGCGCGGTGCCGTGTGTAAATCGCCTAAACGGAAAGTCCATATACCGTCAGATTCCCCATCATACTTCTGTTACTTCCGCGACTGGGTAGAGCATTATTTGGTCTTCCTTATCAACTTATTGTGCAAGTGTATCAAAAATGTGTTTACCACTATTTTCCAGGAACTGAAATTGATTTCGAAAAGTTATACAAAAGATTATTTTCTACAAACGTGGCATGAAATAGCTCTTCGCTTCATTTATTACTCCGCACTAATTTTACTAAACTTTGTACCTGTTTCGTAACTTACATAACCATGCATACCTACCATACTTTATTGCTACTAAACTAGTAAACTGTTAGTAAGGGGTCATCGGTATTGACCTCTTAAACATGCGAGAAGTAACAATAAAATAAAATTGATGGTAGGTTGTAGCTAAAAAATCAATTACTGTTTAAGTATGTATCTGTAAGCTCTGGATGATTTGAATGAGCTCCTAAGAGACTATAAACTGTACTTCAACTTCCTTTTCTTGAATGTCGTGAGAAATATGTGGTTTGAAAAGCGGTTTTCAGGCTCTTATTTGATTGGCCGGACACAACATAATAAATTAAAATGTTTCTCTAAATCCCAATCATGTAAATGAATATTTGTTAACTAAATATCTATTTCAGCATGGTACGCATCCAGAAAAGAATAACCATTGGACTAGAAGTCCTCCAATACTTCACCACTCGGGAATGGTGGTTCGATACGAATAATTTCAAGTCCCTTGTTCTATTACTGAACCCTGTCGACAAAGAGACCTTTCCAATGGACCTAACCATCATTGAGGATGAGCCGTATATAGAAAGCTGTATGATTGGAGGAAAGCTGTACTGTTTGAAGGAGAAGTTGGAGAATCTACCCAAAGCTAGACTGCAGAATAATATGTAAGTTTTTTTTTTTTCCAAATTATTGATGTCATAAAAAATGTATACAGCTAACAAAAGAGTTATCTAGGTGAAGCAAACGATCATCTTTCTACTACACTGTAAGGTCATTGTCATAATTTTGACTATAAGTGTAATTAGTAATACGATATTCCCACGGAATCGAAACTTACGCGGGTGAAACCGCGGGGCAAAGCTAGTAATAATATTGCCTCTTAATTATACAAAACATAATGCCAATTTTAATCCAGCCAGTCTTAAGTCTGCTATAGGTGAATTAGTAACCGAATTCTAAAAATAATGTTGATCAATTAATTTCTTTTGTGACTGAAACCGTTTATCTATTCCTATCAAGTACAAAATATAATAAGTTAATTATAACTCGACGAATAAAACTAGTTGTGCTTACAGCTGTTAAAACTTAAGTTAAAATTAACAACATTTCAATAAATACTTTGCTACTTATTCTGCCAACCTCTGAATACAGAATACAAAATCTACTCATATAACCAGTCATAAAATTACGTTGACGGAGGACATAATATTTTATTACTAACTAATAATAATGTATAATTTTATTCACTTAAACACAAGATGTAACAAATTACTGGCAACAATACCACTCAATTTCATATTCTCAGTTCAATTTGCGTTTTTATTGTTACATTCGACACTACTTTGAAAGTTATATAGAAAAAAAAAACAAAAAGTTTAACACACACCGTCCTGCTGCATGAGCCAGCAGACGAACACAAATCAACTTATAATTTATACTTAAATAACTACTAATCGCTGCTTAATTAAAAGAAAAAATATGGAGTGCCACAAGGAAGCATACTTAACCCTTGTTTATTTTCTTTTTTTATAAATTACAATATTGAGATTGAGATTGAATTCATAACTATACAGGGTGACTGGAAAATAGTGGCGGAGCCGTTAAGGGGTGGTAGTCTAGGGTTATTCCGACAGATATCTTTAGGAGACCTACCGTCTTTACTTAATCCTTTCCAAGATATTCCTACTTAAAGAGTGTAACCCAAATATTCGTACAAAAATTTTTCAAATAGTAATAAATTATAAAAAAAAAGTGATTTTGGCCTACTTTTTTTTATTTTGCAACAAAGATATTCTAAATAAGTAATATTAATTGTTAAATTTCCGCGACTGCCATTATTTTATGCAAAAACTGCTAAACAAAAACGGAAAATGTAAAAAAAATACTTTGATGGCTGATAAAACATCAATTTTCTTTAAAAACTCACCCTTTATTATTACGTACAAAATAATTAAAAAACTTCTACATTTCGTTCCCTTTCGAATGAGATATTAAAGTCCAAAATCGGTTTAGGAACTATGAAGATATGGTCAATGGAAAAAAACCCGTAGAGCCCGTGTAGAGCCCTTTGTTCAGAGAACAAAGGACTCGGTCGACGCGCACGAGTCGAGCTTGCCCCTCCTTCTTGCTCAGTCCGCTCTTACGGTTTACTGTGTTCGGATGTGCTTACTTTCTCTCAGTTTTGATTTTTCTAACGACTTGGCTTTTTCCTGGACTTTTGTATTTGATTCTCTTCCCGACAACTTGGACTGTGCCCTGTTTTCTGTGACTCCTTTCGATTTGGCTGTGTGGTTTATCGGACCAATAATGGCAGGAAGAACATCGTTTAGTAACTAAGAATACGCAGATATTCTTTTTTATTACGGAGCTGCCAGAGGAAACGCTGAACAAGCTCGTCGTGAATATGGCGAAGTATTCCCTAATCGTCGACTGCCTGATGCCCGCGTATTCTCCCGAACCTTCCGGCGGGTGCGAGAGCGCGGAACCGTCGTAAGATACCAAGGTAAGAGAAAGTTATTATTATTAAAGCATGTTCAAACCAGAGATTTCGCCATACAAAATGTAGTTCCTTCCTGTACAGGCCGCTTTACATTACTGCGCCGCCGCTAGTTTCCATACATGCGCTATAAAAATGTTTTGTTCTAGCGCTTTCGATAATTGTCCAGCTATAAAAATCAACCTTTCCTATCACTCTTATTATCGTGCCCTTTAAATTGTAAGATTGCAAAACAAATGTCGCTGTCCAAATTAGTCCGTGCCAAGACTCGCAGAGATGGGTGCCATAAATCATACAAGATAACGGATATCACTTCCTCTCTCGCACTTACGCGTCTTATGGGTGACGTCACCAAGTTGCAGTGCAGCGCGCTATTATTGTTTACTATTTTTGTCGAAGTCGATGGATTTTGGTAAAGCTTCTTATCGTAAGAATTTTTATTGTGCGGTCATTGTTGACGCTCATTGCACTATGTCGACGGACGCATTCCTACATTTTATTTAAAATTACAGAAGTGATTTATGTTATGGTCCAACCGACGTGGGTCTTTGCACGGAGCCACACCAACCTAAACAATAGCCATGGTAGTAACACTTAATTAAAAAAACTTTTTTGTTTTTAGGTGACGCAGGTAGACCTCGACTGGATGTCGGGGACGACGAAGAGGAAATTTTAAATTATTTCCAAAGAGACCCAACGCTGTCTACCCGAATGATAGCTCGCCGTATGGGACGCTCTCAATGGAAGGTGTGGTACACTCTTCACGAAAATGACCTCCATCCTTACCATTACACACCTGTTCAGGCCATAGAAGAAGGGGACCCTTTAAGAAGAATGCAGTTTTGCAGATTTTTAATAAATGCGGACGTTGAAGATAGAAATTATCTCAGAAGAATTTTATGGACTGACGAGTCCAAGTTTGATAAGGACGGTATTACGAATTACCATAATGCTCATTACTGGAGTGAACGAGCCATGGGTAATCCACACCTGAAAAGACAAAAAGGTTCACAGAGAAGGTTTAATTTAAATGTGTGGATGGGTATAATTAATAACAGCTTGATTGGACCACATTTCCTACCGTAAAACCTCGATGGGGTTGAATATGAAAATTTTCTGAGGAATGTATTTTTTGAATTAATGGGAGATGTGCCGCTACAAACGAGGCAAAACATGATATTCATGCATGATGGCTGTCCGGCGCATTTTAGGCTAGCTGTGAGAAGTTGGCTAGACCAACACTTCCCCGACCGATGGATAGGTAGAGGTGGTCCAATACCATGGCCGGCACGTAGCCCCGACTTCACACCCATGGACTTCTTCGTGTGGGGTCGAATGAAAACTTTGGTTTATGCCACTGACGTCCCTGTACCAAACGTTGAAGACTTGCGCAACAGAATAACCAACGCAGCCCAGGAAATACAAAGGGAGCTTACAGACTCAAGGGTCGTAAAAACGGGTGTCTTAAGAAGAGCACGAGCTTGTATTAGAAATAATGGTGGGCACTTCGAAAATAAACTGTAGACAGTTTTTTATTCAATAAATTTTTATTCTTCAGTAGTTTGGTTTTTTCTTTCATTTTTATTATTAGTTTTATCTTGATGGTTCCTTAACCGATTTTGGATTTTAATATCTCATTTGAAAGGGAACGAAACGTAGAAGTTTTTTAATTATTTTGTACGTAATAATAAAGGGTGACTTTTTAAAGAAAATTAATGTTTTATCAGCCATGAAAGTATTTTCTTTACATTTTCCGTTTTTGTTTAGCAGTTTTTGCATAAAATAATGACAGTCGCGGTAATTTAACAATTAATATTACTTATTTAGAATATCTTTGTTGCAAAACAAAAAAAAGTAGGCCAAAATCACTTTTTTTTTAGAATTTATTACTATTTGAAAATTTTTTGTACGAATTTTTGGGTTACACTCTTTAAGTAGGAATATCTTGGAAAGGATTAAGTAAGGACGGTAGGTCTCCTAAAGATATCTGTCAGAATAACCCTAGACTACCACCCCTTAACGGCTCCGCCACTATTTTTCAGTCACCCTGTATATTTACACGTTTAAATATTACACAAATTTTGCTTTTCATGTGATGCAAGTGAAAAGAGTTAGAACTTTAACGAATGACCCTTTAAACTAATGTTAATGTTTTGTTCCCAGCTTATACATACTGGATCGCCTGGTATCACTTTTCTTCTACCTGGTGCTTCTGTATTGGATCGTGTCGTACTTCGAACCGGCGAGGGAATTACTTTCTTACGGTGGTCCCGCTGTTCGGTACCTACCTCTAGTCGGTAAGGCGGTTTTTAAAGACGTATAAAATAAATTTAAAAATAAATATTTTAATATTCTAAGTTTGGAGAAGGTTGACCCTTAAACTGGTGATTTATAATATTATCAAGACTTATTTTGTGACAGTATTTTATATTTTGCATCGATGTTTTTTGTCAATTAGTTTTATGTTACTTTCGTTAGTAGGTGCTAGGTGCTTTATTTTATAAGAACCTTATAATAGACTTATAGGTTAAACTTTATCCATCCATATCACATTGATGTACCCTACTATAATTATTAAGTACCGAAAAATTTAATGTAAATTCATGATTACGTAATATTTTTGTTACATATTATGTTTATTGTAAAATATATAGGTATACTTCTCATAATAAACATATTTTGTATTAATATTTGTACCAAATATACGAATTAAACGCCAATAAAACAATTGTATATTAATATCAATTTTATTGAAAGTAAGCCTCCACGGTCCACGGTCACAAGAGGTACCAACATCACGTACAGAGGAAAATACCAACATAAGTTTTTCTCTTAACGTCATCATCTGCGTAGCCTTTTCCCAACTATATTGGGGTCGGCTTCCAGTCTACCTGGATGCAACTAAATACAAGTATTTTACATGGACGACTGCCTATTTGACCTCCAAAACCCAGTAACTGGGCAATACGATACCCCTTGGTAAGACTGGCTGTCAGATTTTCGGGCTTCTGACGACCCGTAACGACTGTCAAAGATGCTCAAATGACAGCCGGGACCAACGGCTTAACGTGCTTTCCGAGTCACGGAGGAGTCTCGTTATGTAAAGATGGTCACCCATCCACGGCCAACCCCGGCAAGCGTAGCTTAACCTGATGGATAGACCTGTGCGGCTATTAGTACTTAGCCAAGAGCTCTCTTAACGTATAAGAGAGAAACTTATGGTGGTATTTTCCTGTTCTATTTTACTGTTTTATTACTCAATGCCACCACCTACATAAGGTTGTAAGAAAGGTCGCTCTGCATCGGTTAAACTGGTGGTAACAGGCGCTGTTGACTTATCGTCCTCGTGTTCACAAATAAAGAAACTCTTCATATCGCAATCGGTGTTGACCAAACGTCCATTGAAGAACATTGAGCCGCATTCGTCGCGGCTGTCTCCGTCCGGTTGGTAATTATCGAACCAGGCCTCCCGATCAACATTCATCCGTGTCCCTGGAAGAAAAGCAGTTATTCTTTTTTTTATCTAAAGCAGCATTATGTGAACAAAGTGTTCAGTCAGATAAAATAACATGATGGAAAATTCGTTAATTTTATATCGGCTTTTATTTTCGACATCAGAATTTCCTAAAACCGTGAAAATCATACCCTAATCATGCGCAGTTAGCATTTTTATAGGAACCATATTATTTTGAATTAAAACAAACTATAACAATTTATAATTTGAAGTCAGAACGTCAAGCATCTATAAGCTGCATTATGGCAGCTTTTTTTTATTTTTATTTTAAGGCTGGGAAATCATCCAATGACTGCTCCCGCTCTGGGTGGAGCGGAAGGGAGTGTCAGACTCTTACTGACTAAAACCCATCCATGTTCCTTCCGTAGCCCTTTATGTTCCGGGGTAGCGGTAACCCTTTCGGACAATCACGCTTACCCGGCAGGCTTGGCCCTGAGGGACCCCTTCATATGCTGACATCTCTTTGAGGCGTGCGTGGGACATATACGCGCCGTACGGCACGGGTCTGGTGCTGATCGGACGGGAGTCACCCATTACTCACCGTCCGCAGGCCCGCGACTACGGTGGCCGGGCGTCGTCACGTGGCTCCCGACGCCCAGGGCGTCTCCTGCGGCGGCTGGGATGGGTGGACCTTTCTCTCTCCCATCCCGCCACCTCCTTCGCGAGCATAACTTTTTCGCAGAAGGAGGTGACTGCCTCCCACTCCCTCTCGCCCCGGACCATGGCTTGCACCAGGGCCGGGCGCGAGAGGTCGCCGCCGCCGATCGCCTCTACGAGGACACGGCGGTGCTCCGCCCATGCGGGGCAGGTTTGCACCGTGTGCTCTACCGTGTCCTCTGGGCGATGCTCGCAGTGGTGACACCCGGGCGTTTCCTCCCGCCTGATGATGTGCAGGAACCTCCCGAAACATCCATGCCCGGTAAGGACCTGCATCAGGTGGTAGGTGAGGGCGCCGTGACGCCTCTCTAGCCACTCCTCAAAGAGGGGCCTTACCGCCACTATTGATTATGGCAGCTTGGGGCATACATAAGCCCGGGCATTTCCCTCCCAGACCGCTACACGTCCGCCATGCGAAAGCGCTGACTAAATGTATATAGTTTAACTACCTACAGAAAGATATCAGGATATCGTCCAGCGGTTGGTCGACTTTACACGTGACCAGAGGGCTGGTCAATTTTTAGGCCAAAGAATCAGCATTGTCATCCAACGTGGCAACGCTGCTAGCGTTTTGGGCACATTTTCTTCTAATAGCGATGGGGATGAATTTTTTGACGCCCTATGAGCTCTTCCCCTTTTTGTTCCACTTGTATAATATATTTCATCACATAATGGATACATTTTTTAGCTATAGGTTGTATATATTAAGTAATTGTTTTAGTAAGTAATAATTATTAAAGTAATAAATTATTATTATAGGTACCGACTACCTACTAGGCTTAAAAACATTTATGTGATCACTTGCAAAAAGTATGTTACGGCACGAGCAAGTTTCAAGTGGTCAGACTACGGTAGGCATTTTTTCTTTCAAAATCCTTTCCACCTCTCATTAAAATACCTAACAAACACACGTACCTCGAACAGTCTGCCAGCCCTCGTTCAATCTGTTATGAAATCCCAGGTGATATATTCCTCTTTGATAGTTCTCTTTGAGCCTTGGTTTCGGTGTAGATTCGGTTAACTTAACAAGGTAATCCGCTTCTAGCCGATTGCTAATCACTGCCAGGTTGGACTGTTCTAGTTGGCACATGGCATATGCGTCGGTCCAGTTCAATGGAGTTGTGTGAAGTTTGTAGCACTTGCCATTGTTCCTATTAAAAGTGTAATCTGAAAAAGGAAGACATAGAACTCTATAAGATGAATGAACAGGCCAGCAAAATGGCCTCCTGTGGAGTCCACAAATGTTAGCAATGACCCTTGTGTGTCACAAACGTACAGTAACTACTTACTTTAACACTCTTTATTGGAATTGCGATTTACATCAATTTATTACATTCGTTCGCAATGACCAACGAACTCCATTTTGAAAGAAATAAAGATGTGTCTTTTGTCCCCTTAACTCAGTTTTTCCCTAAGTAGGCGATAAGCCCCCCTTGTGGGCACTGCAGGTCTTAAGAAGGGCAGTAAGAGATCCAAAAAAAAAAAATGGGGACGGTGTGAAGAGGCTTAGGAGGCAATTTGTAACGTCATATAGATAGATAGTGGTTTTTAGTAGGTGAAAAATGCGGGCGCTAAAAAATATTTTATTCTCAAAGTGGGCAATGGACAAAATAAGTTCGTGAACCCCTGCCTTAACTTAAAGAAAATTACACGTAGGTACATACCTAAGTTAGGCATATTGCATTGATAATTCCATTCTACGGACTGAAGGCTCTTCTTGCAAAGGAAGGGAAACTTTTTGTGACATTCGGAGTCGTCCAGATAACCAGTTCCTTCACTTAAAAACATGAACACACAGTCCTGCCCCTCACCCCAATTGTCCGGCTGACCTGACTGCCAGGTGTTGTACACCTCTGAGATGGACTTACCTAAAAACATGGAAATGTAGGTACCTATCAATTAAAATGATTAGGAAAAATCAACTAACGGTTACTTTTAGAAATTGACGATTTAAATTTACTAAAATGCTACAAACTCATTTTAGGCTGTATTAATTTTTATTGTTTTGGGTTTTTTTGTGTTAGTTAACCTTTTGAATGCCATTGTCACATATACGTGACAAGCAAGCGCATGACGCGTACGCGAACGACACAAATATGTGTCAATGGCAACAACACTATAACACGCAATAAGAAATTAAATCATTACTTTTGTGAGTGTTTATATAGATATATTCTTCTTCTTCTTCTTCGTGTGGTTAGTGACTAACCTGGTGTCAGAGCAAGTGATAACTATACAATACGCACATGAATCCGAAAAATCAGAGGTGCCTTGGGTTCGAACTCGAGACCTAGACTTTATATTAAAAATTGAAGCTTTCGTACGTATTTATTGACATGAAACAAATTAAAAGACACTATGGATACTGAGAAATTGGCGTGGAGGGCACTCGCGTGCGTTTATGCTATGGCGTTCAAAATGGTTAATTAACACAATGCTTGAAATATCATACGTACCATCAACGGTCTCAAATACTCCTTCAACCAGTAAGTCTGACAGCCCCACATACATGAATGAGTTTTTGGGTTTATCTTTGACCCAAAACGATATCAAAGCCTGTGCTTCATTTTCGTTTTCTGGGTAACCGAATGAAGCCCCTTCCAGAGCACACACTCGCTTGGCCTCACCCCATGTTCGTGGTATCGTGTGGATCTTATAGAAACTCTTGGATGCTTCTACATAACTGTAGTCCTTTCGGAAAAAGTTTTTAGCTTTTTGGCCGTCTATAAAAAAATATAAATACTTAATGCAGATAAAAAAAAGGTTACTTTACTCACATTTTAGCAGATTTCATAATTTTATTGTTCAGATGTCAGTTTGTTCTATTAATAAAAAATCAACTTGCACTTACAAACAAAAAAGATTATTATTGTAAAGTATGACCACAGACCAGTTCGTTCAAACGATATCATTTGTTATCGTAGTTTAGTGCTAAAATATCGTAGACAAGTACTTAAAAAGGAGACAAAAACTTTAGTTGTAAATATACTTACATGAGTTGGACACAAAGTTTACAATTATAATGTATAGCACGATTTTTGAAAACATTTTATGGAATGAAACGACAGACGTGTTGAACCACGTCAAGTAAACAAACGAAGAGTCTTGTCCAACCAGTTCTACCTTGCGGCCACATTAGCGAGATCGGCGCTTATTCGTGTTTTCGCAACTAGTGGCCACAGAGCGTATAAATATTCTTTTAGTTTACTATATCATGTCCATGTAGTCCAGTCCTGATAACTTCAGGCTAAACAAAAACAAGAAAGATACTCTTAGCAGCTTTGTCGACCAAAGTCAAATCATTTATTTCAAATAGGCACAAGAAAGACACTTTTGAACGCCACAATACGAAACAGAATAGAAACAACAACCAGAAATAGAATTGATTCTAGTCGCCCCTTCCAAAAGGTCGTTTCGTATGGAGAAGACTGGGCAAGAAGCTCCATCGTTACTCTTTTAAAATGTTTTACAAAGTTTTGTATACATGAATTATAACATTATAATTATGTGAAGACGATGCACCCAGAATAAAAACACTACACCACAAAAGGTGCACTTAAAGTAAAAAATATATAGCAATGGCAGGTAAACTTAATTATGTCATAAGTATGGTGCTCACATATTTACAAACATTCTAAAAGTGAATAATAATAAATCAATCAATGTGTGAGTTAAAGTTATTAAATGATAAAGACCATCAAATGGATTTAATAATCGATGCAGTTAGGAATCTTTGAGCTCTGTCCGCCTGGTGGCAGACTTGGAGTTGTCAGTTGGACTTAAGGGACAGTTTTAACGAAGTTTACAATAAAACCTCATGCAGATAATACATTTTGTTTAATTTATTGGCGCAACACCAGTAAATAAAAAACAATTAAAACACAGTAATCAAATAATAAAAGGACTGGTATGTATGCATTCAGAAAAGTTATCTATGAAAAATTTTATAAGGTAAAAAAGTTATGGAAACATAAAATACAATTTCTTAACCAAATCAATAAAATAGTAGTGTTATTGAACTTTGTATGTTCCCGCGTCAGCATTTACAAAATGTAACTGTGTTTCTATACTTAGGTACATATTTTTATAGATTTTTTTGTTTATGCTAATTAATGGGGAAAACCAGTCAGCGAGTCGTCTTTGGGACCTCTTCAAGAAATATAATATTATATAAGAAATAAATGAGGCGCGATGTTGTGTTTAAGTATGAGAAAAATAGTATTTAAAATGTTTATATCGTGTTGAAATTATTCATCACACATAATCCTAACAGCATTGTCGTCTATCAAAGGGTTTTGTTATTCGACGAAGTTTTGGTTGTTTGAACTTTGCACGCCGCTTGCATTTTGTTGTTTTTTTGCAACGCAGTCTTGCAGTTGTCAGCCGGATATTGTCGAGCATAAGCGTCACTTATAAGAAGATGCACAATATATGTATAAATAATTCTGATCAATGACATTTGAACCTTTAATGTTCGTTTTAAATTGAGGCCGCAGCATAAGGAAAATCAAAATATTCACGTTACAAACGTGTCTGCATATTTTTAAGTGAATCGTTTATATCATCGATGTATGTATAAACACATATAAATACTTAATGATGAGGAAAACCCCTTTAAGAAATACAGGCGCGTTGTTGTGTTTAAGTAAGATAAACATACTGTAAGCATACCGTTTTCATTGTCTTGATATACAGTGTGTTAGGTTAGACGAGAGACATACTTTCAGAAGGTATTATAGTCATGAAAATGAACAACTTTGACTATGGAACTAAACCTGAAATCTCGAAAAAACAATTACCTGTTCAGTACATTTATATGTTCGCGTAATTCATCAAAATGACTCCAAAAATTTTTTTCTTTTGTTGTTCCCGACAGTGTCCATGATTGGTTCAACAAATGTTAACTTACCACCTAAGCATATACATTGTGGAATGCAATAATTGATTGAGTATTGAAATGTATGGAACGGCTAATTTTTTTTTCAGAATTCAGTTGGTCCCATAGACAAAGTGGTTGATTTTCATGAGTACGATATAGCCTGAAAGTATGTCCCTTGTTTAACCTAATACACTGTATAACGGCACAGGATAGCCTTGACCAGGTGGTCATCGTAATAGTGTTTCAGCAGATTCAATATCATGAGGATTGTGCCGGAATATAGCAGTTCGTTGTGGTCTTAGTACGACAGAAACGACGATCAGAAGACAGCCATCGATGTGACGCTCTGGTAGAGTTACTGTCGCCAGGCAGTGACACTCTTATCTCACCGTTTCGGTAATTCCAGTAATTTCTTAACAAAACTAGATGGCGCCACATGCTGCGTCGTCACAATTATATAATTAATAAATTCGGTTTTTATTGTGCAATCTATCTGCCTAACCTTTTCCCAACTATATTGGGGTAGGCTTCCAGTCTATCACCATGTTGCAGCTGAATACCAACATTTTACATGGAGTGACTTCCTATCTGACCTCCACAAGGTCAGATAGGAAGTCACTCCATGTGACTCCGAGTGAGTGACTCATGTGAGTCACCCGATGTTGTGTGAATATGTACAGTATCATTTAATGTTTTTTTTTGGTGTCGTCAGATTGGCAGCTAATAGTTATTTGTTATGCAAGGCTGGAAAGTTGATTTTTGGCGCGAGTACTTCTATTGAAACCTGAGTAAGCGAAGGATTCTAGGGTTGAACCATGAGCGAAGCGAGTGGTTCAAATGTAGAATCCTGAGCGTAACGAAGGTTTCAAAGGTACGAGACGCAGAAAAGCTTTGCTGCCGAGCGCAACACACAATTTTTCACCTCACTACAGCGAGGAAACTGCTAGGTGCAAGAAAACAGATGTTTTAAGTTGAGTTTTATTTTGTTCGAGCGTCTCAGATACATTGACTCATGTGAAGAAAATAACAGATACTTGGCAATGTACACACATCAAAAGTGTCTAGGGATCAACATATATTTTTGCAATAACTTTTCTCTTGATTGATATTAATTTAAATTTTCTTTAAGGATTCATCAAATAAAGTGTTTTCGTTTGTCACAGTAACGATAAACCAAGTCACCTTTGCATTAATAAAGAAATTTGCCATTTTCCTAATAAAGGGATTTTTGACATTTGAACCACTAACATTAAAGTTCGAAAAAAAGACTGAAATAACAGTTTTCTTTAAAATTTTATTGGGTAACTTAAACAATTAATAATCCGTGTTTCTACCGCGAACACTAACAACACAAGAACATCGGTTTGGCATACTCAAAATGAGTTCATCCAAATCACGCTGTGGAATGGCCGCCCATGTTCGTTGCAACAACAAAAAAAGGTCTTCTTGCAACTGGATACCCTCCATATTCGGCAGAGCTCTTCTCTGTAGCATATCCCATGCATGCTCAATCGGGTTCAAGTCTGGCGACTGAGCAGGCCAGGGCAGGACAAATCTTAACTCGAAGAGCTCCAACAATAACCGCCATGATGTTAGCCGTGAGGCTTCATCACTCTTCAGGGAACTTAATTAGCGACCAAACAGTCAGAAACCGCTTGCATGAAGTGAACCTTCATTCCCGAAGACCGCTACGGGTACCACCTATAGCAATGCACAATCGTAGGATTCGATATCAATGGGCTCTTGAACACAGAAATTGGGCAGAAGAACAATGGCGTTTCGTGTGCTTTTCTGATGAGTCTCGTTTTGGTATGAGACCGGATACAAGACGTATACGACACTGGAGAACCCCTGGACGCCAACAGCGATTAAAATCCTGCCAGGAAGTCCATCCTTATAGTGGTGGAACCATCATGGTATGGGCGGGTATTTGGATCGGCGGAAGAACTGAGTTGATTTGGATCAGAGGCAACCTCAACGCTCAAATTTATGCTGAGACGATTGTATCTGACGTCATCGTTCCTCTACAAGTGCAAATCGGTCCCTTATTTCAGTTAATGCATGATAATGCACGACCGCACACCGCAAGAGTTGTAAGACAGACTCTCGCCGCAGCTAACATCAATGTCCTGCCCTGGCCTGCTCAGTCGCCAGACTTGAACCCGATTGAGCATGCATGGGATATGCTACAGAGAAGAGCTCTGCCGAATATGGAGGGTATCCAGTTGCAAGAAGACCTTTTTTTGTTGTTGCAACGAACATGGGCGGCCATTCCACAGCGTGATTTGGATGAACTCATTTTGAGTATGCCAAACCGATGTTCTTGTGTTGTTAGTGTTCGCGGTAGAAACACGGATTATTAATTGTTTAAGTTACCCATTAAATTTTAAAGAAAACTGTTATTTCAGTCTTTTTTTCGAACTTTAATGTTAGTGGTTCAAATGTCAAAAATCCCTTTATTAGGAAAATGGCAAATTTCTTTATTAATGCAAAGGTGACTTGGTTTATCGTTACTGTGACAAACGAAAACACTTTATTTGATGAATCCTTAAAGAAAATTTAAATTAATATCAATCAAGAGAAAAGTTATTGCAAAAATATATGTTGATCCCTAGACACTTTTGATGTGTGTATCTTATGAGTTACATAGAATATCTCCAAAATTAAATACCCTGTATTTTGTTCTATATCCTACTTGTCCTCTAAGGAGAATGAAAGAAAAAAACTAATTTAATACAAATAACTAACTAATTTAATTTAATACATATTTATTTTTGCCAAGCAAAGGATTAAATAACATATTATATTAGTATTTATTTTATTAAAAAAATTAAACTTAAATTACTACACAATTGGGTATTTGACAGGGTAGTATTTTTATGGCATATTCAAATGTGACGTCACAGGTTTTTTTAATCAAATGGAATACTTATTAACATTAATTCCAATTTTACAATTATATCCTCGCAAAATATTTAATTTCTGTACTGTGATGGAAGTTTTTAAGGTGAGCGGTATTATTTAATATTTTATTTTAGACCGTGTCATGCATTTTCAGTGGACTGGCAGTATAGAAAATTATTAAATAGAAAGGTTCGAATTTTAAAAACTCTTTCCACGCTAGAGAGCAAAAATCGATTTTCGGCTCAGATTTCGAATGACAAATAGACTCTTTCCGAGCCTGTGAGGTGAAAAATAATTTGACCAGTTAACGTTCTACCTTTGTGTGAATTAACTGTCGTACGTAGTACAGCCCTAAAAAAATAGACAAAATGACACTTAGTGTCGTCATGACATGCATGAAATGAAGAGGACAAAAATAAAATTCTTGTTCTTCTACTAAATGAAGTTATAGACACTACACACACAATATTGTTCGACATATGTATGTTCTTCTACTAAATGAAGTTATAGACACTACACACACAATATTGTTCGACATATGTATGTTCTTCTACTAAATGAAGTTATAGACACTACACACACAATATTGTTCGACATATGTATGTTCTTCTACTAAATGAAGTTATAGACACTACACACACAATATTGTTCGACATATGTATGTTCTTCTACTAAATTAAGTTATAGACACTACACACACAATATTGTTCGACATATGTATGTTCTTAAGTCGTATGACGGTGTCAGTCTTGTTTGCCTTGTTCCGGATCGATCACTGTAAACTTTGTTTTGGACAAAGGGTGTACAGATGCTTTGTTTGGGATGAAATCTTTAGTTTATTTTGGTAAAATAAATTGTATAATACTTTACGAGCAATGCGAAACTTACCATGAATTTTTAAAAGGATGTTTCGCGTAAAATAAAACAAAGTTTTTGGAATAAAAAAATATAATAACATTTATTTTATAATAAGAGTATTATTAAACACATAGGTATAGTTAGGTATAGGTAGAGAGGTATACATACACTGAACCAATCGGGTGGGGAGGGGGGGGGGGATAGCTGATTATCTCAGCGGCAGCTTTAATAGAGCGAGAAGGAAAATATAGGAGTCTCGCTGCCACGATTTTTCATTCTATGCCACCACCAACATAAGGTTGTAAATAAGGATGCTCCGAATTAGATAAAGTCGTTGCAGATGATTTA
Source organism: Hyppa rectilinea (assembly GCA_951799385.1). Lineage (NCBI taxonomy): Eukaryota > Metazoa > Arthropoda > Insecta > Lepidoptera > Noctuidae > Hyppa > Hyppa rectilinea. The sequence goes on along the minus strand of OX637308.1, from coordinate 7,621,808 downwards.
ATTTTCTTTGATTCATTTTCACAAATGAAAAAGCTTTTCATTTCGCAATCGGTGTTGATCAGACGGCCGGTGTAGAACATTGAGCCGCACTCCTCATCTCCGTCCGGCTCGTAATTGTCGAACCAGGCTTCAGGATCTACATCCAGCAGTGTTCCTGACAAAGTAAATCATCTATCAATACAATGTTATGATACTAACCTTAATAAAAAGGTTAATCGCTTGTGCAAATATTGGTAACATTTCGATGTCAGGAAGTGTGATCAAGTTTGTCAATTTCTCTAGAAATCCAATTGACGGAAACGATCGTGAGAAAACAAGTGACTGTTAAAATAGAATACAACGAGCCCACAATCTGACTTTAAGTCATCATCATAATCATTCTCCTGCCCTTGTCCCAATTTATTTGGGGTCGGCGCAACGTTTCTTTTTCTTCCATACTTCTATGTTAGACGTTATTTGGTATTCATGCCCTTTCTAACCGTATCATCTCTCATAAAATCCATCCATCGTTTCTTTGGTCTTTCTCTACTTTTATAGCCATCCACATTCATATTCAAAACTTGCGTAACAACATTTTCCTCATTCCTCCTTCCTCATACCATGACAACTGATTTCCACACAACTTTTCAGCCACCGGGGTCACTTTCATACTTCCTCTTGTATCCTACTCATTCCTTATTCTATCCATTCGCACATCCCTCTTAACCTGCCTTTAAGTATGGGCTATAAAAGTTTAAATGTCTGGCTAAAAACCTGGCCGAATACGAACGCCACATATTCTTTCCATTATTTGGACATTCTTATCCACTAAACCATACCTGTGAATCCACTGGTTCTGGGGATATGGATAGTCAAAGTTGCATGTTTTTTTTTAACTTTGTTATGAAAACAAACTCCAAGTGGTACTACTAAACTTTTTTCCTTTGAATTTGAAGTAACAAAAACGCAATGAACATCATACGCACACTACCACATTACGATTGCCTCTATGAAACTAAGCGCACTACACACACACTCACACATACTATACACTATATTGTGTTATATTGCGCGCAACAATTATGTTATATCTTTTTTATATCTAAAATAAAGTCGTTTCCCAGGAATAATTTTTGCGCTTAGCTACTTAGATGTTAGATGTACAGTATGCGTCGTTAACGGCTTTGTGATATCTTTTTGCACCCGGTAGGTTATATTAGGAATTATAATCAGGTCTCTGCTACGTCCATCACACACTAGCTTGGTGTAAGTCTCTTCTTGCTGGTAAGTTGGATTGTCCGAAAGGGTTACCACTACCCCAGAACATAAAGGGCTAAGGAAGGAACATGGATAGGTTTTAGTCAGTAAAATTCTGACAATCCCTTCCGCTTGACCCAGAGCGGGAGAAGACATTGGATAATTACACACCCTCAAAAAAAAAATTGTAATAAAGTCTCTTCTTGCTTGACAACTCAATCGACGATGAAAAAATTCGCCGTGACAACACTACATCGTTACAATTTCTTTATTTACTTTTTCCCTACACATTCTACGAAGCTAAAAAAAATCACACACACGTACCTTTAACTGTCTGCCAGCCACTGCTCAATTTGTTATGGAAGCCTAGGTGATATATTCCTCTTTGATATTTCCCTTTGGCCCTTGGTTTCGGTGTGGATTCCGTTACCTTCGCAAGATATTCCGCTTCCCGCTTACTACTGATCACAGCCAGGGTGGATTGTTCTTGTTGGCACAAGGCATTTGCTTCAGTCCACTTCAGTGGAGTTGTATGGAGCTTGTAGCACTTCCCAATATCTTTACTCAAAGTGTAATCTGAAATTATAAACGGTAGAACATAGAGTCTGAATACACAACGTATAGTTCAAAAGTCAAATTTCTGACGTCTGTAAGAGAGATATCTGTGTGTAACAATTCACCTGATATAGGTAATATGTTTATTAGTAAGGGGTGTCTATTTTAATAAAAAAAAATTAATGTACAGAGGCCAGCACATCAAGTTACCACAATCTGTCAAATTTCTTTGATAGTGTTTCAACTTTATTGCAAAGATATTTAGGGAATACATACACATTTAGGGGAAGAAAATTTGACAGTTAGGGATAGCTTGATGTGCTGGCGTCTGTACCATCCAACAGGCATTACAATGTACAGTCGTAGTGTAAAAATACTTAACACCTCATGGTTTATAATTGCATGTGCACATCTATGTTACAAGGTCAATGATAAATGCGATTTGATTAGGTAAGTATAGATTTATTTACACGTCCTCTGCGATAAGTATAGGAGAACTTTTTGTTTGTAAAATATAGGAGACCTTTTTGTTTGTAAAAAAACCTATAACATATTACCTACCTTGGTCTACGGAAATTAACCAAGTAAGGTCGAACGTATTATAAAATTAAAATAGGAAGAAATAGAAAAGAAAAACTACTTAATTACATCAATGCCTGGCACAATTTGTCAAAGTGTCAGATTACTGACCTAACCAACACCCAGTGCGAATGTGGTGTTTCTGGTCAGACCATACTCACTTGCTGGAGTGTCTTAAGTGCTGGTTCACCTGTCACTCGGATGACCTAAAGAATGCCAATGATGCCGCGATTAATATTGCCCCACTAGGCTCAATGAATTCACAACTATCAAACAGCAATAACTACCCAGATATAGCATTTTAGACTTTAATCCATTTATTACCTTGTGTGATAAAGAATGACCGACGGACTGCCAAGTCATAGGTCTCGAGTTGGAACCCAAGTCACGCACCTCTGATTTTACGGACTCATGTGCGTATTGTAAAATGATCACTTGCTTAAAATCGGTGAATGAAAACATCGCGAGGAAACCAGATATTTCTCAACAGCATGTGAAGCTAAGTCAGAGGCCCATGGACAGCATAAAAACTCTGACACCAGGTTAGTTACTGACCACACGAAAAGAAGAAGAAGATAGAGAATCTAATTTGGAAACTGACAAACATTTTTAGACCGCGACTGTACTTGGTATACGCTCTTTTGTTATAGTCACTGTAACAAAATTAATTGATTTTGGCATTATAGCAAATTGTTCGTGACGTCTGCATACTTATTGAGACCATAACCTACCTAAATTAGGTATATTGCAGTTGTAGTTCCACTCAAGTGACTTGAGACTCTTCTTGCAAGTGAAGATTAACCTTCTATCACAATTGGCATCATTCATGTAGCCATCGTTGTCCATGTGCACACAGTTTTCATTGCCCCCAGCATTATTCGGTTCATTTGACTCCCAAGTGCTGTAAACCTCGGTGATTGGTTTTCCTAAAAAAAAAAGAAAAATGGTAAGTATTCATTTTATAAAAAATCCTAGCTTATATTATAAACTAGTTGCTCACGCGCGGTTTCACACGCTGCTCGGCTCCTATTGGTCGTAGCGTGATGTTACATAGCCTATAGTCTTCCTCGATAAATGGACTATCCAACACAAAAATAATGTTACAATTCGGACCAGTAGTTCCAGAGATTAGCGCGTTCAAACAAACAAACTCTTCAGCTTTATAATACACACATCAAAAGTGTCTAGGGATCAACATATATTTTTGCAATAACTTTTCTCTTGATTGATAATAATTTAAATTTTCTTTAAGGATTCATCAAATAAAGTGTTTTCGTTTGTCACAGTAACGATAAACCAAGTCACCTTTGCATTAATAAAGAAATTTGCCATTTTCCTAATAAAGGGATTTTTGACATTTGAACCACTAACATTAAAGTTCGAAAAAAAGACTGAAATAACAGTTTTCTTTAAAATTTTATTGGGTAACTTAAACAATTAATAATCCGTGTTTCTACCGCGAACACTAACAACACAAGAACATCGGTTTGGCATACTCAAAATGAGTTCATCCAAATCACGCTGTGGAATGGCCGCCCATGTTCGTTGCAACAACAAAAAAAGGTCTTCTTGCAACTGGATACCCTCCATATTCGGCAGAGCTCTTCTCTGTAGCATATCCCATGCATGCTCAATCGGGTTCAAGTCTGGCGACTGAGCAGGCCAGGGCAGGACATTGATGTTAGCTGCGGCGAGAGTCTGTCTTACAACTCTTGCGGTGTGCGGTCGTGCATTATCATGCATTAACTGAAATAAGGGACCGATTTGCACTTGTAGAGGAACCTTCATTCCCGAAGACCGCTACGGGTACCACCTATAGCAATGCACAATCGTAGGATTCGATATCAATGGGCTCTTGAACACAGAAATTGGGCAGAAGAACAATGGCGTTTCGTGTGCTTTTCTGATGAGTCTCGTTTTGGTATGAGACCGGATACAAGACGTATACGACACTGGAGAACCCCTGGACGCCAACAGCGATTAAAATCCTGCCAGGAAGTCCATCCTTATAGTGGTGGAACCATCATGGTATGGGCGGGTATTTGGATCGGCGGAAGAACTGAGTTGATTTGGATCAGAGGCAACCTCAACGCTCAAATTTATGCTGAGACGATTGTATCTGACGTCATCGTTCCTCTACAAGTGCAAATCGGTCCCTTATTTCAGTTAATGCATGATAATGCACGACCGCACACCGCAAGAGTTGTAAGACAGACTCTCGCCGCAGCTAACATCAATGTCCTGCCCTGGCCTGCTCAGTCGCCAGACTTGAACCCGATTGAGCATGCATGGGATATGCTACAGAGAAGAGCTCTGCCGAATATGGAGGGTATCCAGTTGCAAGAAGACCTTTTTTTGTTGTTGCAACGAACATGGGCGGCCATTCCACAGCGTGATTTGGATGAACTCATTTTGAGTATGCCAAACCGATGTTCTTGTGTTGTTAGTGTTCGCGGTAGAAACACGGATTATTAATTGTTTAAGTTACCCAATAAAATTTTAAAGAAAACTGTTATTTCAGTCTTTTTTTCGAACTTTAATGTTAGTGGTTCAAATGTCAAAAATCCCTTTATTAGGAAAATGGCAAATTTCTTTATTAATGCAAAGGTGACTTGGTTTATCGTCACTGTGACAAACGAAAACACTTTATTTGATGAATCCTTAAAGAAAATTTAAATTAATATCAATCAAGAGAAAAGTTATTGCAAAAATATATGTTGATCCCTAGACACTTTTGATGTGTGTATTAGTAGGTATAAGATGCGAAAGTTATAAGTTTGTTTATTTGTTTGGTACCTTTTCACGTCTATACTACTGAACCGGTCATGCTGAAATTTTGCGTATACGTTGTCAGGTGTAAAGAAACAGGACATAGGGTACATTTCATCCAGAAAAAAAGTACTGTTCCCGAAGAAAACAACAATATTGTTTTTATGATAATCGCCACATGTTTTTCGAATCAAGATTAAATTATATTATTATAGACACGAATTGATTGCCAATTTCTAAATTAACGCGAGTGAAGCCGCGGGCAAAAGCTAGTTAAAAATGTTATTAGTTAAGTGAGTTAGTTATAAAAGGAAAGACTAAATGTTATATCAGCACACAATCAGAAATAATATCCTTGGACATTTCACACAACGCCATATCGTCCCAAGCTAAGCAACCTAATGCTTGTGTTATGGTACGAGATGGCTGATAAACTACTTATATACATTTTTTTTCGTAAATACATACATATTATAGATAGAAAAACACCCAGACTCGTAACAAATACTTGCAGGTCGTACAAATATTTGTTCCGTGCGGGAATCGAACCCGCGACATAGTGCGCAGCAGTCAATCGCTCAACCACTGCGCCAACCGTGTCGTCTAGAAATACTGAAAGTGAGATGGGTTTTCTGGAATTTCAACCTGTAAGGGGTTTTTTTTTATCTACCCCTGACAGGCAAAAAGGGGTAGCTAACTTTACAAAGAATTGCGAGCGTATTTTTTAATAGAAACACAAACATTGCCTTACAAACTTTGAGGATAAGAAGTAGCCCATGTCCTTCTACACGTACCAGACTTCGACTTTGCCGAAAATCATTACTCTTGGTTCAGTGGTTTAGCTAGTTATTGGAATAAGAGTTCATCTCTTGTTGAGGTAACAGACAGACAGATATACGGTATTTTTTGCAATTTTTGCGTATTTTAGTGTCATTGGTATGAAATGCTAAAACAAACCACAAAATCAAATCAATTTGCCTAGCCTTTTACCAATTAGTTGGGGTCGGCTGCCAATCTAACTGGATAAAATAATGGTAGCATTTTACATGGAGCGACTGCCTATTTGACCTCCACAACCCAGTCAGTAAATGGGAAATACAATACTTCTTTGTAAGACTGGCTGTCAGACTAATGACAGCCGGGACCGACGGCGTATAGTGCTTTCCGAGGCACGGAGGAGTCTCGATATGTAAAGATGGTCACCCATCCACGGACCAACCTAACCTGATGGATCGAGCGGTGCGGCTGTTAGTACTTAGCCACTAGATCCACCACAAAATGGAAGTATTATAATACGTACCGTCAACGGTTTCAAAAGCTCCTTCAACCAATATATCTGACAGCCCCACGTACATCCACCTGATTTTAGGCTTCTCTTTCTTCCAAAGCGTTATCAAAGTGTGCGCTTCTTCGTCGTTTTCTGGGTGCCAGAAGATGGCCCCTTCCAGAGCACACACTCGCCGGGCCTCAGCCCATGTCAATGGTACCGTGTGAATCTTATAGAAACTCTCTTCTGAGTTTACATACGTGTAGTCGCTCCGAAAAAACTGTTTTTCTTTTTGTCCATCTATGAATGTTGATAAAAAAAAGTTAAGAGTTAAAAATGCCAATTTCATTGTTTACATGGTTCATGGTTGGTTCTGCCAAGTCATGGGTCTCGAGTTCGAACCCGTATTGTATTAATTATCACTTGCTTCAAAATCGGTGAAGGAAAACATAGTGAGGAAACCAGCATGTCTGAGAGATTCAGAGGCCATGGGCAGTAAAAAACTCTGACACCAAGTTAGTCACTAACCACACGATAAGAAGAAGATGGTTCTAAACGATGAAATTCGCCAAACTTCAATGATAGGACTAAGTATGTATGTTATCTATGTTAAGGACCGAAGCACTAAGTTAAAGCACTTGAATCTTCACTGAAACACGATGCACACCGGCTTGCTCACGTCCTTTATCAAGCGGTACCACGTGACCTAAAGAGAAATCATGACGGGATCGCTATTGTACGAAGTTTTATAGCCCAACTGTTTAACACATAACTGAAACCGTTCCTCGGGATTGTCCGAAAGGGTTACCGCTACCCCGGAACATAAAGGGCTAAGGAAGGAACATGGATAGGTTTTTTGTCAGTAAGAGTCTGACACTCCCTTCCGCTCCACTCAAAGCGAGTCCATTTGATGATTTCCCACCTTCAAAAATTAAGTTAGATAGTATTTTAGTTGACAGTTGTCACAAGTTGACGAATCCGTGAGCTAGCATGTCGCGAAATCATACCCGTCCCACGCAGCTACCTTAACAATGATCTCAGTTGAGCAGTCGCCCGGTTGGGCGGGTTCCCGATTGTTGTTGTAATAGTTCAAAGCTAACAATAGGCGTATTTGTTGTTTGCATGTTCTGGTGAATTGAATACCTGTAGTGCAACTATACAACGTGCAATTTTAGTCGCCTTACAACGGCAGCCCAATTCATGTTTCCATTAACTACAGTTAATCATTCATAAAAATAAATATATATATATGAACATTTGGTATTGTAATGCATTATTTATTTTTCGTTGTACCTATTATCAATTAATGGTAACAACTTTTAAATCACGCCTAGACGTTATATATGTCGGATACATCAAGTGGACCACATTTGTAAGACGACTAAAATTGCGCGGTTTATTTTTTGAGAATACTTAATTAGACATTATTAACTGTGTTATTTTTCAGTATTTGACGTTCAAAAGTGCCATTCTTGTGCCTATTTGGAATAAATGTTTTGACTTTGACTTTGACTTTGAATAACGGTAGAGTAGCTCATGCGAACCAGTGAAGGGAAGGCGGTAGAAATAGTGTTATAGGTATATTTCGTCAATAAGTGTCGAAATATACTTTACTCACACTCACACAAACATACTCACATGAATCCGACACTAAGTGCACAATAAAAAAGATTAGCAAAGTTTTTGAAATCATTTTAGACACGACATCCGTCTTGCATGAACCGCGACAGACAAACGCACGACGTAAGATGCTGTGATTCTCCGCCGGCTTCTTAATCCGATTTAACACTGAGACTACACTGTCGATCGGGACCAGCGAATGTTCGCGGTGTCTTCGGGCGCATATGTCCTTATTTTTTTTATTACATAAATAACTATACTTTACATAGACGTTAAACAGCAGTGATATATGTAAGTGGTGTGACCTTCGGACTGCCAAGTCATAGGTCTCGACTTCGAACCTCAGGCACGCACCTCTGAATTTACGGATTCATGCGTATTGTATAAATTATCACTAGTATATATAATTATCATAAGTCAGAGGCCCATGGGCAGCATAAAACTCTGACATCAGGTTAGTCACTAACCACTCGAAAAGAAGAAGAAGAGATAGACTTTAAATTAGAAAGCCACATGGCAGTTTTCGCCATTTACTTTGCGCGAATTCTAAGCGCAGAATGTGATGTAGTTGGTGCATTATGTTATGTTACTTCATCGCGAACACAATATTTTTGTGATATTGCAACTTCGAATGTTCGTCCGAAATTGTAGCCACAGCATCAGGATACATAACCTGTTTATTGTTTTATTAAACATTTTAATAACTTGTATGATAATTAGGAGGAAAATATTAGTTGATGAACAACTTTGAACGGATTATGTGGACATCATAGCCAAAAGTATGTGCAATAGAATAACGCATTCAGGGTGCTATCAGAGTTTGTAAGTACATTGTTACTAACACAGCCTTGTTGCTCGAAATAATTGATTATTATTATTTATTTTTCTTGACTTTCCTAGGGACCGTGCGGTCCGGGACCGTTGAAAGACGTAATAGGGACAGAAGTCAAGTCGCAGACGCCCCTTGAAATCATTCTAAATGAGGAGGCACCAACCGGAAATTATCCCTGTACGTACTATGCATGTGCAAGCAAGCAACTCCGGTTAGTGTAGTTACAAGTTAAGATATTGGAATATGTGTTTGGACGAATAAAGTGGACCGGTTACCTAAAATTATGAAAGGACTATGTATGCACTGTAAAAAATGGCAGGGGGTGTCTTTTCCACTCAATATTGGTCCAACGGAAATTGTCGCTAGCATGTAGTGACGTAGAGACAAGGGGGAAACATGTCCTGAGATGCTATGAGGAGTCGAACGGTATTCCAGGACTATCTGGACAATACCAGAGGAAAGTATGTATTTGAATGTGACCATACTAATATTATAAATTCGAAAGTAGTTCTGTCTGTATGTTGCCTTTTCACGACTAAACCACTGGCTGGATTTCGATATAATTTGGCAGAGAGATGGATAAAAATGGAAAATGCAGTCTATGTATCATATTGCATCCCGGAGAAGGCTCCGGGATGCAATATGATACATAGACTGCATTTTGACTCAAAAATATCTTCCGATATTGCGATATAACCGAACTCCACGCAAACCAATTCATATAAATTAAATAAATGGATGTTAGAATATAAAATGTTCGTTTGCAATCAAGCCTGTGTTTACAGGCTTGCTTGCAACGAACATAATACGTAGTTGTTGGAAGTTTTATACTAAACTAGTGATGTCGAACATTTTGTTATACAGATACAAAACCCCCACAACAAAATAACACAAAACCTCCTATAAACCTAACAACGTTTTTTTTAGTGAACGGAACTCCAAAATGTTGGTATACTGTGGTGTCCGACTTCCACGCAAACGTATTCACGGGCAGACTTTCCCTTACTTCCCACAGTTCGTATAGTAATAAATTCAACATTAATGATATAACTAATATTTCGTAACAATATATGTAATTCAAAAGAGCGAATGGAGAGGGAGAACAAGGCAAAGACAAGATGGATGGATTGTATGATGACGTTTGTTCCCACTAGTTCTACGGTTGAACTAATGGGATTTTTTTTTGTCACTAGCACTAAGGAGGAATGTGAATATGAAAGAGAAGGCAGTGAGTGATAGGTAAACAGGGGGAAATCGTGGGAAAGATGAGGTTGGAAATCCAAAAGTGTCCATGAGGTTTCTTGGAAACTCGCAAGGAAAAATCTACATCTTTTTAGTAAAAGAGGTGAAAGACACAATTATTTTACTAGAAATAGGGACCGATTAGTTCAACCAGGTTTCAGGCTGGCTAAAGTAGATTCATCTTTCATGAAGTACTGTTTAAAATGTTACAATAAAATACCTCCCCACATTCTTGAACTTAATGAAACAAAATTTGAATGTTGTATAAACCGTACACTATGCAGCCAAGCATATTATAAATTGGGATATTACATTGCTGATAAAAATGCTTGGGTCAATGCTAGTCCAGCTCCACAAGGACGCATCAACTAATTGATTAGATTACTAAAAACTGTTGGAACTGCGGAAGATCAACAACGAAAAAAAAACTTTATTTGCATTGTATAAATTCAATTTCTTAATATTGTATAATTGCTTAGCACATATGTGAGTACTATGTACCTAACATAAAGCGACCAATTACTGGGTACGTCTTTCAATGACTTGAATGTGCCGTGGCGGCTGAGAGTATGCTTTGCTCACTTTAATGTCTCGCTGATGGTGGCGTGTGTGTTGGATCATTTAGCTCCCATCAAAATAGATGAATGGTGCTAATATATGCTAAAAATATTTTTAAAAGTATGTAGATGAGGTCGGCCTTTCACTATATGCCAGTAACCGTTTCCGGGCGCCCATATTGTGTGTGTATGCCAAGTGTATATGCCATATTATTTATGTATTAAAAAAAATATTGGTCAGGCAGGAGCCTCAGTTCTCCCATATTGTCCTATACGGTACTTAATCCACTATAGTCACCCAAACCTAAAGCTAAAATTGTTTTGTTTCCATTTTCTAGAACTGTCTTACAACAACTGGGGGTTGTCTTGGGTGCACTTGCATGCAGGGATATTCGTCGGTTGGTGCCTCGTCATCACTTATATTTGTATAAGAAGCCTCTGCCAGTTACCTGAGGCCCCTCATACGCCTTCCAAAGGACCGGGACCCCGAGATATGTAAACACAATTATGAGTACCTAATAATTATTATTTGCATCCATTTTAGACTTGTTCAGGAAATGCTTTCATCATTGTGTTTCATTTTTGTTTACACTTTATTCAGTTATTACTTAGGTATACGAGAATCAAATTTTAATCAAATCATCTCTGCATATGTGGCTGTAATGAAAGAAACACCAGAATCATGTCATCATCATACTGTTACTATGGCATCCGGATAACATAACATCACGCCTTGTTGGGAAACTTGAAGGGCGAAGGCAGAGGTGTACCAATAGTACATTTCGGCAGTTATATTAAAGTCCCATATAATAGATAGTGTGCCTATTTCTATCTCTGGGTGGCTACTGAAAAATTCTAAATAAAAAAGTCCAATAACACTTTGGGAATAAAACCCAAGCTCAGCAGTTGCGCTTCCTACCTACTAGACCAACGAGGCAGTCAGTTAAATATTATCCGGATAAAACGAATGGTTGCTTTTGTTCCTTCTACCATTCAACTCCTACCACAAATCACTTTAAGGCACTTCGTCCTAAAAATACATAGATCCCATCACTATAAACTGTACGCCCCAGTGTCATTCGTGGACTTTTTTTTAGTACAGTAGAGGAACGGCTTAGGTCCCGTTGGGTCATTCACTGGAATCAGTACTCTGAGTGGGAAAACCTCAAAGAAAAGACATAGGTACAAGTTTTGCATACATTTATCTACTGTTTTATTATTACAAATTTGAGAACTAAATACAACGACAAGTTTTATAGTAAACTAGCCTTAGCCTTATAGTAAACTACCCGGGATAAAAAGTAGCCTATGTTACTCCTAGAAAACTAAGCTTTCCAACGGTGAAAGAGTTTTTAAAATCGGTCCAGTAGTTTTTGAGCCTATTCATTACAACCAAACAAACAAACAAAGTTTTCCTCTTTATAATATTAGTATAGATAAAATTATTGTAGTATAAATCAACATTTTTGCATGGCATGAGGCAGAATGTTAAGGATTCAAAAATATTATAACACCTAATTGTATTAACTACCTGCATTCTATGAAAATAAATCCATCTATTAATCTATGCCACCACCAACATAAGGCTGCAGCACAAAATCGGTTAAACTGCCGCTAACAGGTGAACTTATGTTATCTTGTTTATGTTCACAAATGAAGAAGCTGCTCGTATCGCAATCGTTGTTGATCAGACGTCCGTTGAAGAACATTGAGGCGCACTCATCATAGTCTTTGCCATCCGGTTGGTAATTTTCGAACCAGACTTCAGCGTCCACATTCATAGGAGTTCCTGAAAAATACAATTTATTTATTTATTTAAACTTTTTGCTCACAATAAAGGTACAAAGGCGGACTTAATGCCTTAGGCATTCTCTACCTAAGCGGGATTGTCCGAAAGGGTTACCGCTACCCCGGAACATAAATGGCTAAGGAAGGAACATGGATGGGTTTTAGTCAGTAAGAGTCTGACACTCCCTTCCGCTCCACCCAGAGCGGGAGAAGTCATTGGATGATTTCCCAGCCTTAAAAAATAAAGTCATTCTCAGTCAACCAAGAGTGGTGAAGAGATTAGATGGTAGGTGCTTTAACTAGTAGGAACATACTAAACATTGAGACTTTTGAATATGAAATAAGGACTATTATTATCCCGCGTATGCGAAAATTTAAATTGGACGAGAACTCAAACTCAAACTCAAAGCATTTATTTCAAATAAACCAATTACAGGCACTTTTGAATTGTCAAGGGGTCGGTCAGTCAGAAAGATGAAGCTAGTTGCCCATTCCAAAGCAGTAGGTACCTATGGAGAAGAACGGGCAAGAAACTCCATGGACACTCTTTTAAATCAAAATATGTTTACAAAAACTGTGTTACATCATTCATGTTGAAATTACACGTGAGAACGATGCAGAACTTAATAAAAGCGTCCATAATTACAAGTTTTAAAAAAACAATTCAAAATTATTTTAATTTTAAAACAGCCGTGGCAGCTAAGAGGTGACCAGTCCCTACTGACGGCGCTCGTTCATGAACATGACACATGGATTAGCACCATTCAGCTCAACCATTTTGATGGGAGCTAAATGGTCCAACATACGCATCACCATCAGTGAGACATTACAGGGAGCATGACATGCTCTCAGCCGCCAGGGCACATTCAGGTCAATGTAAGACGTACTCAGTAAATGGTAGCTTTATAGTAGGTACATAGTACTCACAAACGTGCTATGGAATTATACATTGCTAAGAGGTTGAAGTTATATAATGCAAAAAGTTTTTGTGAATCTTCAGCAGCTCCAGGAGTAATCTCAGATGCTAATCAACTAGTTTAGGATATAAAAAAGAAGAGAAAGAATATTCAATATGTAAACAATTGGAGCAGCTCAATCCCAAGCCCTTTTGTCTTCAATAAAGTCTTTGACAGTATAATAAGCATTCTGGCACAACTTGCGTTTAACGAACGATTTGAATTTATTAAGGCTTAGATCTTGAACGTGGCTTGGAAGTTTATTATAAAAGCGTATACATTGACATCTGAACGAGCCTCCTATTTTTTTGAGCCTTGTAGTGGGTACAACAAATTTGTGTTTGTTCCTAGTATTCTTATCATGGATATCACTATATTTTTTAAACAATTTTATATTTTTATGGGCATACAAAAGATTTTCAAAAATAAACTGTGAAGGTACAGTCATTACATTTATTTCTTTAAATTTCTCTCTGAGAGAGTATCTCGGACTTAATTTATAAATTGATCGAACAGCTCTTTTCTGCAAAACAAAGATAGTCTGAATATCGGCGGCATTTCCCCACAACAAAATACCGTACGACATTACACTATGAAAATAGCTAAAGTACACTAAGCGGGCTGTCTCTGTGTCAGTTAAAGAACGAATTTTTCTAACAGCGTATGCTGCGGAGCTTAGTTTTTTTGACAATTTATCTATATGTGGGCCCCACTGAAGCTTAGCATCCAAAGTTAAGCCCAAGAATACTGTGGTATCTTCAGGATTCAATTCTTCGCCCTTTATCAACACTTTGGTTTCCACCTGTCTAACGTGGGGTAGCGTAAACTTAAACTAACTGTTTGTGTTGTTTACCTATTTTGGCGGGTTTGCACGTGATGGTTTGACCTATTAATAAATAGACAGGGCATAATTTTAAATGAAGATTTTTTGAAAAATATCACCCATATTAAAAAGTGGTTCAATTGATTCTGCTCTTCATTCTGATCAAACGAATTTCACGTTTTGCGCATTTAACGTTACACGTTGTATAGTATGACGTACCGTCTACTGTCTGCCAGCCCTCGTTTAATTTGTTATGATAGCCCATGTGATAAATTCCTCTGTTGTATTTTCCTTTGGCCCTTGGTTTCGGTGTCGATTCCACTAACTTCGCAAGGTAATCAGCTTCCCGCCTGTTACTGATCACTGCCAGGGTGGATTGTTCTAGATGGCACATGGCATATGCTTCGGTCCAGTTCAATGGAGTTGTGTGAAGCTTGTAGCACTTGCCAGTATCTTTACTGAAAATGTAATCTGAAATAATGAATGTAATGTTGCGTCACTACTAATACATAAAAAGTCGGGGCGTGTCATGGGACACCTAATTGAACGTCGCCTTAAAGCTCCCGCAAACAGGCGCGACGCGACGGTGCGACGCGGTTCTGGTAGAACAATTTATATGAAGTCTTCATAGAAATTGTGCTATTAGAGTCGCGTCGCGCCTATTCGCGGGAGCCTTTACCTATAACTATCAAAACCTACCTGAATTAGGTATATTGCATGGATAGTTCCACTCTAGTGACTGGAGGGTTTTTTTGCAAATGAAATAAGACTTTACGTCACATATATAATCGTTCATTTTGCCGTTTATGTCAAGGATCAAGCAGTCTTCGTTTCCTCCGTAATTGTCCGGCTGACCTTGGACGAACCAGTCAGTGTACACCTCAGAGATTGACTTCCCTAGAAAAGTGAAAAAAGTTGAAACGTTCAATTTGAATCTAGGCATCTTGGGCTCACCATTAAACATAACCTACCAGAAAACGTAAAACACTAAGCTAGCATGCCATATATTAAGTTGGTTGAAAATATGGAGTACTATGAGTTGCAGACAAAGTGTGTGAGCAAGTCTTATGTATTGGAACAACTTATACAACATTATTTTTAGTATATGGGAAACCTGAATATAGTTTGTTAAAAATGAGGAACTGAATCGATTCTATTAATTTTTACACCATGTTATATTTTTTCCCAAAAATATTTAAAAAAGGTTACAAGTTGGACACCGAACATTATCAATGAGCGCAAGACGATGCTGCAGGCGCGGGCGGGCGGCGCGCGCGGCTCGTCGCTCGCGTAGTGACCATGTTTTTGTACGGACAACCAGGTAACATAACAAGCTCATAACTTTGTGGTTTTTCATAATACAGCTTTGAAATTTAGTGCATAGATTCTTTACATAAAAATACTAGACACGTGTTCCGGGTTTCGCATATACTAAAACTAATGTTGTATAAGAAGGTCGTTAGTCAACCCGGAACGTCAATCTATTGCTTTGTGAAAATTCCTATGGACTTTTGGTCACCACTGTATATAAATATAATTAATATTATCACTGAACATTTTAAAAGACCATGCAGTTTCTTGCCCATTCTTCTCCACACGAAACTACCTTTTGCCAACTAGACACATTAATATTTTCTTGTAAATATTAACGCTCAAAAGTCCTTTATAATGGCCTATTTGAAATTTGATCTCACTTTGACTTGGTCAATCTATGACAAAAAGTGTCAGTAATTAAATAATCTAGTGTGATATGTGACAATATTACTTGGGCATGTGGACTGTGACTAGTAAATCATATTCCTTGTTGAATGACTTTGTTTCCGTGTTGATTGACTTATTTCCTTAGTCATAGTCATCAGCCTAGCCTTTTCCCAACTATGTTGGGGATAGAAATAACATATATAATAAAAAAAAATTTTTTTAAATAAGTTACTACAGATCTCTGTCTCTAAATGAACAATATACGTACCATCAACGGTCTCAAATACTCCTTCAACCAATACGTCTGATATGCCCACCCACAACCACTTGATAGTAGGTTTAGTTTGGTTCCAAAACAATAACACAGCACTTGCTTCGTTATAATCTTGTGCATAGAAAAAAGTGGCTGCCTCCAGATCACACACTCGCTTGGCATCAGCCCAAGTCCGTGGTATCGTGTGGATCTTATAGAAACTATCCGCTGCTTCTATATAATGGTAATCCTTTCGGAAAAACTGCTTAGCTTTTTGCCCAGCTATAAAAAAAATGTTCTTAGATACTTAAATAAAATTATTGCTTTAATATGCTAATACAGATAAGGTCAGTTTAGTTTGTTTTATTGAATTCTTCACGACTGTTTTGCAATCATAATTAAACTAAATTCTTGAAGGTTTATACAAATTATTTAGTATGAGGATTACTCATGCCAGAAACCATGTGCTAATTACGAGGATTTGTCTTTACAAAACACAAACATGTATGTTTACAAATAAATAAATTCATCTGATTCTGACAGAACAAAAAGCTGTGTTGGATATTTTATGGAAATGCACTTGCACACAATGCAAAAGAGTAGAATAAGTACAAATATTTATACTTACATGAATCTGACACAAAGTTCACAATAAGAAGTGTAAACAAAATTTTCGAAAACATTTTATGATAGGTAACAACACTCGTCTTGAATACACGCAAACTTATGAGGATGTTTTGCTGTCAAACTTGTTCATCTTGTTTTATCCTGCGGCCACACTAGCGCCATCAGCGAATTGCTCGCCATGTAGCGGTCTCAGCGTTGAAAAAACTAGTAAAGGGTGCATCGAACTGTTTTGTCGCGACAAACTTTGCTCTCCTGACAGAATAAGCTATTTTTAAATCATCAGTTGCAACACAGATTATTTTATTTAAATATTAAACCTTAACATAATATTTACATACTTTAAAAGCTAAATATTCGTAATAATATTACTATGTAAAAGTACTTATATAAAATGGGAGATGAAATAATCAAAGGCGATCAAAAAATTCATCCACATCGCTGACAACAGGAAAAAGGCTACTAAATGACTCTGTACACAGACTTGGTGAGTCGGTCGGATATGCGCGTATTTTTAGCAGCAATACTTGTCAAATAAACTGGTCAAGAACAGTTGGAACACTTTTTTACATTTAAGTGCTTCTCGCAGGTCATCCTAGGAGGCTGTTTACCGGACTGGCCTATGGTTGCCTCAATAAATGTCCAGGAGAGTAGACCGCCGTCCTTCCGTCCACCGTCCGTTCCGTAAACTAATAATAGTAATACTCTCATTTTCCCAGATGGTATTACAACTCAAGAGTACATCTGGAAAAATGAGAGTATGCCATTTTTTTTTTTTTTTTTAAGGTTGGGAAATCATCCAATGACTGCTCCCGCTCTGGGTGGAGCGGAAGGGAGTGTCAGACTCTTACTGACTAAAACCCATCCATGTTCCTTCCGTAGCCCTTTATGTTCCGGGGTAGCGGTAACCCTTTCGGACAATCCCGCTTACCCGGCAGGCTTGGCCCTGAGGGACCCCTTCATATGCTGACATCTCTTTGAGGCGCGCGTGGAACATATACGCGCCGTACGGCACGGGTCTGGTGCTGATCGGACGGTGAGTCACCCATTACTCACCGCCCGCAGGCCCGCGCCTACGGTGGCCGGGAGTCGTCACGTGGCTCCCGACGCCCGGGGCGTCTCCTGCGGCGGCTGGGACGGGAGGACCTTTCTCTCTCCCATCCCGCCGCCTCCTTCGCGAGCATGACTTTTTCGCAGAAGGAGGTGACTGCCTCCCACTCCCTCTCGCCCCGGACCATGGCTTGCACCAGGGCCGGGCGCGAGAGGTCGCCGCCGCCGATCGCCTCTACGAGGACACGGCGGTGCTCCGCCCAGGCGGGGCAGGTTTGCACCGTGTGCTCTACCGTGTCCTCTGGGCGATCCTCGCAGTGGTGACACCCGGGCGTTTCCTCCCGCCTGATGATGTGCAGGAACCTCCCGAAACATCCATGTCCGGTGAGGACCTGCGTCAGGCGGTAGGTGAGGGCGCCGTGACGCCTCTCTAGCCACTCCTCAAAGAGGGGCCTTACCGCCACTATCGTGGCGTGCCCTATGAGAGTATGCCTTGGTCGGCGAATTGCGCGTTCTGATGTTACCACATCAGGGAGTGCTCGTAATTAAGGGATTGCGGTGCTTTACACTAGAGTCGTAGAAACGCTTTAAGAGGTGTTTCATGAATTGGTGGATGGCGTACACTCCGATATCTACGACAGGGTTGTTACGGATGCAAAAATTTAGACATCCGCGGATGCAGATGCGGATGCGGATTGTTAGAAGATCACATCCGCGGCTGCGGATTCGATGCAGATGCGGATGCGATGCGGATACGGATTTTATGATTCTAAAAGGATATTATTTAAAAAAAAATCCTTTTAAAATGCCAAAATCCGCATGCATAAATAACTGAAAAGCAATTTAATTTTAACGTTATTTATTTAATCATATTTTTAGAACAAAATGACTCAAAAGCTTAGAGTTTCATTATCATTGGTTAAAACTCCGCTTTGATTTATGCGGATGTAAATGCGAATGCAGATGTCTGAATTAATGCGAATATTCCGCATTTACGGATGCGGATGCGAATATTCGTAACATCCCTGATCTACGAACATCCATATTATAATAATATTATGGTAATGGAGGTGGCCTCCCGATTCGTTCGAGTCCGCATCCTATGGCTTAGCGTGTGAGGAAACGATGCAAACATAGGTCTTGATGGGAGGAATGACCGCGATATAGATGCTTGAGCGGCAATTAGTTGCGTGCGGTGAGTATGAAATGGAGCCTTCTAAGAGCGAATAACGCGCACATACGAACCGCTCTTATAGCTTGCCATACCTACATGGTGATCTGACTGGTAAATAGGTACCAGCTACTAACAAAGTTTCAACATTCCAATACAAATGTTCGTCCGATAATGTAACCGCAGCATAAAGCCAGTTCCTAGGAATCCATGTTTGTTTATATTTTTGTTTTATAATACAAATCAATACATAGTATAAAGCAAAGTCGCTTCCCGCGTCTGTCCTTATGTCTGTATGTAGGTATATATGCTTAGATCTTTAAAACCACACAATGGATTTTGATGCAGTTTCTTTTTAATAGATAGAGTGATTCAAGAGATTTATTAAGATTTTCAGACCAAGTCGCGGACAGGAAGCTAGTGCTATATAAGAGGAAATTATGGATTAATTACTAGCTTTGAGTTGTTGAAGCATCATCTTGATTTAAACATTATCAAAACCCGTTTTCACTTGCCTCGTGTTTGAAATAACTGTTATTCAATATAATATCTAATATTTCAAACTTAAACTACAAAAAAAGGTTTATCTATACCTTTTTTTTATTGTTAGCTTACGACATTGGCGCGGGTGATCGAGAAGTTGTGTGGCAATATATTGTCAAGTTATGAGATGTGGTGCGGAGGGATGAAGAATACCTATGTCGTAAGGAATATTTTAAAGATGATTTGTGGAGGTTATAGGAGTAAGGGTAGACCATAGGAACGATGGATGGAATGTTTGAAAGATTATTTGGCTCGAAAGGGGTTCCCATTTTTCGTTTTTGTTCGGACATTTGCCCATTCTTGTCAGTACCTTTGCCAGTAAGAGTCTCGGAAGAGCCTCTAATAATAATTTTGCCTTTAAAGAAAACTTAACTGCAAGGCCACTACGGGCCTGCGCCCATTGGCGGCACGGCAACGGATTTTTATGCGTCGAATAGAAATATATCTTAATAGTATCACAATAAAATTTGAATGATGGCGCTTAAGGACGTTGCCGTCAAAATGCATGATGATGATGGATCCCCGCCGTGGCTTGCCGGCTATGGGCGCAGGCTCTCAAGCTAATCCATATCTTTTTAGATTCTCGGCAAACTGCTGGCAACAATATACAGTCAAGATAAGATGGTCAACTATATTTTGTCCTTGTTAAAATTTTCCTATTTATTCATTTTAACTTCATGTGCTGGGCAGTGCCTAAAGCCAAAAGGAATTCATATCAGATAAAAGGAAAATTATTCTCCAGGTAAAAGTTAGAAAAATTAGCCCGTTATGTTTTTCAATATATACCTACTTACTTGTTATAAAATAAAAACAACACTCGAAATGAGAACATGTATTTAATTTTAGACAATGGTAATTGCCACATAGACAATTAAATAAGTAAGGCCCGGACTCCACCGAAGCGGAGATGTACAGAGATGTCCGAAGCACGGAGAAATTAAAAGAAGAGATGTTTTTCAGTTAAGGTATATCCACCGAAGCTGTGCGGAGATGCGTACTAGCTAAACTGGAGCGGAGATGTGTTTTTTATTTATTTTTATGTACTTATTCATTTATTTCTGAGTATATGGTTCAGTATCACATACACTACCGCGGCCGGTGTAATAATATTAAAATTAACTTACAAACTCAAAGTGACCAAGTTTGCTGGCTTGCGCGGAAACGAGCTGCCACAGCGCTCATCGCCGCCGCTTTGTACAGCCGACTATTTCAATCTCAGTGAGGCACAACTCACATCTCCGCTTCGATTGCGTCATACAAATATGCTTAATGGTATCCACTGAAACTGAGTGGGGACGAAATGTATGAATAACGAAATTGTATTGGTTGTTTAAATTATACCTCCACTCCTCTCGCCTCTACTCCGCTTTGGTGGAGTGTGGGCCTAAGTGAAGTCTGCTTCTTGGCGCTCCTTGCTTGGCTAGAAATAAAAACAACAATCGAAATCGAACAGTCCAATTTATTTAAATTTAGACAACGGTAATTGCCAATAGACAATTAAATAATTGTGAATTTTGCTTCGACAGTTCCTCATTCTATGCCCCCACCGACATAAGGTTGGGAGTTGGCTAAACTAGCGGGTTTTATTGCGCCATTTAGTTCGTGTTCACAAATGAAGAAGCACTTCATATCGCAGTCGGTGTTGACCAGACGACCGTTGAAGAACATAGCGCCGCACTCCTCTTCGCCGTCCGGCTGGTAATTGTCGAACCAGGTTTCGACATCATATACTTGCAGTGGTGTTCCTGGAAAAGAAACCCAGATTAGTGAACACACAACAGGCGATGTAGGGGTTGTTGCACATTCGTCACTAAGTAAATTCGTCATATTTTGAAAAATCCATACCTACTTTGAATGTAAATTCGTCAAACTTATTATTTTATTCTTGAAGTAGCGATAGCGACCAAAGTTATTGATTTAAATCATTCACTTAAAAACTGTGATTTTTATGTAGATGTAAGGTAAATTAGTAAACGTGCTGAGATTATGATAAATATATACAACATTTTGATTATATTTCTTGTTGTTTTTTTTTGCTATCGGTGCGGATTAAAACCATGTGACGAGTTTACAATAAAGAAAATGAATATATTGGGAATTGTGACGAATTTACACAATTTTTTTTTTTGTGATGAATTTGCTTGCGACGAATTTACAACAACCCGATGTAAGTACGTGGAGTACACATCACATGACACATACATCTACGACACACAAAGATGACACATGTATACGTGTACATAGCTGAAGTGTAAACACCTACATCACATGTAATATAGATACAAATGTATTTGTACATTAATTTAATATGGTAGGTACATCTTTTTTAAGTCGAAGTCGGTCGTCGGTAATAATTTAATTTTAAGACCCTGTTTATCGTAATTATGTTGCGTTTTTGATGATGGTATGATTTAAATGCTCTCGTCTAATGTACCTTATGTATCTTACTAAAGGAACTAAAGGACTACTTTCTTAAGGATAATAAATTATACAGATGCAGGATATAAGTCATTATCTCCTTAGGTCTCTCTTTAAGTCTCGTTAAGTCTCTCTCCGTTACACAGTTACGTACCTTTAACTGTCTGCCAGCCCTCGCTTAATCTGTTATGAAAGCCCAGGTGGTATATGCCTCTTTGGTATTTCCCCTTGACCCTTGGTTTGGGCGTGGATTCTATTAACTTCACAAGATAATCTGCTTCCAGCTGATTGCTGATCACTGCCAGGCTGGATTGTTCTAGTTGGCACCTGTCATTCGCATCGGTCCACGTTAGTGGAGTTGTGTGGAGCTTGTAACACTTGCCAGTATCCTTACTGTAAGTGTAATCTGAAAGAATGTTATTTATTTATTTTATTATAATACTATAAACTATTGTCACAGGTTGCACACTAAAGGCTTTCGTAAAGAGGCACGACGAGACGCGGCGACGCGACGACGGTACGGAGTATACGGAACGGGCGTCGACGACGCATAAAAGAATCGCCGTATCCTTAAGCAGTTATAAATATCCACTTACCTAAATTGGGTATATCGCACTGATGGTTCCACTCTAGCGATCGAAGGGTCTTCTTGCAAATAAAGAGAGCTTTACCGCCACATGGGGCATCATTCATATCTCCTATTATACCTATGTGCGTACAGTCCTCATTGCCGTTGGTATTGTCCGGTTGGTTCGGCTGCCAATTGATGTATACCTCAGAACTTGGTCTTCCTAGAAATATTAAATCAATGATTATTTAACCTTTTGAACGACATAGCATAACGCACGCGCATGCCTCACACGCTAAAAGCTACAAGCTACAAAGTGATTTCTTCTTGTTATCATGAATTTCCCAATATCCATGGTGTCTTTTATTTTGTTTCATGTCATTAAATACGTACGAGAGCTTTGATTTTTAAGATGTCTATATAATTACTCACAAAAGTACTTAATGATTTAATTGTTTATTTGCTGTTATAGTATTTTTGCCATTCTCACATATTTGTGTCGTTGGCGGACAGAGCATGTGTTTTCTTGTCACATATATGTGACAACGTTCAAAAAGTTAAGGCTATACAGTATTGCAGGCCCGGCCCCTTTTTTTTTAAGGATAGGAAATCACCATATGACTCCTTTCGATCTGGGTGGAGCGGGAGTGTCAGACTCTCACTGACTAAAACCCCTCCATGTACCTTTCTAAGCCCTTTGTGTTCTGGGGCAGCGGTAAACCTTACGGATAATCCCGCTGACCCGGCAGGCGGCTTAAAAAGGTTGGGTCAATTACTGCTATGGACTATAATGCGATATTATTAACTGGATTCTGCCAGCGGCTTTGCCCGCGTTTGGTCGGAAATTATCCCATGGGAATATTTAAGTTCAAAGACGTGCGATATTAGACTAGCACGTCTTTGAGCTAAAATAAGAATGACAACGAAACGATTTTAGTTTCTAACCGCTAACTTTGTAAAATAAAGAAATGTTTTGTCTAGGTAAAATTGTGACGTAGGTTATCTATATACAGGGTGGAATTTTGTAATGCCCCCTGAAGGGAAAGTACCCTTATTACTGTAGATAGCAAGTTTTACTCAAAGAAAACATTCCTTTATTTTTGAACCGAAAGAAAACTGCATTCAAAGATTTTCAAAAATTCGCTTGCCACACCCGGGAATCGAACCGACTAAAATCGGTAAAAATTACAGCCTGTACTTTTATTGCATTTATCGTTAGGATCAATTATAAGGATAAAATCTTTCTAAGAGACTTGATAAATTTAATGAGTTAGGTTAAAAATCTTTAAGTTAAATTTAATATAATTTAATTTATTTATTAATGTCAGATAACAATGATCCATAGGTTAGTAACAATTGGCACTTATAAACTATGTTAGAAATCCATCCATATGTTAAAGATCCATCTAGTTACTTATGTTAGTAATAAATCATTATTAGAAATGTATTCGTTACAAGAATACATACATTTGTGTATTCAAGAAAATGGAGCCCATTTCGAGCAACTAATTAGTTAATTTACTATTTTTTGTAAATAATTTAATATTTCATGGTTTCCTATTATTTAATTTATCAAGTTTGTTCGAGAGATTTTATCCTTATAAGTGATCCTAACGATAAATGCAATAAAAGTACAGGAAGTACTTTTTACAGATTTTAGTTGGTTCGATTCCTGGGTGTGGCAAGCGAATTTTTGGAAATCTTTGAATGCAGTTTTCTTTCTATTCAAAAATAAAGGAATGTTTTCTTTGATTTGCTATTTACAGTATTAAGAGTACTTTCCCTCCAGGTGGCATTACAAAATTCCACCCTGTATATAAAAGAAAGACGGGTTTGTTCCCTCCATTATAACTCGAGATCTGCTGGACCAATTTTCATGGTTTTTGTTTCGTTGGATTTGTCTCCGCCCTGAATAGCAGAATACTTTTTTTTATTTATTTTTAGGTAGGGTAGGTAGGTAGGTAGGGTAGGGTAGGTAGGTAGGGTAGGGTAAGTAGGTAGGTAGGGTAGGTAGGGTAGGTAGGGTAGCTAGGGTAGGTAGGGTAGGTATCACAGTTAAGACAGGACAACGTCTGTCGGGTCAGCTAGTCTAGAATAAAATGTAGTGGCAATTTCCCACCTGCGCCCGTTCGAACATTCCTCCCTAAATAGAACGAATAAGAAAAAAAAAAAGAAAGAAAAAATATTTATTCAGCACAAACAGGACGCACAATTATAAAAATAAACAAAAAAAAGTCACATACTATATCCATGCAAAACAGCTAAAAAACCTCGTATTCAGAAACAACAAAATCATTGACAGTTGGTATCGCGGCCATGGACAATGGATGGACCACAGACAAAGAATAAAGAGTGTTAGAGATGAAAAGTGTTGATGCCCTTGGTACTGTCCTTTGCAAAGGCAGTCCCAACCAGAGTTGGGACTGCCTTTGCAAAGGAAAATTTCGCTTTGCCAGAGCAAAGCGAAATTTATGACATCATAAGAGTCAATTAAAACGTAAAATTCTGCCACTAAGCACCCACACAAACTAACGCTTGCCAGTTTGAACCTTGTTGCATCAAAACTGAGGCAAAGGATGCTACCAGCGTCAGAAAACAAACAAAATCATATGAAAGGTACATATCGACCCTGATGGGGCTTAATGTGCAGAAAACTTAACATCATAATAACCATAAACCAGAGGGAGAGAAAGATCAAGAGTTAAAGCGTAGGGAAAAAACATTTCATGCCCATATTCCAGAGGTAAATCCACAAAAAATAACAACGAATCTAACAATTAACAAATCACAACGGGTACCCAATCATAAGTTGGAACAATTGTGTCAACCTGACACACTTTGAAAAGGTTGCCACCGTTCACCGTTAGCAAAGCAGGCCTTAACTCAGGACGAGTGTCGTATTTACCAGCCATGTTCAATATAAGGTTTCATTTAGGCTCTACAGTACTAAAAAAAAACCCTGCAATTTTGCGGGCTCTGTTTCATCCTAGCTTAATATGTTTGTGCCATTGTATTTAACACCATTTTCTATGCAAATAAAAGATTTGCATAGAGCAAATAAAAGATTTATATTTAGAATATTATGTACGTACCATCAGCAGTCTCAAATCGTCCTTCCACCAATGCGTCTGTCAGCCCTGACCATAACCACTTCACAGTAGGTCTAGTTTGTACCCAATGTGATATCACTACGCGTAATTCTTTCTCGTTCTCTGGGTGCCAGAAAGTGGCCCCTTCGAGGGCACATACTCGCTTGGCATCAGTCCAAGTAACTGGTATAGTCTGGATCTTATAGAAACTTTCGGCAGCGTCTAAATAAGTGTAATCTTTTCGGAATTTTTTTTGAAGCTTTTGTCCATCTATCAAAAAAGAAATAACATAGGTCGCATATGTTTATATTCTTATTAATCCTACCTGGCGTTCGTATCTCCAGTGTATATTGCATACGGATCAGTGTTATACTATACCTATGGTTGTATTAGTCATTTAAATTACAAAAAACAAACATACAAAAAAAAACTAGACAATTAGTATGCAAAACTAAAATGACTATCAGAATTTTGTCATTAAATGAAAACAGATTTGTAAAACATTATTAAATATGTATGTATGCTAAGTTCGAGAACGTAAGTCCTCATAGAATGGCCATTACAAGTACCTATGTACTTAAAACGAGACATAAACAGTAAATATACCTCCAAGTTTGTATGTATACCTCAAAAGTTCTTAAGTTACAGCGTACAATAAAGAGTGTACTATTTAACTATAGGTACTTACATGAATTCACCACCAAGTTCACAATAACAAAAATAAATAAAGTTTTCAAAAACATTTTGTGGAATGATGCGACTGGCTTGCGCCAGGCTAATGTACCCACTAGAAGGATTTTTAGCAGATTTTCCGGCAGACAATCTTGTTTAACCAGTTCTGCCCAGCGGCTACTTAAGGTGCGTTTAATGCAAAGAAGCGAATGCTGATTCAAGTGCTGCTCGGTCACATTTGCTTGTAAACGAACATAGAGCAATTGTTCGTTGTTCTGCCATTGTTTGCAAAGATTATTTATCTGATGTTTTTTTGCGGTCAGCGCATTCGTTTTCTAGCAATGCGTCTTGCCGAACGCACCGTCTTCGGGCGAACAATGTCTGTCGTGGTGCAGATTCGGTCTAAGAATCAAAAGATTTTGTCGCTTCAAACTGCGTGTGCTAGTAGACAACACTTGATTAACATTTTAGTCACGGTTATCTAACAGTAATGTTTGGTCGAATGTGGCCGCAGCATAAAACCGTTACCTTATAATTCAGTAGGTATTTATGTATCATACGTAAGTATACATAGCTACTGTTGTCATTTTTGGGGTTCCGTAGCCATTAAGGAAGCTTTCACTTTACCCATGTCTCAGATAAGTGCCAATTTCACCAATGAAACTGATCAGCACATCTATAACGCGTTCAAGAGCTGTCAGCGTCAATATTCCATTGAAAATAATTACACTGAGAGTTCGTAAAACCTGCCCTAGTATCTTAGTATAAAGGTGTAATTTGGCTTGGATATGTACAGACGCCAGCATATCAAGCTATCCCATACTGACAAATTTTCCCAATTGAAAATGAACCTTATGCCTACTCTTGTAATAAAGTTGTAAAACTTACAAAGAAATTTGACAGATTCAGCTTAAGTTGTTTTTGGATATGTGAAAACATTTGCGGTAGTAGAATACAATATGGAAGTTTTCACAGCTAAGTAGGCATATTTTTTTTGAGGGTGGGAAATCATCTTGACTCCTCCCGCTCTGGGTGGAACGGAAGAGAGCGTCAGACTTTACTGACTAAAACCCATCCATGTCCTTAGCCCTTTATGTTCCGGGGTAGCGGTAACCCTTTCGGCCAATCCCGCTTACTCGGCGGGCTTCGGCCCTAACACACGACACACACACACACACACACACACATCACACACACACATCACACACACACATCACACACACACACACACACATAAGACACACACACACACACATCACACACACACACACCTCTCTTTGAGGCGCGCGTGGAACACGTACTCGCCGTCCGGTCCTGATCGGACGGTGACCTACCCATTACTCGCCGTCCGCAGGCCCGCGCCTACGGTGGCCGGGAGTCGTCACGTGGCTCCCGACGCCCCGGGTGTCGGGAGCCACGTGACGACTCCCGACACCCGGGGCGTTTCCCGCGGTGGCTGGGACGGGAAAACCTTACCCTCTGCCATTCCGCCACCTCCTTCGCGAGCATGACTGCTGCGCAAATTCAATTTTAAAGCAAAATTTCGTATCAAGTATTATATAGCTACATATAGCACAAACACACCAAATCCACCTTAGGAGAACACTGATTTCTACAAATCCACATAACTTTGCCTCCTGGAGTCGCTTTTTCGAGCTGTTTTCAGCGTTATTAATTTTAAATAGGCTCCCTACTAACGTGTGTCAAGTTATTTTTGACAAAAAACGAAATTGATTTTCGTTCTAAAAGACTTGTGAAATTTTACATATTTTTCATACAAAAATTAGATTTCCTAAAGTCCGTCTGCTAAAATTATAAAATCTAATAGTTTCAATAGTATACTTACCTGCCTTGCGGTACTCCAGTGTGTTTTCAGCTTGCTCGGGTCCCGTTCGGTAGTCGTAATAGTCATTTTTCATCTCAATTTTCATCAAAAATTAAGTTTTTCATCAAAAAGTCAAAATTTTTGTTCTGGCAACATTTAAACTTGGAGGCCTCAATTTATTGAGGCCTCCAAGGCTTAAAAACTTACTAACTAAGCGAAACTCTATTCTATTATATTCTACACGCTAAGGGACCCCCTGTGGGTTACGGACCTCGGCTTAGGGCGTCGCTGGGGGAGGGCAGCGAGGGACAGGCTGGGTTGGATTTATTATTTAGGGAGGAATTTAAAGTACACGTTCAGCGGCGCGGCCTAACTCGGGTCGGGGCGGGGATGGACAAGAACGTCTCGGCGGGCCTCGACGGTGTGGTCGGAAGAACGGTTTGACTACTCTCCAGGAAGAGAGCTGTAACACCATCTGGGAAAATGAGAGTATGCCTTCTCGGTAGGCGAATCTTACTGATGTGGGAGGGAGTGTATCGCAAACAGGGGATTGCGGTGCTTTATAGCAGAGTCGAAGAAACGCTTTGAGAGGTGTTTCATGAACTGGTGGTTTTTTTTTTAAGGCTTGGAAGTCATCCAATGACTTCTCCCGCTCTGGGTGGAGCGGAAGGAAGTGTCAGACTCTTACTGTCTAAAACCCATCCATGTTCCTTCCTCAGCCCTTTATGTTCCGGGGTAGCGGTAACCCTTTCGGACAATCCCGCTTAATGAACTGGTGGATGGCGTGCACTCTGATATCTAGGAACATCCATATTCCGGTCATACAAGTGGCCTCCCGGTTCTGGAGAGTCCGCATCCTATGGTGATGCCATGGCTTAGCGTGTGAGCTAAGCAAGCATTGGTTATGATGGGAGGAATGTCCGCGCTATAGATGCGCAATTTGCACTTGAGCGGCCGGATGGAGCCTTCTAAGAGCGAATTACGCGCGCATAGGAACCGCCCTTATGGCCATACATGGTGATCGGACTGCTAAATAGGTAGCAGCTACTAACGAAGTTTCAACATTCTAATACAAATGTTCGTCCGATAATGTAGCCGCAGCATAAAGCCAGTTCCTAGGAATCCATGTTTGTTTATATTTTTATTTTTTAATAATAATGCTAAAATTATGAATTAATTACTAGCTTTGAGTTGTTAAAGCATCTTTTCGTCCATCGTGATTTAAATATTTACAAAACCGGTTTTTGCTCGCCTCGAGGTGAACTGTTATTCAGTAAATCTAACATTTTATACCTAAATTATAAAGAAAAGTATTATACATCTATATTAACCTTTTTTGTATTGATATCTCACGACGTGCCGGTGCCGGTGAATGAGGAGTTGTGTGGAAATCTATTGTCAGGTTGTCAGATGTGGTTCAAAGGAATATTAATTTAAAGTTGATTGTGGAGGTTATAAGAGGGGCAGACCACAGGAACGATGGATGAAATATTTGAAAGATGATTTGGCTCGAAATGGGTTCCCATTTTTCGTTTTTGTTCGGACATTTGCCCATTCTTGCCACCTTTGACAGTAAGAGCCTCTAAAAATAATTTTGCCTCTAAAAAAAATTTTGCCTCTAAAAAAACTTAACTGCAAGGCTAACTACGGGACTGCGCCCACTGGCGGCACGGCACAGCAACGGATTTTTAAGCTTCGAATAGAAATATATGTTAATAGTATCACAATCAAATTTAAATTTGAATGACGACGCTTTTGGACGTCGCAGCGTGCGATATCGTGGCATCGTTGCCGTCAAAATGCGCTTGCATGTCGTGATGACGAAGGATGGCCCACTAACGACACGGCACGCCGGGGTGCCGTGTCGTTAGTGGGCGCAGGCCCTCAAGTTGATTCTCGGCAAATTGCTGACTAAAATATATAGTCAAGATGGTCAACTATATTTTGTGCTAGTCAAAATTTTCCTATTTATTCATTTTAACTTCATGTGCTGGGCGGTGCCTAAAGCCAAAAGGCATTCTCTGCCAGGCAACGTATCAGATAAAAGGAAAATTATTCTCCAGGTGAAAGTTATCTCACGTTTGCAAAATCTGCCCATATAGGAACGTACTGATTACGATGATATTGCGTTATGATTTTGTACTTGTAATAAAATAAAAACAACACTCGAATATATCAGTTTTAAATATTTTTATCATCTATAACTTATGACATCATGACTATTTATTATTGACATTATCGTATTATCTATACTAATATTATAAAGAGGTAAAATTTGTAAGTTAGTAAGTTTGTATGTAGGGGGTAATCTCCGGAACTAATGATCCGATTTCAAAAAATTTTTCACTGATAGAAAGCTACAGTCACAATATAAATATGAACAGTACGGAAACTACGAACTAACGTTCGAAACGGCACACTCACACAAACACGCGAATCTACGAGACTCCTAAGGGGTTGTCGCGGTGCTGTCAGTCGCGAGTGCCGCGTCAAGACGAGTGATTGTGTAAAAAGTTTATCTCCACAAAATGCCACGAGCATATTGCGTAGTATACGGCTGTTTGAACTCGGCTTCATCAAAACCGGAGCTTTCGTTTTTTAAACTCCCTGCTGATTTTGAAAGGTAAGACTGATTTATCTATATCGAATTATAAGTCCGCGTGATTGATCAATAAATTCGTAAATTAATTTGTAAAACGAACATGGTGGCTGCTGCATATTTCTTATAATGGGTGTCTTTTCATGGTTTTCTCATAGTACCGTCGAAATGTAATACCAAGATGGCGGCTGCAAAAATTATCGATGTTTTCGTCATGGGTGTCGTTTTCATGGTTTTTGCGGGTGTTGAAGCCTATATTGCTGTCAAAATAGAAATCTAAGATGGCGGTTGCAATATTTATATTTTTTTGGTGATGGGTGTTGTTTTAAAGGTTTTCGAGGATGTTGAAGCCAATAGTGCTGTCAAAATGTAAATCCAAGATGGCGGCTGCAAAAAATAATGTTTTACGTCATGGGTGTCGTTTTCACGGTATTCGAGGGTGTTGAAGCCGATAGTGCTGTCAAAATGTAAATCCAAGATGGCGGCTGCAAAAGTTATCGAGGTTTTCGTCATAGGTGTCGTTTTCATGGTTTTTGAGGGTGTTGAAGCTGATATTGCTGTCAAAATAGAAATCCAAGATGGCGGCTGCAAAAAATAATGTTTTACGTCATGGGTGTCGTTTTCATGGTATTCGAGGGTGTTGATGCCGATAGTGCTGTCAAAATGTAAATCCAAGATGGCGGCTGCAAAAGTTATCGAGGTTTTCGTCATAGGTGTCGTTTTCACGGTTTTTGAGGGTGTTGAAGCTGATATTGCTGTCAAAATAGAAATCCAAGATGGCGGCTGCAAAAAATAATGTTTTACGTCATGGGTGTCGTTTTCATGGTATTCGAGGGTGTTGAAGCCGATAGTGCTGTCAAAATGTAAATCCAAGATGGCGGCTGCAAAAGTTATCGCGGTTTTCGTCATGGGTGTCGTTTTAATGGTTTTCGAGGGTGTTGAAGCCGATAGTGTTGTCAAAATGTGAAAATAGGACAGAATTTTTTACGAAAGTTATTGTTTAGCTTACTTCTGAGTTGTAAATTGTGGCTACAATGTTAAACTTTTTTGTTATAGACCCGAAAGCTATCTTTTTTTTAACTTTCATGGTTCATACATTTTAACATATCTTATTAAAATGACTATTTTATTTTGTTATCTTTTTCAGACGTTCCCAATGGCTTCGCTTAATATCTCGAGACGATTTGATGAACAGACCGCCACAAAACTATGCCGTATGTGAAGAACATTTTAGCACTATGGATGTTCTAGTGGCAACGCATCGCAAGAAGCTAAAAGTCAATTCTTTACCATCTCTTCATTTACCAGATTTACAAAAAAAAGATGTACAAACGTTAACCGAAGCTCCGAAGTTGGTTGAAATCTGTACACAGACAGAAGAAAATACAACACTTTTCGCGAGTGACAGTACTCAAACTGGCATATCTCTTTCATTGGACACACCACGGAAAAGAAAACTAAAATCTAATCTTTTAGCATGTAGAAAAAAAATTAAACTATACGAAATTGATAACAAAACGGGATCATATCAAAGAGATCTATTCCATAAATTGTGTGAAAAATTTCTGACGAAAGAGCGAGCTGTGTTGGTAAAAGCATGCCATGCCGCGCGCCGCTTGGCGGCGTCCTCCGCGCGCCCTTCCGACAAGGACCGCACAAAACATTTTCGTCTTTCCGCGGCTCACGCCAAAACTTGTAAAAGGTTACGCCATACTAATAAAGCTCACAAGTTGTTGTGTATTCATATCAAACTGTTCCGTGTTATAAACAATCTTCTTTTACCGGTATTAACCGAAGCCATGAGATTACCTATTTACATTTTATTAGTAAACAAACGAAAAAACAATCGAGTTGAAATAACTAATTTCAACTCGATTGTTTGAGAACACAAATATTTTAATAAATATAGTTCAGTTTCAAAAACATTAAGAGTGACAACCCTAGTGCTGCAGTGGAGCGTAGGTAATTATTTCAACAAATAGGCTTAGTTTCCATACTGTTCATATTTATATTGTGCTACAGTATTCTTGAGTGCCATAGGCTATAAATTATATTTATATCATACATATTAGCCGAGCTACCGCAATTTTCGTCTAGCAAGTCGGAAAGAAATACCTCCGAAAACAGAATTGTCGTCACGTAGGTATTGAGGGGGTGAAGCAGACGCGGGCGGCTGAGAGGCGCGCGGGGCTCCCCGCTCTGCCGCAGGCCACTGGCTAGCTAGCGGCAACTTGTAGAACTAGTTTGTATTAGTTGTGTAGTAGATAGAGAATGTACCTATTTATTTATTTATATATTTTTTAATATGGTGAAATAAATAAATGAAACGTGCCTAGTGTGCCTAATACCGGTTATCGGCCGTTTAAGCGGCTTGTTGACTTTAGAGTTGATTTCTAACATAATGCTGTACTCCAAGATTAAAAAAAAAAAACGTTTCAGCCTACAATAGTGCAGTTTCATAAAACCTAATGCTTATAGACGTATCAGTGATACATAATTTAAAAAAAATATATATTCGCAAAAATTGCAAATATACCGGCTATCGGCCTTTTCACTCAGTTATCGTCCACTAGTGCACTGGTTATCGGCCACCTAATTCACGGTAGAAAAACAACTCTTATTCTGTAGTTCATAGGGTTTATAATAGTATGAAAGTAAAACAATTAATAAATTTAAAAACGCGGTGTATTTTTACTCTCTTCTACAACTTACAGCTACTTTTGGCTTTAGAATCATTAAAAATCAAAACAGATTTATTATTTACTAATTACTATCGGCCGTTCTTTTTTCGAAAGGCCGGAATCAGGTGTAATTTTTACCAATTTTCGGCCGTCCATTTAAACGGCCGGAGACAGGTTTTATTTTTACTAGTTATCGGCCGCTAAACATTCGGTATTTTTACAGGTCATATCTTTGAAAATATGAGGTTTACTGGCGGCCGGAATCTAGTTCTAAATTTACAAAACTCTAGCTATTCACAAATATAATGGAATCTATGTTGGTGAATTTAAGGTTTCTCTAATAAAGGCAAAGTGAAATGACGTGAATAAACCGGTTATGCGACCACCCGGTCGGAAAGTAGATTTTGAAATTAATTGTAACGTATTGTCCGACCACCAAAAAAATAGCAAATTATGAAAAGTTTGGGCACTTGAATATTGAAATTAGACATGCTAAACACACACAAACCCCATCAATGAACAATAAACCAACAGTAACACGTAAAAACTTACCTTTGAAAATCAATCCACCTGCTATTTTTTTCGCTAAATTTGACACGTTTCCAGACACCAAATTTTGAAATGGTGACTGAGGGCTCAGTTCGCACATTTCGAGGCCATGCCGTTGGATTATGAACCGTGTAGTTCGTCCAGATCGAATGGCGCGAAATTAGTAAGGAGCGGTCTATAACACTGTCTATTATTTAAAATAACTTGCGAAGTGGCCGAAAAGGGGTAGTGGCCGGTAAACCGGTATGTTTACCCTACGAGAAAGAATGCGGCCCCTTAGAATAAATAACTATAAAAATAAATAATATTTGAACAGGACATCTCCGCCCATTATTAATTGACTTCAAAAAATGGAGGTTCTGTTTTCAAACTCTATGTATGTATGTAATTCGAAAATCGCGGACAGACAAACAAACTGGTTGTTTGGCTGTCCGCGATATTCTGAAAAACGAATGAAACAATGTTGATGATTCTTTCACGGTCGTAATGTACAGAGGTCCAGATGATATCAGGTTATCAACGCAAATAAAAAAATATTTAATTCCATTCTACCCTAATCTGTCAAATTTCTTTGAAGGATTTTCAACTTTATTCCAAACACATAAGGTTCATTTTCAATTGGAAAAATTTTAGTTCGGAATAGTCTTGCACCAACGCAAACAAAAATATTCTATTTCGTTCTACCCTAATCTGTCAAATTTCTTTGAAGGATTTTCAACTTTATTCCAAACAAATAAGGTTCAGTTTCAATTGGAAAAATTTTAGTTCGGAATAGTCTTGCACCAACGCAAACAAAAATATTCTATTCCGTTCTACCCTAATCTGTCAAATTTCTTTGAAGGATTTTCAACTTTATTCCAAACGTATAAGGTTCATTTTTAATTGGGAAAAATTTAGTTAGGAATAGTCTGTTGTGCTGGCGTCTGTACAGCATATCAAGTTACCAACGCAAACAAAAATATTCTATTCCGTTCTACCCTAATCTGTCAAATTTCTTTGAAGGATTTTCAACTTTATTCCAAACGTATAAGGTTCATTTTTAATTGGGAAAAATTTAGTTAGGAATAGTCTGTTGTGCTGGCGTCTATACAGCATATCAAGTTACCAACGCAAACAAAAATATTCTATTCCATTCTTCCCTAATCTGTCAAATTTCTTTGAAGGATTTTCAACTTTATTCCAAAGGAATAAGGTTCAGTTTCAATTGGAAAATTTTTAGTTCGGAATAGTCTGTTACCAACGCAAACAAAAATATTCTATTCCATTCTACCCTTTTTTTTTTTTTTTAAGGCTGGGAAATCATCCAATGACTGCTTCCGCTCTGGGTGGAGCGGAAGGGAGTGTCAGACTCTTACTGACTAAAACCCATCCATGTTCCTTCCGTAGCCCTTTATGTTCCGGGGTAGCGGTAACCCTTTCGGACAATCCCGCTTACCCGGCAGGCTTGGCCCTGAGGGGCCCCTTCATATGCTGACATCTCTTTGAGGCGCGCGTGGAACATATACGCGCCGTACGGCACGGGTCTGGTTCTGATCGGACGGTGAGTCACCCATTACTCACCGTCCGCAGGCCCGCGCCTACGGTGGCCGGGAGTCGTCACGTGGCTCCCGACGCCCGGAGCGTCTCCCGCGGCAGCTGGGACGGGAGGACCTTTCTCTCTCCCATCCCGCCACCTCCTTCGCGAGCATAACTTTTTCGCAGAAGGAGGTGACTGCCTCCCACTCCCTCTCGCCCCGGACCATGGCTTGCACCAGGGCCGGGCGCGAGAGGTCGCCGCCGCCGATCGCCTCTACGAGGACACGGCGGTGCTTCGCCCAAGCGGGGCAGGTTTGCACCGTGTGCTCTACCGTGTCCTCTGGGCGATCCTCGCAGTGGTGACACCCGGGCGTTTCCTCCCGCCTGATGATGTGCAGGAACCTCCCGAAACATCCATGTCCGGTGAGGACCTGCGTCAGGCGGAAGGTGAGGGCGCCGTGACGCCTCTCTAGCCACTCCTCAAAGAGGGGCCTTACCGCCACTATCGTGGCGTGCCCTGCGCTGGGTTGCGACAGTCGCTGATTCCAGGCCGCCATGAGATCGCGCCGGAGGTCCGTCCGCTCCGCCGCAATTTGCTGCGGAAACGGAGTTTCCCCCCGGCTTAGTACCTCCGCGCGCCACTCGTACAGGCGCGCGAGGACTATCGCCTCCAGATCCCACGGCGGCAGTCCGGCAAGGAGGCTTGCCGCCTCGCCCGAGATCGTGCGGTACCCCCGGATTAGCCGAATGGCTACCACCTTTTGGGGCGCGTTCAGGTAGTGGGCGGCTCGCCGCCGCAATGAACGCGCCCACACCGGGGCCCCGTAAAGGGCCATGGACCGCACGACTCCCGCGTAAAGCCTCCGGCAGGAGGCGTTTGGCCCCCTCAAATTGGGCAAGAGCCGCTTGAAGGCGGCCCCAGTCCGTTCCAGCTTGGGGGCCAAACGTCGGAAATGCTCCACGAAATTCCATCGGCTGTCGAGGACCAGACCTAGGTATTTCATCGTGGTCTCGACGCCGATGTGATCCCCTCCTACCGTAAGTTGGGATCCCGATGGTGGCCTATTCCGAGGCCCATGAAAGGACATGGCCTCGGATTTGTGCAATGCCACCTCGAGACCCAACTGCCGGATCCTCTCAACGACTATCGCAACCCCGCGTGTCATCGCGTCGGCCGCCGCCTGATGCGACCTTCCCTGCGCCAAGACCAGCGTGTCGTCAGCGTAACAAATTACGCTGACGCCGTCAGGGAGGTCGGCCCGCAGCACCCAGTCGTAGCCGATGTCCCACAGGTGCGGCCCCAGAACCGATCCCTGTGGGACACCGCACGACATCTCTCGCCGGTTCCATTCCCCTCCATTCTACCCTAATCTGTCAAATTTCTTTGAAGGATTTTCAACTTTATTCTTACTGACGACACGGTTGGCTCAGTGGTTGAGCGATTGACTGCTGCGGACTATGTCGTGGGTTCGATTCCCGCACGGAACAAATATTTGTACGACCTGCAAGTATTTGTTACGAGTCTGGGTGTTTTTCTATCTATAATAATATGTATGTATTTACAAAAAAAATATGTATATAAGTAGTTTATCAGCCATCTCGTTACCATAACACAAGCATTAGGTTGCTTAGCTTGGGACGATATGGCGTTGTGTGAAATGTCCAAGGATATTATTTACTACGTTTATACTTTATTACATTTATTCACCATTTTTGTGGCTTAGGTATCACTTTACGCTTCAATATTCTCTTAGATAGTCGACGACAGCGGGCGCAATAAAGATGTACGCGAGTGCTCTCTAAGGCGCGCTGCGGCCGACTGACGGGGTGCGGGCGCCGGTGATATTGCCGGCCGCGCGCAAATTCACTGCTCGCTTTTTGATACTTCTTTTAAAAAATAATTTTGCTCTATTTATGAAAAAGTAAGACCATAATCCCCTAATGTAGTTAATAGTGAACGTGTAGACGAAATTTTATTAAAATTAGTCTAATAACAATCGAATAAAACTGGTTTTTCTCTTCATAAACGTGTATAAAAATGCTATTTTGGGGAAACTGCGATTTTTTTGTATCGAGCCAAATTGTGTCAATCGTGTTTTGGCCCTCATAATTCACTAAAGAATATCTTTAATTTTGATAATCACGAAAAAAAAACTGAAAATTTGTTGTTTTTGAGGCCAAAAATTGATTTTGCGAGCAGCCTAAATGCGTCAAAACATCATTTTTGGGTCGCATGTCACCTTAACAGTTAGGTAAGTACAGTATATCGCAATTTTCCGCGGACGAAGTCGCGGGCAGAATCTAGTTTAAAAATATTGACATTACCTGACATTACTTAATGCATTTTATTAAAATACAAAAAATTGATGTTGATACCACTGAATTGAAAATTTTACCTCTTTGGAATATTAGTACCGATAGATTAATTTACTTAATTGGCTAAAGCCTCCTGAAATGTGTATTTGTACGCCAAATGGCAAAACATAGAGAAACTGTAATATTTAAAACAATCATTGTAAGATCTTGCACACTGATGTAACCTATGTTTACAAATAAAGACTTGATTGATTGATTGAAATTAAAACATGTATTTAATTTTAGACAACGGTAATTGCCAATAGACAATTAAATAATTAAGTGAATTTTGCTTCGACAGTTTCTCATTCTATGCCCCCACCGACATAAGGTTGGGAGTTGGCTGAACTAGTGGGTGTAATTGCGCCATTTAGTTCGTGTTCACAAATGAAGAAGCACTTCATATCGCAGTCGGTGTTGACCAGACGACCGTTGAAGAACATAGCGCCGCACTCCTCTTCGCCGTCCGGCTGGTAATTGTCGAACCAGGTTTCGACATCATATACTTGCAGTGGTGTTCCTGGAAAAGAAACCCAGATTAGTGAACATACCACAGACGATGTAGGGGTTGCTGTACAGAGGCCAGCACATAAAGTTACCACAATTTGTCAAATTTGTTTGATAGTATTTCAACTTTATTGCAAAGATATAAGGTTCATTTTTAATTGAGAAAATTTGACAGTTAGGGATAACTTGATGTGCTAGCGTCTGTACATTCATCACAAAGTAAATTCGTCATATTTTGAAAAATCCATACATCGAAAGTAAATTCGTCACATTTATTAAAAGTATGCGTGAATTCGTCGCAAATCCTCATTTCAAATATTTTATTCTTGAAGTAGCGATAGCAAGCAAAATTATTGAATTAAATCATTCACTTAAAAACTGTGATTTTTATGTAGATGTAAGGTAAAATAGTAAACGTGGTGTGATTATGAAAAAAAAAACAACATTTTTATTATACTTCTTGTTGATGTTATTTTGTTATCGGTGCAGATTAAAACCATGTGACGAGTTTACAATAAACAAAATTAATATATTGGGAATTGTGACGAATTAACAACAACACGATGTAGGTATGTGGTACACATCACATGACACACATATACGACACACATAGATGACACATGTATACGTGTACATAGTTGAAGTGTAAACACCTACATCACATGTATGTAGATACAAATGTATATGTACATTTATATGGTAGGTACATCTTTTTTAAGTCGA
Organism: Hyppa rectilinea; assembly: GCA_951799385.1. Classification (NCBI taxonomy): domain Eukaryota; kingdom Metazoa; phylum Arthropoda; class Insecta; order Lepidoptera; family Noctuidae; genus Hyppa; species Hyppa rectilinea. Next base: position 7,582,741 of record OX637308.1, on the reverse strand, counting down.
TGTCGGTCGCATCTCTGTAGTTTCAACTAATAATTTAATTTAAGACCCTGTTTATTAAATCGTAATTATGTTGCGTTTTTGATGATGGTATGATTTTAATACTATCGTCTTATGTACCATACCTTATGTATCTTACTGAAGGAATTGCAGACTACTTTCTTAAGGATAATAAATTATTAGGGATGGGCCGAAATTCGGTTCACATTCGGTTCAAACGAAATTCGGCAGCTTGAACCGAACTTCGGCATTCGGCCGAAATTCGGTTCAGATGCCGAACATTCGGCATAAGAAAAATAATACCTACTTGCACTATTTTGACTGAATTCAATAGAATTAGAATGGCATTGCTGTAAAATAAAATTATGTCTTTTACCCAGTCATGGTCATTTAGGCATTTTAGATATGAAGATTGTAAATGTAAACTTAAAAATACAGTTTTTCTTATTAGTTTTTTTTTTTTTTTTTTTTTAATCTTTATTTATTTACAGGGTTTTTTCTGTAAAGAATATGTCACCCCGATGATTGAATACATGTTATTAAATCTAAGAATTAATCTACCCGCAACCTGATACCTACAATAATGATACGATAAAGTGTTCTAGCCTCATCTGTTAATGGTGCGGCTAGAACGCTATTATAGAAGCCTACATTAAAGCTATTGACAAAAGTTTGGCGTCTCAGGTCTCCAATACGAACACACTCCGACAGGATATGATGCACGTCTTCTATAACTCCACAGACAACGCAATTGGGAGAATCAACTTTGCGCATCATGAATCCGAAGCTATTAAGCGGTATGTGACCGGATCGGAGCCTTAAAGCCGTCACCACTTCCTGTCTAGTCATCCCTCCCTCGCTGAACCAAAGAGTCCGTGGAAGAGATGGCTGAATCGTTTTGTACCATATACCTTTCATTAATGACCTCTTATCAAAATATTCTGACCAAGATTGAACACAATTGTCTCTAAGTAGGGGTAAGAGCTCGGTATGCCAGGGAGAACATGGATACATTTGTCCATCGGACGCGGCTTCGTTTGCTAAACGATCAACCACTTCATTACCCTCTATTCCAACGTGGGAAGGGATCCATTGCAATACAATTTTTTTATTTTTGGCAACAAATTCAGTAATCTCACTTAAAATAGTAAATGCTAGTGGAAGCCCTGTAACTGATGGGGAACTTGTGCATCTCATCAGATGAAGAAGAGCACTTTTCGAGTCAGTGAAAATGACAAACTGATCACCGTCCAAAGACTCGATATATGCCAAAGCTTCAGCAATAGCGATAAGCTCCAAGTGCATTATTGACACTTTTGTTAATACTTTAAATTTTAAAAAAACATCTATTTGTGAATCGTAAAAGGCCGCGCCACAAAAATTCTTCCCTTTAGAACCGTCCGTATACACACAGTAAAAGCCAGAATAAAGTGCATTTAGAGATTTACAACATATTGATTTTAAATTACATACATTATAACAGTGTTTAGGTTTATCTACTAAATCTAAATTTGGTTTTACAATAGCTGATAAGTCCATATTGTTGACCCACGTAGTCATGGAGAACGCGCCTATTTTATTGCTACAATGCATATGTTCTTGCTTAAGAACATCATGAGACCAGACTAAAAGAGGTTTTTTCTTTTTTCTCCAAAAAGCATTACTGTCGCAGAGATGGTGTAGCTTATCCAGTATGTCTATCACAGGAAATTCAAAGCACTTAGATTTTAAATAGAATTTACCAGCTAAGTATCGGCGGCGAATATAAAGGGGAGGTAACATTAATTCCGATTCCATTACGTGAATCGGCGTGCTTTTGATAAAACCACCTATTAATCGCATACAAACGTTTTGTAACCTGTCCAGTTTTGTCAAATGTGAGTCTGCGCTATTGTCCAGTAGAAAGCTACCAAAGTCTATACGACTACGAATAAGTGCAATGTACAGACGTCTTAAATGGTTGGGGTGTATTCCCCATCCGGGCCCCACCAAAACCTTGAAAATATTGATCAGTTTTAGTACTCGTTCACGGACCTCATTAATATGTTTCTTCCATCGAAGACCCTTGTCCAGCCACACTCCTAAGTACTTCACATGGTCTACTAATTCTAACAAGGTCCCATTTAAACGCACTTCTATAGTAGGTCTACGATAACCTCTACTAAACCAACAGATCTTACTTTTCTCGGGCGAAATGTCTAAACCCACACTCTTTAACAAGTCATTGATCACATCAAGACTAGATTGGATTTTAGATTGCCCGTCTCTAATAGAAGAACACTGTGCATAAATAGCGAAATCATCCGCGTACTGGGATATACAAATGTTATTCTGCAATTCTTTACAAATATTAAGCGTTATTATATTAAATAAAAGGGGAGACAGCGGATCACCCTGAGCCAAACCACATCCTGAATGTCTACTAATACAATTGTTTCCAGATCTTATTTTGAGTACTCGTCTGTGAAGAAAATTCCATAAATATTTACAGATGCGTGATCCTACTTTAAGGTTATCCAAAACATTGATTAAAACACTATTATTTACGTTGTTATAAGCATTATTTATATCTAAAAAGCAAGCTATAGTAGAACTACCCTCAGAAAAGCCAGTTTGTATGGTGGAGATTAGGCAACTGAGGCCATCTAGGCACGACCTACCTCTACGGAAGCCAACTGTGTTCACCGAAAATGTATTGCTTTTCTCCAAAAACCATTCCAATCTTCTATATAAAACATAGTGAAAAACTTTGCATATACACGACAGCAAGGATATGGGTCGGAGTGAAGAAACGTTACTAGGGTCGCGACCAGGTTTTGGAATAGGTATGATACAAATGTCGCGCCACTGGGAGGGGACAAAACTGTGTTCAAAAAAGTTATTAAATAAAGTAAGTAATAAAGATTTTCCTACATCAGGCAAATTTTTAATCATAGAATAGGATATATCATCTAATCCAGGAGATGTATCCTTAGATTTGATACATTTATCTAGCTCCTGTATGGAGATCTCACTATCTAAGACAGGGTTATTATGCTGGAACGTAGGAGTCGAAGGGGTCACATAATCTGGGGTAAGGGAATTTAAAAGATTTGTAGTACTATGGGCGTCTACAAAATGTCTAGGCGAACGGTAACCTTTCAGCCATCTCATTTTGCGCCACATATCACTAGTCGTTGTAGTGTGGTCAACGGAGGAACAGAAAGTTTGCCAGTTGTCTCCCGTGGCCTGACGGATAAGTCTTTGCGCTATACTTATGCGACTTTTAAGAGTATCAAAGTTCTGGGGAGAGGGATTACGCCTAAATATGGATAATGCAAGCCTACGTTGAGCCACAGCGTGTGACAGTTTTGCTGACCAATAGGGTTTCGGAATAAAATTTGAAGTGGGGTTTTGGTTAAATTTAAAAAATGGGATGAATTTGTCTGCAGCTTCACTCAGAATATTTAAAAACAAATCATAAGCTTTCTGAAGGTCATTCGGCAAATATAGATTACAAAATTTTTGTTCTAGATGCTTATTAAATGAAGTCCAGTCTGCTTTGCTAAAGTTTCTTTTAGTAATTGAAGGTAGAAGTGACGTACATAATGTTGATATTTTAATTAAAAGGTGGTCGCTGCCTAAATTTTCATTTAAAACGGTCCAATTGCGGTTCACCGCAACATCTGTGGACACCAAAGATATGTCAGGGGAAGACTGTTGTAAATGACTGTCAACTAGACGAACACGCGTATGTGTACCATCGTTTAAAGGAATAAAATTGCTATCTACAAGCGAGTCGTGCATAAGACTGCCTCTGTGGTCAGTTTTATAAGACCAACTGACGTGATGAGCATTAAAATCACCTAGGATTAAAGTCTTGGAAGGCCATAACGATAACAGACTATCCCAATCCTGCTGAGTGATAACGATTCTCGATGGACAATAGACAGACACAATATTTTCAAACGGATCACAATTAAATAACTGCACGCACACAACCTCAATACCGGTATTGTTTACCTGAACGCGTCGCAGCTGCGACTTAATCGTTTTGTGTACGATGATAGCTACACCACCGTATGAGTCATCCCGGTCTGTGCGATAAACAACATAATCATTAACTTTAAAATGACTTTCGGGTTCGAGCCATGTCTCACTAAGGGCTACAATATGGACCTTTTCCTGGCATAAAAGTTGATGGAACGATGCTAACTTAGGTCTGATACTTTGGGCATTCCACTGCAGGATGTTTAATTTAATATATTTGTTAGCCATCACAACTTAAAAAATAGTTAAACATTGCTTTTAAACAAGGCCACTCTGAAATAAAACTCGCAGAGACTACAGTTAACCATTTTAGGCACAGTTGGTAGATACACCTTATCTTGAAAATTATGCTAGTCTTTTTGAGATAAATGACTTCCTTTATTCTCGACCACAACTCACTAAAAGATGGACATTCATCTTTACCCTCTCCATCATCGGATACTTGATCAGTTGCAGTCGTATCTTGATTCCAGAACATCCAATCATCTATGGGTGGGTTGTCCTTGGCTTTCGGTGACTTTACTGGTTTGGGTTTTGGAAGGTGGTTTTCCTTTCTACCAGTTACAGGAGTCTGCTCCTTGTGAACTATGGCCTTAGTGCGGACTATTTCAGCATAAGTGGAACGAATAGAAGCTTCCGGATTCACTTTCCTGGCTTGTGAAGGCATTTCTGTGACTACTGTGGCTTGAGGGAAAACGTCAGTTTCGGGAGGTAAAGGATTTTCGGGAGAGACATAACTTTCTAAGGCTTTCCTGTATGTGCATCCAAACTCAGCCATAATCTCCCTGAGCCTCCTCTCCTTCTTATATATTGGACAAGTCTTGCTGAGTGAAATGTGGTTGCCCTTACAGTTGACACATGAAAACAATAAAGTGTCGCAATTTTCGTGATGACCACCACACTTTGGACAGATCACATATTTGGACGGGCACATTTTCTTACTGTGGCCTAACCTCCAACATTGGGAACATTGTGAAACCTGGTGAATGTATGGCAAAACTTTTATGTTGATGTCACATACACGAACAAACGCAGGCAAATGATAGCCATCAAAGCAAAGTCGAAGGGTTTCACTGGGGCACCAACCACCGTCACTCCTGTTCCGGCGGTCTAGCCTCTTGAATGATAGAAGCTTAGCGGGGGTTGGACATGAAATATTGCTGAGGATCTCGTCATCTGTAAAGTCTAGGTCTACATCCTTAATTAGGCCATAACACACAGACAGTTGCATAGCCTTCTGGAACCTCCATCCCTTCTCCAAAAGTTTCTCGCACATTAAAAGATTCTGGGCAGCTGATTCACATTCAAATTCGAGTCGTATTTTAAAAGGACTTAAATACTTAATGCTGCGAATCTTTTCTATTTTATTCTCTTTTAAAATACGTGCCATTGCAAACTGCTTCGGAAGACGTTCCTTAGAAGAAGCATAAACTTCGTACTTTTCATCTTGTACCGAGTTTCTACTTCCATGACAAACCTTCTTTTTACTCCCCTTAATTTCTGTCCAACCCTCTTCTTCTTCAGTACTATCCTCTCTTACCCTTTTTGCCGCTCTTAATAGCTCCTCTTTATTTCGACCATCATCATCTGTACCATCCATTTCCGAAGAATCATTTAATAAGCTCTGTATATCATTATTAAATGCGGGCGTAGCACATCGCGGTGCAGGGCTCACGTTATCAGTCATAGCTCGATCGCGTAAGGCAAGCGCACCTGGGTGGTCCGGCGCACGCCGATGACACGTGAAAGTGCGTAAACAACACTTTGCGCAGTGGGGATATTAATTAAAATCGCGACGGTAAACACAACCAGCCCGTACGAATGCCGGTACGGTTCTGTGTTCTTATTAGTTTTAAAAATCTTGAATATAAAATTTTGCCGAATTCCTTTTAATTAATTTTATTAAATATAACTATATTTAAAAATAACTTTAAATTCATATACTAATTTTATCATTTGCCTTTACAAAAATGAAATAAACTTAGTGTTATTCTAACAAACATCTGGATGACAATACGAAAATTAAATAAAAAATCATGTTATTGGTTCACAAACTAAACATTCACAAAGGGTCAAATTTAACAATCAAATTAAGGTGGATGTTCCAAGGTAGCCCGCTAAATTCAAATTTTCTTGCGTTTTTTCAATTTGCAAGTTTCAGGTTGTATATTGATTAAAATATGATTGTGTGGTAGCGGCACGGTAATATTATCTATACAGTATTGTAACTCGGGCGCATCTTTGAAATAAAATCCCAACAGCCGCGCGGTACGTAAACATGCGATAGGGCTCCCGCCTCCAGCATTTAATTACATTTGCCTTCTTTGTGTTTTCATTTAGTTTTGTGATTGTAAATACACTTTTTTTTTATAAACAAATAAACTACTTTGTGTTCAATAAAAATGCGTGTTGTTTTTGATTGGTAGATTTAATTAAAAAACCATGTTTATGTTTGAATAAAAAATCGGTCTTATAAATTTATGACCTTATATAACTATATAAACCTTAATTAAAAATTGTTTTAGAAAATAAGCAACCAAAAACAGCATAATGTATCCTACTCGTCATATTAAATATGTACTTGAACTTATTTTTAGTGAAAAAATCACGCGGTTATTGTTAAAAAACAACACACCATCTGTGCGTCACTGCGGCACAGTCGCGACTGCCTGCATGCCAAGCGCTTGCCGAGATCGAGGCGCATAGGTATAGCTCGCGTTTCGTCCGTTTGTATGAAGTTGGAATACTGTATAAATAATATTACCGTGGTAGCGGGGTACATCTAGCAATAATATTGAAGTAAATGCGTAAACAAGTCACGACGTGTCGCTCTCGAGAAAGCGCTTGAAATTGAACCGAAATTCGGCCGAAGCTCGGCCGAACTTTTCATTTTAACCGAATGTTTGGCCGAAGTTCGGATTCGGTTTAAACCACATTCGGCCCATCTCTATAAATTATACAGATGCAGGATATAAGTCATTATCTCCTTAGGTCTCTCCTTAAGTCTCATTAAGTCTCGTTAAGTCTCATTAAGTCTCGTTAAGTCTCATTAAGTCTCTCTCCGTTACACAGTTACGTACCTTTAACTGTCTGCCAGCCCTCACTTAATCTGTTATGAAAGCCCAGGTGGTATATGCCTCTTTGGTATTTCCCCTTGACCCTTGGTTTGGGCGTGGATTCTATTAACTTCACAAGGTAATCTGCTTCCAGCTGATTGCTGATCACTGCCAGGCTGGATTGTTCCAGTTGGCACCTGTCATTCGCATCGGTCCACGTTAGTGGAGTTGTGTGGAGCTTGTAACACTTGCCAGTATCCTTACTGTAAGTGTAATCTGAAAGAATGTTATTTATTTATTTTATTATAATACTATAAACTATTGTCACAGGTTGCACACTAAAGGCTTTCGTAAAGAGGCACGACGAGACGCGGCGACGCGACGACGGTACGGAGTATACGGAACGGGCGTCGACGACGCATAAAAGAATCGCCGTATCCTTAAGCAGTTATAAATATCCACTTACCTAAATTGGGTATATCGCACTGATGGTTCCACTCTAGCGATCGAAGGGTCTTCTTGCAAATAAAGAGAGCTTTACCGCCACATGGGGCATCATTCATATCTCCTATTATACCTATGTGCGTACAGTCCTCATTGCCGTTGGTATTGTCCGGTTGGTTCGGCTGCCAATTGATGTATACCTCAGAACTTGGTCTTCCTAGAAATATTAAATCAATGATTATTTAACCTTTTGAACGACATAGCATAACGCACGCGCATGCCTCACACGCTAAAAGCTACAAGCTACAAAGTGATTTCTTCTTGTTATCATGAATTTCCCAATATCCATGGTGTCTTTTATTTTGTTTCATGTCATTAAATACGTACGAGAGCTTTGATTTTTAAGATGTCTATATAATTACTCACAAAAGTACTTAATGATTTAATTGTTTATTTGCTGTTATAGTATTTTTGCCATTCTCACATATTTGTGTCGTTGGCGGACAGAGCATGCGTTTGCTTGTCACATATATGTGACAACGTTCAAAAAGTTAAGGCTATACAGTATTGCAGGCCCGGCCCCTTTTTTTTTAAGGATAGGAAATCACCAAATGACTCCTTTCGATCTGGGTGGAGCGGGAGTGTCAGACTCTCACTGACTAAAACCCCTCCATGTACCTTTCTAAGCCCTTTGTGTTCTGGGGCAGCGGTAAACCTTACGGATAATCCCGCTGACCCGGCAGGCGGCTTAAAAAGGTTGGGTCAATTACTGCTATGGACTATAATGCGATATTATTAACTGGATTCTGCCAGCGGCTTTGCCCGCGTTTGGTCGGAAATTATCCCATGGGAATATTTAAGTTCAAAGACGTGCGATATTAGACTAGCACGTCTTTGAGCTAAAATAAGAATGACAACGAAACGATTTTAGTTTCTAACCGCTAACTTTGTAAAATAAAGAAATGTTTTGTCTAGGTAAAATTGTGACGTAGGTTATCTATATACAGGGTGGAATTTTGTAATGCCCCCTGAAGGGAAAGTACCCTTAATACTGTAGATAGCAAGTTTTACTCAAAGAAAACATTCCTTTATTTTTGAACCGAAAGAAAACTGCATTCAAAGATTTTCAAAAATTCGCTTGCCACACCCGGGAATCGAACCGACTAAAATCGGTAAAAATTACAGCCTGTACTTTTATTGCATTTATCGTTAGGATCAATTATAAGGATAAAATCTTTCTAAGAGACTTGATAAATTTAATGAGTTAGGTTAAAAATCTTTAAGTTAAATTTAATATAATTTAATTTATTTATTAATGTCAGATAACAATGATCCATAGGTTAGTAACAATTGGCACTTATAAACTATGTTAGAAATCCATCCATATGTTAAAGATCCATCTAGTTACTTATGTTAGTAATAAATCATTATTAGAAATGTATTCGTTACAAGAATACATACATTTGTGTATTCAAGAAAATGGAGCCCATTTCGAGCAACTAATTAGTTAATTTACTATTTTTTGTAAATAATTTAATATTTCATGGTTTTCCTATTATTTAATTTATCAAGTTTGTTCGAGAGATTTTATCCTTATAAGTGATCCTAACGATAAATGCAATAAAAGTACAGGAAGTACTTTTTACAGATTTTAGTTGGTTCGATTCCTGGGTGTGGCAAGCGAATTTTTGGAAATCTTTGAATGCAGTTTTCTTTCTATTCAAAAATAAAGGAATGTTTTCTTTGATTTGCTATTTACAGTATTAAGAGTACTTTCCCTCCAGGTGGCATTACAAAATTCCACCCTGTATATAAAAGAAAGACGGGTTTGTTCCCTCCATTATAACTCGAGATCTGCTGGACCAATTTTCATGGTTTTTGTTTCGTTGGATTTGTCTCCGCCCTGAATAGCAGAATACTTTTTTTAATTTATTTTTAGGTAGGGTAGGTAGGTAGGTAGGGTAGGGTAGGTAGGTAGGGTAGGGTAAGTAGGTAGGTAGGGTAGGTAGGTAGGGTAGGTAGGTAGGTAGGTAGGTAGGGGAGGTAGGGAGGTAGGGTAGGTAGGTAGGTAGGGTAGGTAGGATGGGTAGGTAGGGTAGCTAGGGTAGGTAGGGTAGGTAGGGTAGCTAGGGTAGGTAGGGTAGGTATCACAGTTAAGACAGGACAACGTCTGTCGGGTCAGCTAGTCTAGAATAAAATGTAGTGGCAATTTCCCACCTGCGCCCGTTCGAACATTCCTCCCTAAATAGAACGAATAAGAAAAAAAAAAAAGAAAGAAAAAATATTTATTCAGCACAAACAGGACGCACAATTATAAAAATAAACAAAAAAAAGTCACATACTATATCCATGCAAATCAGCTAAAAAACCTCGTATTCAGAAACAACAAAATCATTGACAGTTGGTATCGCGGCCATGGACAATGGATGGACCACAGACAAAGAATAAAGAGTGTTAGAGATGAAAAGTGTTGATGCCCTTGGTACTGTCCTTTGCAAAGGCAGTCCCAACTCTGGCAAAGCGAAATTTATGACATCATAAGAGTCAATTAAAACGTAAAATTCTGCCACTAAGCACCCACACAAACTAACGCTTGCCAGTTTGAACCTTGTTGCATCAAAACTGAGGCAAAGGATGCTACCAGCGTCAGAAAACAAACAAAATCATATGAAAGGTACATATCGACCCTGATGGGGCTTAATGTGCAGAAAACTTAACATCATAATAACCATAAACCAGAGGGAGAGAAAGATCAAGAGTTAAAGCGTAGGGAAAAAACATTTCATGCCCATATTCCAGAGGTAAATCCACAAAAAATAACAACGAATCTAACAATTAACAAATCACAACGGGTACCCAATCATAAGTTGGAACAATTGTGTCAACCTGACACACTTTGAAAAGGTTGCCACCGTTCACCGTTAGCAAAGCAGGCCTTAACTCAGGACGAGTGTCGTATTTACCAGCCATGTTCAATATAAGGTTTCATTTAGGCTCTACAGTACTAAAAAAAAACCCTGCAATTTTGCGGGCTCTGTTTCATCCTAGCTTAATATGTTTGTGCCATTGTATTTAACACCATTTTCTATGCAAATAAAAGATTTGCATAGAGCAAATAAAAGATTTATATTTAGAATATTATGTACGTACCATCAGCAGTCTCAAATCGTCCTTCCACCAATGCGTCTGTCAGCCCTGACCATAACCACTTCACAGTAGGTCTAGTTTGTTCCCAATGTGATATCACTACTCGTAATTCTTTCTCGTTCTCTGGGTGCCAGAAAGTGGCCCCTTCGAGGGCACACACTCGCTTGGCATCAGTCCAAGTAACTGGTATAGTCTGGATCTTATAGAAACTTTCGGCAGCGTCTAAATAAGTGTAATCTTTTCGGAATTTTTTTTGAAGCTTTTGTCCATCTATCAAAAAAGAAATAAAATAGGTCGCATATGTTTATATTCTTATTAATCCTACCTGGCGTTCGTATCTCCAGTGTATATTGCATACGGATCAGTGTTATACTATACCTATGGTTGTATTAGTCATTTAAATTACAAAAAACAAACATACAAAAAAAAACTAGACAATTAGTATGCAAAACTAAAATGACTATCAGAATTTTGTCATTAAATGAAAACAGATTTGTAAAACATTATTAAATATGTATGTATGCTAAGTTCGAGAACGTAAGTCCTCATAGAATGGCCATTACAAGTACCTATGTACTTAAAAACGAGACATAAACAGTAAATATACCTCCAAGTTTGTATGTATACCTCAAAAGTTCTTAAGTTACAGCGTACAATAAAGAGTGTACTATTTAACTATAGGTACTTACATGAATTCACCACCAAGTTCACAATAACAAAAATAAATAAAGTTTTCAAAAACATTTTGTGGAATGATGCGACTGGCTTGCGCCAGGCTAATGTACCCACTAGAAGGATTTTTAGCAGATTTTCCGGCAGACAATCTTGTTTAACCAGTTCTGCCCTAATGCAAAGAAGCGAATGCTGATTCAAGTGCTGCTCGGTCACATTTGCTTGTAAACGAACATAGAGCAATTGTTCGTTGTTCTGCCATTGTTTGCAAAGATTATTTATCTGATGTTTTTTTGCGGTCAGCGCATTCGTTTTCTAGCAATGCGTCTTGCCGAACGCACCGTCTTCGGGCGAACAATGTCTGTCGTGGTGCAGATTCGGTCTAAGAATCAAAAGATTTTGTCGCTTCAAACTGCGTGTGCTAGTAGACAACACTTGATTAACATTTTAGTCACGGTTATCTAACAGTAATGTTTGGTCGAATGTGGCCGCAGCATAAAACCGTTACCTTATAATTCAGTAGGTATTTATGTATCATACGTAAGTATACATAGCTACTGTTGTCATTTTTGGGGTTCCGTAGCCATTAAGGAAGCTTTCACTTTACCCATGTCTCAGATAAGTGCCAATTTCACCAATGAAACTGATCAGCACATCTATAACGCGTTCAAGAGCTGTCAGCGTCAATATTCCATTGAAAATAATTACACTGAGAGTTCGTAAAACCTGCCCTAGTATCTTAGTATAAAGGTGTAATTTGGCTTGGATATGTACAGACGCCAGCATATCAAGCTATCCCATACTGACAAATTTTCCCAATTGAAAATGAACCTTATGCCTACTCTTGTAATAAAGTTGTAAAACTTACAAAGAAATTTGACAGATTCAGCTTAAGTTGTTTTTGGATATGTGAAAACATTTGCGGTAGTAGAATACAATATGGAAGTTTTCACAGCTAAGTAGGCATATTTTTTTTGAGGGTGGGAAATCATCTTGACTCCTCCCGCTCTGGGTGGAACGGAAGAGAGCGTCAGACTTTACTGACTAAAACCCATCCATGTCCTTAGCCCTTTATGTTCCGGGGTAGCGGTAACCCTTTCGGCCAATCCCGCTTACTCGGCGGGCTTCGGCCCTAACGCACGACACACACACACACACACACACACATCACACACACACATCACACACACACATCACACACACACGCACACACATAAGACACACACACACACACATCACACACACACACACCTCTCTTTGAGGCGCGCGTGGAACACGTACTCGCCGTCCGGTCCTGATCGGACGGTGACCTACCCATTACTCGCCGTCCGCAGGCCCGCGCCTACGGTGGCCGGGAGTCGTCACGTGGCTCCCGACGCCCCGGGTGTCGGGAGCCACGTGACGACTCCCGACACCCGGGGCGTTTCCCGCGGTGGCTGGGACGGGAAAACCTTACCCTCTGCCATTCCGCCACCTCCTTCGCGAGCATGACTGCTGCGCAAATTCAATTTTAAAGCAAAATTTCGTATCAAGTATTATATAGCTACATATAGCACAAACACGCCAAATCCACCTTAGGAGAACACTGATGGGAGGCAGTCACCTCCTTCTGCGAAAAAGTTATGCTCGCGAAGGAGGTGGCGGGATGGGAGAGAGAAAGGTCCTCCCGTCCCAGCCACCGCAGGAGACGCCCCGGGCGTCGGGAGCCACGTGACGACTCCCGGCCACCGTAGGCGCGGGCCTGCGGACGGTGAGTAATGGGTGACTCACCGTCCGATCAGCACCAGACCCGTGCCGGACGGCGTGTATATGTTCCACGCGCGCCTCAAAGAGATGTCAGCATATGAAGGGGCCCCTCAGTCCGAAAGGGTTACCGCTACCCCGGAACATAAAGGGCTACGGAAGGAACATGGATGGGTTTTAGTCAGTAAGAGTCTGACACTCCCTTCCGCTCCACCCAGAGCGGGAGCAGTCATTGGATGATTTCCCAGCCTTAAAAAAAAAAAAAAAAAAAGGAGAACACTGATTTCTACAAATCCACATAACTTTGCCTCCTGGAGTCGCTTTTTCGAGCTGTTTTCAGCGTTATTAATTTTAAATAGGCTCCCTACTGACGTGTGTCAAGTTATTTTTGACAAAAAACGAAATTGATTTTCGTTCTAAAAGACTTGTGAAATTTTACATATTTTTCATACAAAAATTCGATTTCCTAAAGTCCGTCTGCTAAAATTATAAAATCTAATAGTTTCAATAGTATACTTACCTGCCTTGCGGTACTCCAGTGTGTTTTCAGCTTGCTCGGGTCCCGTTCGGTAGTCGTAATAGTCATTTTTCATCTCAATTTTCATCAAAAATTAAGTTTTTCATCAAAAAGTCAAAATTTTTGTTCTGGCAACATTTAAACTTGGAGGCCCTAACTAAGCGAAACTCTATTCTATTATATTCTACACGCTAAGGGACCCCCTGTGGGTTACGGACCTCGGCTTAGGGCGTCGCTGGGGGAGGGCAGCGAGGGACAGGCTGGGTTGGATTTATTATTTAGGGAGGAATTTAAAGTACACGTTCAGCGGCGCGGCCTAACTCGGGTCGGGGCGGGGATGGACAAGAACGTCTCGGCGGGCCTCGACGGTGTGGTCGGAAGAACGGTTTGACTACTCTCCAGGAAGAGAGCTGTAACACCATCTGGGAAAATGAGAGTATGCCTTCTCGGTAGGCGAATCTTACTGATGTGGGAGGGAGTGTATCGCAAACAGGGGATTGCGGTGCTTTATAGCAGAGTCGAAGAAACGCTTTGAGAGGTGTTTCATGAACTGGTGGTTTTTTTTTTAAGGCTTGGAAGTCATCCAATGACTTCTCCCGCTCTGGGTGGAGCGGAAGGAAGTGTCAGACTCTTACTGTCTAAAACCCATCCATGTTCCTTCCTCAGCCCTTTATGTTCCGGGGTAGCGGTAACCCTTTCGGACAATCCCGCTTAATGAACTGGTGGATGGCGTGCACTCTGATATCTAGGAACATCCATATTCCGGTCATACAAGTGGCCTCCCGGTTCTGGAGAGTCCGCATCCTATGGTGATGCCATGGCTTAGCGTGTGAGCTAAGCAAGCATTGGTTATGATGGGAGGAATGTCCGCGCTATAGATGCGCAATTTGCACTTGAGCGGCCGGATGGAGCCTTCTAAGAGCGAATTACGCTCGCATAGGAACCGCCCTTATGGCCATACATGGTGATCGGACTGCTAAATAGGTAGCAGCTACTAACGAAGTTTCAACATTCTAATACAAATGTTCGTCCGATAATGTAGCCGCAGCATAAAGCCAGTTCCTAGGAATCCATGTTTGTTTATATTTTTATTTTTTAATAATAATGCTAAAATTATGAATTAATTACTAGCTTTGAGTTGTTAAAGCATCTTTTCGTCCATCGTGATTTAAATATTTACAAAACCGGTTTTTGCTCGCCTCGAGGTGAACTGTTATTCAGTAAATCTAACATTTTATACCTAAATTATAAAGAAAAGTATTATACATCTATATTAACCTTTTTTGTATTGATATCTCACGACGTGCCGGTGCCGGTGAATGAGGAGTTGTGTGGAAATCTATTGTCAGGTTGTCAGATGTGGTTCAAAGGAATATTAATTTAAAGTTGATTGTGGAGGTTATAAGAGGGGCAGACCACAGGAACGATGGATGAAATATTTGAAAGATGATTTGGCTCGAAATGGGTTCCCATTTTTCGTTTTTGTTCGGACATTTGCCCATTCTTGCCACCTTTGACAGTAAGAGCCTCTAAAAATAATTTTGCCTCTAAAAAAAATTTTGCCTCTAAAAAAACTTAACTGCAAGGCTAACTACGGGACTGCGCCCACTGGCGGCACGGCACAGCAACGGATTTTTAAGCTTCGAATAGAAATATATGTTAATAGTATCACAATCAAATTTAAATTTGAATGACGACGCTTATGGACGTCGCAGCGTGCGATATCGTGGCATCGTTGCCGTCAAAATGCGCTTGCATGTCGTGATGACGAAGGATGGCCCACTAACGACACGGCACGCCGGGGTGCCGTGTCGTTAGTGGGCGCAGGCCCTCAAGTTGATTCTCGGCAAATTGCTGACTAAAATATATAGTCAAGATGGTCAACTATATTTTGTGCTAGTCAAAATTTTCCTATTTATTCATTTTAACTTCATGTGCTGGGCGGTGCCTAAAGCCAAAAGGCATTCTCTGCCAGGCAACGTATCAGATAAAAGGAAAATTATTCTCCAGGTGAAAGTTATCTCACGTTTGCAAAATCTGCCCATATAGGAACGTACTGATTACGATGATATTGCGTTATGATTTTGTACTTGTAATAAAATAAAAACAACACTCGAATATATCAGTTTTAAATATTTTTATCATCTATAACTTATGACATCATGACTATTTATTATTGACATTATCGTATTATCTATACTAATATTATAAAGAGGTAAAATTTGTAAGTTTGTATGTAGGGGGTAATCTCCGGAACTAATGATCCGATTTCAAAAAATTTTTCACTGATAGAAAGCTACAGTATTCTTGAGTGCCATAGGCTATAAATTATATTTATATCATACATATTAGCCGAGCTACCGCAATTTTCGTCTAGCAAGTCGGAAAGAAATACCTCCGAAAACAGAATTGTCGTCACGTAGGTATTGAGGGGGTGAAGCAGACGCGGGCGGCTGAGAGGCGCGCGGGGCTCCCCGCTCTGCCGCAGGCCACTGGCTAGCTAGCGGCAACTTGTAGAACTAGTTTGTATTAGTTGTGTAGTAGATAGAGAATGTACCTATTTATTTATTTATATATTTTTTAATATGGTGAAATAAATAAATGAAACGTGCCTAGTGTGCCTAATACCGGTTATCGGCCGTTTAAGCGGCTTGTTGACTTTAGAGTTGATTTCTAACATAATGCTGTACTCCAAGATTAAAAAAAAAAAACGTTTCAGCCTACAATATTGCAGTTTCATAAAACGTAATGCTTATAGACGTATCAGTGATACATAATTTAAAAAAAATATATATTCGCAAAAATTGCAAATATACCGGCTATCGGCCTTTTCACTCAGTTATCGTCCACTAGTGCACTGGTTATCGGCCACCTAATTCACGGTAGAAAAACAACTCTTATTCTGTAGTTCATAGGGTTTATAATAGTATGAAAGTAAAACAATTAATAAATTTAAAAACGCGGTGTATTTTTACTCTCTTCTACAACTTACAGCTACTTTTGGCTTTAGAATCATTAAAAATCAAAACAGATTTATTATTTACTAATTACTATCGGCCGTTCTTTTTTCGAAAGGCCGGAATCAGGTGTAATTTTTACCAATTTTCGGCCGTCCATTTAAACGGCCGGAGACAGGTTTTATTTTTACTAGTTATCGGCCGCTAAACATTCGGTATTTTTACAGGTCATATCTTTGAAAATATGAGGTTTACTGGCGGCCGGAATCTAGTTCTAAATTTACAAAACTCTAGCTGTTCACAAATATAATGGAATCTATGTTGGTGAATTTAAGGTTTCTCTAATAAAGGCAAAGTGAAATGACGTGAATAAACCGGTTATGCGACCACCCGGTCGGAAAGTAGATTTTGAAATTAATTGTAACGTATTGTCCGACCACCAAAAAAATAGCAAATTATGAAAAGTTTGGGCACTTGAATATTGAAATTAGACATGCTAAACACACACAAACCCCATCAATGAACAATAAACCAACAGTAACACGTAAAAACTTACCTTTGAAAATCAATCCACCTGCTATTTTTTTCGCTAAATTTGACACGTTTCCAGACACCAAATTTTGAAATGGTGACTGAGGGCTCAGTTCGCACATTTCGAGGCCATGCCGTTGGATTATGAACCGTGTAGTTCGTCCAGATCGAATGGCGCGAAATTAGTAAGGAGCGGTCTATAACACTGTCTATTATTTAAAATAACTTGCGAAGTGGCCGAAAAGGGGTAGTGGCCGGTAAACCGGTATGTTTACCCTACGAGAAAGAATGAACCCTTAGAATAAATAACTATAACAATAAATAATATTTGAACAGGACATCTCCGCCCATTATTAATTGACTTCAAAAAATGGAGGTTCTGTTTTCAAACTCTATGTATGTATGTAATTCGAAAATCGCGGACAGACAAACAAACTGGTTGTTTGGCTGTCCGCGATATTCTGAAAAACGAATGAAACAATGTTGATGATTCTTTCACGGTCGTAATGTACAGAGGTCCAGATGATATCAGGTTATCAACGCAAATAAAAAAATATTTAATTCCATTCTACCCTAATCTGTCAAATTTCTTTGAAGGATTTTCAACTTTATTCCAAACACATAAGGTTCATTTTCAATTGGAAAAATTTTAGTTCGGAATAGTCTTGCACCAACGAAAACAAAAATATTCTATTTCGTTCTACCCTAATCTGTCAAATTTCTTTGAAGGATTTTCAACTTTATTCCAAACAAATAAGGTTCAGTTTCAATTGGAAAAATTTTAGTTCGGAATAGTCTTGCACCAACGCAAACAAAAATATTCTATTCCGTTCTACCCTAATCTGTCAAATTTCTTTGAAGGATTTTCAACTTTATTCCAAACGTATAAGGTTCATTTTTAATTGGGAAAAATTTAGTTAGGAATAGTCTGTTGTGCTGGCGTCTGTACAGCATATCAAGTTACCAACGCAAACAAAAATATTCTATTCCACTCTACCCTAATCTGTCAAATTTCTTTGAAGGATTTTCAACTTTATTCCAAACGTATAAGGTTCATTTTTAATTGGGAAAAATTTAGTAAGGAATAGTCTGTTGTGCTGGCGTCTATACAGCATATCAAGTTACCAACGCAAACAAAAATATTCTATTCCATTCTTCCCTAATCTGTCAAATTTCTTTGAAGGATTTTCAACTTTATTCCAAACGTATAAGGTTCAGTTTCAATTGGAAAATTTTTAGTTCGGAATAGTCTGTTACCAACGCAAACAAAAATATTCTATTCCATTCTACCCTTTTTTTTTTTTTTTTTTTTAAGGCTGGGAAATCATCCAATGACTGCTTCCGCTCTGGGTGGAGCGGAAGGGAGTGTCAGACTCTTACTGACTAAAACCCATCCATGTTCCTTCCGTAGCCCTTTATGTTCCGGGGTAGCGGTAACCCTTTCGGACAATCCCGCTTACCCGGCAGGCTTGGCCCTGAGGGGCCCCTTCATATGCTGACATCTCTTTGAGGCGCGCGTGGAACATATACGCGCCGTACGGCACGGGTCTGGTTCTGATCGGACGGTGAGTCACCCATTACTCACCGTCCGCAGGCCCGCGCCTACGGTGGCCGGGAGTCGTCACGTGGCTCCCGACGCCCGGAGCGTCTCCCGCGGCAGCTGGGACGGGAGGACCTTTCTCTCTCCCATCCCGCCACCTCCTTCGCGAGCATAACTTTTTCGCAGAAGGAGGTGACTGCCTCCCACTCCCTCTCGCCCCGGACCATGGCTTGCACCAGGGCCGGGCGCGAGAGGTCGCCGCCGCCGATCGCCTCTACGAGGACACGGCGGTGCTTCGCCCAAGCGGGGCAGGTTTGCACCGTGTGCTCTACCGTGTCCTCTGGGCGATCCTCGCAGTGGTGACACCCGGGCGTTTCCTCCCGCCTGATGATGTGCAGGAACCTCCCGAAACATCCATGTCCGGTGAGGACCTGCGTCAGGCGGAAGGTGAGGGCGCCGTGACGCCTCTCTAGCCACTCCTCAAAGAGGGGCCTTACCGCCACTATCGTGGCGTGCCCTGCGCTGGGTTGCGACAGTCGCTGATTCCAGGCCGCCATGAGATCGCGCCGGAGGTCCGTCCGCTCCGCCGCAATTTGCTGCGGAAACGGAGTTTCCCCCCGGCTTAGTACCTCCGCGCGCCACTCGTACAGGCGCGCGAGGACTATCGCCTCCAGATCCCACGGCGGCAGTCCGGCAAGGAGGCTTGCCGCCTCGCCCGAGATCGTGCGGTACCCCCGGATTAGCCGAATGGCTACCACCTTTTGGGGCGCGTTCAGGTAGTGGGCGGCTCGCCGCCGCAATGAACGCGCCCACACCGGGGCCCCGTAAAGGGCCATGGACCGCACGACTCCCGCGTAAAGCCTCCGGCAGGAGGCGTTTGGCCCCCTCAAATTGGGCAAGAGCCGCTTGAAGGCGGCCCCAGTCCGTTCCAGCTTGGGGGCCAAACGTCGGAAATGCTCCACGAAATTCCATCGGCTGTCGAGGACCAGACCTAGGTATTTCATCGTGGTCTCGACGCCGATGTGATCCCCTCCTACCGTAAGTTGGGATCCCGATGGTGGCCTATTCCGAGGCCCATGAAAGGACATGGCCTCGGATTTGTGCAATGCCACCTCGAGACCCAACTGCCGGATCCTCTCAACGACTATCGCAACCCCGCGTGTCATCGCGTCGGCCGCCGCCTGATGCGACCTTCCCTGCGCCAAGACCAGCGTGTCGTCAGCGTAACAAATTACGCTGACGCCGTCAGGGAGGTCGGCCCGCAGCACCCAGTCGTAGCCGATGTCCCACAGGTGCGGCCCCAGAACCGATCCCTGTGGGACACCGCACGACATCTCTCGCCGGTTCCATTCCCCTCCATTCTACCCTAATCTGTCAAATTTCTTTGAAGGATTTTCAACTTTATTCTTACTGACGACACGGTTGGCTCAGTGGTTGAGCGATTGACTGCTGCGGACTATGTCGTGGGTTCGATTCCCGCACGGAACAAATATTTGTACGACCTGCAAGTATTTGTTACGAGTCTGGGTGTTTTTCTATCTATAATAATATGTATGTATTTACAAAAAAAATATGTATATAAGTAGTTTATCAGCCATCTCGTTACCATAACACAAGCATTAGGTTGCTTAGCTTGGGACGATATGGCGTTGTGTGAAATGTCCAAGGATATTATTTACTACGTTTATACTTTATTACATTTATTCACCATTTTTGTGGCTTAGGTATCACTTTACGCTTCAATATTCTCTTAGATAGTCGACGACAGCGGGCGCAATAAAGATGTACGCGAGTGCTCTCTAAGGCGCGCTGCGGCCGACTGACGGGGTGCGGGCGCCGGTGATATTGCCGGCCGCGCGCAAATTCACTGCTCGCTTTTTGATACTTCTTTTAAAAAATAATTTTGCTCTATTTATGAAAAAGTAAGACCATAATCCCCTAATGTAGTTAATAGTGAACGTGTAGACGAAATTTTATTAAAATTAGTCTAATAACAATCGAATAAAACTGGTTTTTCTCTTCATAAACGTGTATAAAAATGCTATTTTGGGGAAACTGCGATTTTTTTGTATCGAGCCAAATTGTGTCAATCGTGTTTTGGCCCTCATAATTCACTAAAGAATATCTTTAATTTTGATAATAACGAAAAAAAAACTGAAAATTTGTTGTTTTTGAGGCCAAAAATTGATTTTGCGAGCAGCCTAAATGCGTCAAAACATCATTTTTGGGTCGCATGTCACCTTAACAGTTAGGTAAGTACAGTATATCGCAATTTTCCGCGGACGAAGTCGCGGGCAGAATCTAGTTTAAAAATATTGACATTACCTGACATTACTTAATGCATTTTATTAAAATACAAAAAATTGATGTTGATACCACTGAATTGAAAATTTTACCTCTTTGGAATATTAGTACCGATAGATTAATTTACTTAATTGGCTAAAGCCTCCTGAAATGTGTATTTGTACGCCAAATGGCAAAACATAGAGAAACTGTAATATTTATAACAATCATTGTAACATCTTGCACACTGATGTAACCTATGTTTACAAATAAAGACTTGATTGATTGATTGAAATTAAAACATGTATTTAATTTTAGACAACGGTAATTGCCAATAGACAATTAAATAATTAAGTGAATTTTGCTTCGACAGTTTCTCATTCTATGCCCCCACCGACATAAGGTTGGAAGTTGGCTAAATTAACGCTAGTGGGTGTGATTGCGTCATCTAGTTCGTGTTCACAAATGAAGAAGCACTTCATATCGCAGTCGGTGTTGACCAGACGACCGTTGAAGAACATAGCGCCGCACTCCTCTTCGCCGACCGGCTGGTAATTGTCGAACCAGGTTTCGACATCATATACATGCAGTGGTGTTCCTGGAAAAGAAACACAGATTAGTGAACACACCACAGACGATGTAGGGGTTGTTGTACAGAGGCCAGCACATCAAGTTACCACAATCTGTCAAATTTGTTTGATAGTATTTCAACTTTATTGCAAAGATATAAGGTTCATTTTTAATTGAGAAAATTTGACAGTTAGGGATAACTTGATGTGCTGGCGTCTGTACATTCATCACAAAGTAAATTCGTCATATTTTGAAAAATCCATACATCGAAAGTAAATTCGTCACATTTATTAAAAGTATGCGTGAATTCGTCGCAAATCCTCATTTCAAATATTTTATTCTTGAAGTAGCGATAGCAAGCAAAATTATTGAATTAAATCATTCACTTAAAAACTGTGATTTTTATGTAGATGTAAGGTAAATTAGTAAACGTGATGTGATTATGAAAAAAAAACAACATTTTTATTATACTTCTTGTTGATGTTATTTTGTTATCGGTGCGGATTAAAACCATGTGACGAGTTTACAATAAACAAAATTAATATATTGGGAATTGTGACGAATTAACAACAACACGATGTAGGTATGTGGTACACATCACATGACACACATATACGACACACATAGATGACACATGTATACGTGTACATACACACATCAAAAGTGTCTAGGGATCAACATATATTTTTGCAATAACTTTTCTCTTGATTGATATTAATTTAAATTTTCTTTAAGGATTCATCAAATAAAGTGTTTTCGTTTGTCACAGTAACGATAAACCAAGTCACCTTTGCATTAATAAAGAAATTTGCCATTTTCCTAATAAAGGGATTTTTGACATTTGAACCACTAACATTAAAGTTCGAAAAAAAGACTGAAATAACAGTTTTCTTTAAAATTTTATTGGGTAACTTAAACAATTAATAATCCGTGTTTCTACCGCGAACACTAACAACACAAGAACATCGGTTTGGCATACTCAAAATGAGTTCATCCAAATCACGCTGTGGAATGGCCGCCCATGTTCGTTGCAACAACAAAAAAAGGTGTTATCAGTCGACTTTGGACACGTTACCGAAGCACTGGTACCGTGGCTGAGCGCCATGAAGGACGGTATCGCTGCACCACACGGAGACAAGACCGATACATTCAAATCTTAACTCGAAGAGCTCCAACAATAACCGCCATGATGTTAGCCGTGAGGCTTCATCACTCTTCAGGGAACTTAATTAGCGACCAAACAGTCAGAAACCGCTTGCATGAAGTGAACCTTCATTCCCGAAGACCGCTACGGGTACCACCTATAGCAATGCACAATCGTAGGATTCGATATCAATGGGCTCTTGAACACAGAAATTGGGCAGAAGAACAATGGCGTTTCGTGTGCTTTTCTGATGAGTCTCGTTTTGGTATGAGACCGGATACAAGACGTATACGACACTGGAGAACCCCTGGACGCCAACAGCGATTAAAATCCTGCCAGGAAGTCCATCCTTATAGTGGTGGAACCATCATGGTATGGGCGGGTATTTGGATCGGCGGAAGAACTGAGTTGATTTGGATCAGAGGCAACCTCAACGCTCAAATTTATGCTGAGACGATTGTATCTGACGTCATCGTTCCTCTACAAGTGCAAATCGGTCCCTTATTTCAGTTAATGCATGATAATGCACGACCGCACACCGCAAGAGTTGTAAGACAGACTCTCGCCGCAGCTAACATCAATGTCCTGCCCTGGCCTGCTCAGTCGCCAGACTTGAACCCGATTGAGCATGCATGGGATATGCTACAGAGAAGAGCTCTGCCGAATATGGAGGGTATCCAGTTGCAAGAAGACCTTTTTTTGTTGTTGCAACGAACATGGGCGGCCATTCCACAGCGTGATGTGGATGAACTCATTTTGAGTATGCCAAACCGATGTTCTTGTGTTGTTAGTGTTCGCGGTAGAAACACGGATTATTAATTGTTTAAGTTACCCAATAAAATTTTAAAGAAAACTGTTATTTCAGTCTTTTTTTCGAACTTTAATGTTAGTGGTTCAAATGTCAAAAATCCCTTTATTAGGAAAATGGCAAATTTCTTTATTAATGCAAAGGTGACTTGGTTTATCGTTACTGTGACAAACGAAAACACTTTATTTGATGAATCCTTAAAGAAAATTTAAATTAATATCAATCAAGAGAAAAGTTATTGCAAAAATATATGTTGATCCCTAGACACTTTTGATGTGTGTAGTTGAAGTGTAAACACCTACATCACATGTATGTAGATACAAATGTATATGTACATTTATATGGTAGGTACATCTTTTTTAAGTCGATGTCGGTCGCATCTCTGTAGTTTCAACTAATAATTTAATTTAAGACCCTGTTTATTAAATCGTAATTATGTTGCGTTTTTGATGATGGTATGATTTTAATACTATCGTCTTATGTACCATACCTTATGTATCTTACTGAAGGAATTGCAGACTACTTTCTTAAGGATAATAAATTATTAGGGATGGGCCGAAATTTGGTTCACATTCGGTTCAAACGAAATTCGGCAGCTTGAACCGAACTTCGGCATTCGGCCGAAATTCGGTTCAGATGCCGAACATTCGGCATAAGAAAAATAATACCTACTTGCACTATTTTGACTGAATTCAATAGAATTAGAATGGCATTGCTGTCAAATAAAAATATGTCTTTTACTCTTTAAGCATTTTAGATATGAAGATTGTAAATGTAAACTTAAAAATACAGTTTTTCTTATTAGTTTTAAAAATCTTTGCCTAATTATTAGACATAAAAGTTAGACATAATATTACAAAAATGAAATAAACTTAGTGTTATTCTAACAAACATCTGGATGACAATACGTAAATTAAATAAAAATCATGTTTTTGGTTCACAAACTAAACATTCACAAAGGGTCAAATTTAACAATCAAATTTTCTTGCGTTTTTTCAATTTGCAAGCCTCACGTTGTATATTGATTAAAATATGTTTGTGTGGTAGCGGCACGGTAATATTATCTGTACAGTATTGTAACTCGGCCGCATCTTTGAAATAAATGCCTACAGCCGCGCGGTACGTAAACATGCGATAGGGCTGCCCGCCTCCAGCATTTGAATTACATTTGCCTTCTTTGTGTATTTACAATCACAAAACTAAATGGAAACCATTTAGTTTTGTGATTGTAAATACACTTTTTTTTTATAAACAAATAAAATACACACATCAAAAGTGTCTAGGGATCAACATATATTTTTGCAATAACTTTTCTCTTGATTGATATTAATTTAAATTTTCTTTATGGATTCATCAAATAAAGTGTTTTCGTTTGTCACAGTAACGATAAACCAAGTCACCTTTGCATTAATAAAGAAATTTGCCATTTTCCTAATAAAGGGATTTTTGACATTTGAACCACTAACATTAAAGTTCGAAAAAAAGACTGAAATAACAGTTTTCTTTAAAATTTTATTGGGTAACTTAAACAATTAATAATCCGTGTTTCTACCGCGAACACTAACAACACAAGAACATCGGTTTGGCATACTCAAAATGAGTTCATCCACATCACGCTGTGGAATGGCCGCCCATGTTCGTTGCAACAACAAAAAAAGGTCTTCTTGCAACTGGATACCCTCCATATTCGGCAGAGCTCTTCTCTGTAGCATATCCCATGCATGCTCAATCGGGTTCAAGTCTGGCGACTGAGCAGGCCAGGGCAGGACATTGATGTTAGCTGCGGCGAGAGTCTGTCTTACAACTCTTGCGGTGTGCGGTCGTGCATTATCATGCATTAACTGAAATAAGGGACCGATTTGCACTTGTAGAGGAACGATGACGTCAGATACAATCGTCTCAGCATAAATTTGAGCGTTGAGGTTGCCTCTGATCCAAATCAACTCAGTTCTTCCGCCGATCCAAATACCCGCCCATACCATGATGGTTCCACCACTATAAGGATGGACTTCCTGGCAGGATTTTAATCGCTGTTGGCGTCCAGGGGTTCTCCAGTGTCGTATACGTCTTGTATCCGGTCTCATACCAAAACGAGACTCATCAGAAAAGCACACGAAACGCCATTGTTCTTCTGCCCAATTTCTGTGTTCAAGAGCCCATTGATATCGAATCCTACGATTGTGCATTGCTATAGGTGGTACCCGTAGCGGTCTTCGGGAATGAAGGTTCACTTCATGCAAGCGGTTTCTGACTGTTTGGTCGCTAATTAAGTTCCCTGAAGAGTGATGAAGCCTCACGGCTAACATCATGGCGGTTATTGTTGGAGCTCTTCGAGTTAAGATTTGAATGTATCGGTCTTGTCTCCGTGTGGTGCAGCGATACCGTCCTTCATGGCGCTCAGCCACGGTACCAGTGCTTCGGTAACGTGTCCAAAGTCGACTGATAACACCTTTTTTTGTTGTTGCAACGAACATGGGCGGCCATTCCACAGCGTGATTTGGATGAACTCATTTTGAGTATGCCAAACCGATGTTCTTGTGTTGTTAGTGTTCGCGGTAGAAACACGGATTATTAATTGTTTAAGTTACCCAATAAAATTTTAAAGAAAACTGTTATTTCAGTCTTTTTTTCGAACTTTAATGTTAGTGGTTCAAATGTCAAAAATCCCTTTATTAGGAAAATGGCAAATTTCTTTATTAATGCAAAGGTGACTTGGTTTATCGTTACTGTGACAAACGAAAACACTTTATTTGATGAATCCTTAAAGAAAATTTAAATTAATATCAATCAAGAGAAAAGTTATTGCAAAAATATATGTTGATCCCTAGACACTTTTGATGTGTGTACTTTGTGTTCAATAAAAATGCGTGTTGTTTTTTGATTGGTAGATTTAATTAAAAAACCATGTTTATGTTTGAATAAGAAATCGGTCTTATAAATTTACGACCTTATATAACTTTATAAACCTTAATTAAAAATTGTTTTAGAAAACAAGCAACCAAAAACAGCATAATGTATCCTACTCGTCATATTAAATATGTACTTGAACTTATTTTTAGTGAAAAAATCACGCGGTTATTGTTAAAAAAACAACACACCATCTGTGCGTCACTGCGGCACAGTCGCGACTGCCTGCATGCCGAGCGCTTGCCGAGATCGAGGCGCGTAGGTATAGTTCGCGTTTCGTCCGTTTGTATGAAGTTGGAATACTGTATAAATAATATTACCGTGGTAGCGGGGTACATCTAGCAATAATATTGAAGTAAATGCGTAAACAAGTCACGACGTGTCGCTCTCGAGAAAGCGCTTGAAAATGAACCGAAATTCGGCCGAAGTTCGGCCGAACTTTTCATTTTAACCGAATGTTTGGCCGAAGTTCGGATTCGGTTTAAACCACATTCGGCCCATCTCTGTAAATTATACAGATGCAGGATATAAGTCATTATCTCCTTAGGTCTCTCCTTAAGTCTCATTAAATCTCGTTAAGTCTCATTAAGTCTCTCTCCGTTACACAGTTACGTACCTTTAACTGTCTGCCAGCCCTCGCTTAATCTGTTATGAAAGCCCAGGTGGTATATGCCTCTTTGGTATTTCCCCTTGACCCTTGGTTTGGGCGTGGATTCTATTAACTTCACAAGGTAATCTGCTTCCAGCTGATTGCTGATCACTGCCAGGCTGGATTGTTCTAGTTGGCACCTGTCATTTGCGTCGGTCCATGTCAGAGGAGTTGTGTGAAGCTTGTAACACTTGCCAGTATCCTTACTGTAAGTGTAATCTGAAAGAATGTTATTTTTTTTTTTTTATAATACTATACACTATTGTCACAGGCTGCACACTAAAGGCTTTCGTAGAAAGGCACGACAAGACGCGGCGACGCGACGCGACGCGGCGACGCGACGGTGCGGAGTACACGGAACGCGCGTCGACGACGCATAAAATAATTGCCGTATCCTTAAGCAGTTAGAAATATCAACTTACCTAAATTAGGTATATCGCACTGATAATTCCACTCTAGCGAACGAAGGGTCTTCTTGCAAATAAAGAGAGCTTTACTGCTACATGTGTAATCATTCATATCTCCTTTTTTACCTATGTGCGTACAGTCCTCATTGCCGTTGGCATTGTCCGGTTGGTTCGGCTGCCAATTGATGTATACCTCAGAACTAGGTCTTCCTAGAAATATTAAATCAATGATTATTTAACATTTTGAACGCCATAGCATAACGCACGAGCATGCCACCCACGTTAAAAGATACAAGCTACAAAGTGATTTCTTCTTGTTATCATGTGTTTCCCAATATCTGTGGTGTCTTTTATTTTGTTTCATGTCAATAAATAGGTACGTGAGCCTTGATTTTTAAGATATCTATATAAACGCTCGAAAAAGTAATGATTTAATTGTTTAATTGCTGTTATAGTGTTGTTGCCATTCTCATATATTTGTGTCATTGGCGGATAGAGCATACGTTTGCTTGTCACATATATGTGACAACGTTCAAAAGGTTAAGGCTATGAATCACAGGCCCGGCCCCCTTTTTTTTAAGGATAGGAAATCACCAAATTACTCCTTTCGATCTGGGTGGAGCGGGAAGACTCTCACTGACTAAAACCCCTCCATGTACCTTCCTAAGCCCTTAGTGTTCTGGGGCAGCAACCTTACGGACAATCCCGCTGACCCGGCAGGCAGACCTGCTTGAAAGGGTTAGCTCATATACTGCTATGGACTATAATGCGATATTATTAATTGGCTTCTGCCAGCGGCTTTGCCCGCGTTGGTCGGAAATTATCCTATGGAAATGTATGAAGCCCAAAGACGTGCGATACTGGACTAGCACGTCTTTGAGCTAAAATAATAATGATAACGAAATGATTTTGGTTTCTAACCGCTAGTTGTAAAATAAAGAAATATTTTGTCTCGTAAAAATTGTGACGTAAGTTATCTAGAATAAAATTTTGTGGGAATTTCCCACCCGCATCCGTTCGAACTTTCCTCCCTGAATAGAACGAATAAAGAGTGTTAGAAATGAAAAGTGTTGATGCCCTTGGCAATTACTGTCCTTTGCAAAGGCAGTCCCAACTCTGGCAAAGCGAAATTTATGACATCATAAGAGTCAATTAAAACGTTAAATTCTGCCACTATGAACCCACACAAACTAACGCTTGCCAGTTTGAACCTTGTTGCATCAAAACTGACGCAAAGGATGCAACCAGCCTCAGAAAACAAACAAAATCATATGAAAGGTAGGTACATATCGACCCTGATGGAGCTTAATGCGCAGAAAACTTAACA
Organism: Hyppa rectilinea; assembly: GCA_951799385.1. Lineage (NCBI taxonomy): Eukaryota > Metazoa > Arthropoda > Insecta > Lepidoptera > Noctuidae > Hyppa > Hyppa rectilinea. The sequence goes on along the minus strand of OX637308.1, from coordinate 7,554,013 downwards.
TCATAATCTTGAGCCAAAGATCAAGAGTTAAAGCTTAGGGAAAAAACATTTCATGACCATACTCCAGAGGTAAATCCACAAAAATTAACAACGAATCTAACTACGAATCTAACAATTAACAAATCTCAACGGGTAGCCAATCATTAGTTGGACCAATTGTGTCACTTTGCAAAGGCTATGCCCCGTTAGCACAGCAGGCCGCAACTCAGAACGAGTGTCGTATTTACCAGCCATGTTCAACATAAGGTTTTACTTAAGTTCTATAGTACTAAAAAAAACCATGCAATTTTTCGTGCTCTGTTTCATCCTAGCTTAATATGTTTGTGCCATTCTAACTATATTTAACACCATTTTCTATGCAAATAAAAGATTTGCATAGAGAAAATAAAAGATTTATTTTCAGAATACTATGTACGTACCATCAGCAGTCTCAAATCGTCCTTCCACCAATGCGTCTGTCAGCCCTGTCCATATCCAATTGACAGTAGGTCTAGTTTTTTCCCAATGTGATATCACTACAAGTAATTCTTTCTCGTTCTCTGGGTGCCAGAAAGTGGCCCCTTCGAGGGCACACACTCGCTTGGCATCAGCCCAAGTAACTGGTATAGTCTGGATCTTATAGAAACTTTCGGCAGCGTCTAAATAAGTGTAATCTTTTCGGAATTTTTTTTGAAGCTTTTGTCCATCTATGAAAAAAGAAAAAAAAAATTGTCGCAAATGTTTATATTCTTATTAATCCTACCTGGTGTTCGCATCTCCAGTGTATATTGCATACGGATCAGTATTATATACTTATGGTAGTATTAGTCATTTAAATTACAAAAAACAAACACAAAAAAAAACAAGACAAGTATGCAAAACTAAAATGACTATCACAATTTTTTCATTAAATGAAAACAGATTCGTCAAACATTTTTAAATATGTATGTATGCTAAGTTCGAGAACGTAAGTCCTCATAGAATGGCCATTACAAATACCTATGTACTTAAAACGAGACATAAACAGTAAATATACCTCCAAGTTTGTATGTATACCTCAAAAGTTCTTATGTTACAGCGTACAATAAAGAGTGTACTATTTAACTATACTTACATGAATTCGTCACCAAGTTCACAATAACAAAAATTAAGAAAGTTTTCAAAAACATTTTTGTGGAATGATGCGACTGGCTTGTTGAACCGCGCCAGGCAAATGTACCTAGTAGAAGGGTGTTTAGCAGATTTTCCGGCAGACAATCTTGTTTAACCAGTTCTGCCCAGCGGTTACTTAAGGTGCGTTTAATGCAAAGAAGCGAATGCTGATTCTAGTGCTGCTCGGTCACATTTGCTTGTAAACGAACATAGAGCAATTGTTCGTTGTTCTGCCATTGTTTGCAAAGATTATTTATCTGATGTTTTTTTGCGGTCAGCGCCTTCGTTTTATAGCAATGCGTCTTGCCGAACGCACCGTCTTCGGGCGAACAATGTCTGTCGTGGTGCAGCATAAAACCGTTACCTTATAATTCAATACGTATTTATGTAGCATACAACAGTAGGTATACATAGCTACTGTTGTAATTTTTGGGGTTCCGTAGCAAACAAGGAAGCCTTTCGCTTTACCCATGTCTCAGATAAGTGCCAATTTCACCAATGAAACTGATCAGCACATCTATAACGCGCTCAAGAGCTGTCAGCGTCAATATTCCATAGAAAATAATTACACTGAAAGTTCGTAAAACCTGCCCTAATATCTTAGTAGAAAGGTGTAATTTGGCTTGGATATGTACAGACGCCAGCATATCAAGCTATCCTATACTGACAAATTTTCCCAATTGAAAATGAACCTTATACCTACTCTTGTAATAAAGTTGAAAAACTTACAAAGAAATTTGACAGATTCAGCTTAAGTTGTTTTTGGATATGTGAAAGCATTCGCAGTAGTTATTCCTACAATCTAATACAAAAATAACTTATACATACTTAAATTAAAAGACTATCTAACTAACTATATGTCGGAGATAAAAATACGACATCACTTTTTAGTGGTTACTTAACTCATTTAAATGGCAACTGTCATCAATGGCTTTGACGTAGCGATGTGAAAGCTGTCATTGTCAAGCTGTCAATGTCAAGCAGTCATGGTCAAAGCTGTCAAGCTGTCATTGTCAAAGCTGTCAAGCTGTCAACGTCAAGTTGTCATTGTCAAAGCTGTCAAACCGTCAATGTCTATGCCTTCAGTGACAATCGTATCTGTCAGTAGTGCGTCCGTCTAATTGAGAGCAAGTTTGCTCTTGGGACAGCGCCTTCCGCCGGTCGTGCGGACTGATCGATAAATCAACTACATGGCGGACAGTAATATCGAGCACGCGGACGCTAATCCGTATGAACCTGCGACAGCAGCGGTGGGATCGCTTCCAAAATCACCCTGCGAGCGTACTGCGACGCCAGCTACACAAAATAAAGAATATTTTACGCCGGGATACGAAGCTCAAAAAAATATGGCGGCCGGGCCGTCGACATCAAGAAACGACGCTCTCGGAACGCCTACACCTGAAACATGGGCGACGTTTTTTCAAAATATGATGGCGGGCTTTCAGAGCTCTAACGAAAACCCATCTACGAGTGCTGTGGTATCAACGAAGCTGAAGGCAAGTGAGATTTATCTACCCCCATTTGATCCGGATGATTGCCAGTTTACCGCGGCTCAGTGGTGTGAAGAAATTGAACATCATAAGAAAAATAACTCCTGGACGGACTATGAAACTAGGAACGCGGTATTCACCCACTTACAAGGACGCGCGAAAAAGTGTGCTGCGCGTTCTTACCCTTTGTGCAAGACCTGGGAAGAGCTAAAGGAGCGACTCACTCGACAGTTTGTGGCAACGAGGAGGTTCTACGACCTGTTTCGCGATATGGTGGAGTACAAGAGCGACCAGGCGGCTACGTACATCGAGTATTCTACCAACAAGTTGGCGCTGATAGATCGACTGGAAACTGGATGGGGTGAGTCCAACAAAATAGAAATGGTGATCTCCGGCATCACGGATGTTCAGGTACGCACGGAAATGCTTAAAAATACTCCGACAAATCTCGTGTCGCTTGATAGACATTTAAGTACTTACCCTAATATTAGGAGCCTTAAGCGACATTTTGATAAGACGCGGCATGATCATGAATCTTCTCATTCTAAGCGTCCTAAAACTAATGAGGAATTTACAGATCGGCGTTGCCATCACTGTCATAAAATAGGCCATTTGAAAAGGCATTGCTCACTATTACGCAATAACAGCAAAAGTGAGAGTACTAACCAATCGTCAACATCTCTTGATAAAGCTATTGATAAGTCGGTTTCTTTACAATGTTCTTACTGTCGTAAACCTGGGCATTCCGAATCTACTTGTTTTACGAAGCAACGAGATGAAAAATCAAAAGATTTTAAAGATCCTAAGTCTATCACGAAATCGGTTAACGTTTGTTCATCTTCCAATGATTCTTTAATTGAAATATGTTCGGGTGGGCGTTCATGCAAACTTTCGACTTTGAAATAGAATATCGAAAGGGCGAAAGGATCCCACACGTAGACTATATAAGTCGCAACCCTACTAACTGCAGGAGGTAAACATTTCGCGCGTAAATGACGAATGGTTACGGGCCGAACAGCATTAGACCCCGATATTAAGCGAATTATTGAATCAATAGAAAACGACACTATTGATTCCAACCTTAGGTCATCGTACACCTACAAGGACAATTTGCTCTGTAGAAACTTCCAAGTCGATGGTAAAACTATTAGTCGAATCCTAATCTCTAAAAATTTTCGTTGGCAGATAATTCAAAGATTTCATGACGAATTAAAACACCTAGGCTGGGGTAAAACGTTGTCTAAGAAGCTAAGAATAGGATGGACGAGCAAGCAACGAAAGCGTTATGACGCTAATAAAGCCACGATTCGTCCTTTCGTAGAAGGGGATCTAGTCTTAATCCAAAAAAAAATCCCCGCATAATTAAGAAATTAAGTGAAGTAGTGGTCCCTGTAAAATTACAAAAGTATGTTCAAATGAACGTTACATGGTCGAGTCATTATCTGGGGGACGGGGCCAGTATGTGTGTCATGAGCGCCTTCGCAAATACCCAGCTAGTCTACCAGAATTGTCTGAATGTCTAGGTTCTGTAGAACCCACGGATGAATAATTTTATTTGATTAATAAGTTGTTAGGCACTGGGCGTGTTAATTAGTAGTAAGTTACTATTAGAACTGTAAATTAATGTGTGTTAGAATGAGCGAGATATTTTAAGTTTTGTCCAGAAGACGAAAGCTTTAACTTATGTTTTATTTTGCCTTATTGATTATGGATGGATCAATAAACTTGCGACTATTGCTGGTTGATATAATGTTTTATTTCACGCTGAAAGCTTTTACGCTTTGTCAGGGATATGGACTGAAAGCTTTACGCTTTGTCAGAGAGATGGGCTGAAAGCTTTTACGCTTTGTCAGGGATATGGACTGAAAGCTTTACGCTTTGTCAGAGAGATGGGCTGAAAGCTTTTACGCTTTGTCAGAGAGATAGGCTGAAAGCTTTTACGCTTTTTAGTGAGATGGACTGAAAGTTTCATCGCTTTGTCCTGTCAGACTGTTGAAAGTTGATAAGCTTTGCAGTGAGGTTGAGCTAAATCGTGTATTGATCTTCGAACATTGTTGAAAGCTTTTACGCTTTGCTTTCGAGTTCTATTGGCTTATGAGATTGTTGAAAGTTGTTCGAAACGCTTTGCCCATAATAATGTTGTCTTTGAACGAATGCTGTGCACGTTGAAAGCTTTTACGCTTTGCTTTTGAGTTCTATTGACTTACGAGAAGGTTGAAAGTTGTATGAACACTTTGCCTGTAAAAGTGCGGTTTGTGATAAACATAATTTTCAGAAGCAACGCGAGAGCGCGTTGATTAGCAGAATGGCCGTGTCGGAGATAAAAATACGACATCACTTTTTAGTGGTTACTTAACTCATTTAAATGGCAACTGTCATCAATGGCTTTGACGTAGCGATGTGAAAGCTGTCATTGTCAAGCTGTCAATGTCAAGCAGTCATGGTCAAAGCTGTCAAGCTGTCATTGTCAAAGCTGTCAAGCTGTCAACGTCAAGTTGTCATTGTCAAAGCTGTCAAACCGTCAATGTCTATGCCTTCAGTGACAATCGTATCTGTCAGTAGTGCGTCCGTCTAATTGAGAGCAAGTTTGCTCTTGGGACAGCGCCTTCCGCCGGTCGTGCGGACTGATCGATAAATCAACTACATGGCGGACAGTAATATCGAGCACGCAGACGCTAATCCGTATGAACCTGCGACATATATATACAAATAAATCCAAAAAAGACAAAAAGGACACTTAGGCGTCGAAGTACTCATCCGCATCGCTGTCATCAGGAAACGTGCCCAGAAGACTGGCAGCATTGCCACGTTGAATGGCAATGATAATTCTTTGGCCAAAGAACAATCCAGCCCTCTGGTCACGCGAAGTGTCGACCAATCGGCGAGAAATTTCCTTAAAAAGGAGTTGCGCACTCGGGCCCCATGACCCTAGAGTTTCGACCCCAAACGGCTCAAATCTCATCAAGTTACACATCAGGTTACTGTATTTACGCCGCTTGAGGGTTTCAGCAGCGGCAGTAGCGGCGCCAGCACAGCCTGCCGTGCTAAGAACATGAGATGGCGCAAGGGTGTCGACACAGGTTGCGTCCCACACCAGAGGCCTACCCACCAAGGCAACAAAGTCATTCCGTCACGTGGCTCCCGACACCCGGGGTGTTTCCCGCGATGGCTGGGACGGGAAGACCTTACCCTCTGCCATTCCGCCACCTCCTTTGCCAGCATGACTGCTTCGCAAAAGGAGGTGACTGCCTCCCACTCCCAGCTAAGTAGGCCCAACAAGTTGACGAGTAATAGTCGACCAACATACGTTATCATATTTTTAGTTAGAATGTATGGGAGAACAAGTGGTTCAACTGCAAAGTTAAGTTTGTTCTTGGTAAAACTCATCCCAACTACGGAACCCTTCCTTATACGAGGTTCGATAAACACTTGAACAGTTTTTTGTTTTGTGTTCATATCTAGGTACTTTTTGTTAAAGGAAAACTAATAGATAATTTGAGTTGCTAAAATTCGTCAACATCGTTGTTCATCGTGACTTTAGAAGCAATAAATAATTACAGTTTTTATATGGTTATTTCACGTTTTTATAATGACTTAAAACTTACAAATAAAGAGCTTCTTTCATGACTGATCGGTATACGGCGATTTTATTATAAAACTAGCTGATGAACTGGCTTCGCCCGCGTGGTTCCTAATTATTTTTCAAAAAATCAAAGTAGCCTTAGTTACTCTTTATAAGTTATTCTTTATTTAGGTATTGTGGCGACATCTATCCAGCCACATAGGAGCTACACCGATAGCGAGCGAAGTGTCAAAAGCTGACATGTGTTGACACTATACGTCACACAAAATCCTACATCGCGCAAACAGAGTTTACAGCGCGATCAAATTGATTCACGTTATTCTTTTTGGTAAGTATAAATACTAATTTCGAATTAATCGGACCACGCGTTAAAATTCTCCCATACAAACTTTGACACCCTCAATCCCCCTTTAGGAGGTTGTTTAGACAAAATTTATCATTTGCTGATTTTGTGCCAAGAATCAAGTCACCCCCTTGTTTTTTTTTTTTAAGGCTGGGAAATCATCCAATGACTTCTCCCGCTCTGGGTGGAGCGGAAAGGAGTGTCAGACTCTTGCTGACTAACACCCATCCATGTTCCTTCCTTAGCCCTTTATGTTCCGGGGTAGCGGTAACCCTTTCGGACAATCCCGCTTAATCAAGTCACCCCTAGGGGTGTAATTTTCAAAAAGCCACCCTTAGTGGGTGCCTACATTATATAAGGTATCTATATGGGCTGTGCGTTGATGTATCACCAAGTTAGTTACTTTACAATTTTTTCATTTTAACCCAACTATTTTGGGGCCAAAGATCTGAAAACACATAAAATCGAGTGCTTACATAATAAGTGCATCGCGAGAAACTCGACCGCGAATTTCTTCTTCTAAATCAGGCAATTATGTAGTAAGGCAATACAATTATGAGAATTGAAAAAACCGGCGATGTTGTATTTAAATAAGTGGTTATGAAAAGCCGCAAAGGTCGATTGGTGAGTACACTAAAGAAAACTTAACTACAAGGACACTTAAGCTAATCTATGTCTTTTTAGAATCTTCTGCAAACTGGCTGGCTTCTGCAAGCTGACTACAATGTACAGGCAAGATGCTCAATCAAAATTTTCCTGTTTATTAATTTTAACTTCATTTGTTGAGCGGTGCCTAGAGACACAAGGCATCCTCTACCTATCAGATAAAGGGAAAATTATTCGTCAGATAATAGTTATCTCACGTTTGAAAAATCAGCCCATAGGAGCATTATGGTTTGATTTTTAATTATACCAGAGGCAGTGGGATGAAAAGGGGGACAGTTGGTGTGAATACTGCTGAGCGTACCCGCCTCCTGGCTGGGGTGAGGGGGAGTCGGGCCTCTGGCTTCCACCACCTTCCGGTTCGCTACCTGTCTGCGTCTGGGCGCTCCTTTCGTGGCTTAAATAAAAACAACAATCGAAATCGAACAATCGAATTTATTTAATTTTAGACAATGGTCATTGCCAAAAGACAATTCAATAATTAAGTGAATTTTGCTTCAACAGTTTCTCATTCTATGCCCCCACCGACATAAGGTTGGAAGTTGGCTAAATTAACGCTAGTGGGTGTAATTGCGTCATTTAGTTCGTGTTCACAAATGAAGAGGCTCTTCGCATCGCATTCAGTGTTGACCAGACGACCGTTGAAGAACATTGCGCCGCACTCCTCTTCTCCGTCTGGCTGGTAATTCTCGAACCAAGCTTCAACACCATATACTATCAATGGCCTTCCTGAAAAAAAAAAAACAAAATTAAAAACGTTCCTTGCTTATGTATAAAGTGGTTACCCATACGCCAACGCAGAGAGCAAAGGGCGCTGACCACCTTGTTTTCTTTTCTTGATTCACCTTCTTCCCCAAGCTACCTAGCCTCCCACTTTCAGTACATTTGTGGTACCAAATCACAAAAAAATCTACGCTCTTCAAATAATCGCCTTCTTCAGTGTCCCGCTCACCGCACTGACTTCATTTACTCTTCCTTCTTTGTTCAGTCTATGTCTCTGTGGAATGCGCTCGCCCAGGAAATCAGGATGGCTACCAACCGTTTATGTTTTAAATTAAAAGTTCGCGAGCACATTCGCAAGAAGCTGGCAGAATCATCACGCCGGTAATGTTCTCCCAATGTTCGTTTTATTTTTTATAATAGGTATCGTAATACATTTATTTATATAATATAATTAGGTATATATATTTATTTCGTATAATATTTATATGTGTAGTTTGTATATGAGTATTCGTAATTAAATAAATATTTACACTTAATTTCCTATTGCACCTACCACTGTTTATCTCTGCATCACCCAAAGGTTGACTGGTAGAAAATGCTTATGGCATTAAGTCCGCCTTTGTACATTTCTGTGCTAAAAGTATTAAATAAATAAATGAATATAGGTTACATAGGTAACACACATGACACATCCATGTACACACACACATATACAGAGTTGATACGACAGAGGGGCTTTCCTTTAAACAACTTATACTAGGAACCATTTTCAAACTTTGTACCAAAAATGAATTAAATAGGAGCAGTAGTTTAGTCGCAAATGATTTTTTAAGTTTTTGCCCCGTTTGAAGACGATGTTTCTTTCCTAACAGCGCTCCGGCGCGCGCGCGTCGGTGCCCCTTTGTTACAAGGTCAGTTTTTATTTACAAAGGATGGTTGCGTTTTACCACAATATTTATATTGTGGTTTTACTCTGATTTGTAAGCAAATTTAGTTTGTTTGAAAAAATAAAAACCGAGTTAATACTAAACACGTATAGTATACGTAGTGTAATTAAATGCCCCTCTGTCATATCAACTCTGTATAGATACCACATGTAAATACCAATATCACACGTAATACATTCATATGGTAGGTACATCTTTTTAGGCCGATGTCGTTCGCATTCGCATCTGTAGTTTCGCCAAATAATTTAATTTGACCCTCTCTATTCGTAATTATGTTGCGTTTTTGATTATAGTATGATATAAATGCTTTCTACCGAGGGATCTTACGGAATGAATCGCGGTTTACAGTCTGTAATAAATTACACAGGTGCAGGAAATAAGTCATGATATCGCAGTCCACTGCTGGGCTTAGGCCTTTCTCAGGCTGCGCTACAACATCCTTATTTTTTGATGATGGTAAATCATCAAACGACCCCTCCCGCTGTGGGTGGAGCGGAAGGGAGTGTCACACTCTTAATGACTAAAACCCATCCATGTTCCTTCCTTAGCCTTCTATGTTCCGGGGTAGCAGTAACCCTTTCGGACAAGCCCACATGACCCGGCAGGCTTCGGCCCTAACGGCCCTTTCGCTAATACTGACATTTCTTTGAGGCGCGCGCGGAATACCAACGCGCCGTTCGGAACGGGCCTGTTCCTGATCGGACGGTGAACGAGACACACCCTGTCCTCCGCCTTCCGCAGCCAGTCTGTTCCAGCCACAGTTTTAAGGTCATCGGCCCATCTAGGGTACGTAATAGGGGTTTAAGTATGAAATTGCCTTTTTATTGTATTAGGTACTTCGAATTGACATAGATCCTTCATGAGGTTTGAGATTTTTGAGTGAAACTTTTTTCACATGGTACCTATGAAGTTTTTCTTTTAAAAAATGTGCAACATTCGATTATAGACTTTTAGTTGCTTTTTTTTATTCAGCTTAGACAAGAAAGATGGATACTTCGAAAATTCGAGTTATTTTTTAATACGAGTTCCAACGCGGAACTAACGCGGCAGAAACGCGTTGCGTTGCGTTTGGAGAAGGGACTGCTAATGAACACACCGTGCGATTTTGGTTTAAACGCTTTCGTAATGGAAACTTTGATTTGAAGAACGAACCACGTGGAAGACCGCCCACACAGGTGAATAACAATGAATCGAAAGAGATGGTGGAAGCCGATCCGAGCCAAACTACCCAGAAATTACCGACATGGTTTAACGTTACCCTACCAACAATATTGACTCATTGGCGTCAAATCAATAAAATAAACAATATGAGAAATGGGTGCCATGATTTGACTGATCTGCAGAAAGAAACGCGTGTTGAAACTTGTGTTGCCTTGTTGAATCGATACAGAAATTAAGGAATGTGATGAAAAGTGGATTCTTTACGATAACCATAAGCAAAAAATGCAAATGTGTCCTAAAGCAAAGCTTACCAATAAAAAGGTAATGGTAACTGTTTGGTGGTCTCAGTATGGTGTTATTCACTATAGCTTTCTCTGATCTGGTCAAGCAATAACGGCAGATGTTTACTGAGCCGGACTCCGAACAATGATAGCAAAACTAGCAGTGAAACAGCTCCGACTCATGAATCGATCTTCACCATTATTGCTCCATGATAACGTGAGACCTCATACAGCACGAGAAACCGTTTTAAATCTACAGGAACTGCAATTAGAAACCATTCATCACCCTCCGTATTTGCCAGACCTTGCTCCAACGGACTACCACTTTTTTCGTGATTTGGACAATTTGCTACGTGATAAAAAGTTTTCTTCTCAGGAGGCAGTACAAAATGCTTTCACACAGTTTGTCGAATCTAGATCACGAGAGTTCTATCGCAAAGGCATAAATGACCTTCCTATTAGATGGCAGCAATGTATAATAATGGTAATTATTTTGATTAAATAAATATGTTAAATTAAAAAAAACGAATTTCCATTTTTCAGTACAAATCGGAAATTTGATACTTAAACCCCTAATATTAAAATTTCTAAATTTTATAATACATATGACTGAAATACCGACGTCTTAAACAACAAACAAGCCGTTATATCAAAACTTAAAATACCGATGTCCAAGTAAGGATGAAAGACGAAATTCCGAATGGTCTATATACTTAAAATTGGTACAAAATGTAATACGCCTACGCCTTAAGTAGGCGTTAGTTACAGTTTAGGTATTAACACATTAGGTATTTATATTTTAAGGATTTTTAACTTCGAGATATTATGGATTCATTTCGGGCAAATGAACTTTCGGGATTTAAAAGTTTCGGCCAAACAATCATTCGGCGTTAAATTATTCGGAATTTCGTCCATAGGTATTTTAAAATTCGATCTTTTAAATTTCGGTATAGTACTACGTACCCGTCCCACACTACGCTTGCCGATAAACGGTCTCCACTTCAGGACTCGTTTGCACCGACATGCGGCAATCGGTCCTTCGACAAACATGACCGGCCCACTGCCACTTAAGTTTACTTAGTGTGCAAGTTATGTCAGACATTCAATTTGTGGACCAGCTCAACTATCAGTGTCCATGTTACAGCTCCGTATGGCATGACGGGCACGACGCACTGGTCGAAGACTTTAGTTTTCTTAGTTAATACTGCGGGAACAGTTACGTACCTTTAACTGTCTGCCAGCCCTCGTTTAATCTGTTATGAAAGCCCAGGTGATAAATTCCTCTTTGGTATTTCCCCTTGACCCTTGGTTTGGGCGTGGATTCTATTAACTTCACAAGGTAATCTGCTTCCAGCTGATTGCTGATCACTGCCAGGCTGGATTGTTCTAGTTGGCACCTGTCATTCGCATCAGTCCACGTTAGTGGAATTGTGTGGAGCTTGTAACACTTGCCAGTATCCTTACTGTAAGTGTAATCTGAAATAATGTTATTTATTTATTTTATTGTAATACCAAAAACCATTTTCTCAGGTTGTACTAAAGGTTTTCTACAGCTACAGACAGGCGCGACGTCGCCAATCTAGTAGAACCATTTCTATGGAAACTTCGTGGAAATTCTTCTACCAGAATCGCGTCGCTCCTCAGACTCGCGCAAGCAGACGGGATGCGACCGTGAGTCTAGATTCAGTATTTAAAATAGAGCAGTATGGTAAGTTCGTCAGTCGTGGATTATACGAAACGCGCGTCGACGCGTAAAAGAATCGCCGTATCCTTAAGCAGTTAAACATATCTACTTACCTAAATTAGGTATATCGCACTGATGGTTCCACTCTAGCGATCGAAGGGTCTTCTTGCAAATAAAGACAGCTTTACCGTCACATGGGGCATCAGCCATTTGTCCTTCTAAATTTAAGCGCGTACAGTCCTCATTGCCGTTGACATTGTTCGGTTGGTTCATGAGCCAATTGGTGTATACCTCCGAACTCGGTCTTCCTGGAAATATGAAATTTATAATTAAAGACTATGTATTGCAGACCCGGCCCTTGACCCCTAAAACTAACCTAAAGCTAAAACGTAGCCGCGATACAGACACTTGGAAATCTACACGGTGCTCATGAAGAACCCGATAGAAGCACCCGTGAAGCTTCTTGCTTTGTCATATCTCCTTGCGGTCGTCTGCAGGTTTGCGCCGGTTCTCTTTACCCATGGAAAGAGGGGTGAGCCCCTTGCCACTGCGACTATACCACGGTTCATACCTACTTCGGCTTTTTAAAATATACGCTGAGGCTGCACACCTCACGGTTGTGGAGGTTCTTAAAACAGCCTCAACACCCGCACTTCCGCAGGATGTACAGTCTCATCACCAATGATCGTGATTGATGCATCCAGATTGCGGTCAGCAGGGCCTTCTATCCAAGGTTAAGTTCAGTCTCGAGTCCATTTGAGTATGCCGACACGGTACGCAGTGAGGTATTAGTTCGCCCCTCTGTAGGCGTTTTGGTTTCACACTGAGTCCATTTCAAGCGCTGCACAACTTCCTGGGTGGCGGGCTTCTCCCCTGCCGACGTACAGGTGTTGGCGAAGTCGAAAAATACTGGTCGCTCGAACTCGACGCAACTGGCAACCGGCCGGTGTCGTCACGTGCTCACGGTGGGTCTGGATACCGGCGACGACGGTGAGGCGAAGCTGAGCGAAGAGTCCGGAGGTGGCGGGCGTTCTCTTCTTGTAGCCGCTGATCTCGTCAAAATAAGCTTCTTTTCATTTGCTTCGATAGTATTGTAGTTATCGCAGGTGACATAAATTTGGCAGGTTTTAAAGATAGTTTATAAAATTATGATACATTTAGCTCTATTAAATTGATTTAATGGATTGTATTGAATTATTGATTTAAAGGATTGTGAATGTTCTTTGATATGATAAAAACTGCGTTCAAAATTAAGAAACTTTGAAAACAAATGTTAATATTTAATGTTAGTGTTCTCTTTGACACTTCTCGAGACCCTGGAGTCCCGGACCTTTAGAAGGCTTACGATGGGTCGAAGCCAAATCGCAGACGTCCCTTAGACCATTCTAAAAGTTGAGGAGTCACCAACCGACTATTTTCCCTGTATGCACTATGCAAGTGCACTCAAGGACAACCCCCGGTTGCAGAACATGGAAAAGAAAAGTTTTGGGCTATGGATTTTTATGGCTTAAGTGTACATACTTACTTGTTACCGAGATCTATGAAAAGACTATGGGGGGTATGTGGGGTAAGTGTTGCCAGTTGTTATTATTATAATATTATGAACCTACGTACCATCAGCAGTCTCAAATCGTCCTTCCACCAATATGTCTGACAGCCCCGACCATAACCACTTGAGAGTAGGTCTAGTTTTTTTCCAATGTGCTAACACTGCGCGGAATTCTTTCTCGTTATCTGGGTGCCAGAAAGTGGCCCCTTCGAGGGCACACACTCGCTTGGCATCAACCCAAGTAGCTGGTATAGTCTGGATCTTATAGAAACTCTCGACATCGTCTAGATAAGTGTAATCCTTCCGGAATTTTCTTTCAAGTTTCTGTCCGTCTATGGATATAATAAAGATAAGTTAGTATAACCTCCTCCGTGCCTCGGAAAACACGTTAAGCCGTTGGTCCCGGCCTTTCTTTTGTGCATCTTTGACAGTAGTTACGGGTCGTAAGAATCCCGAAGATCTGACTGCCAGTCTTACCGTGGGGTATCGTATTACCCAGTTACTGGGTTGTGGAGGTCAGGTAGGCAGTCGCTCAATGTAAAATACTGGTATTCAGCTGCATCCGGTTAGAGTGGTAGCCGACCCCAACATAGTTGGGAAAAGGCTAGGCAGATGATCAAGTTAGCATAACCTACCTACGGGTTAGCATCTTCAGCGTATTTTATCATTTAAATTACGAATACAGGCATACAAAAAAACCGTACAAGTTTGAGTCGGACTTGCCCTCCGAGGGTTCCGTACAAAGTACGCGTACAGTGCACATATTATAAATAGTTACCGTTGCTTAACCTCGATGACTAATAACTTACTTTAAATAAACACTAGATTTTGTATGATTTAATTACAAATGAGTTTCAGATTTTTCCCTATACTTGTAGTATAAACCGGAATTTTTTGCGGCATAAACGGCCGTATCTTTTTTATACGTTAACTTAAAGGTTTGTTTTTCACGGCATCAAGAGAATGCACACCCTGAGTGTATGGTTTTAACTTCAACGCGATACCTCCACGCATTTCCGAGATAAAGTGTCTTCACAGACAGACGGACGGACGTACGGACAGCAAAGTGGTCCTAGAAAGGTTCCGTGTCTTCTTATTGAGGTACGGAACCCCAAAAACAACAAGAAAGTATGCAAAACTAAAGCCGCTATCAGTATTTTGTCATTTAATGTATGTACTTAAGTAGATTGTTAAAACATTGTTAAATATGTATGTATGCTAAGCTCACAGAATGGCCATTACAAGTACCCATGTACAGACGCCAGCACATCAAGCTATCCCTAACTGTCAAATTTTCACAATCAAAAATGAACCTTATGTCTTTGCAATAAAATTGAAATACTATCAAAGAAATTTGACAGATTGTGGTAACTTGATGTGCTGGCCTCTGTACTTAAAAACGAGACATAAACATTAATTATACCTCCTAAGTTTTATGTATATGTAAGTTTGTATGTCTACCTCAAAAGTAATTTTAAGTTAGAATGTTCGATTTAACTTTACTTACATGAATTCGCCACCATGTTCACAATAACAAAAATAAACAAAGTTTTCAAAAACATTTTGTGGAATGATGCGACTGGCTTGTTGAACCGCGCCAGGCAAATGTACCTAGTAGAAGGATTTTTTGCAGATTTTCCGGCAGCCAATCTTGTTTAACCAGTTTTGCCCTGCGGCTACTTAAGGTGCGTTTAAAGCAAAGAAGCGAATACTCAAATACTCAAATTTTATTTGCATTCCACAATGTATACTTAGGTGGTAAATTAAAAATTTTGATCATCATGGACCCTGTCGGGCACAGCAACAAATAGTAGGAGAGAGGAAGCCTTCATTAACTAGCTAATCTTACATCTAATTTCTAAAATAAATCCAATAATACAATAGAAGGGATTCTTTATACTTCATCGTTCAAAAATTCGTTTATATTATAATGTGTCCGTTTCGATTGCTCGGCCACAGTGTCGTAGATAAAAAACGACCACGTCAACATTACGAAGGAATTTGTAAAAGACTAGTAATGAAAGTCGCAAATTCGTAGATCCAATATTCAGAAAGTTATAAAGGTTTAACCATGGCCGCGCGGTCGGCACAGGGAGAACCGCGCGGCCACGCAATTTTCTTAAACAGCGCTTAGTAGAGCTGTGGTAGAGGTCCCATTCTTTTTGCTAACCACTGATACGATTTCGAAGAACATGTAGATAGTATAAATAAAACTCTAATGTTTGGATTTTATGACCTACAGCACTTAAATACTCTGGCCGCGCGGTCGGCACAGGGAGAACTGCGCGGCCACGCAGTTTTCTTAAACAGCGCTTAGTAGAGCTGTAGAAGAGGTCCCATTCTTTTTGCTAACCACTGATACGATTTCGAAGAACAGTAGATAGTATGAATAAAGCCCTAATGTTTAGATTACATGACCTACAGCACTTAAAACCTATAATGCGAGTTGAAAGTAGGGTGACCAAGATTTATGGTGCATCAATTAGACATTTTCAATTGGTACCTTTTATTGTAAAAAGGATTAATGATTGTCTATTGGATCAGTACTTACCTATACGAAAAAATATACCTGCCTATGCCTATTGTTTTTGATATGAAAGTTACTCAATATAAAAAATACTGATGAAACTCTTCATCGGTATTTCTTTTTATTCTAAAAAATGGTAACATCTATAGCCCCAGAACTTAAAAATTTGTTACATCGTATCACTAAACCATAGACACAAGACTTGCAAGAATTGCATGATTGTATATGGTCAGTGAGCTTGCTTTGCGGGTAAAGTCAAAGTCAAAACATTTATTTCAAATAGGCACAAGAAAGGCACTTTTGAACGTCAAGGTAAGGCATATCTATACTAATATTATAAAGAGGTAAAATTTTGTAAGTTTGTATGTAGGGGGTAATCGTCGGAACTAATAATCCAATTTCAAAAATTTTTTCACTGATAGAAAACTGCATTATTCCTGAGTGCTATAGGCTATAAATTATATTTATATCATACATATTAGCCGAGCTATCGCAATTTTCGTCTAGCAAGTCGGAAAGAAATACCTCCGAACACAGAATTATTTGCATGCGTTGCCTAAACAGTTACAGTATATCGCAATTTTCCGCGGACGAAGTCGCGGGCAGAAGCTAGTATATAATAAAATAATAATAATATCCTTGGACATTTCACACAACGCCATATAGTCACAAGCTAAGCAATCTAATGCTTGTGTAATGGTAACGAGATGGCTGATAAACTACTTATTTTTTTGTAAATACATACATATTATAGATTGAAAAACACCGTATGTGATATCAAAACGACGCTTTATAAAATGTCTGATTGACGCACCATAAATCTTGGTCACCCTACTTTTAACTCGCATTATAGGTTTTAAGTGCTGTAGGTCGTGAAATCTAAACATTAGGGCTTTATTCATACTATCTACATGTTCTTCGAAATCGTACCAGTGGTTAGCAAAAAGAATGGGACCCCTACCATAACTCTACTAAGCGCCGTTTAAGAAAACTGCGTGGCCGCGCAGTTCTCCCTGTGCCGACCGCGCGGCCATAGCATTTAAGTGCTGTAGCTCATAAAATCCAAACATAAGAGTTTTATTTATACTATCTACATGTTCTTCGAAATCGTATCAGTGGTTAGCAAAAAGAATGGGACCTCTACCACAGCTCTACTAAGCGCTGTTTAAGAAAATTGCGTGGCCGCGCGGTTCTCCCTGTGCCGACCGCGCGGCCATGGTTAAACCTTTATAACTTTCTGAATATTGGATCTACGAATTTGCGACTTTCATTACTAGTTTTTTACAAATTCCTTCGTAATGTTGATGTGGTCGTTTTTTTTCTACGACACTGTGGCCGAGCAATCGAAACGGACACATTATAATAGCATTTTTTTATTAGGAATTGTTTTAATTTTCTTATAAATATGTTTAATTTATCTTCTTTTTTTATTAATTCAGGCAGTTTGTTATAAATTTTTATGGACATTACATAGGGGCTTGTAGAATGTATTTTTAGCCGAGAATATGGAATATTTAATCTTGATTTGTGTCGGAGTGTGTAACGTGATTGTATGTCCTCGCGCTTTGTATAGAATTCTTGGTACTTACGAACAAATTTACAGGTCTCTAATATGTATATACTGGGGAGTGTTAAAATGTTATAATTTTGGAAGTGGGGCTTGCAGCTGTCAGTTTGATCGATATTTGCTAGAATCCTAACCAATTTCTTTTGAAGGGTAAATAGTGTTGGTGCATCTGTGCTATTTCCCCAAAGGGTAACGCCGTAGCTTAGCCATGCATAAGCATACGAATAGTGGGTGGTGAGCGCTGTTTGAAGATCGGTGGTTTTTTTTATTTCTCGGAGAGCATATGAAAATCTTGAAATTTTGGATCCAAGATTTTGTATGTGGGATTTCCAATTTATATGCGTCTCTAAGTTTAGTCCAAGTAAGGTAATTTCTTTAACAATTTCTATTTTTGTGTTATTAAAATTAAAATCAATATTTAAAGGTGTTTTTTGATGGGGATGGAATGTAATTAATTTAGTTTTAGCGTAGTTTATTTCGAGGTTGTGTTCATTCATCCAAGTGATAGTTTTGGTGAGTATTGAATTTAGTTCTTCGTTTAGATTTAAGTTGTTTTTACATGCAACTAATAGAGAAATGTCATCCGCGAATATTACACATGGTTCCTCTATGATTTTAGGTAAGTCATTGATGTAAATTATAAACAAGAGACATCCTATTACACCTCCTTGAGGTATTGAGGCGCTAATTGATTTGCTAATAGATCGGACTTTTTTTATTTCTTTTGTTTGGTGATCAAAAACTTCAATTTCCACTGTTTGCTCTCTGTTCTTTAAATAGGATACAAGCCACTCATGAGCTTTTCCGCGAATACTTATCCCGTATAGTTTGGAAAGCAAGATATTAAATTGGACTTTGTCATAAGCTTTGGTCATATCTAATAATATACCTACTGCATAATTTTTATTATTAATTATATTAAGCGCTTCTTGAATAAATTTGTAAACTGCCAAAGTTGTTGAGCGGTTTCTGCGAAAACCATTTTGGCATTCGTCAAATATTTTATATTTTTCGCAATATTTGTATATTCTGTTACACATGGCTTTTTCAAAGATCTTTGAGGCTGCGGGTAAGAGAGCTATTGGGCGGTAATTATTAGGATCGAATTTTGATTTTTTTTATGGATCGGTTTAATTAATGACTTTTAATAGATCGGGGAAGGCACCTTCTTGAAATGATTGGTTCAGAAGGAGGTAGAACGGTAGCGTCAGTTCGTCTGCGCATTGTCTTAATAAGAGAGGTGGGATTTCATCTATCCCATAGCTACTTTTATTCTTTAGATGTTTTATTAATTGGTTTACTTCCCAAGGGTCTATAGGGCTTAGAAACATGCTGTTTTCGGCTGGGTTTAGCACGGACGTGCCGTCAGATTTCTGGCTGCCAGGTACCCTGACGCCGCTCTCTCCTATTGATGCAAAGAAGTTATTAAAAATGTCAGCGACTTGTTTAGGTTCGGATGTTGTGTTGTCATTTATATGCAATTGTATGTTGATTTTTTCGTTTTTTAATTTCTTGTTCGTTCTTTCATGATACTCCACATTGTTTTGATCTTATTATTTGATTTTTTAATTTTATTTATGTACGTTACGACAGCGAAAAAGAATGAAGTCTTTTTCGCTGTCGTAACCAAGTTTTTTAATATTTTCTCATATTTTTTATAATATTGTTTAATTATTGGGTCTTTTGTTTTTAGTGTTAGTATTTTTAATACTTGACTGGGCTGCTGACAATGATTCCATTTTTATTTTGCAAAAGCGAGCGATCAGAGCCATTTACAATCTTCGTCGTCGTGAATCGCTTAGGGAACTATTTAAAAGGATTAATATTATGACGGTTCCTTGCCAATTCATTTATGAAAATATTATGTATGTAAGAAAAAATAGACATCTTTTTAATTAAATAAGTGATAGGCATAACTTTAATACTAGAAATAAAGATAAAATAGTTCAACCATTTTTCAGATTGTCCAAAGTACATACATCTTTTATGGGGTTCTGTGTTAAATGTTACAACAAAATACCTTGTGACATACTGCAATTAAATGAAAGAAAATTTAAAACTCATATTAAAAGTACACTTTGTAAACAAGCTTATTACAAATTAGAGGATTATATCAAAGATAAGGATGCTTGGAAACATGCTGGTCCTGCTCCACAGGACAATCTAGTGTCTAGACAAAATCAAACTGGTTGCTAAGTAAATTAGGTAATAATTTATAATTTGTACCATATTATTTTATTATATTGGAATAACATCTCACACATTGATTAATTTATTATTGTTAACTTTTAGAATGTTTGTAAATATGTGAGCACCATGTACTTATGACATAATTAAGTTTATTTTCCACTGCTACATGCGTTTTTCTTTTCACCTTTTTGGTGTATTGTTTTTATTCTGGGTGCATCGTCTTCACATATTATAATATTATAATACATGTATACAAAACATTGTGAAAATTTTTAAAAGAGTAACGTTGGAGTTTCTTGCCCATTCTTCTCCACACGAAACTACCTTTTGGAAGGGGCGACTAGAATCAATTCTATTTCTTGTTAATTTTTGACGTTCAAAAGTGCCTTTCTTGTGCCTATTTGAAATAAATGTTTTGACTTTGAATAATCTTTTTGCTCGCGCAAGTTTTTTATTTATAAGTTTTTTCCGCTTACAACACAGAATTGAGCTAATCATTCCTTTCTCCTTACCCATAAATTCCTTATCGTTCGGAACGAGATTGAAAGTTCATTTGCGCGCGACCAAAGTGTCAGTGCGTTCTTCGCATTCACCGCGCCGCTACATAACCTCAAACCGCTCACCGCTCATAACCGCTAATTATAGTGAGCTAGTCTCGTCTAGCTTACTTAAAAAGTGTAATTTTTGCATTCGACCGCGCCGCTATATAAACTGACCCGCACCGCAAACCGCAACCGCTTACTCAACCGCAATCGCATCAAAAACTGTATAACTATTATAAATAAGTGTTGGCCGACACAAGTGTGACATTTAAACAAGTGAAAGTGACCACAGAGAAACAGGAAGAAAACCAGAAAGCACGTGGGACTTCTGCTGAGCTAGCTGTCCTTGAATCCACGTGTTTTGTCCAGAAGGTTCACAAGTAAGTCCATCAATTCCTATTTCTCATAACCTCATATCCCTCATATCCCGTATGCTCAATTCTGTGTGTCGTCCAGCAGTCCACCACGCTAAAATCTACATTACCAACATAAAATTAATTCCACGCTCCAAGGTCCTTCGAAGCCGCTTAAGACTTATACACCACTTTTGTTATTGCTAGATTTTTTAATGCCTGTAGTCAACCAGTATTTTTTAAATTTAGTTTTAATTTTAATTTTACGTGAAGGAATAGAGTGATAATATAGATGTTATTGTATCGTGAATGTTTTATAGTTTTCATTTATTTCTTTGTCTGGTAGCAGCAGATCATTCCAGTTTAGTTTACTTAATAAAAATTTAAATTTTTGTATATTTTTAGAGTTGAACATCCTTTTTTTAGTATACCAGATAGTTTGTTTTATTTGTTGCGGTATGTGTAAATGTACAATGGTTGCGCTATGGTCCGAAAAACCTAAATTTTCCACAGTGGTAAGCATGTTTTTATTTGTAAAATTTGTAAATATTAGGTCTAAGCAGGTTGAAGTGGTTTGTGTGACTCTTGTTGGTGATTTTATAAATTGTGAAAATTTGAATTCCGACATTAGATCAAGGAATGAATGAGTTTTTATGCTTTTATCGAAAATATTAATATTAAAATCTTCTCCTACAATTATATTGAACTTATTATATTTGTTATTCAGATAGTTAAAATTAGTTTCAGTTGACTATTAAAAACGTCTTCCTCCCTTCTATTCCAATACATAACTACTAATATAAGTTTTTCTTTAGATAATTCAATTGCACACACTTCCAGTACATATTCGATTGATATATCCGTGATTGCCCTTATCTCTATGTAATTTATATGTTCTTGTAAGAGGATGCAGACTCCTCCGCCTCCTCTAATTTTCTGACAGTATGATGCAGCAATTTTGAATCCACTGAATTGCATGAGGGCGAATTTTTCTTGGGATAACCAAGACTCAGATATGCATATAGCTTTATACGTTGGGTTTTCCGTTAAGAATGTTTCTATAATATGTTGTTTATTGTACATGCTTTGGATATTCTGAAAAAGTATTTTAAATTGTTGGTCGGTGCTTACGAAAGGAATAGTTTCCAGTATCTTCATTTGAGTTTAATTGATAATTATTTTGGTTTAACTGGTTATGATTGCAGTTGTTTTGTGTGATTTGCTCTAATTCTTTTGTGTTGTTGTTGTTTTGTTGGGCTTTGTTTATTTCATGTTTTATATTGATTCTCTGTCCCTCAATATATAATTGGTTATTTCTGATAATCGCAAATAAACCGTTTCTTCGTGCCTTAAGCATTTCTTCTCGCATCAAATGTCTTTCTTTACGTGCGTTAGGTATCATCTAAATATTCAGAGATAAACAAACTGGTACCCTTTTTTTTATTTTTTTTTTTTATTTTTTTTTTTTTTTAAGGCTGGGAAATCATCCAATGACTTCTCCCGCTCTGGGTGGAGCGGAAGGGAGTGTCAGACTCTTACTGACTAAAACCCATCCATGTTCCTTCCGTAGCCCTTTATGTTCCGGGGTAGCGGTAACCCTTTCGGACAATCCCGCTTACCCGGCAGGCTTGGCCCTGAGGGGCCCCTTCATATGCTGACATCTCTTTGAGGCGCGCGTGGAACATATACGCGCCGTCCGGCACGGGTCTGGTGCTGATCGGACGGTGAGTCACCCATTACTCACCGTCCGCAGGCCCGCGCCTACGGTGGCCGGGAGTCGTCACGTGGCTCCCGACGCCCGGGGCGTCTCCTGCGGCGGCTGGGACGGGAGGACCTTTCTCTCTCCCATCCCGCCACCTCCTTCGCGAGCATAACTTTTTCGCAGAAGGAGGTGACTGCCTCCCACTCCCTCTCACCCCGGACCATGGCTTGCACCAGAGCCGGGCGCGAGAGGTCGCCGCCGCCGATCGCCTCTACGAGGACACGGCGGTGCTCTGCCCATGCGGGGCAGGTTTGCACCGTGTGCTCTACCGTGTCCTCTGGGCGATCCTCGCAGTGGTGACACCCGGGCGTTTCCTCCCGCCTGATGATGTGCAGGAACCTCCCGAAACATCCATGTCCGGTGAGGACCTGCGTCAGGCGGTAGGTGAGGGCGCCGTGACGCCTCTCTAGCCACTCCTCAAAGAGGGGCCTTACCGCCACTATCGTGGCGTGCCCTGCGCTGGGTTGCGACAGTCGCTGCTTCCAGGCCGCCATGAGATCGCGCCGGAGGTCCGTCCGCTCCGCCGCAATTTGCTGCGGAAACGGAGTTTCCCCCCGGCTTAGTACCTCCGCGCGCCACTCGAACAGGCGCGCGAGGACTATCGCCTCCAGATCCCACGGCGGCAGTCCGGCAAGGAGGCTTGCCGCCTCGCCCGAGATCGTGCGGTACCCCCGGATTAGCCGAATGGCTACCACCTTTTGGGGCGCGTTCAGATAGTGAGCGGCTCGTCGCCGCAATGAACGCGCCCACACCGGGGCCCCGTATAGGGCCATGGACCGCACGACTCCCGCGTAAAGCCTCCGGCAGGAGGCGTTTGGCCCCCTCAAATTGGGCAAGAGCCGCTTGAAGGCGGCCCCAGTCCGTTCCAGCTTGGGGGCCAAACGTCGGAAATGCTCCACGAAATTCCATCGGCTGTCGAGGACCAGACCCAGGTATTTCATCGTGGTCTCGACGCCGATGTGAACCCCTCCTACCGTAAGTTGGGATCCCGATGGTGGCCTATTCCGAGGCCCATGAAAGTACATGGCCTCGGACTTGTGCAATGCCACCTCGAGACCCAACTGCCGGATCCTCTCAACGACTATCGCAACCCCGCGTGTCATCGCGTCGGCCGCCGCCTGATGCGACCTCCCCTGCGCCAGGACCAGCGTGTCGTCAGCGTAGCAAACTACGCTGACGCCGTCAGGGAGGTCGGCCCGCAGCACCCAGTCGTAACCGATGTCCCACAGGAACGGCCCCAGAACCGATCCCTGCGGGACACCGCACGACATCTCTCGCCGGTTCCATTCCCCATCGCGACCGGGGTAGATGACGGCTCTGTCCGTCAAGTACGCCCCGACTATTCGACGGAGGTAGGTCGGCACCCGGTGATACCGGAGTGCTTCCCTAATGCAACTCCAGGGCAGGGTGTTAAAGGCGTTGGCGATGTCGAGTGACACCGCCACGACGACCCTACCCTGGGACACCGCGTCCCCCGTCGTGAGGGCTCTAACGCGCATGATGGCGTCCACCGTCGAGCGCCCCTTGCGGAAGCCAAACTGGCAGTCCGCAAGGTCCGGCCCCGTCCTTCCAAGGTGCCCGACGAGGCGGCCCGCAATAATTCTCTCGAAGAGTTTGCCGACCTCGTCGAGCAGCACTATGGGCCGGAATGCGGACGGAGAGTCCGCAGGGCGCCCTGGCTTCTGTATGAGGACCAGCTTCCCCGTCTTCCAACGGAGCGGAAACTGGCCTCTCTCCATGCATGCGCTTAAGAGCGCCTCCAGTCGGGGCCCGAGAGCCCCTGAGGCCAGGACCCAGGCTTTACCAGGCAAGCCGTCGGGTCCTGCCTGGTCGGCGGTATTCTTGGCCTTGAGTCTTCCTACCGCCGCTCTCAGATCTACCTCGGTCACTTCGGGGATGTCGTCGTCGTCCTCGTGGTCCGCTTCGGGCGGAGCCATAGGCGGGGGAGTGTGCTCCCCGCGTGAAGGGAACAGAGTGCTCACCACCTCCTCCACCAGCTGTGGGCGGAGACTCTGCGTCAGTGGGGGGGCCCAGGTGCGGAGCTTGTTCCGCACCATTTTATATGGGCGCCCCCATGGATCTCTGTCCAGAGTCCCCACCATCTCCTCGCGGGCCGAGTCCTTGGCCCGCTGGACAGCTTCTTGGAGGGCGGTCTTCGCCGCTCTGTACCCCTCGTACAGCTCCGCCTCCGTGGCAAACTGGTACCCTGGAGACAATTTCCGTTTTTTATGACATACTTTGTCATCCTCTTACTTATTAACTCAATAACCAGTGGTCGATTATTGCTATTGTTCCTACCTATTCTATATGTGTTTTCTATATAACCTGTACCTAAGGTCTACATTCATTGTGTCGCGAAATAGTTCAATCAGTCTGCTGTGGAGAATGTATTCTGGTTTTTTGTGAAATTCGGCAAATCCGTAGAGAACTATTCTTTTTCTTCTTCTTAGCGTGTCGATGGCAAAAATAGTTTAAATAAATATATTTATATTTTAAATTATATTGGCCCAAAATTCAGCAACGCGAATACCGTTCACTGACGCAGCCATTAGGTCCTCACGTGTGCATGTGACGGGGCATGCGGTGCAAGATGGGAGGTGAGCCATTGTCTGTGGGGAGACGCCGCACACACATCGGAGATCTAAGCCATCCATGAACCCCCACTTATGGAGGTACTTAAGTTGGTTGCATTGCAAGTAATATTGGGGGAATTTTTCCTAGTTAATATATCTTTGATTTCTTTTTTTAGTTTTTCATTTTCTTTTTCCAGATTTTCTATCTTTCTGTTGATTTTTTCTATATCTTCTATTCTTTGGTCGTTTTGTTTCAGTAAGGCGTCGGTTTTAAGTTCTATATCTTCTCTTAGTTTAGTTGTTGCTTTGTTGATTTCGCTCTGTATCACATGTTTAAGTTCCGTTATGATTGACTTATTATTTTCCTTCAGCCGCAGTATTATAATTTCACTCAATGTTTCCAGCGTTAGTTCCGTTTGGGCGTTTGCTTCTTGTGTGTGGAGCGTATCACCTAGTAAGCTCAGGTCCTCGGAATCCATTGTGAAAGTATGAGAATGTATGGTTCTTTTCCTAATAGTGACATTATCTTCTGTAGGTGTTCGCATCTGCTGGGATAGCTGATGGTCGTCTAGTCGTATAGGAGTATTCGTGTTGCCTGTTTTGGGTCTTTTGCATAAGCAAGCTTGACAATGCCATGTATTTTTAAGATCTAATGTCATTTTATTACTGAATTGATCAATTGACACATTTGCACACTCTAGGTCGTATGTGTTTTTGCAGAGTACACGGGTAAGGTTTTTGTTTCCTTGCAGTGTTTGGTTACATCCTGCGCATAGCGGATCCATTTGTCTCTAATGTTGAACGATTCTATGGAAATCGGTTTTGTAAATAGTAGCGCCCTCTAGGGGAGGATAGTGGAAACAATTATGTCGATCGAAGAGCTTGTGCAAGTTGGAGTTAGTTCCTCTTGTCAAATACAGATGGCGTTGTTCTCAGCTATCGCTCAGGTGAGTTTGCAATTTTTGAATGATTTCGTTGATAAAGTGTTAGGTGCTTATGTTATTTTATTTAAATTTTCTACCTTTTTTGGGGTCGAAAAAATGCCAGTTGTTATTTACTTTTCACTGCAAAGGCTTCGTTCTTGTTTGGCAATGTAAACAAAAAAACTTCAAGTTCAAACAGATGTTCGTTAAAAGTTTTGCACTTGTTTTTGTTTACTTTTCTTTGGAATTTCTTGAGTTTTGCAACGTTTGTCACTGATTTTACTTTAGGACTTTAACTGATTGCACTTATTTTCCCAAGTTAAGCGTTTTAGCTATTTTTAAAGAATTTAGAAACACGGAGCTAATGTTCGTTCACGCACAGTAGCGCCCTCTCTCAAATGCTGATTCTAGTGCTGCTCGGACACATTGGCCTGTAAACAGACAGACATAGAGCATATTTTGTTCTTTGTTTTAATCATTGTTCACGAAAACTTAATGAGATTTTATTTAGCGGCAAGCTGGAAATGGTATCTTCGGGTAAATACAAATGTCGTAGTGCAGTTTCTGTCTCCGAATCAAAAAGTCTTGTCGCTTCAAACACGTTAAGCCGTTGGTCCCGGCTGTCATTTGTGCATCTTTGACAGTCGTTACGGGTCGTCAGAAGCCCGAAAACCTAACAGCCAGTCTTACCAAGTATCGTATTGCCCAGTTACTGGGTTGTGGAGGTCAGATAGGCAAATAGATGCTCGCATGTAAAGTACTAGTATTCAGCTGCATCCGGTTAAACTGGAAGCCGACCACAACATATTTGGCAAAAGGCTAGGCAGATGATGAGTAATATATCGAAGTAAAAAGAAATCAAAACTAACTAGGCTTAACAAGATTACTAGTGTAGTCGAACAACTTACGTTTTCATGGTTTCAGAGAATGTATGGGGGAACAAGTTTTTCAACTGCAATGATGAGTTTGTTCTTGGTAAAGTTCATCCGAACTACGGAACCCTTCCTTATGCGAGGTTCGATAAACACTTAGACGGTTTTTTGTTTTGTGTTCATATCTAGGTACAGAGGCCAGCACATCAAGTTACCACAATCTGTCAAAATTCTTTGATAGTATTTTGACTTTATTGCAAAGACATAAGGTTCATTTTTAATTGAGAAAATTTGACAGTTAGGGATAGTTTGATGTGCTGGCGTCTGTACTTTTATTAAAGGAAATCTAATAGATAATTTGAGTTGCTAAAATTCGTCAACATCGTTGTTCATCGTGACTTTAGAAGCAATACATAATTACGGTTTATATATGGTTATTTCACGTTTTTATAATGACTTAAAACTTACGAATAAAGAGCTTCTTTCATGACTGATCGTTATACGGCGTTTTTATTATAAAACTAGCTGATGAACTGGCTTCGCCCGCGTGGTTCCTAATTATTTTTCAAAAAATCAAAGTAGCCTTAGTTACTCCTAATAACATCAGCTATCTACCAATAAACGTCCCGTCAAAATCAGCCTCGCCGTTTGGGAGATAAGCCGGAACAAACAGACGGATAAACATTTAAAAAATAGATTTATTGTTTTATGTATCGTGTATCCTATTCATTTAGTAAAAAAGCTGTTATTTTGTTATTACAAACAGAAATTTCAATTTTATTTATTTGTATGTTCTTTATCAATTGTACGTATAATATTAACATTTTACATCCACTATTGATATTTATTGTAGGAGAACTGAAAAAGCTTATTTTGATGGAAACATTATCAAAAACGAATCCAAGTATTTAAACAATTATATAACTCGACAGACATGTTTTAGAAAAAAAAAATGGGTCTAGTTTGTTATTGAATATCTTGTCTATGTGATTAACGGTTGATGATTATTGAAGACTAGCTTTTGCCTTTGACTTCATCCACGTGGAGTTTGGTAATATGGCAATATCGGAATAAAAAGGTATCAATCCACACTAATATTATAAATGCGAAAGTAACTCTGTCTTTCTGTCTGTCTGTCTGTTACCTTTTCACGCCTAAACGACCCAACCGATTTTGCTGAAATTTGGTATGTAGATAGTTTGCATTCATGAGAAGGACATAGGCATATTATTTTTTGGAAATTCAACCCCTAAATGGTTTACAAGGGGTGGCAAAGTTTGTATGACAAAAATATTTTTATTGCACATAGGTAGGGTAGGTAGGGTAGGTAGGGTAGGTAGGGTAGGTAGGGTAGGTAGGGTAGGTAGGGTAGGTAGGGTAGGTAGGGTAGGTAGGGTAGGTAGGGTAGGTAGGGTAGGTAGGGTAGGTAGGGTAGGTAGGGTAGGTAGGGTAGGTAGGGTAGGTAGGGTAGGTAGGGTAGGTAGGGTAGGTAGGGTAGGTAGGGTAGGTAGGGTAGGTAGGGTAGGTAGGGTAGGTAGGGTAGGTAGGGTAGGTAAGTTGGTAGGTAGAGTAGGTAGGTAGGGTAGGTAAGGTAGGTATCATAGTTAAGACAGGACAACGTCTGTCGGGTCAGCTAGTTCGAAATAACCAAGACACGCAGTAAAATCCTCTTTCAAATTGACTACCAGATTTTCAATAAAACTTGATATAGGTTATTCTTTATTTAGGTATTGTGGCGACATCTATCCAGCCACATAGGAGCTACACCGAGCGAGCGAAGTGTCAAAAGCTGACATGTGTTGACACTATACGTCACACAAAATCCTACATCGCGCAAACAGAGTTTACAGCGCGATCTAATTGATACACGTTATTCTTTTTGGTAAGTATAAATACTAATTTCGAATTAATCGGACCACGCCTTAAAATTCTTCCATACAAACTTTGACACCCTCAATCCCCCTTTAGGAGGTTGTTTAGATAAACAAACAATAGCAAAATTTATCATTTGCTGATTTTGTGCCAAGAATCAAGTCACCCCTTGTTTTTTTTTTTAAGGCTGGGAAATCATCCAATGACTTCTCCCGCTCTGGGTGGAGCGGAAGGGAGTGTCAGACTCTTACTGACTAACACCCATCCATGTTCCTTCCTTAGCCCTTTATGTTCCGGGGTAGCGGTAACCCTTTCGGACAATCCCGCTTAATCAAGTCACCCCTAGGGGTGTAATTTTCAAAAAGCCTCCCTTAGTGGGTGCCTACATTATATAAGGTATCTATATGAGCTGTGCGTTGATGTATCACCAAGTTAGTTACTTTACCATTTTTTCATTTTAGCCTAACTTATTTTGGGCCAAAGATCTGAAAAACACATAAGATCGCGTGCTTACATAATAAGTGCATCGCGAGAAACTCGACCGCGAATTTCTTCTTTTAAATCAGCCAATTATGTAGTAAGGCAATACAATTATGAGAATTGAAAAAACCGGCGATATTGTATTTAAATAAGTGGTTATGAAAAGCCGCAAAGGTCGATTGGTGAGTATACTAAAGAAAACTTAACTACAAGGGGACACTTAAGCGAATAGAATCTTCTGCAAACTGCTGGCTACAATGTACAGGCAAGATGCTCAATCAAAATTTTCCTGTTTATTAATTTTAACTTCATTTGTTGAGCGGTGCCTAGAGACACAAGGCATCCTCTACCTATCAGATAAAGGGAAAATTATTCGTCAGATAATAGTTATCTCACGTTTGAAAAATCAGCCCATAGGAGCATTACGGTTTGATTTTTAATTATACCAGAGGCAGTGGGATGAAAAGGGGGACAGTTGGTGTGAATACTGCTGAGCGTACCCGCCTCCTGGCTGGGGTGAGGGGGAGTCGGGTCTCTGGCTTCCACCACCTTCCGGTTCGCTACCTGTCTGCGTCTGGGCGCTCCTTTCGTGGCTTAAATAAAAACAACAATCGAAATCGAACAATCGAATTTATTAAATTTTAGACAATGGTCATTGCCAAAAGACAATTCAATAATTAAGTGAATTTTGCTTCAACAATTTCTCATTCTATGCCCCCACCGACATAAGGTTGGAAGTTGGCTAAATTAACGCTAGTGGGTGTAATTGCGTCATTTAGTTCGTGTTCACAAATGAAGAGGCTCTTCGCATCGCATTCAGTGTTGACCAGACGACCGTTGAAGAACATTGCGCCGCACTCCTCTTCTCCGTCTGGCTGGTAATTCTCGAACCAAGCTTCAACACCATATACTATCAATGGCCTTCCTGAAAAAAAAACAAAATTAAAAACGTTCCCTGCTTATGTATAAAGTGGTTACCCATACGCCAACGCAGAGAGCAAAGGGCGCTGACCACCTTGTTTTCTTTTCTTGATTCACCTTCTTCCCCAAGCTACCTAGCCTCCCACTTTCTGTACATTTGTGGTAATCCCAAAAAAATCTTCGCTCTTCAAATAATCGCCTTCTTCATTGTCCCGCTCACCGCACTGACTTCATTCACTCTTCCTCTTTTGTCCAGTCTATCTCTCTGTGGAATGCGCTCGCCCAGGAAATCAGGATGGCTACCAACCGTTTATCTTTTAAATTAAAAGTTCGCGAGATCATCGAGTTCGAGAGATCGCACATATGCAAGAAGCTGGCAGAATCATCACGCGCCGGTAATGTTCTCCCAATGTTCGTTTTATTTATTATAGTAGGTATAGTAATACATTTATTTATATAATATAATTAGGTATATATATTTATTTCGTATAATATTTATATGTGTAGTTTGTATATGAGTATTCGTAATTAAATAAATATTTACACTTAATTTCCTATTGCACCTACCACTGTTTATCTCTGCATCACCCAAAGGTTGACTGGTAGAAAATGCTTATGGCATTAAGTCCGACTCTGTACATTTCTGTGCTTAAAGTATTAAATAAATAAATTAATATAGGTAACAAACATGACACATCCATGTACACACACATATACATGCCACATGTAAATACCCATACCACACGTCATACATTCATATGGTAGGTATATCTTTTCAAGCCGATGTCGTTCGCATTCGCATCTTTAGTTTCGCCAATTAATTAAATCCTCTCTATTCGTAATTATGTTGCGTTTTTGATGATAGTATGATTTTAATGCTTTCTACCGAGGCATCTTGAGGAAGGAATCGCGGTTTACAGCCTGTACTAAATTACACAGGTGCAGGAAATAACTCATGATATCGCAGTCCACAGCTGGGCTTAGGCCTTTCTCAGGCTGCGCCACAACACACTTTTTTTTTGATGATGGTAAATCATCAAATGACCCCAGCCGCTGTGGGTGGAGAGGAAGGGAGTGTCACACTCTTAATGACTAAAACCCATCCATGTTCCTTCCTTAGCCCTTTATGTTCCGGGGCAGCGGTAACCCTTTCGGACAATCCCACATGACCCGGCAGGCTTCGGCCCTAACGGCCCCTTCACTAATACTGACATCTCTTTGAGGGCGCGCGGAATACCAACGCGCCGTTCGGAACGGGCCTGGTCCTGATCGGACGGTGAGTGAGCCACACCCTGTCCTCCGCCTTCCGCAGCCAGTCTGTTCCAGCCACTGTCTTAAGGTCATCGGCCCGTCTAGGGTACGTAATAGGGGTTTAGGTATGAAATTGCCGTTTATTGTATTAGGACTTCGAATTGACATAGAACCTTCATGGTTCCGAGATTTTTGAGCGAAACTTTTTTCACATGGTACCTATGAAGTTTTTCTTTTAAAAAATGTGCAACATTCGATTATACACTTTTAGTTGTTTTTTTTATTCAGCTTAGAAAAGAAAGATGGATACTTCAAAAATTTGAATACGAGTTCCGACGCGGAACTAACGCAGCAAAAACGCGGTGCGTTGCGTTTGGAGAGGGTACTGCTAATAAACACACCGTGCGATTTTGGTTTAAACGCTTTCGAGATGGAAATTTTGATTTGAAGAACGAACCACGTGGAAGACCGCCCACTCAGGTGAATAACAATGAATTGAAAGAGATGGTGGAAGCCGATCCGAGCCAAACTACCCAGGAATTACCGGCATGGTTTAACGTTACCTTACCAACAATATTGACTCATTTACGTCAAATCAATAAAATTAAAATATATGAGAAATGGGTGCCTCATGATTTGACTGATCTGCAGAAAGTAACGCGTGTTAAAACTTGTGTTGCCTTGTTGAATCGATACAGAAATGAAATAATATTGGATCGAATTGGGACATGTGATGAAAAGTGGAGTCTTTACGATAACCGTAAGCGAAAAATGCAATGGCTGACCCCAGGTCAAACGCCGCAATGTGTGTCCTAAAGCAAAGCTTACCAAAAAAAAGGTAATGATAACTGTTTGGTGGTCTCAGCATGACGTTATTCACTATAACTTTCTGCGATCTGGTCAAGCAACAACAGCAGATGTCTACCGTGTCGAACTCTGAACAATGATAGCAAAAGTAGCAGTGAAACAGCCCCGACTCATGAATCGATCTTCACCATTATTGCTCCATGATAACGCGAGACCTCATACAGCACGTTTTAACTCTACACTGTAGAGTGGTTTCTAATTGCAGTTCCTGTAGAGTCTACAGGAACTGCAATTAGAAACCATTCGTCACCCTCCGTATTCGCCAGACCTTGCTCCAACAGACTACTATTTTTTTCGAGATTTAGACAATTTTCTACGTGATAAAAAGTTTTCTTCTCAGTAGGCAGTACAAAATGCTTTCACACAGTTTGTCGAATCTATATCACGAGAGTTCTGTCGCAAAGGCATACATGGCTTTCCTATTAGATGGCAGCAATAAATAAATTTCATTTATTTCAGGCCCGAGACCCATATAAACCAACAACAGATAGTAATACAAAAGACACCCGAATTACACTATACAAAAAAAACAAAATAATAATTATAGAAAGCAAAATCGATCAATGTATAGCTAATAATGGTAATTATTTTGATTGAATAAATATGTTAAATTAAAAAAAAAAACAATTTCAATTTTTCAGTACAAATCGGCAATTTCATACTTAGACCCCAAATATTAAAATTTCTAAATTTTATAATACGTATGACTGAAATACCGACGTCAAAAATAACGAAATTCAAAAAACCCGAAGTTTTAAATGCCGATAGCCGTTATATCGAAACATAAAATACCGATGTCCAAGTGCCCGTAAGGATGAAACCCCGAATGGACGAAATCCCGAAAACACGAAATACGGAATGGTCTAAATACTTAAAATTGGTACAAAATGTAATACGCCTACGCCTTAAGTAGGCGTTAGTTACAGTTTAGGTATTAAAAACATTAGGTATTTATATTAAGGATTCATTTCGGGCAAATGAGCTTTCGGGATTTAAATTTTCAGCCAAACAATCATTCGGCGTTAAATTATTCGGAATTTCGTCCATAGGTATTTTAAAATTCGATCTTTTAAATTTCGGTATAGTACTACGTACCCGTCCCACACTACGCTTGCCGATAAACGGTCTCCACTTCAGGACTCGTTTGCACCGACATGCGGCAATCGGTCCTTCGACATACATGACCGGCCCACTGCCACTTTAGTTTACTTAGTTTGCAAGTTATGTCAGACCTTCAATTTGTGGACCAGCTCAACTATCAGTGTCCATGTTACAGCTCCGTATGGCATGACGGGCACGACGCACTGGTCGAAGACTTTAGTTTTCTTAGTTAATACTGCGGGAACAGTTACGTACCTTTAACTGTCTGCCAGCCCTCGTTTAATCTGTTATGATAGCCCAGGTGATATATTCCTCT
The DNA here is from genome assembly GCA_951799385.1 of Hyppa rectilinea. Taxonomy (NCBI): domain Eukaryota; kingdom Metazoa; phylum Arthropoda; class Insecta; order Lepidoptera; family Noctuidae; genus Hyppa; species Hyppa rectilinea. Next base: position 7,520,341 of record OX637308.1, on the reverse strand, counting down.
TTGGTATTTCCCCTTGACCCTTGGTTTGGGCGTGGATTCTATTAACTTCACAAGATAATCTGCTTCCGGCTGATTGCTGATCACTGCCAGGCTGGATTGTTCTAGTTGGCACCTGCCATTCGCATCGGTCCACGTTAGTGGAGTTGTGTGGAGCTTGTAACACTTGCCAGTATCCTTACTGTAAGTGTAATCTAAAATAATGTTATTTATTTATTTTATTGTAATACCAAAAACCATTTTCTCAGGTTGTACTAAAGGCTTTCTACAGCTACAGACAGGCGCGACGTCGCCAATCTAGTAGAACCATTTCTATGGAAACTTCATGGAAATTCTTCTACCAGAATCGCGTCGCTCCTCAGACTCGCGCAAGCAGAAGGAATGCGACCGTGAGTCTAGATTCAGTATTTAAAATAGAGCATTATGGTAAGTTCGTCAGTCGTGGATTATACGAAACGCGCGTCGACGCGTAAAAGAATCGCCGTATCCTTAAGCAGTTAAACATATCTACTTACCTAAATTAGGTATATCGCACTGATGGTTCCACTCCAGCGATCGAAGGGTCTTCTTGCAAATAAAGACAGCTTTACGGTTACATTGGGTATCATTAATTTGTCCTTCTAAATTTATGGGCGTACAGTCCTCATCGCCGTTGCCATTGTTCGGTTGGTTCATGAGCCAATTGATGTATACCTCCGAACTCGGTCTTCCTGGAAATATAAAATGTATAATTAAAGGTAAAAAATGTATTACAGATCCGGCCCTTGACCCCTAAAACTAACCTAAAGCTAAAACGTAGCCGAGATACAGACACTAGGAAATCTACACGGTGCTCATGAAGAACCCGATAGAAGCGCCCGTGAAGCTCCTTGCTTTGTCATATCTTCTAGCGGTCATCTGCAGGTTTGCGCCGGTTCTCTTTACCCATGGAAAGAGGGGTGAGCCCCTTGCCAATGCGACCATACCACGGTTCATATCCACTTCGGTTTTTTAAAATATAGGAGGCTGCCCACCTCGCTGTTGTGGAGGGTCTTAAAACAGCCTCAACACCCGCACTTCCGCAGGATGTACAGTCTCATCACCAATGATTGTGATTGATCCAGTTTGCGGTCAGCAGGGCCTTCTATTCAAGGTTAAGTTCAGTCTGAGTCCATTTGAGTATGCCGACACGGTACGCAGTGAGGTATTAGTTCCCCCCTCTGTAGGCGTTCTGGTTTCACACTGAGTCCATTTCAAGCACTGCACAGCACCACTACCAGCAGCCGGGGCCCACCTCGGGGCAGATTTGTCCCCTAATCCCAACTTCCTCGGTGGCTTCTCCCCTGCCGACGTACAGGTGTTGGCGAAGTCGGCGGGGAAAAATACTGGTCGCTCGAACTCGACGCAACTACCGCGGCCGGTGTCGTCACGTGCTCACGGTGGGTCTGGGTACCGGCGACGACGGTGAGGCGAAGCTGAGCGAAGAGTCCGGAGGTGGCGGGCGTTCTCTTCTTGTAGCAGCTGATCTCGTCAACATAAGCTTCTTTTCATTTGCTTCGATAGTATTTTAGTTATCGCAGATGACATCAATTTGGCAGGTTTTAAAGATAGTTTATAAAATTATGATACATTTAGCTCTAATAAATTGATTTAATGGATTGTATTGAATAATTATTGATTTAAAGGATTGTGAATGTTCTTTGATATGATAAAAACTGCGTCCAAAATTTAGAAACTTTGAAAACGAATGTTAATCTTTGATGTTAGTGTTGCCAGTTCTCTTTGACACTTCTCGAGACCCTGGAGTCCCGGACCTTTAGAAGGCTTACGAAGGGCCGAAGCCAAATCGCAGATGTCCTTTAGACTATTCTAAATGTTGAGGAGTCACCAACCGACTATTTTCGCTGTATGCACTATGCACGTGCACTCATGGACAACTCCTGGTTGCAGAACATGGAAAAGAAAAGTTTTGGGCTATGGGTTTTCATGGATAAAGTGTACTTACTTGTTACCGAGATCTATGAAAAGACTATGGGGGGTATGTGGGGTAAGTGTTGCCAGTTGTTATTATTAGAATATTATGAACCTACGTACCATCAGCAGTCTCAAATCGTCCTTCCACCAATATGTCTGACAGCCCCGACCATAACCACTTGAGAGTAGGTCTAGTTTTTTTCCAATGTGCTAACACTGCGCGGAATTCTTTCTCGTTATCTGGGTGCCAGAAAGTGGCCCCTTCGAGGGCACACACTCGCTTGGCATCAGCCCAAGAAGCTGGTATAGTCTGGATCTTATAGAAACTCTCGACATCGTCTAGATAAGTGTAATCCTTCCGGAATTTTCTTTCAAGTTTCTGTCCATCTATGAATATAATAAAGATAAGTTAGTATAACCGCCTCCGTGCCTCGGAAAGCACGTCAAGGTGACATGCGACCCAAAAATGATGTTTTGACGCATTTAGGCTGCTCGCAAAATCAATTTTTGGCCACAAAAACAACAAATTTTCAGTTTTTTTTTTTCGTGATTATCAAAATTAAAGATATTCTTTAGTGAATTATGAGGGCCAAAACACGATTGACACAATTTGGCTCGATACAAAAATATCGCAAAGTTTCCCCAAAATAGCATTTTTATACACGTTTATGAAGAGAAAAACCAGTTTTATTCGATTGTTATTAGACTAATTTTAATAAAATTTCGTCTACACGTTCACTGTTAACTACATTAGGGGATTATGGTCTTATTTTTTCATAAATAGAGCAAATTTATTTTAAAAAAGAAGTATTTATAAAAAGCGAGCAGTGAATGTGCGCGCGGCCGACAATTCCATGACGCCCGCACCCCGTCAGTCGCACAGTGTACGATTTCACCAATCTAGGCGGACAATAGGTATTTTAAACAAATTCCTAAAAGTACATTATTCTCATCTTATTGCATTGTCGGATACATATTTTAACTGATTAAACAAAGTGTATAATCCCCAAGCAGCGCAAACTTTTTTTAACAATAGGCAAAGTCACTAGAACAGGTTCAGGTAGTCGGCCGCCTGCTCAGTGTTACCGTTGTCTCTAACGCGTATACATGTTTTTTGGTGTGATAACTGATTTTAGTGCTTTGTTTTGTGATGGAGTCGGGAAATAGAGGTAAACACATGTTTAATTGCATTTTCAATATGTGTAACACGCATTAAAAAAATACATTACAAAAGTCATATTTTTATTCATTATATTTTTTTGTTTGGAGATTTACCATGTAGTCACACGTAGTCATGTTATGATAATAGTCTTAAAAGTTTCCTCATTTAATATACTTTAAAGCTACAATAACAGTTTTTTGCGATTATTAATAAGTATACAATTTGGTTTTTTCTTTTGCATGCAGCAAAAATTATTATTTGATTTTTGGCGTTCTGTTTCGCCCAAGGGCCGATTAAGTGAAGTAATCGGCTACGTGAAAAGGAGTTTTAGTGATTTAATTGTTACTAAAGGTCAAGATGAGCCATTAAAGGCATTTCTGAAAAAAGAATGCGAGAAAATTCGTGTGAAATGGGATCACAAGCACAGACGAATAGACTTGTTTTTAAAGGATTATGAACAGGGGCTCAATGAAGAATTAAACTTCGACATGTTTGTGGTAGCAGAAAATACTGGAAGACCGAGTACTAGTGGCGGCAGACCGCCAAAAAGTTTTGTTGAAAGTTCACTAAAGTCGAAAAAGAGGAAAGTTCAACACTTATTGAATGACTACAGTAAAGATCAACTGAGTTTCACTACACAATTAAGTGTGAGAGCTAGTGGTAGACGTGATGCTGCTACATTGATTGCAGAATTATCTACAGTCTCTCCAAAGCGAGCAACCACGTATAAGAAGGCTCGAGAGTTTTGAATACTAGGAGACAGCGACCAGGGTTTGGCACAAGTAACGACGGCAATACCGCTGGAGCATTTTTTTACAATTATGCCATAACAGCGGTGATTACTGGAATTAACGAAGACCTCATACGAAGATTTGGTACCATTCTTGCAGCCATAGCTTCAGGCTATGAACTCGATCCGCCTAAATTGAATATGTTCTGTGCGGAGACCAGGGACATGTATTAAAGTTTATACCCATGGTATAATATGCCAGCAACAGTGCACAAGATATTGATACATGGAGCAGTTATAATAAAAAGTTCTATTATACCAATAGGACAAATGTCTGAGGAGGCTTCTGAGGCCAAAAACAAAGAAATAAGGAGAGCTAGTTTGGGCATACATTGAAGACCTCAAGATACAGGACTTATTACGACTTAATTAAGCATTTATTAGTATCTTCAGACCCCTATATAACATTCAACTTTCTAAACGTGACGTAGATATAAGGATTTTGTTGAAAGATTAAAAAGTACAAAATTATATTGTGTTCTATTTATTGTTAAGTACCTATTCATACGAAAAATATCATTTGCAATCTAATATTCAGCTTCCTAGGTTTTGTCCACTTAGATTGGTCAAATCGTATACTGTGAGTCGGCCGCAGCGCGCCTTAGAGAGCGCCCGCGTACATCTTTATTGCGCCCGCTGTCGTCGACTATCTAAGAGAATATTGAAGCGTAAAGTGATACCTAAGCCACAAAAATGGTGAATAAATGTAATAAAGTATAAACGTAGCAAATAATAAATAAATAAATAATATCCTTGGACATTTCACACAACGCCATATCGTCCCAAGCTAAGCAACCTAATGCTTGTGTTATGGTAACGAGATGGCTGATAAACTACTTATATACATTTTTTTTTTGTAAATACATACATATTTTAGATATAAAAACACCCAGACTCGTAACAAATACTTGCAGGTCGTACAAATATTTGTTCCGTGCGGGAATCGAACCCACGACATAGTGCGCAGCAGTCAATCGCTCAACCACTGCGCCAACCGTGTCGTCAGTAAGCATAAAGTTGAAAATCCTTCAAAGAAATTTGACAGATTAGGGTAGAATGAAATAGAATATTTTTGTTTGCGTTGGTAACTTGATATGCTGTACAGACGCCAGCACAACAGAATATTCCTAACTAAAATTTTCCCAATTAAAAATGAACCTTATACGTTTGGAATAAAGTTGAAAATCCTTCAAAGAAATTTGACAGATTAGGGTAGAATGAAATGGAATATTTTTGTTTGCGTTGGTAACAGACTATTCCGAACTAAAAATTTTCCAATTGAAACTGAACCTTTTATGTTCGGAATAAAGTTGAAAATCCTACAAAGAAATTTGACAGATTTGGGTAGAATGAAATAGAATATCACGTTCATCGCCGACTATTATTTTACAAAATCATAAAAAAATGTCATTGGTTTTTATGATTATTTATAGGTTTATTTGTTCATATATAAAAGTTTTACAGTGATATTTGTTTATTTTGGCTTTATTTTAGGGTTTTTTTAAGTGCCGGTCATTACGACCCGGCGCGGCCTAAACGGAATAATTATTACATTCAGGCCTTGCCGGTCACAATGCCGGTCAGCTTTAGTCAAGGTTAAATTTTGATAAAAACATGCCTAAAATTAATAATATTCTGTTGTCTTTTCATTTTTATGCATAAATGCAACTTATAACAGAAATAAAAATATATGATTCGAAATCCTATGTTTTTTCATTAACTTTTTTCTCTAAGTCCTAAAAACAGGTATGCCATCAAAAAATCAAAAAACCAAGTAGTTACAGGTGTTCATTGGGGCCGCGCCGGTCACATTGTATGGTTGAATACACAGCTTTTGCATTCTGCGGCGCGAACGGGCTTCGCAAAGGTAGGTCTGGCGTGCCGGTCATTTTGACCCCCCATGGCCCAAATGGCTAGATCAAGTGCCGGTCATTTTGACCCACCATGGCGATGAACGTGATATTTTTGTTTGCGTTGGTAAGAGACTATTCCGAACTAAAAATTTTCCAATTGAAACTGAACCTTATACGTTTGGAATAAAGTTGAAAATCCTTCAAAGAAATTTGACAGATTAGGGTAGAATGGAATAGAATACTTTTGTTTGCGTTGGTAACAGACTATTCCATCTAAAAATTTTCCAATTGAAACTGAACCTTTTATGTTCGGAATAAAGTTGAAAATCTTTCAAAGAAATTTGACAGATTAGGGTAGAATGAAATGGCGGGAGGAAACGCCCGGGTGTCACCACTGCGAGGATCGCCCAGAGGACACGGTAGAGCACACGGTGCAAACCTGCCCCGCATGGGCAGAGCACCGCCGTGTCCTCGTAGAGGCGATCGGCGGCGGCGACCTCTCGCGCCCGGCTCTGGTGCAAGCCATGGTCCGGGGTGAGAGGGAGTGGGAGGCAGTCACCTCCTTCTGCGAAAAAGTTATGCTCGCGAAGGAGGTGGCGGGATGGGAGAGAGAAAGGTCCTCCCGTCCCAGCCGCCGCAGGAGACGCCCCGGGCGTCGGGAGCCACGTGACGACTCCCGGCCACCGTAGGCGCGGGCCTGCGGACGGTGAGTAATGGGTGACTCACCGTCCGATCAGCAACAGACCCGTGCCGTACGGCGCGTATATGTTCCACGCGCGCCTCAAAGAGATGTCAGCATATGAAGGGGCCCCTCAGGGCCAAGCCTGCCGGGTAAGCGGGATTGTCCGAAAGGGTTACCGCTACCCCGGAACATATAGGGCTACGGAAGGAACATGGATGGGTTTTAGTCAGTAAGAGTCTGACACTCCCTTCCGCTCCACCCAGAGCGGGAGCAGTCATTGGATGATTTCCCAGCCTTAAAAAAAAAAAAAAAAAAAAAAAAAAAGGGTAGAATGAAATAGAATATTTTTGTTTGCGTTGGTAACAGACTATTCCGAACTAAAAATTTTCCAATTGAAACTGAACCTTATACGTTTGGAATAAAGTTGAAAATCCTTCAAAGAAATTTGATAGATTAGGGTAGAACGAAATAGAATATTTTTGTTTGCGTTGGTGCAAGACTATTCCGAACTTAAATTTTTCCAATTGAAAATGAACCTTATTTGTTTGGAATAAAGTTGAAAATCCTTCAAAGAAATTTGACAGATTAGGGTAGAATGGAATTAAATATTTTTATTTGCGATGATAACTTGATATCTGGACCTCTGTACATTACGACCGTGAAAGAATCATCAACATTGTTTCATTCATTTTTGAGAAAATTTACACAAAACAACCAGTTTGTTTGTCTGTCCGCGATTTTCGAATTACATACATACATAGAGTTTGAAAACAGAACCTCCATTTTTTGAAGTCAATTAATAATAGGCGGAGATGTCCTGTTCAAATATTATTTATTGTTATAGTTATTTATTCTAAGGGGCCGCATTCTTTCTCGTAGGCGCACTAGGCACGTTTCATTTATTTATTGCACTATATTAAAAAATATATAAACAAATAAATAGGTACATTCTCTATCTACTACACAACTAATACAAACTAGTTCTACAAGTTGCCGCTAGCTAGCCAGTGGCGTGCGGCAGAGCGGGGGGCACCGCGCGCCTCTCAGCCGCCCGCGTCTGCTTCACCCCCTCAATACCTACGTGACGACGATACCACGTCGCCTTAAGGTGGATGTTCCAGGGTAGCCCGCGAAATTCAAATTTTCTTATGAGCTCGGTGGGTTGTATTAATGATTTTGATGATTATAATTCTGTAACTACATACGTCTTACAGCCGCGAATCAAATGTTCATCAACATACAACCTATCACTGGCCTGCAAATTGCAAAAAACTTAAGAAAATTTGAATTTCGCGGGCTGGTTGGAGGATTCACCTTAAGCCGTTGGTCCCGGCCTTTCTTTTGTGCATCTTTGACAGTAGTTACGGGTCGTAAGAATCCCGAAGATCTGACTGCCAGTCTTACCGTGGGGTATCGTATTACCCAGTTACTGGGTTGTGGAGGTCAGGTAGGCAGTCGCTCAACGTAAAATACTGGTATTCAGCTGCATCCGGTTAGACTGGAAGCCGACCCCAATATAGTTGGGAAAAGGCTACGCAGATGATCAAGTTAGCATAACCTGCCTTCGGATTAGCATCTTCAGCGTATTTTATCATTTAAATTACGAATACAGGCATACAAAAAAGGGATGCCCGGCAGAAAACCTCCACGTGTGCCCGGGGACTGGAGTTCCTTTCTGGACACGTCCGGGGGGAAGGCCAGTCTTCGGGCCGGTGCATCCTGGGGTGCGGGCAGCGACTTCCCATTGGGGCTTTTTCCCAGTGGGTTCTCGCTGTCCGCATGCTAATGTTCTGCCAGGAGGATCGCTCCACACCTGCCGCTCTGAGTAGCAGAGTGGCAACTGTGGTGGAGTCAGAGCGGGCCCGGTGTGCACTTACCCTGCCGCCGGGCAGGCAGGAGGGGTAACCCTCCTGTCACCGCTATAATCTCGTAGCCCCGGAGACAGTTACGGTCATGTCTCTGACTGTTGAAGGGGGTCGAGGGTCTTGGCTTAACCGCCCGGACCGCGAGGAAGATTAACCTCTATAAAAAATTCCCCAAACCCCTAAGCGGCGGCGCACCGTGAGAAGGGTTGCAAGCTTGACTGATGGGTAGCTTGATTCAGTCGCTAGTGCGGACCACATTATTTGAGCAGGTACCGAAAGTTTTTTACTCGTGAGAACAATTATGGAAAAATCACTTTAAAAAAAACCCATCGACGAAGAGGAGAGGAGTGGTGCGGGATCGGAGTCCGATCCTGCATCTGGTGGCGCGAGCACGGGAGGCTCAGGGGGCTCTCGTCGTGCCAGGGAGTTGGTCGCTGCCGCGAGGAACCGCAGGTTCTTCGCCAAGCGGCCAAGGTCAGAGGACGGCCAGGGGTCGTCATCTGAGGGAGAGCTGGCCTCAGCTCGTAAGATCCCCACCAGCAAAAGGGGGGGGGTCAGAGAGCGAGGCGTGGGGAGGGGGCTCACTGCCCGATGCGGGGCCGTCCAGCGATGAGGCAGGCGCGGCTGGCGGTCCCAACGCGGACCGCAAGGACGAGTTTGCGGCGGTCGTGGAGGCCGCTATCCGGGATGTGTCCCTAAAGAGGGTACGGGCCTCTAGGAGCAAGGCCATCATCTCGGCAACGGCCTCCATCATGGTGGCGGCCAAGGAGGCTGGGTGCGCCGGGCCTCCAGCCAGTGAGGTGGCAGATTTGCGGGCGGAGGTCGCCCGCTTGACGGCCGCCATGAAGCTCCTCCAAGAGGAAAATGGGAGGCTCCGTGCGGATCTGGCTGGCCTGAAGGCGGCCAGCAGCCGCAAAGCCCCCCAGGAAGTGGACCGGCCGCCGCAGCCGCAGCAGCAGCGACAACAACAGCGGCAGCAGGGGCCAAGCCGGCCCGAGCCGGAGGAGAACCGTGTCCTGGACCTGGTACGCCAGGAACTTGCCGCATTCCAGGCACGGTTCCAGGAGCGGTTCTCCGTAGTGGAGGGCATAGTCCTGCGCCCTCCCTTGGCGTCGGGCAGGATGGCCTCGGGTCCGAAGCCGGCCTCATATGCGGCCGCTGCGGCGGCTGCCGCCCCGAAACCCGGGCCTTCGGGCACAGCCCTGGCGCCGGCGAAACCGGCACCGTCCGGCAAAGCTCCGGCGCCGGCCCGGAATAGTAAAGCCACAAAGGGCAAGAAGTCCCCACCGACGCAGGTGGATAGGGTCCCAGAGCCCTCTCCACGGCGCCCGGGGCCTCCCGCGACCGATGCCGAGTGGCAGGTGGTCGGGGAGAAGAAGAAGGCGGCCAAGGCGGCCAGGAAAAAGGCGAAAAGGCGGCGCCGAAAGGAGAGAGCCATCGCGGCTAGACTGCGCGCCCCAAAGACCGCGGCTGTGGTAATCACGCTGCAGCCGGACGCGGTCAAGAAGGGCGTCACATACCGTGACGTGCTCACCAAGGCACGTGGGGCGGTGGACCTCCAGGAGCTGGGGATCACCGGGGGCCTCCGGCATAGGGTGACGGCAACCAGCGCTCGCATGCTTGAGATCCCCGGTGCATCGAGTGGCCCCACCGCTGACGCCCTAGCTGAGAAGCTTAGGGCGTCCCTTGACGCGGAGGAGGCTCGGGTCTCCAGGCCCGTGAAATGCGCAGACATGCGCATCATGGGCCTGGATGACTCCGTAACGGAGAGAGAGGTGGTGGCTGCCGTCGTCAGGACGGGCGGGTGTCACGCTGACCAAGTCAAGGTGGGCACCATACGTCCTGACTTCACGGGCATGCGAACCTTGACGGTAAGCTGCCCCGTGACGGCGGCCAGTAAAATCATGGAGGGCCGAAGACTGCTGGTGGACTGGGTGAGTGCGCAGGTAAAACTGCTGGAGCCCAGACCTCTGAGGTGCTTCCGTTGTCACGTGGGGCACCACGTCGGTGTCCAGTGCACCTCGGAGGTGGACCGCAGCACGCTGTGCTTCCGCTGCGGTCAGCCCGGACACAAGGCCGGCTCTTGCAACGCCGCGCCGCACTGCGTCGCATGTGCGGCTGCTGGCAAGCCGGCCGATCACCGGGCGGGGAGCAAATCCTGCGCCCCACCTATTGCAACCAAGAGGAGAGGCAGGCCCTCCATCGCCGACGCCACCCCCACCGTCGCCACCGCTGCCGCCGCTGCCGCCACTGTCGCCGCCGCCGCCGCCGCCACTGCCACTGCCGGGGGCCCCTCGCAGGGGAGCCAGGTGGGAGTTAATATGGAGGAGTGATGGCCCCACTCCGCCTCCTCCAGGCGAACATAAACCACTGCGCCTGTGCTCAGGACCTCTTGCTCCAGAGCATGGCGCAGTGGTCGATCAATATCGCCGTGGTCGCTGAGCCGTACTTTGTCCCACCCAGGGATAACTGGGTGGAGGACCTGAGCGGCTCGGTGGCCATAACTTCGTCGGCCGCCGCCGGCACCCCGTCTCTCGAGAGCGTCTCGAAGGGTCAGGGGTGCGTCGCAGCACGGTTCGGAGAGATCGTAGTAGTGGGAGTGTACTACTCTCCGAACCGAACTCTCGCCGAGTTCCACAACTCTCTCACAGAGTTGGGCGTCGTCGTCTCCAGAAGCCATCCCTTCCCCGTGCTAGTGCTCGGGGACTTCAACGCCAAAAGTCTGGCCTGGGGTTCCCGCTACACGGATGTGCGGGGTAGGATGGTGGAGGACTGGGCTCTGGAAGCAGGCCTAGCCGTCCTCAATCGGGGTTCTGTTCCCACATGCGTGCGGATGCGGGGTGAGTCTGTTGTGGACATCTCGTTCGCCAGCCCCGCTCTGTCACAGTGCGTCTTTGACTGGCGCGTAGTAGAGGAGGTGGAGACCTACTCCGATCACCGGTATATCCGGTTCGACGTCTCCACCCAGACCTCAAGCGCGCCGGTCCGACAGGCCCCGAGTGGTCCGCGGTGGGCGCTGAAGCAGCTGGACCGGGAGCTCCTCCTGGAAGCTTCGATCGTGCAGGCCTGGGTTTCATCACCGGTCAGGCCTGCCGACATAAACGACGAGGCAGAGTGGTTCCGGGAGGCCATGTCCGAGATTTGTGACGTGGCAATGCCCCGAGTCCGGCCAGGATGCGCTCGACGTCAGGTGTACTGGTGGTCGCAAGAGGTGGAAGAACTTCGCAAGGAGTGCGTCGAGGTGCGCCACCTGTACACCAGACACCGCAGGCTCCGCATCCGCCCTCCGGATGCGGCAGCCACGGAGGCGGAGCTGTACGAGGGGTACAGAGCGGCGAAGACCGCCCTCCAAGAAGCTGTCCAGCGGGCCAAGGACTCGGCCCGCGAGGAGATGGTGGGGACTCTGGATAGAGATCCATGGGGGCGCCCATATAAAATGGTGCGGAACAAGCTCCGCACCTGGGCCCCCCCTCTGACGCAGAGTCTCCGCCCCCAGCTGGTGGAGGAGGTGGTGAGCGCTCTGTTCCCCTCACGGGGGGAGCATACTCCCCCGCCTATGGCTCCGCCCGAAGCGGACCACGAGGACGACGACGACATCCCCGAAGTGACCGAGGTAGATCTGAGAGCGGCGGTTGCAAGGCTCAAGGCCAAGAATACCGCCCCAGGACCCGACGGCTTGCCTGGTAAAGCCTGGGTCCTGGCCTCAGGGGCTCTCGGGCCCCGACTGGAGGCGCTCTTTAGCGCATGCATGGAAAGAGGCCAGTTTCCGCTCCGTTGGAAGACGGGGAAGCTGGTCCTTATACAGAAGCCAGGGCGCCCTGCGGACTCTCCGTCCGCATTCCGGCCCATAGTGCTGCTCGACGAGGTCGGCAAACTCTTCGAGAGAATTATTGCGGGCCGCCTCGTCGGGCACCTTGGAAGGACGGGGCCGGACCTTGCGGACTGCCAGTTTGGCTTCCGCAAGGGGCGCTCGACGGTGGACGCTATCATGCGCGTTAGAGCCCTCACGACGGGGGACGCGGTGTCCCAGGGTAGGGTCGTCGTGGCGGTGTCACTCGACATCGCCAACGCTTTCAACACCCTGCCCTGGAGTTGCATTGGGGAAGCACTCCGGTATCACCGGGTGCCGACCTACCTCCGTCGAATAGTCGGGGCGTACCTGACGGACAGAGCCGTCATCTACCCCGGTCGCGATGGGGAATGGAACCGGCGAGAGATGTCGTGCGGTGTCGGGACATCGGCTACGACTGGGTGCTGCGGGCCGACCTTCCTGACGGCGTCAGCGTAATTTGTTACGCTGACGACACGCTGGTCTTGGCGCAGGGAAGGTCGCATCAGGCGGCGGCCGACGCGATGACACGCGGGGTTGCGATAGTCGTTGAGAGGATCCGGCAGTTGGGTCTCGAGGTGTCATTGCACAAATCCGAGGCCATGTCCTTTCATGGGCCTCGGAATAGGCCACCATCGGGATCCCAACTCACGCTAGGAGGGGTTCACATCGGCGTCGAGACCACGATGAAATACCTGGGTCTGGTCCTCGACAGCCGATGGAATTTCGTGGAGCATTTCCGACGTTTGGCCCCCAAGCTGGAACGGACTGGGGCCGCCTTAAAGCGGCTCTTGCCCAATTTGAGGAGGCCAAACGCCTCCTGCCGGAGGCTTTACGCGGCAGTCGTGCGGTCCATGGCCCTTTACGGGGCCCCGGTGTGGGCGCGTTCATTGCGGCGGCGAGCCGCCCACTACCTGAACGCGCCCCAAAAGGTGGTAGCCATTCGGCTAATCCGGGGGTACCGCACGATCTCGGGCGAGGCGGCAAGCCTCCTTGCCGGACTGCCGCCGTGGGATCTGGAGGCGATAGTCCTCGCGCGCCTGTACGAGTGGCGCGCGGAGGTACTAAGCCGGGGGGAAAGTCCGTTTCCGCAGCAAATTGCGGCGGAGTGGACGGACCTCCGGCGCGATCTCATGGCGGCCTGGAATCAGCGACTGTCGCAACCCAGCGCAGGGCACGCCACGATAGTGGCGGTAAGGCCCCTCTTTGAGGAGTGGCTAGAGAGGCGTCACGGCGCCCTCACCTTCCGCCTGACGCAGGTCCTCACCGGACATGGATGTTTCGGGAGGTTCCTGCACATCATGAGGCGGGAGGAAACGCCCGGGTGTCACCACTGCGAGGATCGCCCAGAGGTCACGGTAGAGCACACGGTGCAAACCTGCCCCGCTTGGGCGGAGCACCGCCGTGGCCTCGTAGAGGCGATCGGCGGCGGCGACCTCTCGCGCCCGGCCCTGGTGCAAGCCATGGTCCGGGGCGAGAGGGAGTGGGAGGCAGTCACCTCCTTCTGCGAAAAAGTCATGCTCGCGAAGGAGGTGGCGGGATGGGAGAGAGAAAGGTCCTCCCGTCCCAGCCGCCGCGGGAGACGCTCCGGGCGTCGGGAGCCACGTGACGACTCCCGGCCACCGTAGGCGCGGGCCTGCGGACGGTGAGTAATGGGTGACTCACCGTCCGATCAGCACCAGACCCGTGCCGTACGGCGCGTATATGTTCCACGCGCGCCTCAAAGAGATGTCAGCATATGAAGGGGCCCCTCAGGGCCAAGCCTGCCGGGTAAGCGGGATTGTCCGAAAGGGTTACCGCTACCCCGGAACATAAAGGGCTACGGAAGGAACATGGATGGGTTTTAGTCAGTAAGAGTCTGACACTCCCTTCCGCTCCACCCAGAGCGGGAGCAGTCATTGGATGATTTCCCAGCCTTAAAAAAAAAAAAAAAAAGGCATACAAAAAAACCGTACAAGTTTGAGTCGGACTTGCCCTCCGAGGGTTCCGTACAAAGTACGCGTACAGTGCACATATTATAAATAGGTAGTTACCGTTGCTTAACCTCGATGACTAATAACTTACTTTAAATAAACACCAGATTTTGTATGATTTAATTACAAATGAGTTTCAGATTTTTCCCTATACTTGTAGTATAAACCGGTATTTTTTGCGGCATAAACGGCAGTATCTATTTTATACGTTAACTTAAAGGTTTGTTTTTCACGGCATCAAAAGAATGCAGGCCCTGAGTGTATGGTTTAATTTCAACGCGATACCTCCACGCGTTTCCGAGATAAAGTGTCTTCACAGACAGACGGACGGACGGACGGACAGACGGACAACAAAGTGATCCTAGAAGGGTTCCGTGTCTTCTTTTTGAGGTACGGAACCCCAAAATCAACAAGAAAGTATGCAAAACTAAAGCCGCTATCAGTATTTTGTCATTTAATGTACAGACGCCACATCAAGCTATCCCTAACTGTCATATTTTCTCAATTAAAAATGAACCTTATGTCTTTGCAATAAAGTTGAAATACTATAAAAGAAATTTGAAAGATTGTGGTAACTTGATGTGCTGGCATCTGTACTTAAATAGATTGTTAAAACATTGTTAAATATGTATGTATGCTAAGCTCTCAGAATGGGCATTACAAGTACCTATGCACTTAAAAACGAGACATAAACATTAATTATAACGCCTAAGTTTTTATGTATATGTAAGTTTATGTGTATATGTCAAAAGTAATTTTAAGTTAGAATGTTCAATTTAACTTTACTTACATGAATTCGCCATCAAGTTCACAATAACAAAAATAAACAAAGTTTTCAAAAACATTTTGTGGAATGATGCGACTGACTTGTTGAACCGCGCCAGGCAAATGTACCTAGTAGAAGGATTTTTTGCAGATTTTCCGGCAGACAATCTTGTTTAACCAGTTTTGCCCTGCGGCTACTTAAGGTGCGTTTAAAGCAAAGAAGCGAATGCTGATTCATTTGGGTACCTAGATTAATTATAGTTTTATTTTAACATCCTGAACATTTGTACAGACGGCAGCACAGCAACCTAAACCCTATACATATCTATAAATACGACGCAGCATGAAGCGTTAGAAAGAAAGTGTCCTTGGCACGATTGGTCGATTTTAAAGCGTTTCTAAAATTACCCAATGGTCGCACATTCTAAAAATTTGTAGCCAATAAAATCTTGAAAAATTATTTGTTTTTTTTTTTAAATGGCGCCTCAGCTGACGCAAATTGAGAGGCAGCGCATAATAGCGCTGAGATTGAGTGGATTATTGATATTTGTCGGCAGACGGGCATAACGGTGAGTAATATTTTTTTGTAATTATCTTTTTAAATCCTAAGATGACCAATTCACCGAAACTTATTACATTTAGGCTAATATTGAAAAAAAGTGGTAGTTAACTTCCTCTTGTTCTTTCCTAATGAGTTCCCGCTACTGTGTTTCGTTGTTTTGTTGATAAAGTTATCAATGCTAGGCTCAACACCGAGTGTGTTTTTAAAATCCAGTGCGCAATAAAACCCCGCTGTGATATTTTTACGTCCGATTGAACTTGGACTAAGTCGCAATTAGGTATACCTACTCCAGACATACTCAAAATAAAACTCGATGAACTTTTTTTCATTCCAATTAGTTATTATAAGACCTTTTAAACCTAATTCAATACAGTAGTAGGATTTTAAGTTACCTACCTGCATAATTTTGCACTAACTTTTTGTTTGTTGAAATATTGCAAGGTCAAGGCCTTCTCTCGGGATGGGTATAATCCTGTCATGACAGTGATGTTTGTGTGGAATACTTAATAATAACTTAACGATTATTGTAGGGAACTAGTTTAGTATTATTATATCTTTGCCTATAGTAATTGTGTAATAATGTGCAATAAATACTCATTTAGTTAGGTTAGCCCGTTACAATTTGTCAGTAATGATATTATGTAAGTATTGAAATTGACAACATTTTCTTGTTTTAGATTTCGATGGATACTGTAAGAAGGCGCCTGAAGGCCGGCGCAAAAAAATGCTGCCGTCCTGTCAAGAAAATTCTAATGAATCAGGCACATAAGGAGGCAAGAGTAAGTTTTTGCCTAGAATATTATAATTTTGACTGGGCAAACAATATAGTAATTTTTGTAGACGAAAAAAGCTTCCGGTCGGATATGGATGGAAGAAAAATACTATGGCGCAACAGCAATGAGCGCTATGTGGAGATAAATACTTTGCCAAATCGGGCAAGTGGAAGAATTTCTTTAAATTTTTGGGGATGGATGAGTTCCATGGGACCGGGTGAACTAGTGGAGGTTAGCAGGCGCATGACTGGGGATCAGTACGTCGAAATTTTACGCGACGTGATGATCCCCACCGTGCGCCTGCACTACCCAGAGGGCATTATTTACTTGTGCCAAGATAACTGCCGCGTACACACCTGCAGAGTGGCGCAAGAGTGGTTCGGCACAGGATGACGTCATCTGTCTGCCATGGCCTGAAAAGAGCCCTGACTTAAACCCAATCGAGAATTTATGGGGTCTCATGGTTCTCTATTAGGATGCCTCAGAAATACGCAACAACGAAAACTTGCGGCGAGAAGCCCATACTACATGGGAGCATTTCAGAGGCACGGACACCTGCTGGAACATGGTGGCCGGCATGAAGGACAGGCTGGATGCCGTATTAGATGCGCAAGGTGGTCCGACCAAATATTAAATAATATACTTATTTATTTCAAACATACCTACATCTAGATATATATTGATAAGCATATATTTTTATTACATATTAATAATATTTTAAGTATCTAGGTTTTTTTAGTAGAAGTAGTTAATATACCTACTTAAAGATTATTACCGAATTTTGCTTCTATTACAGTTTAAATATTTTAGATTTTAATTTATTTTAGGAGGATGCGCTAAGGTAGCCCGCGAAGTTCAATTTTTTTTACGTATTTTTTGCAATTTGCAGGTCAGTGTCAGGTCGTATGCTGATTAAAATATGATTCGCGGCCGTAACTAATATGGCTTTACAGAATTATAATCATTAGACTACAACAATACAACTCCATAAAGTTAGAACTGACCTCAAACTTCATGAAATCGCTAGATTTGAGGTCAATTCTAACTTATGGCGTTGTATTGATGATTGTAATGATTATAATTCTGTAAAGCCATTATAGTTACGGCCGCGAATGATATTTTAATCAAAATACTACTCCCTGCAAATTGCAAAAAACGTAAGTAAGAAAATTTGAATTTCGCGGGCTACCTTAGCGCAGTCCCCTTAAGTTACTTTTTATTTGTCATATAATAATATTATGTGTATTGTTTTGGCAACGCATTAGGCTCCCGTGCAGTTATTTTTCTTATCAACAGGAAGGCCGATCTTGTTGCTTATTTCTGAGGTCAAGTTTAGGCTCTTTTAGGTCATGGCATATTGTTTATCGCTAATTAGACCCGAGCTTAGTCGAGCGAACTTAGTCTTAAAACGGATGCGCTAAGGTAACCCGCGTAGATGAGGAACTCCGATTCTACGTCACTAAATAATGCCCTTCACTCAAGCAAACACCCATCCATCCATTTTCACAAACTTAAACTTTGAAATAGTAGCACAGTTTTACAATACGTATCTAAGTGTATTATAATAAGTATTGTTGTGATTTTATTTATCAAAATAAAGGTATCTGTTGAGGTATTTCCAACCACTGTTTCTCAAACGCTTATTCTTCCATTGTTTGATTTGGGAAAGACGCCAGACACGTCGTTCGTTGATGTTGTGTCATAATAAACTGGCATCCTCCCATGTCCTTCTCCAAGCTTTAAACGGCGGCCAAACTGTGATGAAAATTATGCAGGTATAATTTTCATCACAGTTTGGCCGCGAAGGCGTAACAGACAGACAGTTACTTTCGCATCATATTAGCATGGATAATTCTTCAAGTAACGTGATTTATAATATTATAAATAATATTGTAAATTGAAATATACTTCTTTTCTCACCAACCGTGCCAACACTAAACGTCTAAACTGAAAGCCTAGTCAAATTATACTAATCTAGGTAAAAGCTTACTCTCGTTTGGCGGTAGCATTTAATTTAGTTTGGCAGCCATGCGGCCTTGTATTAAATAAAAGCTTGTAAAAAATTAAATTTCGAATTTCTACTGTCTAATTTTAATTTAGAGTAAGAAGGTATTTAATGTTAAGTTAGTAGGTATTTAGTTAAGTATTTAGGTAAGCAGGCATATTCATGTTTTAAAATAAAAATAATATTATTGTTATTCCGTATTTTATTTGATACCTAATTATCCCATGCGTTCCCGTAGGAACCTATCCTATGTCCTTTTCTGGATCCAAATATCAGTTGTGTAGATTCACATGGAAATGGCAACAGCCGGCAGCGACGTGGTGAGCAGTTTACTTATACGAGTAGTGACAAGGCATTATAATAAACTTTATGTGTAAGCAAGCCGCCCGTGGCAGCGAGCCGGCTCGCTCCCGTCGCGGGTCTCGCGTCTATCTATCTATACTAGAAAGGTGTAGGCAATGACGTTTGGTTTACACAAAAACAAACAAACTTGTGCTTAAAGTAATGGTTCAATTGCTTTAGTTTTTAGTTGCATTTTATTTTTAAGTTCTGTGGTTTTAAAATAAAAAAGATGAAAGACACATCAAGATTGTTTACCTTTATTTAATTATCTAAACCTTTCTAGTATAGCGTATCTGTATTTTTTGATATTGCACATGCCTTTAAAACTGCTCGCCGGACGCCGATGATGCGGGCCCCTCATGACGGCTAGCTACGCTTGCACTTCGTGAAAGCATAATAGGTAAATAAACAAAATCACTTACGAGTTTTGAATAATAAGCTGCTTCACCCGAGTTCCCTTAAGGAGGATGTTCCAGGGTAGCCCGCGAAATTCAAATTTTCTTAAGTTTTTTGCAATTTGCAGGCCAGTGATAGCTTGTATGTTGATGATTGAAAAACAACTTTTTACAAGGTCAAAGTCATTTTTACACCTTTATGAGCTCGGAGGGTTGTATTAATGATTTTGATGATTATAATTCTGTAACTACATACGTCTTACAGCCGCGAATCAAATTTTCATCAACATACAAGCTATCACTTGCCTGCAAATTGCAAAAAACTTAAGAAAATTTGAATTTCTACCCTGGAACATCCTCCTTAAGGGAACTCGGGTGAAGCAGCTTATTATTCAAAACTCGTAAGTGATTTTGTTTATTTACCTATTATGCTTTCACGAAGTGCAAGCGTAGCTAGCCGTCATGAGGGGCCCGCATCATCGGCGTCCGGCGAGCAGTTTTAAAGGCATGTGCAATATCAAAAAATACAGATACGCTATACTAGAAAGGTTTAGATAATTAAATAAAGGTAAACAATCTTGATGTGTCTTTTATCTTTTTTATTTTAAAACCACAGAACTTAAAAATAAAATGCAACTAAAAACTAAAGCAATTGAACCATTACTTTAAGCACAAGTTTGTTTGTTTTTGTGTAAACCAAACGTCATTGCCTACACCTTTCTAGTATAGATAGATAGACGCGAGACCCGCGACGGGAGCGAGCCGGCTCGCTGCCACGGGCGGCTTGCTTACACATAAAGTTTATTATAATGCCTTGTCACTACTCGTATAAGTAAACTGCTCACCACGTCGCTGCCGGCTGTTGCCATTTCCATGTGAATCTACACAACTGATATTTGGATCCAGAAAAGGACATAGGATAGGTTCCTACGGGAACGCATGGGATAATTAGGTATCAAATAAAATACGGAATAACAATAATATTATTTTTATTTTAAAACATGAATATGCCTGCTTACCTAAATACTTAACTAAATACCTACTAACTTAACATTAAATACCTTCTTACTCTAAATTAAAATTAGACAGTAGAAATTCGAAATTTAATTTTTTACAAGCTTTTATTTAATACAAGGCCGCATGGCTGCCAAACTAAATTAAATGCTACCGCCAAACGAGAGTAAGCTTTTACCTAGATTAGTATAATTTGACTAGGCTTTCAGTTTAGACGTTTAGTGTTGGCACGGTTGGTGAGAAAAGAAGTATATTTCAATTTACAATATTATTTATAATATTATAAATCACGTTACTTGAAGAATTATCCATGCTAATATGATGCGAAAGTAACTGTCTGTCTGTTACGCCTTCGCGGCCAAACTGTGATGAAAATTATACCTGCATAATTTTCATCACAGTTTGGCCACCGTTTAAAGCTTGGAGAAGGACATGGGAGGATGCCAGTTTATTATGACACAACATCAACGAACGACGTGTCTGGCGTCTTTCCCAAATCAAACAATGGAAGAATAAGCGTTTGAGAAACAGTGGTTGGAAATACCTCAACAGATACCTTTATTTTGATAAATAAAATCACAACAATACTTATTATAATACACTTAGATACGTAT
Organism: Hyppa rectilinea; assembly: GCA_951799385.1. Classification (NCBI taxonomy): domain Eukaryota; kingdom Metazoa; phylum Arthropoda; class Insecta; order Lepidoptera; family Noctuidae; genus Hyppa; species Hyppa rectilinea. The sequence goes on along the minus strand of OX637308.1, from coordinate 7,499,767 downwards.
TGTAAAACTGTGCTACTATTTCAAAGTTTAAGTTTGTGAAAATGGATGGATGGGTGTTTGCTTGAGTGAAGGGCATTATTTAGTGACGTAGAATCGGAGTTCCTCATCTAAAGCTAACTTTAGGCTACGACATTATACACCTTGCACTCAGTGTCTGAACCAGAGTGTCTGTTTGTAGGAACACTCATAAACTCTACGGATACCTACATCTTGCGACACCGAGTGTTTAAACGGTGTCAGACATTGAGTGTACGGCCTATTATAGTGTTGTAGAAAAACAACTTTTTACAAGGTCAAAGTCATTTTTACACCTTTATGAGCTCGGAGGGTTGTATTAATGATTTTGATGATTATAATTCTGTAACTACATACGTCTTACAGCCGCGAATCAAATGTTCATCAACATACAAGCTATCACTGGCCTGCAAATTGCAAAAAACTTAAGAAAATTTGAATTTCGCGGGCTACCGTGGAACATCCACCTTAAGAACTTATCACAACTTATCCTTCTCTATACTCCTGACATGTTACATGCAAAATTCCATGATGAAGCGTTCAAACAAGCTCATATTCTCATTTATAAAATACACCTATTCTAATGAAGTCGATAATAGTAGACTAGAATTTCATTTGAAAATTCATAACCTTTAAAATCGTATCTTATTACTAGTGCAATAAGGTTGAATTTGTAACAGCAAACTTTGCATTGTCAAGAAAATTCACGTTACTAAGTTCAACCTTATTATTTGTGATAAGATCGTGCCGCGGACGAAACGGTGATATAGTCTCAAACACGGCGGCGGCGCGGCGGCGCGGCGCAGTGCGGCGCGGCGCGGCGGACTGAAAAGATGCTTTTGTAGGTAAAGTGAATTGGGTAAACTTCAAACACTTTCGTGATGGGGTATCGAAATTGTTTTTAAATTTTAAGTCGATTGCGGTAAGTAAACAACTGCTGTGATACCTATTAAGTATGGCTTTCTGCATTTAATTGCGTAGAAATACTTTTCTCACATCAGATAAGATTATACCTACCTCAATCAGCCTAGCCTTTTCCCAACTATGTTGGAGTCGGCTTCTAGTCTAACCGGATGCAGCTGAATACCAGTATTTTGCATGGAACGACTGCCTATCTGACCTCCACAACCCAGTAGCTCGGTAATACTATACCTCTTGGTAAGTATGGTAAGACTAGTTGTCAGACTTTCGTGCTTGTGACGACCCGTAACGACTGTCAAAGATCCGCTAATGACGGCCGGGACCAACGGCTTAACGTGCTTTCCGAGGCACGGAGGAGTCTCGGTATGTAAAGATGGTCACCCATCGACTGACCAACCCCGGCAAGCGTAGCTTAACCTGATGGATCGACCCGTGCGGCCGTTGTTACTTAGCTACGGGAGAAGATTATACCTAGTTACCTGCCTCATCAATATTCATCACGAGCGCGAAGTTTCGCTAATTAAGAGTAGGTAATGCCTTATTAATAAATGTATCCAACAAATATGTAAAAATGAAGGATTAATGTAAAATTACCTACAAGCGCGCGCATACGCATTTTTTCGATTCGATTCAAGTATTCAACTGTTACGCGACGATTTGTAATCGCATAGTAGGTATCTTATTATACACTACGACGACGCGCATACACACACACTCACATCGCACTGCAGCACGAAACATTACGAGTAAGAACGGATAAAAAGCTATTTATCTCTTTCGTACGATTCTCGCTGTTGTTGCTCATAGCGCCTTCAAGGTCAAAGTGGGGTAACTTGATGTGCTGCCGTGTGTACATCCTGTACACAAAATAAGCTTTAAAACCGTGCGCTTGCATGGACGACCGCAGACCGAGTGAGGGCAAAATATATAATTTATATTATCTATTAATAGTGAGTGGTAGCTTGCTATACTGACGGGCTTCAAACTGCGTGTGCTAGGCAACACTTATTTAACTTTTGAGTCACGAATTCAGTAGGTATTCATGTATTACACAACAGTAGGTATGCACACCGACTGTTGTCCATTTATAGGGTTTCGCAGTCGACAAGGAACTCTAATTCATGTCCATCCGTGCGTCACACAGTCTGTCTGCAGCTTAGCACTAGAAAGCTCCTTACGCCGAAAAAGTGGTGGGTGGTTTGCTTACGCCTATCTATCTAACTGTACTGTTCTCCACTATCTATTGTTCTACCACTCCTTCTCAGCTAAGTGGAAATCTTGTGAGTGTACTGTAGAGCCTTAGAGTAAAACCTTATGTTGTACAAGGCTGGTAATTATCTGACGGCATTCAGACTTTCAAATATTAAAAATATAGATTAGGCTTTTGTACATACTAGACTTGACGTCTGGCAGCGGTGCTAGACAGATGTATTCGTTATAACAAAGTGAAAATATAAGATTATGTGTGTAAGCTGCTAACGCGTTTCCCTTCATAGAATAGAAGCCCCATACACACATTACACGCTCTACCACTGAGCCCCCTCAGTATAGGATCTCTTCCATCCTCTACAGTACTGTGTGTGTAAACTGAAACCTGTGTTTGTGTACCTAATAATGTTTCATTCTTCTTCTTGTGTACTTGGGACTTATTTCTTCACTTCCTACTTCTACCTACACACACCACACCTGCCCTACAGAGATCAGGTACCCTGTTTTCTTGTAAAGTGGGGATGTTTTTTTTATCATAGCAAAACCACGCATTGGAGTACCATAGTGAGGGCTATCGTTAAATAATATTATTAATTAATTTATTTTCTTAAATGGGTCTTAAATAGGTCTTCCTTTGCGGGTTAGGTGACACAATTAACCGATTTAGGGACCCGTTTGTGAAATATTTGGCTTTAAAGTGCTAATTTTTGTTAGTCAAGTGTCGCCCTTGCCAGCTTAATGGTTGTTTTCGGATACCTATGCGAAAAATTCATGGTAGTAGTAATATATAGAAGGAGCTCGTGGCTAAGTACTAACAGCCGCACAGGTCGATCCGTCCGGTTAAACTACGTTTGCCGGGGTTGGCCGTGGATGGGTGACCATCTTTACATACTGAGACTCCTCCGTGTCTCGGAAAGCACGTTAAGCCGTTGGTCCCGGCTGTCATTTGTGCATCTTTGACAGTCGTTACGGGTCGTCAGAAGCCCGAAAATCTAACAGCCAGTCTTACCAAGGGGTATCGTATTCCCCAGTTACTGGGTTGAGGAGGTCAGATAGGCAGATAGACGCTCGCATGTGAAGTACCAGTATTCAGCTGCATCCGGTTAGACTGGAAGCCGACCACAACTTATTTGGCAAAAGGCTAGGCAGATGATGAGTAATATATCAAAGTAAAAAGAAATCAAAACTAACTAGGCTTAACAAGATTACTAGTATAGTCGAACAACTTACGTTTTCATGGTTTCAGAGAATGTATGGGGGAACAAGTTTTTCAACTGCAATGATGAGTTTGTTCTTGGTAAAGTTCATCCGAACTACGGAACCCTTCATGAGGCGTGGTCCGATACGCACATAGCCAGTTTTGGTTTTTATGTTCATATATGTTTTTTTGTTAAAGGAAAACATTAATTAGATGCTCAACATCGTCAATTGTGTTTTTTTTTTAATATGTTAATTTAACAGGAAATATCTGTTATTTTAACATTTACTAAAACCTACACATAAAGATCTTCTTTCTTAATTGATCATTTAATACGACGTTTTTATTATAAAACTAGCTATTGCCAACGGCTTCGCCCGCGTAAGTACACCGGAATACAAAGTATGCTATGTGCTATTCCAGATCTGGTCAGGATTGGGTCAACGATCTGAAAAATAATAAGATCTAGTGTCTAAATAATTAATGCATCGCGAGAAACTCCAGTGCGAATTTCTTCTAAATCAGCCAATTATGTAGTAAGCCTATTTTAGCAGGCAATGCAATTATGAGAATTGGAAAAACCGTCGATATTGCCGTTGTATTTAAATAATTATCCGGTTATACTTACAAATACCGAAGGTCAAGAAGTTACAGCCGCAAAGGTCGATTCTTCTTCTACGTGTGGTTAGTGACTTAATTTATTTTTTTTTTAAGGCTGGGAAATCATCCAATGACTGCTCCCGCTCTGGGTGGAGCGGAAGGGAGTGTCAGACTCTTACTGACTAAAACCCATCCATGTTCCTTCCGTAGCCCTTTATGTTCCGGGGTAGCGGTAACCCTTTCGGACAATCCCGCTTACCCGGCAGGCTTGGCCCTGAGGGGCCCCTTGATATGCTGACATCTCTTTGAGGCGCGCGTATACGCGCCGTACGGCACGGGTCTGGTGCTGATCGGACGGTGAGTCACCCATTACTCACCGCCCGTAGGCCCGCGCCTACGGTGGCCGGGAGTCGTCACGTGGCTCCCGACGCCCGGAGCGTCTCCCGCGGCGGCTGGGACGGGAGGACCTTACCCTCTGCCATTCCGCCACCACCTCCGCGAGCATGACTGCTTCGCAAGAGGTGACTACCTCCTACTCCCAGCTAAGTAGGCCCAACAAGGCCCAGCACCCAGTCGTAACCGATGTCCAACAGGAACGGCCCCAGAACCGATCCCTGCGGGACACCGAACGACATCTCTCGTCGGTTCCATTCCCCATCGCGACCGGGGTAGATGACGGCTCTGTCCGTCAAGTACGCCCCGACTATTCGACGGAGGTAGGTCGGCACCCGGTGATACCGGAGTGCTTCCCCAATGCAACTCCAGGGCAGGGTGTTGAAGGCGTTGGTGATGTCGAATGACACCGCCACGACGACCCTACCCTGGGACACCGCGTCCCCCGTCGTGAGGGCTCTAACGCGCATGATGGCGTCCACCGTCGAGCGCCCCTTGCGGAAGCCAAACTGGCAGTCCGCAAGGTCCGGCCCCGCCCTTCCAAGGTGCCCGACGAGGCGGCCCGCAATAATTCTCTCGAAGAGTTTGTCGACCTCGTCGAGCAGCACTATGGGCCGGAATGCGGACGGAGAGTCCGCAGGGCGCCCTGGCTTCTGTATGAGGACCAGCTTCCCCGTCTTCCAACGGCGTGGAAACTGGCCTCTCTCCATGCATGCGCTTAAGAGCGCCTCCAGTCGGGGCCCGAGAGCCCCTGAGGCCAGGACCCAGGCTTTACCTGGCAAACCGTCGGGTCCTGGGGCGGTATTCTTGGCCTTGAGCCTTCCTACCGCCGCTCTCAGATCTACCTCGGTCACTTCGGGGATGTCGTCGTCGTCCTCGTGGTCCGCTTCGGGCGAAGCCATAGGCGGGGGAGTATGCTCCCCCCGTGAAGGGAACAGAGCGCTCACCACCTCCTCCACCAGCTGAGGGCGGAGACTCTGCGTTAGTGGGGGGGCCCAGGTGCGGAGCTTGTTCCGCACCATTTTATATGAACGCCCCCATGGATCTCTGTCCAGAGACCCCACCATCTCCTCGCGGGCCAAGTCCTTGGCCCGCTGGACAGCTTCCTGGAGGGCGGTCTTCGCCGCTCTGTACCCCTCGTACAGCTCCACCTCCGTGGCTGCCGCATCCGGAGGGCGGATGAGGAGCCTGCGGTGCCTGGTGTACAGGTGGCGCACCTCAACGCACGCCTTGCGAAGTTCTTCCACCTCTTGCGACCACCAGTACACCTGACGTCGGGCGCATCCTGGCCGGACTCGGGGCATTGCCACGTCGCAAATCTCGGACATGGCCTCCCGGAACCACTCTGCCTCGTCGTTGATGTCGGCAGGCCTGACCAGTGATGAAACCCAGGCCTGCACGATCGAGGCTTCCAGGAGGAGCTCCCGGTCCAGCTGCTTCAGCGCCCACCGCGGACCACTCGGGGCCTGTCGGACCGGCGCGCTTGAGGTCTGGGTGGAGACGTCGAACCGGATATACCGGTGATCGGAGTAGGTCTCCACCTCCTCTACTACGCGCCAGTCAAAGACGCGCTGTGACAGAGCGGGGCTGGCGAACGAGATGTCCACAACAGACTCACCCCGTATCCGCACGCACGTGGGAACAGAACCCCGATTGAGGACGGCTAAGCCTGCTTCCACAGCCCAGTCCTCCACCATCCTACCCCGCACATCCGTGTAGCGGGAACCCCAGGCCAGACTTTTGGCGTTGAAGTCCCCGAGCACTAGCACGGGGAAGGGATGGCTTCTGGAGACGACGACACTCAACTCTGTGAGAGAGTTGTGGAACTTGGCGAGAGTTCGGTTCGGAGAGTAGTACACTCCCACTACTACGATCTCTCCGAACCGTTAGTGACTAACCTGGTGTCAGAGTTTTAATGCTGCCCATGGGTCTCTGACTTAGCATCACATGCTGTTGAGAAATATCTCTCGGGCATGCCGGTTTCCTCACGATGGAAAGGTCGGCTGATCAGGATAAACTTACGCTTGACGGGCCTTTTCAGATGAGACCTCCATGCCTGGTTCTGGCTTACCATTATCAGAAGAACTAGTAGAAGCAGAAGGGGTATCGAGGTTACTTAGAATATAACTAGGTTGAGTAAAAAGCAGGTGGTTCATGTAAAATACCGATATTCAGCTTCATCCGGTAAGTCTAGAAGTCGATCCCAACATAGGTTTAAAAAAACTTTATTCTGAATAAAGCTATGTCACTTACATAATTGGGAAGATATATGTCCCGTACATATATTTAAGAAAAAGGCACTCTGTAGTATGACTTTTTCGCAAACTACTTACATGTAAGTGTAATATAAAAACAGAAACTAATTTCGCTACAAATTTTAATAAAAGTGATAATTATTTTAAAAAAAAACAATAGTTTGGAACATGATGCTCACTGCAAATTTCCTCAATTAAGGTTAACATCTGTTACCTAGATCAATTTCAAAACAGGCCAGGATTTGGTAGGACACAATTAGAGTTTCCCATCCCCACAAAGGTCTAATACTTGCATGACGTCAGCGCAAATGCATTAGAGGCACGCAATTTTAGTACGGTCAGTACTCTGCATCACCTGACTCCTCTTACAAAGAAAAATTATGGCAGAGGGGTCGTGTTATGCAAGTCACTGACTGTACAGACGCCAGTACATCAAGCTATCCTAAACTGTCAATTGAACATGAACCTTATGCTTTTGTAATAAAGTTAAAGATCTATCAAGGAAATTTGACAGATTGGGGTAGCTTGATGAGCTGGCCTTTATACATGAGTTGCCTTCCTTAGGTACGGTCTTATCATTCTATGCCGGCACCCACATAAGGTAATGCACTAGCATTATTAACAGGAGCAACGTTATCTACTGAATGTTCACAAAAGAAGAAACTCCTCATATCGCAATTGATGTTGATCAGACGTCCGTTAAAGAACATTGCGCCACACTGCTCAAGGTCTTCTACGTCTGGCTGGTAGTTGTCCCACCAGGCGTGTCGATCTACTGTCAATGGCGTTCCTAGAAAAAAATCATCAATCTTTAAAATCCATAGCATTTTGTAGCACCAATAATCATCAGCGCAAGTACGATTTAAATCAAATAAAGAAATGTGAGCTTGCTTGCATATGTTGGCGGGTGAACGACGACGCATTGCTGAAGCTCACCCTGTGAGACCAATGCATTTCTTTATACGGCCATTACACCTGTTGAACACAACAGGTATAATGGGCGTATTACACCGAATAGTAGTATACAAGGTGAATATCAAAATACGATTATAAATTAAATTTGTATAACTAATAACGTTCCCGGTCTGCATAAAAAAAATTCAACCAAATATATTCAATAGTTATGTCACTATAGCTAGTCAAAGATTGGCAAAACCCATAGTCGGCCCAACACTATTATATAGTCTGTTAGAAAAAATCCCTTGAAGTTAGAATTTATTTGATAGTTTGAAATACACCCATGCATTATTATTGTCTGTGTTTTCATATATTGTGAAATTATCGTTTTTATATTGCACAGCACAGTCGGTCCCGAAGATAATAGTTTAAAAAATTGTGTCAGATGTTCAGATATCGGTTTAATCAGAATAGTCTTTTTTTTGAGGGTGGGAAATCATTCAATGACATCTCCCGCTCCGGGTGGAGCAGAAAGGAGTGTCAGACTCTTACTGACTAAAACCCATCCATGTTCCTTCCTTAGCCCTTTGTGTTCCGGGGTAGCAGTAACCCTTCCGGACAATCCCGCTTAAATCGGAGTAGTCTTAAGAGACCATTTGATGATTTCCCACCCTCAAAAAAAAATCTAAAGAGATAACCCTCACATACCGCCCACTGTTCGCCAACCCTCGTTCAGTCTGTTATGAAAACCCAGGTGATATATTCCTCTTTGGTATTTCCCCTTTACTCTTCGTTTCGGTGTGGATTCCATTAACTGCACGAGGTAATCCGCTTCCTGCCGACTCCTGATCACTGCTAAAGAGGATTGTTCCAGTCGGCACACTGCAAACGCTTCGTTCCAGGTCAACGGAGTTGTGTGGGCCTTGTAGCACTTGCCACTATCCTTATTGAAAGTGTAATCTGAAATAACAAACATAATTTTTCGTTAATTGGCGAACTACTCGTCCGATACCTAATTTAAAGTTCGCCTAACGACTTAATTATCTTACTAGCTGTTTTGAATTTTATGTCTCTATCTCGATTTTAAATGATATTTAAACAAGAATATTATAATCCAAAAACCGACCTTTCCGGTGGATTTTCCAAAGTCATAACGATTACGATTGCAACAATTAAAAAATCTGCCAAGTCAGTCGAGACGTTCTCAAACGATTTTTATTTATAAAAAAAAAATAGTAAAATCAAAAAGAGTTTTGGAACGGGCGCGCCTATAATTTTTCGGATAACTTGTTGTTTCGGATAAATGACTTGTTTGTGAGAAATAGGGATGGGAATGTAAACGTAATGATGTAAACTCGAATCAAGAAGTATTTTAATGGCGATACAGTAATCTGTTACGTCAGTGTTAGTTTACCTTGGGTTGACAACCCGATTCCGAGATTGCTCATACAAGGAAACAGTCTCACTTAAACCCACTGCATAGACCTCTTGGATACCGTTACCATGAACACTAAATTTAGATGACGGTATTGGGAAACAGCACATCAAAAGCAAAACGTACAAAACAACACCACTCGAATCTTCAACATTTTGTCTTCAATGTTATTATGAACAGTACCTAACTTGAAGAACAAAACTGCTCCTATATTAACAAGAGTACTCTTATCTAACCGGATGCAGCTCAATATCAGTAATTTGCATGGAGCAACTGTCTATCTGACCTCCACAACCCAGTAACTGGGCAATACGATACCCCTTGGTAAGACTGGCTATCACATTTTTGGGTTTCTGACGACCCGTAACGACTGTCAAAGATGCACAAATGACAGCCGGGACGTAGCTTAACGTGCTTTCCGAGGCACGGAGTAGTCTCGGTATGTAAAGATGGTCACCCATCGACGGCTAACCCCGGCAAGCGTGGCTTAACCTGAAGAACCGACCTGTACGGCTGTTAGTACTTAGCCACAAACGGCATACCTATTCAATTAAAAAAAAGGTGTTGCGAACACGCTTTACAAATTCGGCACATAGTTATAAAACCTACCTAAATTAGGTATATCGCAGTGTTGGTTCCATTCGAGAGACTGGAGACTCTTCTTGCAAAAGAAAGAATACTTTTTGTCACATGCATAATCATCCAGGTATCCGGGTCCTACTTTCAAATATATGTAGACACAGTCCTGGTCACCTCCTGAATTGTTCGGCTCTCCTGGTTGCCAGTAGTCGTAAACGTCGGAGATTGACTTGCCTAGAAATATGAAATGAATTTTTAAATCTTTTATTCATTTAATTCCGTATTTACATTTTTAAACATAAAAAAAAAACAAATTATACATGTTATTTAAAAAATATATTCCTCTTTATATTTTTATAAAACACAATATTTTTTTTTTCAAACATTAAAAAAAATATTTGAAAAATGTTATTATTATTATATTATACGTCAAATCAACGGTACATTTTATTGACATTTAAGTTTTACACTGATATTTGCATACCATTTACATTATACAGTTACGGTCTTGTCTTTGTGTCTATCTATTCGTTAATAACGAATACTTAAACCATATTATACGTACCATCAACTGTCTCAAATACTCCTTCGATCATTATGTCTGACAGTCCCACGTACGCCCACTCAATGTTAGGTTTAGTTTGGTTCCAAAATGATAACAGTGCGCGAGCTTCATCGTTGTTGTCTGGGTGCCAGAAAATGGCTCCTTCCTGAGCACACACCCGCTTGGCATCAGCCCAGGTCTGCGGAACCGTATGGAGCTTGTAAAAACTCTTGAATGCTTCCATGTAATTGTAGTCCTTTCGAAAGAAGTTTTTCGATTTTTGCCCATCTATGAATAAGTTCCATTATGAAAAGCTTGCTTTACGAAATGAAATAATAATGTTTATACCTTAGTAGTAGCTAGTTATTCAAGTCTTCACTATGTCATCATGTTAATAGAATCAACTTTCAATCTTTTTTTTTGTAATCACAATGAAATAATACCTACTAACGTCACAACAACACGGCAACAAACAGCATAACAATACAACAACAAAGAACAACAACTACAACAAAACAACACAACAACACAATATTTCTAAATAAAAGCGTATAAAATAAAGGATAACATACTAAGTACATAGTTTTATATAAATCTGTGAAGTCTGATGACGCGCGCGTAATCACAATATAAGGTGTTAAAAAATTAACTTTAAGAATTTCGTGGGAGTATTGTACTCATCGTTACGAACAACTTTTACTCTGGGATGAACCCTGAAATCGCAAAAAAAATATGAGTTGTTCCATACATTTTATTAAGTTACGTGTGCATAAATGTATGGAACAACTCATATTTTTTTTGGGATTTCAGGGTTCATCCCAGAGTAAAAGTTGTTCGTAACGATGAGTACAATACTCCCACGAAATTCTTAAAGTTAATTTTTTAACACCTTGTATAGTATGGTCATATTAGATCATGCCATGAGCATCACTTAAAAACGAGAAATACACGTCAGTTTTAAATATACTTACATGAATCTGACGCAATGCTCACAAACAGAACGATCAACAAAGTTTTTGAAAACATTTTGAAGACCAATACGACATACGTCGCTCAAGTACAAAACATTCTGTATGATGTTTAGCAGAATCAACTTGTTCAACCAGTTCGTCCCTGAGCCGCGGCCATACTAACGGTTTCAGCGAATCGCAATCGTTCGTCAAGTCGCAGTGTCTTGGGCGAACACGAGAGCGTTTTGCCGAGAAAAGGTTTTTTTTTTTTGCAATGGCATCTCGCAATTTCACCATACGGTTGTCTACTGCTTAACCGGGGTTGCACTGCTTAAATGGGCTTGCCCGCGCAAAAGGAAACGCATGTCATTTATTTATAATATGTATTTATTAAAAGTGCTGCAAATAGTGTTTTGGGGAACAAAAGATGATTATATGTATAGATGATTTGATTTTCGATAAAATGTTCATCTGAAAATGTACCTACAGACCTCGGCGTAAAGAATATACTTATCTGTAGTCTGTAGACATATTCATATGATACTTTAAATATGTTTGAAGTTGATGGAGATGCGCTGAGGTAACCAAAAAATTCAAATTTTCATAACACAACACTTGACACTTTTTTTTTTAAGGCTGGGAAATCATCCCATGACTTCTCCCGCTCTGGGAGGAGCGGAAGGGGGTAAACCTGCAAATTATAAAAACGTAAGTTTGAATTTCGCGAGCAACACTGCTCCTTTCGGAGGAGCTCGTGGTTAAGTACTAACAGCCGCACAGGTCGATCTATTAGGTTAAGCTACGCTTGCCGGGGTTCGCCGTGGATGGGTGACCATCTTTACATACGGAGACTCCTCCATGCCACGGAAAGCACGTTAAGCCGTTGGTCCCGGCTGTCATTTGTGTATCTTTGACAGTCGTTACGGGTCGTCAGAAGCCCGAAAATCTGACAGCCAGTATTCAAACTTAAACTGAAAGTATTTATTTCAAATAAACCAATTACAGGCACTTTTGAATTGTCAAGGTGTCGGTCAGTCAGAGAGATGAAGCTAGTTGCCCATTCCAAAGCAGTAGGTACCTATGGAGAAGAACGGGCAAGAAACTCCATGGACTCTCTTTTAAACAAAATAATTATGGTTACAAAATATTGGTTACATAGATCATATTATTATTATTATACATGTGAGAACGATGCAGATCGGTGAAAGCATCTGATATAAAATAATGTAAAAAAAAGTTCAAAAATTAAATTAAAACAAGCCATGGCCGCTAAGAGATGACCAGTCTCTACCGACAGCGCCCGTTCACGAACATGACGCATGGATTAGCACCATTCAGCTCAACCATTTTGAAGGGAGCTAAATGATCCAACACACACGCCACCATCAGCGAGACATTAAAGTGAGCATGACATACTCTCAGCCGCCAAAGCACATTCAAGTCAATGAAAGACGTACCCAGTAAATGATCACTTTATATTAGGTACATAGTACTCACATATGTGCTAAGCAATTATACAATATTAAGAAATTGAATTTATACAATGCAAATATAGTTTTTATTGTTGTTGATCTTCCGCAGCTCCAACAGTTTTTTAAGAAGTCTAATGAATTAGGTGATACGCCCTTGTGGAGCAGGAATAGCATTGACCCAAGCGTTTTTATCAGCGATATACTCCCAATTTATAATATGCTTGGCTGCATAGTGTGCGTTTTATACAGGATTTAAATTTTGTTTCATTAAGTTCAAGAATGTTGGGAGGTATTTTATTGTAACATTTTAAACAGTACCCCATGAAAGATGAATCTACTTTAGCCAGCCTGAAACCTGGTTGAACTAATTGGTCCCTATTTCTAGTGAAATAATTGTGTCTTTCACCTCTTTCACTAAAAAGATGTAGATTTTTCCTTGCATACATGATGTTTTCATAGATATATTGACAAGGTACAGTCATGATGTTAATAAGCTTAAACCGTTCCCTTAGAGAATCGCGCCTACGAAGATTATAAATGGCTCTGATAGCTCTTTTCTGCAGAATAAAAATAGACTCGATGTCTGCAGCACGTCCCCAAAGTAAAATACCGTAAGACATAATACTATGAAAATAGCTAAAATATACCAGTCTCGCGGTATCTACATCAGTATATTGACGGATCTTTCTGACAGCATATGCTGCAGAACTTAGCCGTCCTGCAAGAGATGTTAAATGAGGACCTCATTGTAGCCTTGAGTCGAGCGTGATCCCTAGGAAAACAGTTTTATCGACAAATTCTAGTTTCTCTTGATTCAATACTATCTCACAATCACTACTTTTTAGATTTGGTAAAGAAAATCTAATGCACTTAGTTTTTTTCCATTTAATACTAAATTATTTACAGTGAACCAATTCTGGACCTGCAGTAGGGCGTTATTTTTAGCACGTCTATCTATCTTAAAAATTAAAGAAGTGTCGTCAGCAAATAACACCATTTGTGGTTGATTTTTTAATAAATGGAGAAGATCATTAATATATACTAAAAAGAGGAAAGGACCCAATATTGAACCTTGTGGCACACCCATTTTTACTTTTAAACCGAGTGAATTGACACCTTTTATTTGAACTTGCTGTTGTCTGTCATTTAAATAAGATTTTACTAAACTAAGCGCAAGTTTTCCAAGTCCGTAATGCTCTAGCTTCAACAGCAAGGTTTCGTGATCAACGCAATCAAATGCCTAGGAGAGGTCACAAAAGATTCCTAAGGGGTTATTACCAAGGGGTATCGTATTGCCCTGTTACTGGGTTCCGGCGGTCAGATAGGCAGTCACTCCATGTAAAGTACTGGTATTCAGGTTAGACTGGAAGCCGACCCCAACGTAGTTGGGAAAAGGCTAGGCAGATGATGACACTGCTCCTTTCACCATACGTGGGTATGCTAATTAAGAGGTAAGAGGAAAAATAAAATAAAAATCAGAACTTAACAGGAAAATATACATCGGATCGCAAAAATAATGGTACCTATGTGGTTCGCGGTTCTCTGTCTGCTCTCAAATATACGTGATTTTAAATTAGCTTGCTGGTCCTTTCTTAGTGAAAATGGTCGCAAAATGCGTAATTAATTTTAATAAATGCGTATATTCAAGGCTTTGGTATTACCTGCATTGAGTGGCCAGCTCACTTAATAGACTTAAATCCTATAGTTCATGGATGGGACAAGCTCGGGAGATGCGTTAGACAACGCTCTCCAGACCCAGCTACCTCACACGAGTTAAATAGCGCTAGTGGAAAAATTATCAAACATATACCAAAATTGTAATAAAAATTGGTTAACAGCATGCTACATGCCTCTTAATAAATTCTTGGTATTTCCTCACAGGCTCGTTGAGGAAATACAAAGTGTTAAAATGATAAAAGTTTTCTTTGTTTTTAAATTGAACTTTTTATGACGTGTATTTTTGTTGCCATAAGTTAGAAATGTTGTTTTAGTATTTGTTTGTATTTGATTAAAATGAAATAGAGTAAAATACGTGTTATGTATATTCTTTTATGTAATAACTACTACTAATTGAAATTGTTTATTGAAAAAATTGATTATTACATATGTTTATAAATATAGTGCCATAAAACTAGAGGTACATAATAATTGGGTTCTACCTGAACTAGGAATTAACCTGTATCTCAGGCATCACACTCAAATGCTTATACATTATACATAGGTATTATCTAAGTTTCCTTAAACGAATAGTAAATAGTAAATGGTGTTATACAATTTTATAAATGTTATTAGGTACTATCATCGTAAAATATTTTTGCAACGATGTTCTATTTACATTATTGCAGTGTAATATTTTTAACAAGGTCGCGAATACATTCAGAAAAAATTGCCGGCTCATCAGAATGTTAATTAAGACTAAGTATTTTATGTGCTATATCTAGTAAATATTAAGAAGAAGTATATTAACAAAAATATATATATAAACGTTAGTGCTCTTACGCGACCTAATTATAATCTATGGAATTAATGTAACTAGCTGATGTCCATGGCTCTGCCAGTGACAATGTTGATTTATTTTATATAGACTTCCAACTCCTATTTCCCCTTTTACGGGGGTTGTTTTCTAAAAACCCATCTTAGCTGACGTCTCCCCTACACATAATCTTCACTTCTGTGCCTAATTTCATCTTCGTAGGTTAATCAGTGATTGAATGTATGAATGAGTCCTTCGCTTTTATATAGCTAATTCTACAACATACTACGGTTTCAGGAATTGATCTTATATTACGTACTAGCTTCTGCCCGCGACTTCTTCCGCGGAAAATTGCGATATACTGTAACTGTTTAGGCAGCGCATGAAAATAATTCTGTTTTCGGAGGTATTTCTTTCTGACTTGCTAGACAAAAATTGCGATAGCTCGGCTAATATGTATGATATAAATATAATTTATAGCCTATAGCACTCAGGAATAATGTAGCTTTCTATCAGTGAAAAAAATTTTGAAATTGGATCATTACTTCCGGAGATTACCCCTTATATACAAACTTAAAAATTTTACACGATTGTCGACTGGTGTAGAACATTGAGCCACACTGTGCTTCTCCTTTCAGCTGCAAACTGGTAATTCTCCTGATGCCCTTTGCAGATCCCTACTTAAATTTTAAACTGCTCTCATAATATTTATCAGATTCATGTATTTTGGACAACTGGTAACAGCCTAGTTGGTCGAGAGGTTGCCAGCGCTGTATGTTCCACACGCGCCTCAAAGAGATGTCAGCATATGAAGGGGCCCCTCAGGGCCAAGACTGCCGGTAGGTGGGATTGTCCGAAAGGGTTACCGCTACCCCGGAACACAAAGGGCTAAGGAAGGAACATGGATGGATTTTAGTCAGTAAAAGTCTGACACTCCCTTCCGCTCCACCCAGAGCGAGAGAAGTCATTGGATGATTTCCCAGCCTGAAAAAAAAAAGCGCTACTTCTGAGCATGAGGTCATGGGTTCGATTCTCAGGTCGAGCAAAGTGTTATTGGGTCTTCGCATTAGGAATTTCTCATTCGCAGCTCAGAGTCTGAATTTGTGCCCAGTTGATAGCTCGCCCCCTATTAAGTACATGCGTTTAATACTTATCTGGCGAAATGTGGATGTACCTACTATAGGCACCTCTTTGGGGTGCAATAAAGGAGCCTCCCTGAGCGACGATAGAAATCGGTATCGGACGCCTAGCATTCGGTAACGCAGGTTCTTTTAACCACAATGGTACGAACCGGTCTTTCTTAAGACGCATTTTACACGGCTCTTTTAAGAGCCCATCCCCGGACCTTAACAACTCCAGCTTTTGTGTTATACCAATAGGGATGATGATAAGATTTTTGTTTTAGTCCGTCAGCTGGATTTTAAAACATTAAAAATTCAGAATTCGGAAATGTAAATTTATATTTATTATCTATTTATATTATATTGGTTATTTTTTTTAACCCTTTATCATCCCTATTAAGTGATTTCTGCACTGCCACCGACGACGCTGTGGAAGTGGCGAAACATTGAGCCAAAAAATCTGAAAGTCGTGCCAGCGGCACGAACAAGGAGTAGGTAGACCTAGCCTAGGAAATATAATTTGCTGTTAAATATCTATGTTATTTTTTTCGTAACTAAATTATAACATGTACGTAATTCAAAAGATTGCAGGCGTAAAATATTAATAGAAATATGTACAAGTATATAAAAAAAAAGAGGAAATTATCATAGGGCGTCAAAAAATTCAATAGTCATTAAAATTTATATTTAATATAACTAGTAAATAACGCTACAAACTACCTCATACTATTTAATATAAAATTTAAAATACAATTTTAATTTTTTCATACATTTCATTTACTTAAACACAAGTCATAAGACATTATAAAATACACCGATACATTTTCATCAGTTGTCTAAGTCGATAATCAATATGACATGACTATCTATTAACACGACCCTGAACACTATTGTTTATGTTTACATGATTATAGCCAATTTATTATTAACTTTTTGAACGCCAGAGCACAAACGCACGCGCGTGCTCTCCACGCCAAGCACCAATAGTTATGTGTTATGCAAGGCTGCAAAGTTGATTTTTGGCGCGAGTACTTGTATTGAAACCTTCGCCAAAAGCTTTGCTGCCGAGCGCAACACACAATTTTTCACCTCACTACAGCGAGGAAACTGCTAGGTGCAAGACAACAGCTGTTATATGTTGAGTTTTATTTCGTTCGAACGTCTCAGATACATTGACTTATGTGAAGAAAATAACAGATACTTGGCAATGTATCTTATGAGATACATACAATATCTCCAAAATTAGATACCCTGTATATTTTTGTATGTCCTCGAAGGAGAATGAAAGAAAACAACTAAATTAATACAAATAACTAACTAATTTAATTTAATGCATATTTATTTTTGTCAAGCAAAGGGTTAAATAACATATTATTTGTAATTATTTTATTTTTAAAAATAAACTTATAGTACTACACGATTGGGTATTTGACAGGGTAGTATTTTTATGTCATATTCAAATGTGACGTCACAGATTGTTTTAATCAAATGGAATAGGTTCTTATTAAAATTAATTCCAATTTTAGAATTATATCCTCGCAAAATATTTAATTTCTGTACTGTGATGGAAGTTTTTAAGATGAGCGGTATTATTTCTATGTGATTTAATATTTTATTATAGACCGTGTCATGCATTTTCAGTGGACTGGAAATTATTGAATAGAAAGGTTCGAATTCTAAAAACTCTTTCCATGCTAGAGAGCAAATTGCAATTTTGGGCTCAGATTTCGAATGACAAACAGACTCTTTCCGAGCCTGAGAGGGGAAAATGATTTTTTTTGCCCATTTCAAATTATTTCCCATAATAAAAGTTGTTCATAATGATGAGCACAATGACATTTTTTTTTTGGGTGGGGAACCATCCTAATTCTTTTCCAGCTCTGGGTGGAGCGGAAGGGAGTGTCAGACTCTTACTGACTATTTTCATGCATTTAAATACGTAAAAGAGTTAAAATTTTTAAGATATCCAAAAAAAAAGTTTATTTCGTGTTATTAGTGCACCGCATTGTCACATTTTTGTGTCGTTGGCGTACAAGGCATGCGCTTGCTTGTCACGTATAAGGCACAATGGCACTCAAAAGGTTAGAAATCATACATTTTCACATTTTTCTGTCTAATTTACATTTACGAAGTCTGAATAACAGAGAAAAACCAATTTAAATTAGAGAGAGAAAAATTTGATGATTCATTTGGTTATAATTATGTTAATACATATTTCCCGCGTGTGAAGATGACCGTAATCGTTCGCTCCCAGTGACAGAACATTAATCTTATTAAAAGTTATCTGCATTTTGGCATTTTAATTAGCTGCAGTAACTTGAAGTTAGTTTAGAAAATATGTAGTTTTAGCCAGCCCAATACAAATTTTCTTACGTTTTTTTGGAATTTGAAGTACAGTATTATATTAGGTGGTATGTTGATCAAAATATGATTCTCAAACGTAACAAACAGGTTTTACAAGATTAAATTCCCTACGAATTGGCATACCACACATACCACTTATGCTATAAACTGCTTGCTCTATCATCATCTATATAGACCACAGCTATGGCCTATGACGACACAGATCTTATCACATTATTTCGGTATACAAAGAATAGACAGGAATTTCGCTTTTAACGTGACAACGTCTAACTGCCGCCGGCTGCAGGCACGAAAAAGGATGACTCATTGTCCCGTTACGCTCATTGTACGCATGCGCCGCATCTATCTCTTTTCCTTTCGATTGGCCTATGCATCCGATTTGTTATGACGTTGTCAAGTTAAACTATCGTCGGTAAACTAACTTTACAGACAACCATTTTTTTTTTCTTAATCCAAGCTACCACTAATAAAAGGCAAAGCCGGTTGCTCTGAAAACTGCTTTGAACTGATGAAAGTTATATCCGGTTCGTTTTCACAAATGAAGAAGCACTTGATATTGCAATCAATGTTGATCAGACGTCCAGTGTAGAACATTGAGCCGCACTGCTCTCGGCCTTCCGGCTCGTAGTTGTCGAACCAGACGTCGTCATCCACATTTATCGGAGTTCCTGAAAAATAAAATAACTCAAAGAAATATTAAAAAGATAAAAACGTATGTAATAATGTCGTAAGTCAGGCGAAAATGTCTAATAAATTAATTAAAAAATCGGAATGTGTGTGTGAGAGGGCTAGTAAAAAAATAATTGTTTTGAAGATTGTTCTATGTGTAACAACACCAGGGGGTCAAGAAAAGTGTCGCTTCGTGTCGATTCTATTTCGAAAATTGTTGATCGAACAATCGCTATCTCAGCGATTCGGATTGTCAAGAACGCCACTTGTCAACGCATTTGTATGGGAATATTGATCGAGTTTCGTTACACAATTTGACATTGTGTAGCACTTAGCGATCGAAAACGATTGATCACGTGACATTTCGAAAGCTTATGCCAACTCCATACATTTCGGCTTTATCTAATTTCACTATCTTTAATGAAAATGTGACTTTATCTAGGCGCCCAGGAGATACACCCTACAATTACATACCTTTAACAGTCTCCCAGCCATGGTTTAATATGTTATGAAAGCCCAGGTGATATATTCCTCTTTGGTAATTTTCGATGAACCTCGGTCTAGGCGTGGATTCCGTTAACTTCACAAGGAAATACGCTTCCAGACGACTGTTGATCATTGCCAAAGAGGTATGTTCTCTTTCGCACATGGCACTGGCATCTGTCCACTTCAATGGAGTTGTATGGACCTTGTAGCACTTGCCAGTATCTTTACTGAAACTGTAATCTGAAATTATAAATAATGTGTAAAAAATATGGGAGGATTGATAAAACTACCTACACATCAACGTGGTAAAATGTCCGTCTACAAAAACCTGGTCGGCAGCAAGACGATTGGGCTCACAAGGCAAAGTTTATGTACCGCAGCGAGCACCCAGTGAAAATTACTTTGCTTACAGTACCAATCGGAATTGCAATGTAGGCACTGTCTATACAGGGTGAAATTGTATTCATTGGATAATATTAATAATAATACAACTTTTACTATGGGAACAAATCTGAAATCGCGAAAAAAATAAGCTGTCCCCTACATTTGACGAGTTATGCGAGCATAATGTATGGTGATTGTTTTTCACGATTGCAGATTTGTTCCGATAATAAAAGTTGTTTGTAATGATGAGTACAATGAACCCTTAAAATATTGCCCATGATCGCAATTTCACCCTGTACACATAATTTAATTTAATATTATAATCTATAGATCAAACCGGTGGGGTAACGGTCACGACCGGTGGGCCGGTGATGCCCCCACGTGAGGGGTAAATGTGCGCAGGCGACTCTAGCTGGGTGTTGTGTGCGTGTACGTGTGCTACCTACCTAGGTCGTTGAACTGAATTATGTTATTTTTATCCACACTTTCAGGTTTATAGTGGCAGACAGGAATAAAATTATGTGAAAAATGTTATTGTTTTATTTTTTAAATAGAAAGTATTATCGATTGTGAACCGTCTCTGAAAAGCTGGTTACTTAAAACTAACGCTGTGCACTATATAAGGAAGGCGGCTGGCGCCACTCGTCCTCCTCGCCCCGACCCTTGCTCGAGCCAGCCCGCGATGCCGCTGAGCTGCTTGTAAATACGTCCGATCCAGCCTGTCCCTTGCTGTCCTCCCCCAGCGACGCCCTAAGTCGAGGTCCGTACCCCACAGGGGGTGCCCTTAGCGTGTAGTCGCTTAGTTTATAAGTTTTATTAAGCCCTGGCTGGAGGCTGCAATTTATTGTGGCATCCACAGTCAAAGCCGGTTTATTAGTAGACAACCTTACGGTAGAACAGCGAGATTTGCCCATCGGTCATCACGGAAGATGGAAGCTCTGCCTGAATATTTAGCAATTGTCGTTTATCTCAATTACTGTGAAAAGTTTGGCCGAAGGCCATTAAAACCTAAAATAAATCTGTGTTTCTATTTGTAGCAATATTATAACCTACCTAAATTAGGCATGTTGCATTTCTGGTTCCACTCCAGTGTCTTGAGACTCTTCTTACAAATGAAGTTATACAATCTGTCGCACTCGCAATCATTCAGGTAGCCTTCTTTGTCCATGTGCACACAGTCCTCTATACCACCAGCATTGTTCGGCTCGTTTCGCTCCCAGGTGCTGTACACCTCAGCGATTGACTTCCCTAAAAATAAGAAACACTACGTATGAAAATATATTACACCCAAAAATAAAAACACAATAATAAAGTAACAAATGAGCATTCACAACAAAACATTGTTAAAAATACAATTTCAAAATAAGTGGCCGACGGTGATGGGTTGTATGGGAGGGTTTGAAGGGACTGAATTAAACAGGCGCTCAACAAGATCGCTTCATTCATTGCATAACATGACGCATTGTACCACTCACTGACAAAATCTGTAAACTAATTTACAGATTTTGTCATTTTTGTCTGAGTCCCATGTCATAGTCAGCGAGCCATAAAAAGCGCACAAATTCAGACTCCAGGCTGCTACTGAGAAATTCCCAATAGGAACACAAATAACAACGGCCCAGAATTCGGCTACGTGTTTTGCGCCATCACTAGCGTCCATCAGTTCCTGTAACGTGCAGACGGCAGGACACACAGGACACGAGATTAAGTGCCCCTTCGTTTGTGGAACAGCACCACATTTACACTCCAAGGCGGAGTTATCTACAATATCACTTTGCCCCTAGGAATCGAACCCTTGTCGAAATGAGACCTTTCATTCAGCATTATCGCTTGCGACCACTATGCCAACAAGGCAGTCAATAAAAAATTGGTTATTTAAAATTGGCTAGCTAAACTCCACAAAAGCGATGAGTTTCGAAATCTAAATAAAAATAATAAATTCCCTTCGTCCGAACCTATATTTTCATACAAACACATAACAAACTCACGAATCGGTTCAGTGTTTGCGTCAACTATTGAGTAACTATTTCCACTCATGTTGTGGTAACAAACAGACAGATATTCGGTATTCTTCACATATATTGGCTACTTTAATATCATTAGTAAGTCATACTTAAGAAAATATACAAAATACTTCTTCTTCTTAGCGTGTCGATGGCAATCTAAATGTACTCGGCCCAGAATTCGGTTACGTGTTTGGTGGCATCACTATAGCGTCCATTAGTTCCTGTAACGTGCATACGGCAGGACACGCAGGACACAAGATTAAGTGTCCCACCGCTTGTGGAACAGCACCACATTTTTTTAAATACTTTAGTTATAATACGTACCGTCAACTGTCTGAAATATCCCTTCAACCAACATGTCTGACAGCCCCACGTACATCCACTTGATTTTAGGCTTAAATTTGACCCAAAGCGCTATTACTGCCTGTGCTTCTTCGTCGTTGCCTGGGTGCCAGAAGGTAGCCCCCTCCAGCGCACACACTTGCTGGGCCTGAGCCCATGGCAGTGGTATCGTGTGAATCTTATAAAAACCCTCTTGGGATTCTATGTAGGTGTAGTCGCGTCGGAAAAACTTTTTATCGCTTTGTCCATCTGTAAATGTAGATACAGAAAAGATTAGTTTACCTTTTGCAATCACACATAACATACATTACCCAGATATTACCTCATTGTATCTATATAAACGGATGAAACACTAAGTAAAGGCATTCTTGTCTTCAAAGAATATCTATAACTTATAAATAATAAATATATGTATATTCCTCAATTTTCGGAACCACTGTTTGTCCCCGCATCACCCAAAAGTAAAATAAATATGTTTTCCTTAATTTCGCATCAACGAAAGGTTAACTGGTATGGCAATAAGTCACATTGGCGTGCTTGAAATATTAAGTGAATATCTAGCCGTTCTAATGCCTGTCATGACTCTTAAAATGTAATTAAAAAAACGATAAAAACCTGACTATAATTCAAAACAAAACCTGAAACTCTGACCCACGACACTCCCAGTTCCTATTTTATTTGGGAACGAGTCCCGCCCGTTAACTCCCCTTTTTTGTACTTCAGTTAAAGATGAAAATACGTAATACTTACATGAATTCGACACTAAATTCACAATAAGAAAGATTAACAAAGTTTTAGTGAACATTTTACGTATGCAACATACGTCTTGCTTAAACCACGTCAGAGAAAACATACGATATAGGATGCAATGATGCTCCGCCGGCTTCTAAACTCAATTAAGCACTGCGACCACACTGTCGGCGAAGCTTGTGGTACTGGTTGAATGACTCCGCGGCATTGCCAAAAATAGGGGAGAGCGGGGCTGGTTAACAAATTTTTCATTTATTGTTGTGATTTAATATCAAGATGTATAAAATATGACTTTGTCTTTCGCTGTCGTACCAGAACGGGCGGGTGCGACGGAAGATGCTAGCTCAGAGTCTTGAAGAAGTTACATTGAGGCGTGCGAGCTGGAATTTAGGTACAATAAATGGAAGTGGAAGGGAACTAGCATTTTAAAAAGGCGACGACTATACCGTATATTGCGTCTTAAAAAGTCTAAGTGCAAGGATGCGAAGGTTAGAGAGGTAGGAGACGGTAAAGGTGTCACTAACCACACGAGAAGAAGAAGGTTATGAATAAATGTAGCAAATTATTAGTGTATAATGTGTATTAAATAGAACGCCACGGTTTCCTCCATTCGACTGCGCAAATTATAAGCGCAGAATGTGGTCTGGTTCATCTGGTTGGTGCATTATGTACATCGTCGATCACCGAACTAAAAGTTTGTACAGTGGTATTGCAACTTCGAATGTTCGTCCGAAATTGTAGCCACAGCATCAGGATACATAACCTGTTTATTACTTATTTTATTTTTATTAACTTGTTTGCTAATTTAGAGGAAAATATTGATTTGATAACTGACTACACACGTCATGTAGCGAGGCTTATGTATCATTGAATCCGGTTTGTGATATACGTCAGGTTCGACGCGGGGAATCTCTGCAATAGGTAAGCTTTCCATAGATCTTTATAATCATAGTAACTGCAAAAAAAATCCTTATAGATACTCTTCAAACTATGTCCTATGAAGATACAGAGAAATTATTAGTTGTGCTAAAGTAAATGTTGTTCGTATTATATAAGTTTTTATACTAGTTATTATACACCTTTTTAATAAGATTATTTGATTAACCAATAACAGTAAATTTAAATTAAGTTTAATGTATATTATTATGTGATTATTGAATCAATTAATGTTACCTGCAATCGCCTGAAACACAGGGTTACCTAGTTCAGGCACAAAACATTAGTAAATTTAACATAGATTTACGAACATTGTGTTTAACGGTAGTCCCTATATTTTGAATAAACTTATTATTATTATTATAGAGGAGTCTAAGAGGAGTTCTAACCGGCCCTTAAGTTGGCGAATTATATCAATTTGAATCTTCAGCTGTACCATCAATGTCTTTTTACGACAGCCAATGTAAGGGTGGCACTGGTATTACCCGGCCTATAAACTTTACAATATATTAAATTAAAAAAATTGCTCTGCTAAGTTGTCAATCGTTAGGAAAACCCTCTTTTCTATTCGTTATAGATAACCTGGAGGTCAAAATGAAAATTTCAGTATTCTTAGGCAATGCGGTGAATTTGATTGGCAATGTGGCGTTTCATTTAATGGTAAACCATTGAATACATTCACAATTTGTAAGTTGCTGAGCACATGACTAAATCACGATTCCGTGCGCCCCAAGCTAGGGGATTTACGTCCAGGCTGAGCGCAGGGTCAGAGCATCTACATGTCGCACGCTGCTTCGAACGGCGCGCTGCACGAGTAGCCGGCTGCCGGCGTCCTTCGGCCTGCTACCACCGCACGCTAACTTTCTTAAGAAGCTCTCGACCGGCTTCTTACTGAGCTTGTGCTGGCCAGCCCACCAACGCTTGCTAGCAAGCATTTTGCTAGCCCCAGTTGTGCTGCTGGGTAGCTAATTGTTGCGCCACTTCTTCCCAGCTAAAGCACTAGGAAGTGGTGAAGGGCGGGCGTTTTAGGGGACTGTCTAATGTAATTTTCACTTGTTTTAATAAATAACTTTTGATTTTGATTTACGTCTGTCACCTCCAGAAAGGATGGTACCCTTTTTTCCTGCGACCTAGGCGTGTTACTTTCTACTAAAATTTACCTCATATCTCCTAAGCGACTGAATAGATTTCGACAGTTAAGGTATCGTTATATTCGTCTTAAAAATCTAAGTGTCCATAGATTAACCCTTGGTTTGAAAAACAAAACAAAATGGCGGATTTTTGGCGCGATACAGTATAGCTTATGGGGAGCCCAATAGTAAATTATTAACCAAAAGAAAATTAATAGGTTGCGCTTACTAACAAACTGAAACGGTATCTCAATGCTATGTTATCACGATTGCTTACCAATCAGAACTTTACAGAGCCACTAATTCGTAGTTCCGAAGTGGCAAATAGGTGCGTGTTAGTTTAATCGGTTAATTAAATTTAAAACTTAAAGAGTCAATTTAATTTAGAATTTTATTAAACTTATCAATTCCATTACATAAAGGCTGGAAACAATATTTTATTAATGATTGGATTTTATGTATGAATACCAGTTATCTACTTCGCGTTCACAAATGAACAAGCAGTTCATATTACAATCGGTGTTGATCAGACGACCGGTGTAGAACATTGAGCCGCACTTTTCATATTGGTTACCGTCAGGCTGGCAGTTGTCAAACCAGGCTTCGGCATCTCCATTCATTGGTGTTCCTGGAAAAGTTTTTTATCAAATTGATCAATCAATTATCTAAACAGCAACCAAAATTTCTGAGATCTCTTTCAACTGTCCAGGAAACGAATTATTAATAATTTATTAATAATTAACGAACAATAGACTCATAAACTCAAACTCAAAGCATTTATTTCAAATAAACCAATTACAGGCACTTTTGAATTGTCAAAACTATACTAATGGAACTATACTAATTAATAGGCACACAATTTCAATATACAGGGTGGAATTTTGTAATGCCACCTGAAGGGAAAGTACTCTTAATACTGTAGATAGCAAATTTTACTCAAAGAAAACTTTCCTTTATTTTTGAACAGAAAGAGAACTGCATTCAAAGATTTTCGAAAATTCGCTTGCCACACCCGGGAATCAAACCAACTAAAATCTGTAAAAATGACACCCTGTACTTTTATTACGTTGATCGTTAGGATCACTTATAAGGATGAAATCTTTCTAAGAAACTTGATTAATTAAATGAGAGGAAAACCATGAAATCTGGACTTATAAATTCAATGGATCAAGTTAAAGCTCTTTAAGTCAAAGATTTATCTGTTAACTTATGTTAGTAATTAATAATTATCATTGACGTGATTTATTCATTAAAATGACGAGTTGCTATTTGGATCAGACGATTGAAGATTGGTACAAACGGTACAAGCAGATGGCCTACGAGATCACTAGATCTTGCCCCTTAACATTTTTTTGTGGGGATATGTGAAAAATCTAATTTTCATTAAATCTTATGCGAAAGTAAACGAGTTGAGAGTTGAAGTTCAGAATACGACTTATAATATTCACCACGACATGTTATTAAAGGTAACTAGATATGAATTAGTTACATGAATACATTTGTGTATCCAAGAAAATGGAGCCCATTTCGAGTAACTAATTAGTTAGTTTACTATTTTTTGTAAATAATTTAAGATTTCATGGTTTTCTTATCATTTAATTACTTAAGTTTGTTTGAGAGATTTCATCCTTATAATTGATCCTAACGATCGATGCAATAAAAGTACAGGGTGTACTTTTTGCAGATTTTAGTCGGTTCGATTCCCGGGTGTAGCAATCGAATTTTTGGAGATGTTTGAATGCAGTTCTCTTTCAATTCAAAAATAAAGGAATGTTTTCTTTGAATAAAATTTTCTATCTACAGTAAGAGTACTTTCCTTCCAGGTGGCATTACAAAATTCCACCCTGTATATAAATACAAAAGAATAAACAATTACATAAAATAAAGAATGAAATCAGTACCTACCTTTAACTGTCTGCCAGCCTTCGTTGAATCTATTATGAAAGCCAAGGTGATATATTCCTGCCTGGTAGGGCTCGTTTATTTTTGGCCTTGGTGTGGAAATCGCTAACTTTGAAAGGTAATTCGCTTCCATCCGATTACAGATGACAGCCAGGGACGTATATTCTATTTGGCACATGGCGTATGCTTCAGCCCAGGTCATTGGAGTTTTGTGGAGCTTGTAGCACTTTCCGGTGTGTTTATTGACAGTGTAATCTGGAATAATATTATATGTAATGTCATGTCTTTTTGATGATGGATGATGCATAAACGAGTAATACTGAATATATTTTGAATTATTAAGGTATTTTTATTTGTAATATGGGCAACAGAATGAGTTAGTTTCGATTTTGATTCTTCTTTGGATCTCCTATATCCCCCTTACAAATCTTAAGCGACGACACGGTTCGCGCAGTGGTTGAGCGATTGACTGCTGCGCAGCATGTCGCGGGTTCGATTCCCGCACGGAACAGATATTTGTACGATCTGCAAGTATTTGTTCCGGGTCTGGGTGTTTTTCTATCTATAATAATTATGTATGTATTTACAAAAAAAATATATATAAGTAGTTTATCAGCCATCTCGTTACCATACCACAAGCATTAGGTTGCTTAGCTTTGGACTATATGGCGTTGTGTGAAATGTCCATGGATATTACTATTACTATGTTCTTTTCACACAAGCACATCTTCATCATTCAAGCCAAAAGACGCCCACTGCTGGACTAGGCCTCCCAAGCACCATTCTGTACATCCACAACAGGATCATCGGTCTACCTCGTGGGAGGCCAGGCCAACGCTACCTCTTCCAGACGTTGTCGCCGAAGGTCCTTCAGAACAGTTAAAATGGAGCATACCAAGCAATGCGTTGACTTAATACTTATCAAAGTCAAAGTCAAATCATTTTTAGAGAATTGATTCTATTCTTCTTTCTTATATTGATATATGTAATATTGATTCTATTTCAACTTACCTAAATTAGGCATATTGCAGTTATAATTCCATTCCAGTGAACGGAGAGTTTTCTTACAAATAAAGTAAGACTTGAAGTCACATAAGTAATCATTCATAGTGCCTAGTAAGTCCATGTGCACACAGTCCTCCTTACCGCCCTTATTGTCCGGTTCAAATTTCTGCCATCTACTGTACACCTCAGTGATTGGCCTTCCTAAAAATTATGATTAAAAAGAAAAATAAAATTAACTTGTTCTCATTTATATTCTTCTTCTTTTTCTGAGCGTATCGAAGGCAAAAATAACGGCGAAACCATACAATTATTTAGTTCAATTTGGCCCAAAATTAGCATCGCTAGTACCGTTCGCTGTTGCAGCCATTAGGTCCTCAAGTGCGCAGGTGACAGGGCATGCGGTGCAAGATGGGAGGTGAGCCATTGTCTCTGGAGAGGCGTCGCATACACATCTGAAAGACCTGAACTGTCCACGAACCCCCACCTGTGGAGGTTGCGGCCTACTTGTGTACGAAGTCTATTTAAAGTTTTCCAAGTACGCCACTCTAGTTTGAGCCCAGATGGGAGGCTTTCTAATGGTTCCGTGATGAAATCAGGAGGCATTAGCAATTTTTTCCAACGATTATATCGACTGCTGGACTCACGCATCCAAGAAACATTTTAAAAAGAAGAAACGGTAAAGAATATTATTAAAATGGGTCTAGAAACACCCCTAAACAAAGCCACACCATAGTCATTGCAAATATTTTCCTGTGCTGACTCACAATTAGATGTAAAAAAAATATAAGAAGATTATTTAAGATTTTATTAATATTACCTACAAGGAACGTACAAAAAATAAGAAACAAAGTGACCACAAGACATTATAAATTAAATAACGAACCTATAAAGTGCGACGTTTGTCTCAAGGCCAGCTCAACATGTGTCAGATAAATATAAATGCCTCACGCTGAAATTCAGCTTTATTTTTAAGGATGGGAAATTATCAAATGACTCCTCCCTCTGGGTGGCACGGAAGGGAGTGTCAGACTCTTACTGATTAAATATTTTTGTTAAATGCTACTTGGCAAATTGAATACTTATAATGCGTAGATTTCGGTTACACCTTTTGACATCCTATCTGTAGTTATACGTACCATCAACGGTCTGAAATAATCCTTCAGCCATTATGTCCGACAGCCCCACGAACACCCACGGTATGTGAGGCTGGGTTCTGTTCCAAAACGATATAACAGCTTTGGCTTCACGTTCGTTTTCTGCGAAGAACAAACTGGCGCCTTCCAGAGAACACATTCGCTTGGCATCAGCAAAACTCCTTCCTGTCGTGTGAACCTTGTAGAAACTCTCCTCTGACTCTATATAAGTGTAGTCCTTCCGGAAATTCTTTTTTTCCCTTTGTCCATCTACAATATGGCAAAAGACATTTTTGATAAATATCTTCTGTCTAAACAACCTGTTTTACGGAGACCAGCATATAAAGTTATCCCTATCTGCCTTTCTTTGATAGATTTTTTACTTTATTTCAAAAGAATAAGGTTTATGTTCAATTATTATTAGGCATATTTGACAGTTTGGGATGGCTTGATGTGCTGGCGTCTGTGCCTATTTATATGTAACTAATTGAACCTTTGTTCTATTTTTTTAATATCGAATACCTACCTACCTGCCTATTATTAATAAACTATCCAAACTTGAATTTTGAAGAGTACATAAAAAAGGGGCCAGCCGCCACCTCTTATAGCAGTATTATTTTAATACGATAGAAAACTAAGCGCTAAGTTAATCTTTTAAGCACTGAGGGCAGATTTCACCAATGAAATTGAACGCGATCAACATACATTACGTTAAGAGCTGTCAGTATCAATATATTGTAGAAACTAATGTCACAGATAGGTATTGAACGCGATTAGATGTGCTGATCGCGTTCAGTGTCATTGGTGAAATCAGCTCTAAGAGTGTATATAATATTTGTTATATGTGTATGTGATAATCTTTGGGAGAAGCTCGTGGCTAAGTAATAACAGACGCACAGATCGATCCATCAGGTTAAGCTGCGCTTGCCAGGGTGGGCCGTGGATGGGTGGCCATCTTTACATAACGAGACTCCTTCGTGCCTCGGAAAGCACGTTAAGCCGTTGGTCCCGGCTGTCATTTGTGCATCTTTGACAGTTGTTACGGGTCGTCAGAAGCCCAAAAATCTGGCAGCTAGTCTTACCAAGGGGTATCGTATTGCCCAGTTACTGGGTTGTGGAGGTTAGATAGGCAGTCGCTCCATGTAAAATAATCAGCAATAATCATTAATAATAATTCAGCTGCATCCGGTTAGACTGCAAGTCGACCTCAACATAGTTGGGAAAAGGCTAGATGATGATGTTAAATTGGATATATAATTATTAAAATAACTAGGAAACAGTACTCACGTGAGAAATTCGATGAAAAATAGACTACAAGAAATACCAACAAAGTTTTAGAATACATCGTTGTTATACGACATGTGTTCCTTGAAACAGGCCGAACCATATCTGAATGCTTACAATAAATTGAGGCTTTTAAGTAAGTGAGGTTCAGCGCTCTGAAGTTCTCGACTAATTAAAAAATGCACCCGAAACATATACAGAGTGTTTTGTTAAAACGGGAACTCAAGGAGAAAATGTAACGTTCCTACCCAGCGATGCCGATGCTACTAAAAATCAAAAGCTGAAAATAAATAGTGCGCCTGAAATTAAAGTAAACAAATTTTTTTTGTATAAGTATTTGCTGCAGTTTTTTGTTACAAAATACTGTTTGTTTCAAAATTTAAAAAATGTATTGTATTTTTAAAACAGGTGTAAAATGCTTTCTCAATCGTCCTTAAGTAAGCTGAGAGTCACTTGTTCTTCCCGTCATTGTTTTGTCTTGGAACAAATCTTTTGATTACGGAGATAATTAAGGTCAAAGTTCCAATTTTTTTTGACATTTTATAGGTAAGGACGAAGACCAGTTTTGAATTTTTTAGTTTAGCTCAGCTCCCTTCAAAATGGTTGGCTGAATGGTGGTAATTTATGCGTCATGTTCTTGAACGGGCGCTGTCAGTAGGGACTGGTCATCTCTTAGCGGCTATGGCTTGTATTAATTGAATTTTTGAATAATGTCTACAGATTCTATATCGGATGCTTTTAACGTTCTGCATCGTTCTCACATTAAATATTAATATGAACTATGTAACCAGTATGTTGTAACCATATTTTGTTTAAAAGAGTGTCTATTTCTTGCCCGTTCTTCTCCATAGGTACCTACTGCTTTGGAATGGGCAACTAGCTTCATCTCTCTGACTGACCGACCCCTTGACAATTCAAAAGTGCCTGTAATTGGTTTATTTGAAATAAATACTTTGAGTTTGACTTTGACTTTAATTCTTATCACTCATACAATCTCTGTAGCATTGCATGCACGCATAAGCACAATGTTTTGCGTGCATTACATAGCAAACTACTAAAAACATCGGTACAACAACTTTCCCGCCATAACTAAAAGTTCTTTCCCACCAACTACTTACGCATAGACGACTGTAACGGGATGGGTAATTTTACACCATGCATGCGCCTTTAGTCTGTAACGATCAATTTTCTTTAATTTTCACGAAGTTGTAAGTAATTAAAACTACTCAGGTATTTAAGTTCGACGTTGTCGTAAGCGCAGAGCACGAAATCAGTATGCCATAACTTGAGTAGTACAGGATTATTTCTATAAAACTCCATACTTTAACAATTTTTTTAATTACGTTCATTTGAACGAAATTAATAAATTCTTGACTCCTTTAAACCTTCTTCTATTTTTAAATTAAGTCTTGCTTCTTTACACAATCATCTTACTTCAGTAAAACTCGCCATTCTCTCCATCTCCCTTTCACACCTACTCTCTCATTCACTCATCGCTGCATTGTTTGTTTGTAAAATGTTTTAAAATTATCATGCGTTCTGATTTAATATCTTACGTAATAAAATAATATTATGTATATCGCCTATCATAATTAGTAATTTAGAAGTTTTATCGATTAATAAACAATAATTGTAAAGGTATGGTCTGCATCTTAGAAATTCAGCATGTATACCGCCGATCATTAAACGTTAGGGTGACTGAACTCTCAAATTAAAAAAACGTTTTAGCGATAAGATGCTTATTACGCAAATTGGAAGTTGTAGGTACCTGTTTGTCGATTTATTTGTGCAAGTTACTACCATAATTACAAGATGATAATACGGAGTTACTATGCAGCTTGGGACCTGGGGGGCAACCACCACATATTATAGCTTAGCTTAATGCTGCACATTAGAAAAAGATGGAGGCCCTTTGTATATCTCTTTCTCACTCTAAAGATATTTAAAAATAATGCTACTATAAGAAGAGGTGCTCAGTCCCAGACCGTAATCCTACTACTATTATAAAGGCGAAAGTTTGTAAGTATGGATGTATGGATGTTTGTTACTCTTTCACGTAAAAACTACTGTATAGATTTGGATGAAATTTGACACAGAGATGGTTTATATCCTGGATTAACACATAGGATATTTTTTATCCCGGTAGAACATTCCTGTGGGATAATTTCCGACCTCCACGCGAGCGAAGCCGCGGGCAGAAGCTAGTATCACATAAATTAAAAATAATTATCGTGCAATTACGGAAGTAATTATTATGGGAGTTCCCCATAAATGTGATTGAGTGGTGGAAAAATTCAATGCACATAAAAGTGTGGGGTGTTGTTGAATCCCATATTTTTTTTAAATACGATGCTTCTCAAAGACTTTTGCTATTTATGAAGTCGTTGCTGAGATAGGGTGTTGGTGTGGGTTTCTTTTTTAATGATATTATGACTTTTTT
Organism: Hyppa rectilinea; assembly: GCA_951799385.1. Classification (NCBI taxonomy): domain Eukaryota; kingdom Metazoa; phylum Arthropoda; class Insecta; order Lepidoptera; family Noctuidae; genus Hyppa; species Hyppa rectilinea. The sequence goes on along the minus strand of OX637308.1, from coordinate 7,466,874 downwards.
AAACTGACAAATTGTCAATCGATTGACCTTTGTATTTTCTAAAAACATTTACCATAGTAATGTATATTTTTACACCATCATAAAGTAGAGATTTCAACGAACATAAAGCCTACCGACATGTTTAAAAAAACTGATATTATGATTAGGGTGCTTTTTCGATATTAAGCCAAAATAAGGTGAAAAAATATTTTTTTAAATCAAAAAAATTACTCTGTGTTTGAAACATAAAAAGGTAAATTTTCACCAAATTTCGTGGAAAAACAAGGTTTTTTATAAAAGTGAAAAATGAAATACCAAAAACTTGGCTATTTGAATTTTTCACATACAATTTGAGGTTATGTGAAAAAAGTGTCAAAACAATAGTTGTAGATCTTTTTATTACCTACAACTTTGCCATTTAACTTTTTTCCACCGGACTTGCAGTTTTGCTGGAAATCGAGATAAACCATTTTTTACCCTTAAAAACGCACCCCATCCGCTTCCCGACCTCAGTTCGCCCGTATATTATTTTTTCTTTCATTTTCTCTTCTCATTATATCATTATACTTTATGTATTCTCTTTCTTTTCCAATGTATTTCCTCCTACTATTATTTCATTTTCACTTTTCACCATTATCAAAGGCTTTAACCCTGGTTTATTATGCTTACAGTACATAACTAAAATTAATGGAAACATTTATTTAATTATAATTATTTATTGTGAATGAAATGTAATGAATTATTTTAATAATTAGAGTATTATTAATTTGAAATATTTGTAGTGCCGTTACTCTATTCAGTGTTTTACATGTTAGCAAATAAATTAATACATTAAGTAAATTTGTTTTATTTGACATTGATACATACAAATCTTAAGTACCGTAAAACGGGGTGACATTGATTAATTTTTAATTTGAAATGGATGCCACGCTTGCAGTTTCAACGATAAAAATGTAAAAAAAAAACTGCAGTGTAGACTCATTACGTAAATTAAGTATTGCAACAAAAAAGTTTCAATTAGTCCATACTTTTTTTGGAAAAAAAATAAAAACCTGTTTATTATTTTAAATTGATAATGGGGCTACTTTGTCACCCCTTCTTTTTTTTATTTCATTGCAAAGACACCCCGAAAACGACAAATCTTTTAGACCTTTTCGACACTAAACTTTAACAAATATTTTTTTAAAGTTCCGACAACGACTACTCGTTGACGCTTCGGCAAAATATGGCCGATCAGTCAGTCTGGCCATCAGAACAAACCAAATTTTGGCTGCGTTAAGTATCCTATCATCAAAGTCACCCCAGCTCTCAAAGTAACCCCGTTTTACCGGTACAATATACAACCCAAAACTAAAATGATGTACAGCTAAAAATATGTTTAAAGGGAAAAAAAGGAAAGCTCATTGGGTATCAAACAATTCATCCTAATCGCTGTCGATTTTAAACCTTGAAACGTTAAACGCCAAGTTCAAAATCAATTGAGAAAATTTGACAGTATGTGGTAACTTGATATGCTTGCGGCTGTACAGTTGATACTACGTTACAATTTTATTTCTTGTATAGATTTCGCAATGTAAAATAAAATTTAAAAAAATCAATATACATTTTGGGAAGTTAATTTTCATGTTTGTTGAGTCCAAGAAATCGGAGTAACAGACGAGAGGCCACTAAAAACCGAATTTAATGAACTCTGTAACCTCGACAGATGTTGTTATGAATCAGCTGAGCTCAGAGTTAGTCAAACTACTATATTAACTACTACTTTTTTTTAAGGCTTGAAAGTCATCAAATGACCTGCTGGGTGGAGTGGAAGGAAGTGTCAGACTTTTACTGACTAAAACCCATCCATGTTCCTTCCTTAGCCCTTTATGTTCCGGGGTAGTGGTAACAATCCTACTTACCCGGCGGACTTCGGCCCTAACGGGCCCCTTCAAATGCTGACAACGCTTTGAGGCGCGCGTGGAATACGTACGCGCCGTTATCTATCTATACATATAATAAAATTGTAGAAAAGTGGTGTCAGTACAATGGAAATATACAAAAAAAAGTAGCAGGGGTTGTTATTATATCGATGCCGAACCCGAAATTGTAATTAATTTTTTTTTTGTCTGTCTGTCGGTTTGTCTGTTTGTCTGTGTGTTTGTGCACGCTAATATCAGAAACGGCTTATTCGATTTAGATGCGGTTTTCATATAATTGTAGTTAGCTCACTAAGACTCGTAAACATTAATATATTGTAGTAAGCTTCACTTAGCATTTAGTGTTTATTTCATGTCAATCGGTTCATAAATAAAAAAGTTATGTCAATTTAAAGAATCACGGCGAACATTTGTTAAAAACATTTCTTACTGTAAAGTAAATTTTTAGCTACCCAAACGACGGTATTTGTTATTCAAAATATGCTACCCGAAAAGTCACTATTCCACGCGGATGAAGTCGCGGGCACAGCTACTTGTAATAACTATTAATTAAAACTTATCAAAATATGCCTATGGCTACAGATACATTACTTACACATGCCCGCTTTATGCAAATGATGTGACCCGTCGGAGATTCTGCTATCTGTTGAGTGTCCTCATACGTTTGCGTGGCGCGGTCCAACACGCGTGTCTATCTTTACATAAAATGTTTTCGAAAACTTTGCTCATATTTTTTTTAGTGAACCACTTATCGGAATATTCATGTGAGTAATTCTTATGATACCTATGTGTTTTATTTAATCTGGATTGTGACTGCATTCGCAATTAACTTGCTATCATAAAAAAAATAAAAACTGACTAATCTAGCCATGATCGTATAAAAATCGTGTGAAATAAACTGCCTAATTATGTTTATGTTTCTAATAATAGATGGTCAACGCGACAAAAAGTTTTTCCGGAAGGACTACACGTACATAGAAGCTACAGAGGGTTTCTATAAAATCCACACGTTACATAAATCATGGGCTGATGCGAAGCGAGTGTGCGCTTTGGAAGGAGCCAGTTTGTTCTACCCAGAAAACGACGATGAAGCTAACGCTGTGATATCATTTTGGAACGCTACCCAGCCATTCTCATGGGTGTATGTAGGGATATCGGATTTGGTGGTTAAAGGAGTTTTTGAAAGCATTCACGGTAAGAATACTTATATTATTTTGTTATTAGCAGTCGCTTGCGTCTCGTTTGCACACAATCTCCAATCCCCCGTTAACAACACCTCTTTGCTCACATTAGTTTGAATGTTACTTCAGTGTAGGAAAGAGATGGAGCTATACAGTGATGTAAGCGTTAAGCGCTTACTGTATCGTGTCGTTAAATCACTTGTTTGATTCACTTAGTTTATAGCTCTCGTAAACACATTTAAAAAATATATTTTTTAATATTATCTCGGCTGTCCGCTTGGCTGTTGTGACTATTACTTTAGTATAAGTATATAGTGGCTATATCTATGGCTCTGACGGCTGTCACTCCTCTAGTTTTCTCTCTTCTTTTCTAGTTCATACTATATTATTATGTACACATATTCTAAACATTTATGTAAACTGTGGCAGGAACTAATTAAAATATCATCAACATCCCCAATAAAAAAATGTGCTAAGTAGATTAAAAGGTACTTACTTACAGAACACATCAAGTCTGTCAAATTTCTATGATCGTTTTTCAACTTTATATCAAAAGGATAAGGTTCATTTTCAATTAGGAACATTTGACAGTTTGGGATAGCTTGATGTGCTGGTGTCTGTACATATTATTGAAGCAAACTCGAAAACTACCCAAGCAAAAGTTATTTTATATGGGACCACCACGAGCTCTACAATGTAGAGGAAGCTCGTGGTGGTCTAAATATAATAAAATCATTTATCTTTATGATTTTGTAGAGTCTACAAAATCATAAAGATAAATGATTTTATTTTTGTAAATAGGTTTTTACAAACACTTTTACACGTCAGAAATATTTTTTAAACTAGAAGATGTCTGGAAGGATTAGCATTTTTTATAAAACGGGCAGCTCAACGAAAATGAAAAGAATCATGGAGAAATCGACGTTCATGCGATGCGAAATGTTAGCGTAGTTGGAATGAATTTATCGTAAAAAAAACTTAAAATTGTAGTTGAAAATCCTGTTCCCACGTACATAGATGTACGCCATGGTCAATTTTCCAACTGCAAATTTAATATGGAATCGCAAAAAATATATCTTTGACTACAAATTATTTATTACCGGAGTTTTTCCTTTACTTGTAGTGTGAGACCTTGTGCTTCTTGCCTTTCATGATTATAGGTCGACGGGGAAGTACCCGTGTATGGTAATTATAGTAGAAGTATAAGTTTTGATTTAGTTACGAGGGTCAAAATCATGTCGCATAAAGGTCACAGATCATTAGAGCCACCCGACACCCACTCCGCACCGCCTCGCCTCCGGGCGGCTAGTATTCTTTAAATGGACTTACATGGGTATCCGCTCACACCTTCAACTCCGTGGGTTACCGGATGAGATGGCAGTAAGCCCTCTACGTTGACGACGCGAGGTCCACTGGTTGACCGCGCGAGGTTTATTGGTGATAACGCGGCATCCACCCGTGGACCACCTGTCGACAACGAGTGGACATCGTGCGACAAGGCGGTGTGGGATGGGTGCCGGATGGCTTTAATGAGTTGTGACCTTAAATGGCCGTATTTTGTATTGGGTAGACTCAGAAGATTAGTTTTTCCAGCTCCAAAGGACCGTAGAACTACGTATTTGATATAAATTTCAACTTGATACCTTCACGCGGTCCTGAGAAAAATTGTCTTGACAGGCTGACAGACAGACGGCTGTGATCCTACAAGCGTTTCGTTTTTCCTTTTGAGGTGCGGAACCCTAAAAACTCACCTCCTTTTTCAGTTAAAAATTAGTGTAAAATTGTTTATCATTATAATATTTTTTTTACTATCGTTTTCAGGTCACCCAGTTTCAGACGTGTACCACAAATGGGATGCTGGTGAGCCCAACGATGGTGGTGGTGTTGAGGACTGCGTCATCCTGAGAAGAAACGGCTACCTGAACGATGACGGATGCTTCAAGAAGTTTCCTTTTATATGCAAAAAGAGTCTCCTCTCTTTAGAATGGAACCAACAGTGCAACATACCTAATTTAGGTGGGTGACTTTGATGAATATGAAATCTCCAAATCCATTGCTGCTTATGTTTGAAAAGTTCGTCTTCTCGACTACGTAATTCACGCAATTGAAGGGTTACACCAGAATTAAAGTAGTAAAAGCTCAGCAGTCGCAAGCGCAACTGCAGAGCATGAGTTCCTGGCTTCGATTCCCAGGTCAGGCAAAGTGTTATTGGGTTTTCCCGTTAGCAATTTCTCAGTAGCAGCCCGGAATCTGGATTTGTGCCCAGTTGATGGCATTAACTGGCGAAACGGCAATGGAATTGGCGTGGATCATAGATATAATAGAGAAGGCGTGGATGTACCTACTATAGGTACACCTTTGCCTAACCCTTCTGTGCAAAAAGGCGTGAGGTTATGTTAAGACATAGAAAAGGTTTAACATAATTACGTATAACACGACCATGACAGAGAGTACACATCTATTAAAGCGCCTCTAGTGGCGCATTTCTGTACAAAAACAAACTGAAACTAAAACTAAAACTTTTAACTGTTCTGTTTATACAATCGTTTTATCAGCAATTAATGCTGTTGAATTGTTCAAGTAAAGGCATTATCATTGAATGTAGGTGTGTTATGCAATTGAGGAATTACCCCAGATATTACCCGTAGTTGCAAATAGCGGTCGTGCTTTGAATTAAGAACAATTATTCATCGTTCTAATTATTCCAAAAGATTTAATAACTGGTAACGTTTAGTCGTTCCAGAGTTTTTCACATCGAGGTCTATCGGAAGTGGATATTTACGTGATAAATTATCTATGATATATTGAGCTTAAATTATTTTTAACCCTTAAATTGGCAAAGAACAAAATGCAATAAAATCCGTATTTTTTTAATACAATTTTATTGTAGGCATAGGTGTTACAAAAAAATAATCAAAAAATTATAGAAACTTCAGATTTCCTGAAAAACAATGTATGTCACAGCATACATTGCCAAATGCACATAAAAACATTGAGTAAATGTGATGTATACCGGGACATACCTTGCCAATTACAGTACAAAAATCATGCAAAAAAAAACAAGAAGACAACGCCTACAAATTGCCAAACACGCATAATATGGTAGTCTAGTTGACAGTTTCTAAACTTTTTACGGTTACGAAGCACAGACGGACTTGGCATGTCATGCATAACACTGACGTTAGTTTGAAGCAAAGCCTACATCGACCTTGACTGGTCATCGTCATCCTCGCTTTGGTCCCTTTATAGGACATCATTATTTCATCAATGCTGTATTTCCTTTCATTATATTGAGCTAAGCAATTTTCTAGATTTTTTTGTAATAAAACCCTAACTTTGTAGTATCTGTCGGAGTCTTGCATTTTGTTGTACCAACAAAATGCAAATTACGACGGATTTGTTGGCAACGTTTTAGAGACATCAGTTCTGCTACGGGATCGTATCTGTACTCTCTGTATCTCAGTATTCGGTATACGATGGCATGCTAACAACCACAGAAATATTAAATATTATAATTATCTATGCTAACAACACTCATGATAATATGTATGAGAAACAAATCCCGCAATTCATGTTCGGTCAAGCCAACAGAGCGTTCAGTTTTGAATATTGCGTATGCGTTTGTTTGTTCCACGATATCTGCTAAGACGTCTAGGGATAAGAATTTGTAGAAATAATCAAGTGACGTTTCGGTTAGTATGTCGGTGTGATCTGAGTCTTCTTCTATAGTTGCCCTGTGCCAAAAAACCGTTTTTTCCATTGACAGCTCAGAGAGAACTTTGTGATTTGTCTAGGTCGTCTAATAACAGAAACAGTGGGACGTTGCGATCTGGTATTTCTGGGGCGACTTGGAAAAGTCTGCCTCATGCGAGCTGCAGCTAAGCCAATAATCAAGGAACCACCTGCTGTTGGTTCAGGCGGTGCAGGGGCTACAGGGACTGCTGGGGTTGCAGGAGTAGTGGGATTAGCTGAGAGTGAAGGAATGACACTCAGTATTGACACTTTCCTGCAATTTGGTTCTAGAGAAGGACTTGAATAGGCGCTTTGAAAAATTAGTCTGAGTAGAACATTCTGGTTGGAAGGGTCTTCGTCATCGTCTAAAATATTGAGATTTTCTATAGAAATACCAATAGAAGGTGCAGAAGAAGACATATAAAACAGGGTGTGCACACGTAATTAATTATCAGATTCGGTCAGAATGTTCGCTACCGACAGAGGGTGCATTCTCAGCAAGCACAAGCGCAAAAATTCTACCACCAGTAGTTTGAAACTTTTACTGTCAACAAAGAAAATAAAATCGTGCTATTAAACCAATTAAACCCAAAAAAACAACCTAAAACTGGCAATGTATGCCGTGACATACAAACAAAATGGAGGGTGTTTCGTTACAAACTTGGCAGTCAGTGTATGTCACAGCATACATCATGTTAGTGATCAAAATAGAACCATTTAATGTAATAAAAACTTCACAACTATTATCACACGCATTCCATTACACAACAAGGGATAAATTTTAGTCATCACGCTTATCCTAAACTATGTCATAATTATAGAATAAATATCTTGGACAGTGCAGTTGACGTTCGCCAGGTAGACATTTTTTTCAAGTAATGTCGTAGTAAATGTTGTTAGATGTACTACTCTGTCAAGAAAGTACCGGGAAAAGATCAATAATACACAAAATGTCTGTTATTCATCCAAATTTATTTTATCACCTTCAAAGTATGCTCCTTTAGAAACGATACACTTGCGCCAACGAATAATCCATTCATCAAAACATTTTTTAAACGCTGCTTCCGGAATTGAGTTCAGTTCTCGCCGCAAATTCTCCTTTATGTCTTCTATCGATTGAAAACGGGTGCCACGAAGTGGTAATTTGAGTTTAGGAAAAAGAAAAAAGTCAGCAGGAGCCATATCTGGTGAATATGGTGGTTGCTGGATGGTATTTGTTGAGTGTTTGGTCAAAAATTCGTTCACAATGATAGCCTTGTGCGAAGGCGCATTGTCGTGGCAAAATCCAAGAATTTTCTTTCCACAAATCTGGCCTTTTTCGTCGAATTTACTCTCTTAAACGCCGCATAACGCTCAAATAATATTCTTTATTTACCGTTAGACCTTCCGGTAAGAATTCAGAGTGCACAACACCGCGATAGTCAAAGAAAACAGTCAACATGACTTTGACTTTTGATCGACTTTGGCGTGGTTTTTTCGGTTTCGGTTCAGTTGGAAGGCGCCACTCCGAAGCTTGTTGACTAGTTTGCATGTCAAACTCGTAAACCCACGTCTCGTCACCAGTAACAATGCGTTTCATGAATGTTGGGTCCGAACTGACTCGTTCTAGCATGTCCTCAGCGACTTTCATGCGATTGAGTTTTTGGAGAAAATTCAGATCTTTTGGGACTAGCCGAGCAGCAACATGTTTCATACCCAAATGATTAGTTAAAATGGTACGGATCGACTCGTGAGATACAGAAAGTTTGGCGGCTATCTCTCTCAGAGTTGAATGGGGATTTTCAGTCACTATTTTCTTCATTTTTGCGATGTTAACTTCAGTTGCAGACGTTGACGGCCTTCCAGAGCGAGGCAAATCTTCCATCACATCTCGACCGCTTTTGAACGCTTTGAACCACTCAGCACGAGTTTTTGATTAAGTCGATTCACCGTAAGCCTTCTGTAACATTTTCAGTGACTCCGAACACGAAATTCCATTGGCGATGCAAAATTTAAGACAAACTCTTTGTTCGATATTTTTGTCCATTATGAAATTCGCAATACACACTATATATGATATTACTAAAACCAGCACTGTATCTATATATATAAAAGAAAGACGGGTTTGTTCCCTTCGTTATAACTCGAGATCTGCTGGACCAATTTTCATGGTTTTTGTTTCGTTGGATTTGTCTCCGCCCTGAATAGCAGAATACATTTTTTTTTTTTTAGGTAGGGTAGGTAGGTAGGTAGGTAGGGTAGGGTAGGGTAGGGTAGATAGGTAGGGTAGGTAGGTAGGTAGGTAGGTAGGGTAGGTAGGGTGGGTAGGGTGGGTAGGTAGGGTAGGTAGGTAGGGTAGGTAGGTAGGGTAGGTAGGTAGGGTAGGTAGGTAGGGTAGGTAGGTAGGGTAGGTAGGTAGGGTAGGTAGGTAGGGTAGGTAGGTAGGGTAGGTAGGTAGGGTAGGTAGGTAGGGTAGGTAGGTAGGGTAGGTAGGTAGGGTAGGTAGGTAGGGTAGGTAGGTAGGGTAGGTAGGTAGGGTAGGTAGGTAGGGTAGGTAGGTAGGGTAGGTAGGTAGGGTAGGTAGGTAGGGTAGGTAGGTAGGGTAGGTAGGTAGGGTAGGTAGGGTAGGTAGGGTAGGTAAGGTAGGTAGGGTAGGTAGGGTAGGTAGGGTAGGTAGGGTAGGTAGGGTAGGTAGGGTAGGTAGGGTAGGTAGGGTAGGTAGGTTAGGTAGGGTAGGTAGGGTAGGTAGGGTAGGTAGGGTAGGTAGGGTAGGTAGGGTAGGTAGGGTAGGTAGGGTAGGTAGGGTAGGTAGGGTAGGTAGGGTAGGTAGGGTAGGTAGGTTAGGTAGGGTAGGTAGGGTAGGTAGGGTAGGTAGGGTAGGTAGGGTAGGTAGGGTAGGTAGGGTAGGTAGGGTAGGTAGGGTAGGTAGGGTAGGTAGGGTAGGTAGGGTAGGTAGGGTAGGTAGGGTAGGTAGGGTAGGTAGGGTAGGTAGGGTAGGTAGGGTAGGTAGGGTAGGTAGGGTAGGTAGGGTAGGTAGGGTAGGTAGGGTAGGTAGGGTAGGTAGGGTAGGTAGGGTAGGTAGGGTAGGTAGGGTAGGTAGGGTAGGTAGGGTAGGTAGGGTAGGTAGGGTAGGTAGGGTAGGTAGGGTAGGTAGGGTAGGTAGGGTAGGTAGGGTAGGTAGGGTAGGTAGGGTAGGTAGGGTAGGTAGGGTAGGTAGGGTAGGTAGGGTAGGTAGGGTAGGTAGGGTAGGTAGGGTAGGTAGGGTAGGTAGGGTAGGTAGGGTAGGTAGGGTAGGTAGGGTAGGTAGGGTAGGTAGGGTAGGTAGCTAGGTAGCTAGGTAGGGTAGGTAGCTAGGTAGGTAGGGTAGGTAGGCAGGTAGGCAGGTAGGTAGGTAGGTAGACAGAACAACGTCTGTCGGGTCAGCTAGTTTAATATAAATAACAGATGCAACTCAAACTCCGCGCCAAAATGGAAAACAGTTGTGCCAATCTAACAACTACAAAAAAACAAAAATTTGAATTTGGAACCATAAACAAATCATCCATTCCCGATACTTTTTTGACTGAATGTATGTTTTTTTTTCCACCAAATTAAATTAGTGTTGGAATATAAAAATGACAATTTATCGCACGCAAATTCATATTTTTTTAACAAATCTCTTTTTTAAAGGTCATGTATGACGGTACATACAATGCCAAATTAAGGGTTAAATAGTTCCTCTTCGCTTGTAGGTCAAGGATGATCTTTATAACTGTAACTTGTGTGTGTGTAACTTTATTATTCAATTATTTCAAGTAAACAAAATGTAGCAAAATTGTTTGGGTAATATGTATCCAAACAATTGTGCTACATTTTGTTTTATTACACGGAGATAGTGCTACAGTATTATAAACAAAGATATTTTTGTCCCGTTGACCTAAGTCAACGAAAATATATTTAAGATTACTATTCTATTAAGATATTTACGTTGGTAGATGCTTCGTCTCAATAACAGAAAAATGGTTAAGTATAACTTTCGATATAATGATGACAAAATATTTTAAATGTGGGCCCGCATATTCCTAAAATTTTCTTGCAAAATATGCATATTAATGCATTAGCCTTATATTACTGGTTCGTTTTTATTGCTATGGTATTAGAATTGCTATCGAAATTTAGAATTGGAAATACTAGATAGATGTGGTTTTTATTGCGTTAGAGAATCTCAGGTTAGATTTATTTAAAGTGTAGTTGTCTAGTATCTGGCTTTTGTTTGGCATTGCCATTCAACGTGGCAATGTCAAATGCGTGCTGCCAAATTCTTGAACACACCACTCGACAGCGATGCGAAGGAAGGATAGAATAATATATTATTTGATTTATAAAGGGTGATTTTTTTACTGGTATCTTTTTGGCAACACTGTTTTTGAAAGATCACGCGTGAATCGTGTCTTGTGTCATCGTCAAACTGGTTCAGTTTGGTCTATAATTTAACCATGAATCGACTTACGAACGAACAACGCTTGAAAATTATTGAATTTTACTATCAAAATGCATGCTCGGTTAAGAGAGTGCATCGCGCACTTCTTCCAATTTATGGGCAGTTTGGTCGGCCTACTGAGGCAGCTATTTGGAAGCTTGTGACCTTATTTCGAACCCAGTTTACATTATTGGACATTAAACCACGAACACGCATACGTAGAGTAAGGACCGAAGAAAATATTGCGGCTGTATCCGCCAGTGTTAGTGATGACCGTGAAATGTCGATTCGCCGCCGTTCGCAGCAATTGGGCCTCTGTTACTCCACTACGTGGAAAATTTTGCGAAAGGATTTGGGTGTAAAACCTTACAAGATACAGCTGGTGCAAGAATTGAAGCCACACGACCTCCCACAACGTCTAACATTTGGTGAATGGGCATTGGCAAAGTTGGAGGAAGATCCACTTTTTTATCGAAAAATTGTGTTCAGCGACGAAGCTCATTTCTGGTTGAATGGATATGTGAATAAGCATAATTGCCGCATCTGGAGTGAAGACCAGCCAGAAGCATTGCAAGAGCTACCACTGCATCCCGAAAAATGTACTGTTTGGTGTGGATTATGGGCCGGTGGCATCATCGGGCCGTGCTTTTTCAAAGACGACAATGGCCGAAACCTTACTGTGAATGGCGAGCGCTACCGTGTGATGATTGGCGAATTTTTTTTGCCCAAAATGGAAGAATTGGACATGCCTGACATGTGGTTTCAACAAGACGGTGCCACATGCCACACGGCACGCGAAACAATGGCCCAATTGAGAGCCGCCTTCGGTGAACAGTTAATCTCACGTTTTGGGCCCGTCAATTGGCCGCCTAGATCGTGTGATCTAACGCTTTTGGACTATTTCTTGTGGGGGCATGTTAAGGCTCATGTCTACAGGGATAAACCAGCAACGATTGACGCACTGGGAGCCAATATTGAAGCATTTATTCGTGATATACCGGCTGATATGTTGGAGAGAGTGTGCCGAAATTGGGCCTTGCGAATGGGTCATCTAAACCGGAGCCGCGGCCAGCATTTGCATGAAATCATCTTCAAACATTAAATTATATTGATCGATCTATCGATTCCAATAAAGATTTCATCAAATTTTTCATTTTTTTTGTGTTTTTTTTGAAAATCAAAAAAATACCTCTTAAAAAATCACCCGTTAAATTAGTTATATATGTGTAATGTGTTGAATGAAGAGAAAAGATTAGTTTATTAAGAACAAAATGATAATGCAAATTACAGAGATACGTCTTGCATAAGATCTGGATAGGGTCAGTCTCTTAGTCTCTCTGAGTAGTGATTGGTGAATTTTAATTTCTAAATAATTATGTATATATTTTGCTTGTGGGTAGTTTTTAAGGATTACTAACACTAGTTTATAAGAACATTGTTACTAACAAAATGGACACCATAGTCTGTAATAAAGAAATTATTATTCTTCGATGCCTGAAAATAAACTTTTTTTTTTTATTATATTATTATTACAGATTACGTTTACAACGAGCAGATCGGCAGATGCTACAAGTTCCACAGGAATCCGTTAAACTGGACGGACGCCTACGCCGCGTGCAGCGCAGAACAATCGTACCTAGCAGTGATCAACACCCAGTTGGAAGCCGACTTTCTCGTGAGGCTAACGGAAACTCAAACGGCAAACAAAGTTTCAGGAAACTTCCTAAGTGGAGCGGTTCACTTGGGCTTCCATAACAGACTCAACGAGGGCTGGCAAGCAGTAAAAGGTAACAGATTTTTTTCCTGCAACGCAAAGCATACTGATAAGCGTGGTAGCAGTGGTAGCCTAGAGGTATGACCGTTGGACTGCCAAGTCTTCAAGGTCTAGAGTTCGAACCCAAGCCACGCACCTCTGATTTTTCAGATTCATGTCCGTATTGTATAATTATCACTTGCTTAAAAATCGGTGAAGGAAAACATCGTGAGGAAAGATGAGAGATGTTTCTCAGCAGTATGTGATGCTAAGTCAGAGGCCCATGGGCAGCATTAAAACTATGACACCCGGTTAGTCTCTAACCAAACGAAAAGAAGAAGCGTGGTGGCCCTTAATCATCCTATAATGTTCCCTCTACTGGAACACTGGCCTCCTCCCTTCGAGAGAGAGTGAGCTGTTATCTACCACGTGGACCCAGTGCAGATTGGTAGATGGCATATGTCTTCGATTTTTTGGATTTAGTATTTCCACATGATGTTTCCTTCACGGTTTTGAGAGCAGTGGTGATGAAATTATTTACACAAAGTAAAAACGCCTGTCTGGATTCGAACCCACAACCTGCAACTAGTAAGTCAGGACCGTTACCTCTGGGACACCACTGCTCCAGTGTGTACTGACTATTAAAACCTGGCTCAGGCCTCCTTCGCATCCTGGGTGGTACAGTGGATGGGAAAAATCGCAAAATCGCAAAATTTACAAACTTTCCTCCCCAATTTAGTCAAGAAGGCCCCTCTGTAAGAAAATGAGGGAAGAATTTTCTTCTCTTCTCAATCTTTCCTTAGTCGACATTTAAATGAATACTTTGGGGATCGAGATCCAGCGGATTTGTCTGTCAGTGAATTTAAAACTATTATTAAGTACATAACTTGAGGAGGAGCTCGTGGCTAAGTACTAACAGCCGCACAAGTCGATCCATCAGATTAAGCTACGCTTGCCGGGGTTGACCGTGGATGGGTGACCATCTTTACATACCGAGACTCCTCCGTGCCTCGAAAAGCATGTTAAGCCATTTGGCTGGCTGTCATTTGTGCATCTTTTACAGTCGTTATGGGTCGTCATAAGCCCGAAAATCTGACAGCTAGTCTTACCAAGGGGTATAGTATTGCCCAGTTACTGTGTTGTGGAGGTCAGATAGGCAGTCGCTCCATGTAAAATACTAGTATTCAGCTGCATCCGATTAGACTGGAAGCCGACCCCAACATAGTTGGGCAGAGCCTAGGCAGGCAGATGATTAAATACATAACTTATTTGTTTACAGGCACATCGCTGGATGACACCGGTTACGTCTGCTGGGGCCACAACCAGCCAGATGGCGAGGGTCGGGAGCAGTGCGGATCAATGTTCTACAACGGACTACTAAACGATATCAACTGTAACACAAGATGCTTCTTTATATGTGAACACGACGTAGACACTCTCAGCTCGCTGTTTGATGATCGATTCGCTGAGCCTGTATTATTGGTGTGATTTATTAGTACGAAAATGACTGATGTTTATAAAGTCTCGTAAGGCCAATGTTAACTCAAACGATCGTCCTATTCCATGTGTACCAGTTGGCGTTTCAAACAGTAGCTATGTACCTAAGTAGTTTATCTATTAGGTAAGTCAAATCTCCTTTGGCAATTAGACATAAAGTGCAGTTTGTTGAAGTAATCGATTGATGGAATGTCGGTGAATATGAGCAATAACACTTAAAGAAATTAAATATGTATAAGAATACTGCAGATATTATTTATGCCTCTACTGCTTTTTGTTGCATAAGAATGGAGCGTCATGAAGAGAATTTAGTGGTAACAATTTGACCTTTATGTCGTAGCAGTAAGCGGGATTTTCGTAGTACAAGTGTTACCAATTATGTGTGGATGTCTTTTACGTGAGTCGAGTCGTGACCGTTTCCACCACCACCGTACCCAACCGGTGCCCACGAGATTCCATTACTAAGCTTACGCCGTCTGACTGTCTGATTGTTTATCTGTCTATCACAGGGCTGTATGTTTTTAACATTAAAGGATAGCCGGTTGATTTTTTTAAACATTCGATTAGGCAATAATTGGTTGTTATTATAGTACCTCGTTATAACTCTGCCGTTGCCGCTGCTAAGCCTGTTTTGAACAGCGTACATTCAGCACCGTCAGGGAAAAAGACAGCCGTCAAATACGCCAACGCCGAGCAGTATGTTTTAAAAAACAATTATGAAGATAATGGAAACCCAGTACGATAGAAATGCCAGGAGAATTTAATGATGGATATGCAATTATGTAGGCCGACCCCCGGCGCTGGGTCAATGGGGGTCAAATATGCTACCGAAGACACAACTGAAGGTTTCGCCAGCTTGGGGCCGGTTGGGGCTCTTCCTAGAGCTCCCCGGGAGCTCACCTAGATTCTAGGAGCACTATTAGTCGGGAGCTCGCCTGACTATGGGAAGCTTTACCGCAACAAACCTTATATGCTCCACAAACTGGTTTTAATGATTTATAAACGTCGTTATTTCACGTGTTTAATCTGTTCAAAGTTGTTCTTCAACTAATAGTTTCCTAGTAATTAACATACACGTTAACGTAAAATAAAAACAAGACAAAAAAAAAACAAAAAAACAAGATCATAAGCGGTTTGTGTATCTCTTTACTGTGCCGTTCGTGTTTATTATGTCATTGTCCCGCAGAATGTATCATGCCATCACCTGAGGGAGTTTTTTGATGGAGTTCTTACATCTAATCTATCGCAATACAACGGTGAGAGAAACAGCAATGCTAGATTATTGGACTTAGTTTTTTCCAACGACTCTGTCAAAGTTACTGAATGTCACGATCCTTTAGCTTTGCCTGTGGACTTGCATCACAACCCTTTAACGATTTCCGCCAGTTTTGTTGAAATTCACAAATTAAATGACAAATTGACTACAAAGTATATTTTTTCTAAGGGTGACTATGCGGCTATTAAATCCGAACTTAACCAAATCAATTGGGATGAATTATATTGTATGAGCTTAGAGATAAGTAGGTATATCCAAATTAAATCAGTTAGACAATCTTCTTATCCGCCTTGGTATGACTCAGCTTTGATCAAAGTGCTAAAAGAAAAACATAAATTTCATCGCAAGTTCAAAACGTATGGTAATACGTCGGACTTTCACTCTTTTTCTGTTCTACGTAATAGAGCAGTTAAATTGGAGAAAATATGTTTCGATAAATACATGGACAGAGTTGAGTCGTCGATCATTGAGAACCCGAAATATTTTTGGTCATATGTTAAGAGCAAAAGAAAATCAGGTACTTTTCCTAAAGTAATGCACTATAATGATAAGACCGTAAGCACAGGCGAGGAGATCAGTAACCTGTTTGCATTCTATTTCCACTCAACATTCCAGAAACCCGAACATGTTCCCGCTACTTCCACTACCACGTCTGTTGGTACTATCGTTGAACCTGATCTGTCTTGCATTGGCTCAGTTGATGTCTCTCATTCTCAAGTTTTAAAGCTATTAAAGACCTTAGACCTCTCCAAGTCCGGTGGTCCTGATCACTTGCCTCCAACATTTATTGTAAATTGCGCTGACAGCCTAGTAGTTCCACTGTGTATCTTATTTAGGCGGTCGCTCTCAGAAGTAGTTCCGAATATTTGGAAATCCGCGTTTGTTACTCTTGTCTTCAAGAAGGGTGATAAGTCCGATATCTCGAATTACCGACCGATATCTAAAATATGTCTTTTTTCCAAAATCTTAGAACGCATAGTGTTTACTAACGTATATGATGCTTTAAAATGCAACTTTGGTGATGAGCAGCACGGCTTTCTCAGGAAGCGTTCCACTACGTCTAACTTAATCTTGTCCCATGAATTTATATCTGAGGGTATGGAACATTGTGAACAAGTTGACGTCATCTATACTGATTATAGTAAATGTTTTGATCGTATTGATCACGCACTACTCATGGAGAAGCTATTAAAGGCCGGAATACATGGAGATTTATTTCGATGGTTTTCATCTTATATTGATAACAGAACGCAGGCTGTAGTGTTGCAGGGGTATACATCTGGATGGTGTTCTATCCCCTCTGGAGTTCCTCAAGGTTCTATTCTAGGAAGCCTACTATTTACTATATTTATTTCTGATGTAAAGTTTTGTTTTAAAAATAGTTACATTTTGCTTTATGCTGACGATATGAAGATTCATAAGACTATCCGAAACATATCAGATACGCACCTGTTACAAGCAGATTTGACTAGGTTCGAGGAATACTGCAGACGCAACAGGTTGGAACTTAATGTATCGAAATGCTTTCACATGACTTTTACGCGCCAGAAGTCGATAATTAATTCCACATATACACTGTGCAATATTTGTATAGGCAAAGTTGACACTATAAGGGATCTTGGGGTTGTACAAGACAGTAAGTTGCTTTTCGATCAGCATATTGATTTTATAGTAAAAAAAGCGTTAAGCACTTGGTTTCATAATAAGGACATCGGCAAAGGACCATGCAAAAGATTGTATGGGCGCTGTCCCAACCCACCAACAGACATGGCACTTTTTTCAATATTATTATGAAGTCTCATAAAAACACAAATAACAATTTTTAGTCCGTAAATATATGGGGTAATTAAAAAAAAAAAGTTTTTAGTGTATTTTTTTTTAAATAACCTTGTTTTAGAATATTACCATAGACAATTGTTTAACTAAACACTTTAGGTTTGAATAACATGTATCTATCTATACATATAATAAAATTGTAGAAAAGTGGTGTCTGTACAATGTAAATATATAAAAAAAAGTAGCAGGGGTTATTATTATATCGATGCCGAACCCGAAATTGTAATTTAATTTTTTTTTACTTGTTACTGTTATTTGTTTTGTTGAGTTTTATTTCATAATATTGTTATCACTGTTTTTCGTTGGTAATTTTTGTTGTTTTGTTAACATGAGTAAACTCCGAAGAAGATATTGTATTTGTTATGTATTTTTTACAATTAACTGTACCAAAAAGTGTGTACAAAAATTATTTTTTTGCGCGATACCCGTGACCCCATGACTTACGGCGATGTCGTCATAATAAAAAATGATCATGATGCCAAGATGAATTATTTGAAATAAGTTTGAAATCTGTTAGTGGTATGGGACGACTTTTTGCATGGTCCTTTGCTTTTTTACAGTATGGGTTTATAAAATCGGTTTCGAAAAGAGGTTTCGAAACATTTTTAATAGATGGAAGTTTTCACTTTTTAAAATTATATAATTACGACTCCAAAATGTTTTCATATCATGTCGCTGCATAATTTTTGAGATAAGTAGTAGCTAACAAAAACTTTTTACAGCTAAATAGATTAAAGACTTTTCCTTTTTATGTTAGGATTTAATTGGCAATACTTAGATATCATCTGTCGACATGTCAGTCATGACAATGTCATGTAGTTGTAAACAAACATGCTGGACTCATTATTTTAGCTTGGTTTTAAGTTATAGTTTAATAATGCATTTCTCTTTGTGTTTATTTCATATGGTGATCAAAAATGAATGAGACGCGGCCGGGTGAGCGTGTGGGATGACACACCTCGCTGCGTCAAAGCGTCAGAGGGAGCGACACTTCGTCTTCATATTTCTCTAGTGCTATAAGAGATTAGCATGATCGTGCTCCAGAGTGTTTTAACATGTGTTCCTCTTGAGAGAAGGGGTGACACTCGTCCTGAGTTGAGGCCTACTTTGCTAACGGGGCATAGCCTTGCAAAGTGTGTCAGGTTGACACAATTGGTCTAACTGATGATGGGGTACCCGTATCTTGTGGTTTCATATCTGGAGTACGGGCATGAAACGTTTTTTCGCAAGTCTTTACGTCTGAATCGTTCTCTCCCTCTGGCTTTGATGCAGCAAGGTTCAAACTGGCGAGCGTTAGTTTGTGGGGGTGCACATTGGCACACTTTAATGCATTCATGGACTCTTGTGATGTCGTAAGAATTCGCTTTGCCAGAGTTGAGCCTGCCTTTGCAAAGGACAGACCTCCACTTGTAGATTCTCCTGAGGTTAGGTAATTTTTTTATGATAGGCCAGGTAGGGTAGGTTTGTAGGTTCGATTGCCGAGAGTAAAAGGGCTTAGTTATTTTAAAACTAAGTGTTAGGCCCCCCTTGAGTAAAAGGGAACACTAGCTGATGTAGAGCCTTAGAGTAAAACCTTATGTTGAATATGGCTGGTAATAATCGGACGGTATTCGAACCTTTCAAATTATTTAAATTAGTTAAGGCTTTTGTACATTTGGGTATTCGCCACAGGCGGCGGAGCTAGACAGATGTATTCTTTATAACAAAGTGAAAATATATAATGTGTTAAACTTCTAACGAGTTTACTTCTATAGAATAGAAGCTCCCTATACACACATTACACGCTCTACCACTGAGCCCCCTCAGTAGAAGATCTTCAATCTTCTACAATACCTACGTGCACATTGCAAACTAGACCCCCAACTTATTCTCACAAATAGTTGTTGGAAAGAGCGGAGTCTTCTAATACAGGCATTGTTTGCCTAAAAGCAGGTTACAAACTCGAACCCTTGTAATGTTTTGTTTAAATAATAAACTAATTTATATTTGTATTTGTATAATCGGAAAAGATAATCCAGCCTCTAGATTACAAATAAACTTCATTACTTTGTTGACTCAATAAACACCTGGCTGTGGCTCTACTTCTTTTTCACAGATGAACATGCCCTTTGTATTGCAATCAGTGTTAATCAAACGTCCATTAAAGAACATTGAGCCGCACTCCTCATAATGATTTCTCTCAGGCTGTTGGTTGTCGAACCAGACGTCGGCATCCACATTCATTGGTATTCCTGGAAAAGATAACGATACATCAAACAATGATCTAAACAGCAACCGAGATTTCTGATATGAGCTCAAAAGGGTATCCGCACATAACTTTACAGACAAAGGCTCACCTGAGCCTGAGCCGGTGCTTTGTAGGTCTACAGAGCAGCAGGCTCACCTGGCTCAGGGTCGGCCACGTTGTCGGTGAAAATGAAATTACAGATCTTGTCAATTTTTATACTGATTTTGTCCGTATTGATGCCAACTTGGGGATTTTCTCCCTAAATTTAGGGAGAAAATATCTAAACTAGGAGTTTTGGGGGAATCATTTTTTGGGGGTATTTTTAGGGATATAATTTGAATTGTGTTTTTTTTTAATTGCACTACTCTCCATACTTCATACTTGTATTCAATAGAAGTTTATAAAAAAATTGCATCGATCAAATGATACTACTGTCATTGATGGTTACTAGATGGTATGCATCATTGAAAATGATATACTCATGTCACGGTTGGGGAGTTTTAGTTTGAATTTAGTGGGTTAGCTAGGTCGGCAACTTTAGTTCTCTGACGGATCACCTCGTTACGGATTCGATCCCTCAGAGAGACGCCGAAAACAGCCCGTTCCATAGTTTTATTTAAAGCCAGTTTATTTTGAGTTACTGCACTAGGTAACGTAATATTATCGTCTAACGTCGACGTTAGTATCAGAACGCAATCACTGTAATTTTGACATATGAACATCATTCTGGTTAACATGAAGTCGATCACATAATAGTTTGTGTTAAAACGCGTGTTGCCGCTGAATATACTTTGAATCTCTTCCTAAAACATCCTATCGCCGTTGCCTAAACCACACTCACGTACCTTTAACAGTCTGCCAGCCTTCGTTGAATCTGTTATGAAAGCCCACGTGATATATTCCTCTTTGGTATTGTTCATTGATGCGTGGTTTCGGCGTGTTATTAGTTAAATTCGCAAGGATATCGGCTTCCATACGATTGCGGATCACTGCCAGGGAGGTATATTCTATTCTGCACATTGCATATGCTTCAGTCCAATTCAATGGAGTGGTGTGGAGCTTGTAGCACTTGGCAGTGTGCGCATTGTAAATATAATCTGAAATTACAAAGAAAGCACTGTACTTTATGGGCGATTGTTTTATAGTAGCAATTTCTTTTTTGCTCTTTAAAGTGTATTTTTAAAAACCCATATGTAACAAAAACATAGGTCCGAGCAAAAATCGCCACGTGTCTTTCGGGATCGGTGGGAAGTGTCCGTGATGGGTCATAATTGGTTTCGAAGCAATAAAGAACTTTTGTAGAACTTTACACAATCAGATACTTGATGGTTCTGGATACTTCTTTTAATCTCGACATTGCGATATAACCGAACTCCACGCCGACAAAGTCGCGGGTAAAAACAGTACAGAGGCCAGCACATCAAGTTACCACAATCTGTCAAATTTCTTTGATAGTATTTCAAGTTTATTGCAAAGACATAAGGTTCATTTTTTATTGAGAAAATTTGACAGTTAGGGATAGCTTGATGTGCTGGCGTCTGTACATACGTGTCTGTCGCTATCTAAGGATGTATGGCAAAAGAGCAAAACCTTTAAAAAGACGGGCTTCTCAAAAACTGCCGCGTTATTTAAAAAAACATACCTAAATTAGGCATATTGCAGTCATGATTCCACTCTCGGGACTCCAAACGCTTCTTACAAATGAAGTAAGACTTTGAGTCACATCGGTAATCATTCATGTTGCGCAGGAGGTCCATGTGCACACAGTCTTCATTGCCGTTTGAATTATCTGGCTGATTTCTGTACCATCTGCTGTACACCTCAGTGATTGGCCTTTCTAAAAAAATGGTTTATGATTACAAAACAATGTTGTAGTTAAATTAACGAGTATGTACCTTTCTATGTTAGCTTTAAACATTTCTACCCAGTGCTATATGGGCAGATGAATAATAGTTTTGTTACAGTTATACGTACGGTCAACGGTCTCAAACAATCCTTCAGCCATTATGTCCGACAGGCCCACGAACACCCACGGTATGTTAGGCTGGGTTCTGTTCCAAAACGATATAACAGCTTTGGCTTCGTCTTCGTTTTCTGAGTAGAACAAACTGGCGCCTTCCAGAGAACACATTCGCTTGGCATCAGCAAAACTCCGTGCTGTGGTGTGGACCTTGTAGAAACTCTCCTCTGACTCTATATAAGTGTAGTCCTTCCGGAACAACTTTTTATCCATTTGTCCATCTACAATATCTATACAAATAATAAAATTGTAGAAAAGTGGTGTCTGTACAATGGAAATATACATTAAAAAAAAGCAGGGGTTGTTATTATATCGATGCTGAACCCGAAATTGTAATTATTATTTTTTTGTCTGTTTGTTGGTTTGTCTATGTGTTTGTGCACGCTAATATCAGAAACGGCTTATTCGATTTAGATGCGGATCACTAAAATATTGTAGTAAGCTTCACTTAACATTTAGTGTTTATTTCATGTCAATCGGTTCATAAATAAAAAAGTAATGTCAATTTAAAGAATCACGGCGAACATTTGTTAAGGTATTCTATAGAGAGTACGTACACGCCTCACGCCTGTGCGTCTGTCGCTATAATAAAGCGCGCTGAGAGCCGCGCCGCTGCTCAAGTCCGGTTAAGCAGTAGACAACCCTATGGTTGAACTGCGAGATGCCATTATGAACAAAAAGAAAAACGATTGTATAGACGCCCTAAGCCGAGGGCCGTACCCCACAGGGGGGGGTGCCCTTAGTGTATAGTCGCTTAGTTTGTAAGTTTATTTTTAAGTCCTGGCTGAAGGCTGCAATTCTTTTGTGGCATCCACAGGCAAGTCCGGTTAAGCAGTAGACAACCCTATGATTAAAGTACGAGATGCTGTTTTAAAAAAAAAAAAAAACGCCGCTGCCGCTGATTCAGTTATTCGTAACGAACGTACGTATGATTATAGCTACCCAAACAACGGTATTCGTTATTCAAAATATGCTGCCCGAAAATTCACTATTCCACGCGGACGAAGTAGCGGGCACAACTAGTTGAAAATAAACATATTTGAAAACGATTAAATATTTGTAACTATAAACATGTTCTGTCTAAACTACTTGTTAAGGCTCATGTTTAAATGACTTTTTAAAAAAGGAGGTTCTAAATTCGTCTACAAAAATAATAATTTTTTAATTGTTTTCAGCGATATTTTCGTCAATTGTGGACAGATTTTGAAAACTATTTTTTCATTTTGTAGAAAAAGCTACTACGTTAGTCCTATATAATATAGAGACCACATATATGCACAAAAAAATAAAAGAACAAGTAATACTAGTTCATAGAAGTATGGCAAAATTAAAAAATAAATTATAAAACGTAAAAAGTTAATATTTTCAAACACAATTGATTTTAAAATAAATTCAGTAATAGTAAACACTGTTTTAACAACCTTGCCCTGACCTCAGAAGAGCGGCAACGATGCACGCAGGGTCAAGTTCATTGAATCCATTGTTCTAGTGGTTCAATTCTACAGTGTTCAAATGACTTTAACACGTTGAACGCCAACGCGGTCACCGTGTGTCCGACAAACAATAGTTTTTCCATTGTGTCTGCTGCGTGGCAGTCAATGACTTAAATGAAAACTCTCCTTATTTGACTTAATTACTGGACCGACTTCGTTTATTTTTCGTGTATTAGAAAAGGCCACGACAATATGTGGTTTCATTTATTGCCTATATGTAGTCTCCATATTGTATAAATTTTATTTATAGTTTGTTTCTTGGACATGCCGGTTTCCTCACGATGTTTTCCTTCACCGTTTGGAAAGCAGTGATGATGAAACTATTCACACAAAGTAAAGCTTGACCTACAAGTAAGTCAGGGCGTTACCTCGGGGCCAGCACTGCTCTCTATCGAGCAAGACCAGTAAAACTTACCTAAATTGGGCTGCTGAACATTGTGTCCACAGTTCAGCTCTACTGACGGTAAACTCTTCTTGCAAATAAAGCTAAACTTAGTGGTACATGAGATATCATTGATGTAGCCTTCTTGGTTCATGTGCATACAGTCCTCATCGCCGCTATTGTCCGGCTGATCTTTGCTCCAGTTACTGTACACCTCAGATATTGGCTTACCTAGAATACGAAACGATTAAATTAATTATGAACACTTAGCCCTCACTGAACCAAGTTTACTTATTATGTTTTTTACACTGCCCTTATCTCAATTTATTTGGGATCGGCACAAGACAAATATTAAAATTAAACACATACCGTCAATAGTTTCATATACACCTTCCGTTATGATGTCTGATATGCCCACATACGCCCATGTTCTGGATGGGTTGGAATTGTTTTGGTTGTGTACCCAAAACGATATCACAGCGTTGGCTTCGTCCCTGTTTTCTGGGTAGAACAAACTGGCTCCTTCCAGAGCACATGCTTCCTTGGCATCACGCCAATTCTTCTCTGTCGTGTGGACCTTGTAGAAACTCTTTCCGCCTTCTATATACGTGTAATCCTCGCGGAAACCTTCATTTGATCCATCTGTGAAATTGAAAAAAGTGGCATGTTTTTACCAATAGCCGAAGAATGAAGAAGGAGAAGGTAATATAAGCGAAGGTAATATAGTCGAAACACATAAAAAAATGTAAAACGTCATTAATACTCACATGAGAAATCCGATAAAATATACACAACAAGAAAGACAAATAAAGTTTTAGAATGCATTGTCGTAACTATTGTACGGCATGCGTCTAAACTTCAACAGACCAAACTATTGCCAAAATGTGAGTGCTTACAATAAAGTGAGGCTTTTATAGTGAACGAGTAACTCGCGTAGATACGCGTTATCACTGTTTATTAACCGACTTCTAAAAAAGGAGGAGGTTCTCAATTCGACTGTATATATATATATATATTTTTATGTTTGTTCGCGCATAACTCCGTTGCTTGCCAACCGATTTAAAAAATTCTTTTTTTGTTGGAAAGGGTATACTTCCCAAATGGTCCCATAAAATTTTTATCGAAATCGGATAAGTGATTTTTGAAAAATCAACAAAAATCTAAAAATTTCCTACTTAATATATGTGGACGATGTTCTAATAAGTTCCTGTCACTGTAATTTACATACCAGGTAGTGGTATTTACATTTGGGGGGGGGGGGGGTGTAGGTACCACAACTAAAAAGTGAAGAATAAAAACTTTTTTACAAAAAATAAAACCGACTTCCAAAAAACCACTACAAAGTGAAAAATAATTTTGATTTCGGAAGTCGGTGGCAAAAAATGAAAATACAAACTTTTATCCTTATTGGAGAAGACTGCGGCTGGTTGACTAAATAACTGGTTTTAAGGGTTCCGTTCCAAAACGGTAAGTACCCTATTACTAAGACTCCAGTGTCCGTCCGTCCGTCTGTCTGTCACCAGGCTGTATCTAATGAACCGTAATGGTCAGCCAGTAAAATTTTCACAGATGATGTATTTCTGTTGCCGCTATTACAACAAATACTAAAAAACAGAATTCAATAAATATTTAAGGAGGCTCCCATACAACAAACGAGATTTTTCGCCACCCTTCGTGCGCTAGTCCCACTCGCACATGGCCAGTTTTTATTTATATGTATGTGAATAAACTTAGGGATCTGTTTGGGACCACAAATTCACTATTCCACGCGGACGAAGTAGCGGGCACAACTAGTTGAAAATAAAAATATTTGAAAACGGTTAAATATTGGTAACTACAAACATGTTCTGTCTAAACTACTTGTTAAGGCTCATTTTTAAATGACTTTTTTAAAAAGGAGATCCTAAATTCGTCTACTAATTAAAAAATTGATATTTTTTAATTGTTTTCAGCGATATTTTCGTCAATTGTTAGTGTAGCTACTACGTTAGTCCTATATAATATAGAGACCACATATATGCACAAAAAAACAAAATAACAAGTAATACTAGTTCATAGAAGTATGGCAAAATTAAAAAATAAATTATAAAACGTAAAAAGTTAATATTTTCAAACACAATTATTGATTTTAAAATAAATTCAGTAATAGTAAACACTGTTTTAACAACCTTGCCCTGACCTCAGAAGAGCGGCAACGATGCACGCAGGGTCAAGTTCATTGAAACCATTGTTCTAGTGGTTCAATTCTACAGTGTTCAAATGACTTTAACACGTTGAACGCCAACGCGGTCACCGTGTGTCCGACAAACAATAGTTTTTCCATTGTGTCTGCTGCGTGGCAGTCAATGACTTAAATGAAAACTCTCCTTATTTGACTTAATTACTGGACCGACTTCGTTTATTTTTCGTGTATTAGAAAAGGCCACGACAATATGTGGTTTCATTTATTGCCTATATGTAGTCTCCATATTGTATAAATTTTATTTATAGTTTGTTTCTTGGACATGCCGGTTTCCTCACGATGTTTTCCTTCACCGTTTGGAAAGCAGTGATGATGAAACTATTCACACAAAGTAAAGCTTGACCTACAAGTAAGTCAGGGCGTTACCTCGGGGCCAGCACTGCTCTCTATCGAGCAAGACCAGTAAAACTTACCTAAATTTGGCTGCTGAACATTGTGTCCACAGTTCAGCTCTACTGACGGTAAACTCTTCTTGCAAATAAAGCTAAACTTAGTGGTACATGAGATATCATTGATGTGGCCTTCTTGGTTCATTTGCATACAGTCCTCATCGCCGCTGTTGTCCGGCTGATCTTTGCGCCAGATACTGTACACCTCAGATATTGGCTTACCTAGAATACGAAACGATTAAATTAATTATGAACACTTAGCCCTCACTGAACCAAGTTTACTTATTATGTTTTTTACACTGCCCTTATCTCAATTTATTTGGGATCGGCACAAGACAAATATTAAAATTAAACACATACCGTCAATAGTTTCATATACACCTTCCGTTATGATGTCTGATATGCCCACATACGCCCATGTTCTGGATGGGTTGGAATTGTTTTGGTTGTGTACCCAAAACGATATCACAGCGTTGGCTTCGTCCCTGTTTTCTGGGTAGAACAAACTGGCTCCTTCCAGAGCACATGCTTCCTTGGCATCACGCCAATTCTTCTCTGTCGTGTGGACCTTGTAGAAACTCTTTCCGCCTTCTATATACGTGTAATCCTCGCGGAAACCTTCATTTGATCCATCTGTGAAATTGAAAAAAGTGGCATGTTTTTACCAATAGCCGAAGAATGAAGAAGGAGAAAATAAGAAGGAGAAGGTAATATAAGCGTTAGTCGAAACACATAAAAAAAATTAAAACGTCATTAATACTCACATGAGAAATCCGATAAAATATACACAACAAGAAAGACAAATAAAGTTTTAGAATACATTGTCGGAACTATGTACGGCATGCTACAACAGGCCTAACTATTGCCAATATGTGAGTGCTTACAATAAAGTGAGGCTTTTATAGCGAACGAGTAACTCGCGTAGATACGCGTTATCACTGTTTATTTATTAAACTTTTATCCTTATTGGAGAAGACTGGGGCTGGTTGACTAAATAACTGGGTTCCGTACCAAAACTGTAAGTACCCTATTACTAAGACTCCAGTGTCCGTCCGTCCGTCTGTCTGTCACCAGGCTGTATCTAATGAACCGTGATGGTCAGCCAGTTAAAATTTTCACAGTTTATGTATTTCTGTTGCCGCTATTACAACAAATACTAAAAAACAGAATCCAATAAATATTTAAGGAGGCTCACAACATGGCCAGTTTTTTTGACTCGCTGCCCGACACTCGCCCCGGACGGACGTGCCGCGCGCTACCTGCTCTCCGCTACCTGCTTGCCGCACCCTGTCTCGCCGCTAGTGTGTTCCGGTCGACGTTCCTGTCGACGCCAGTTTCGTAGTCATCGACTACAAGTGTTTCCTGTATACTACTGCCTTTTTCAAGGAGGTAGTTACAGTCGCTATTTCTTAACAGAAATTGTGTCAAAACGTTATCGTCGGTCTTGGCCCCCTCTGGGTAAAACCACAGTTTCGTGGTCCTCGGTTGAAACCTCACGGTGTCAACGAAGCCGAGTGGGGTGTTGACCCAATCACACCCGCCGATCCCCTTCAGGGTGAGGCAGTCAATTGGAGCCGAGAGCTAGAAGTTTGGCCTTGGGGGATCTCCTAGTCAACTCTAGTTTCTGACTTCGTCCACAGCAACACACCTAGTGTCGGTTGGGAGTGTCTACCCCTTCGCACTAGACCCGGTCAGGGCCCGTTCGCACAATAAGATTGGCGAATGGTTTACAAGCTTAGGGCTCACCATAGGTACTCACCTCCCTGTCTGCGCCCGACAGGGAGGCTACACATCCCCGGGCCTATCCACCCGGGGAATTAGGTTCTAGGGCCGTTAGGTGCGAATGCCATGTGTTTTCGCATTTAGGTTTTAATTTTTCCCTACCGACAATGTCGGACTACGACCCGAGATGGGTCAAATATTTTCTTACGGAATTGCTCCCGGACCCGAAATTCGTGGCCCAGCATTCCGCCCGTGCTTTGCGTGCCAGTCCCACCGCGTCATCGTCGGCAGTCGCCGACTTCACCGACGCGCTCGACAGCCCGCTCTCGCCCCCGCCGGCCGATCAAGGCCTTATTCAAGCGGCTTGCTCAAACCCGCTTGCCGGAATTCCGGCTCCATTGTCATTACCGACAATTGAGCCCGCTTCCGCGAACCCAATTAGTGCGAGACCCATTGTCTCGGCCACTTCTATTGTTCCGTCCGCAGCTGCACTGGGCTCTATTGTCCCGGTAATGACAAAGGCTGCCCCCACCACCCCAGTCCAAGCTCTACCGGAGAGCATGGACACGTCCGCTCCGATCTCGGACGACGATGGCCCCCTCTCTGCCTCTTCCTCATCCTCGGAAGACGACTACGAGGTCGTCGGAAAAGGAGGGAAGAGGAAGAAAGGGTCTTCATCCCAGGCCAGCAAGGCCACAAAGGCCGTAGCGGCCTCATCCTCCCCCACCCCTGCCCCTTCTCAGGCTCCCCGCCCCTGCGGCAGTAAGGCGAAACCCGCTTCCGCTTCTGGAAAGAAGCAAAAGCCCCCGCCTCCGGTCTTTATCCAAGACAAGGCCAAATGGACCGAAGTGTCCAAGATGTGCGTGGATCGTAAGATCCAGTACACCAGCGCCACATCAACCCAACAGGGCATCAAGGTGTCCGTTCCCTCGTCCGCGGACTACAGGGAGCTCACCGCTATGCTGCGAACGAGGAACTACTCGTTCCACACCTACTCTCTCCCGGAAGAGACACCGACTCGCGTAGTCATCCGCCGAGTCCCGAAGGAGATCCCTACGGAGGACATCAAAGATGACCTCTCTGCCCAAGGCATCTCAGTTTCAGCGGTGCACCGCCTTCACAAGGCGCGTCACGGACATGCCTACGACATGGTCCTCGTGGTGTGTGACCCTGTAGAAGGGCACCACCCGATCTTCAAGATCAAGTCGGTCTGTTCACTATCGGGGATCTCTATTGAGAAACCCCGCCGCACTAATATAATTGGCCAGTGCCATCGCTGCCAATTATATGGTCACGCGCAGTCTAACTGCTTCGCCACCCCCAGGTGCGTCAAGTGTCTGGGTGACCATGGCACAGCGGACTGTCCCCGCCCCAAGGATCGGGCTTTATGCACCGAACCCCCGAGCTGCGTACTGTGTGGTCAATCTGGCCACCCAGCCAACTACCGTGGCTGCCCTAAAGCCCCCAAGGCTTCCTCCCCCAAACTGGCGAAGCGCGCTAGCGATCGCCAGAAGAGGGAAAGCCCCTCGGCTACCATCAAGGTGCCCTCAGCGCAGTTGCCAGTGCGACTCAGCCCCCAACGACCCATGCCCTGGGCCAACTTATTCCGCAGCGACGCTCCAGTCACCGCGGCCCCCATCTCTCAGCCCCCTGCTACCAACCCCGCGCCTAAGGTTACCGTTAACCCTGGGCTAACCCCCTCCCCCGTGGCCCTTTTGGCAACTCCACCCGCCGCCCCCTTGAAGCCTGCCTCGGCAGCTCCGAAAAAGGTCCCTTCCCTCTCCCCAGCAGGTATCAAGCCCACCACGACGGAGATCCTCGTCCACACCCTCGCGGTTATGAACCAAGTGTTCGAAACCCCGGAGGCAATCGCGATGGCCGATCAGGTCTACGCCGCCAAGGGCGACCCTATTAAAATCCTCATGGCATACCACAGCTACCCCGGGGTACTGCGCGCCATCTCCAACCTCACCTTTTAAATATCAATTATGGATATTACAAAAGGTGCTAGATGTACAAAGCCCCGGTCCCTCAAGCTAGGTTTCTTTAACGCTAACGGCGTTAAAAGTCAACGCGATGAGATCGCCGCCTTCCTCCGCGACCATCAGCTTGACGTCCTATTAGTTCAGGAGACCTTTCTGAAGCCCCATATACGCAACCCGAACATCGCCAACTATCGCATAGTTCGCAATGATCGGTCACGCTGTCACAAGGGCGGAACCCTCATCTATTTCAGAAGGACTCTCCATTGCATCCCGCTAGATCCCCCCCCTCTCCTCTCTCACTTGGAGATCTCTCTCTGTCGGCTCGCCATGACCGGTCATCAACCGATCACCATCATCTCCGGCTATTTCCCACCGACCAACGGTAGCGAGGATCATCTATCCATCGCCGCCGACCTCTCACTCCTCTTCGGCTTGAGCGACTCCGTCATCCTGGCGGGCGACCTCAATGCCAAACATCCCGCCTGGAACAGTAATCTCACCTCTACCAGAGGCAGATTACTGTTCAACTTAGGGGCCTCCCTTAACTTTGACGTCATCGCTCCGATGACTCCCACCCACTATCCCGGCGACCCTAACCAAACTCCCGATGTCCTCGACATAGCGCTCCTCAAGAATGTGAACCTTCGTTTGCAATCTTTAGAGGCGCTACAAGAGCTTAACTCTGACCACCGTCCCGTCGTCATGCACCTCACCCCCTACACGGGGGGTCCGCTTGACCCTGACCACCCGCCCCGCACCCAGTTGGTGACCGACTGGAGGAAAGTAAGCGAAAAGCTTAAATCCGACACTCTGTCACCTCAGCTGGAATCCATTCCTGACCTCATTGTCTCTGTCGATGACACTACCGGCGCGATCGCCTCGTTTACAGAACACGTGCAATCCGTCTTGACGGATTGCTCACGGGAAGTCCCGGTGGTGGAAGACCACCGCTGGAAACTACCCGCTGACGTACGTGAGCTGATAACCGAGAAGAACGCAGCCATCCGTGCCTACGACTCCTTCCCCTGCGATGCGAACAAAGCCCACATGCGCAATTTACAGCGTGCTGTAAAGAAACGCATTGCGGAAGCTCGTTCGGACAACTGGGACAAGTTACTCGGTGAACTTGAGCCCAATCACCATGCCTTCTGGAACCTTCAGAGGAAGCTTCGCGCTCCCGAAGAATCTTCCACCCCTCCACTCATCCGTCCTGACAAGAGCATCGCTTTCGATAGCTCTGAAAAAGCCGAGCTCCTAGCCGACAGTCTCGAGTCCCAATGCTCCCCCAGTTCCCTTCCGGTCGACCCAAAGCACCTCGCCAAAGTCGACGCCGAAGTCGAACGTAGAGCCTCTCTCCCACCCGTCGAAGATCCAGATGATCCTCTGCCCCCCGTCACCCCTGACGAGGTGCAAGACATCATCAAGGGTCTTCAGGCTCGTAAAGCCCCCGGCTCAGATGGAATTACCAATAGGGTATTCAAACTCTTCCCCGCCCAACTGATCATGCTCATGACCGCCATCTTCAATGGCGCCATGAGTAATAACATGTTCCCACAAGCCTGGAAAGAGGCCTCTGTTATAGGTATCCCCAAACCCGGCAAACCCAAATCAGACCCCACCAGCTATCGCCCCATCAGTCTGCTCAACGTGCTCGGCAAAATCTACGAGAGGCTTATTTATAAGCGTCTCAAGGACTATGCCGAGGCGAAGAGCCTGATTCCGGACGAGCAGTTCGGGTTCCGTACCCAACACTCGTGCGTCCAGCAAGCGCACCGCATAGTCGAGCACATCAGTGCCGGCTTCCAGCGTGGCGCTATGACTGGCGCCCTGTTCTTCGACATAGCGAAGGCTTTCGACAAAGTCTGGCACAATGGCTTAATATATAAGCTATACCAACTCGGCGTGCCCGACCGTCTCGTGCTCATCTTACGGGACTTTTTGTCGAACCGCACCTTCCGCTACCGCATCGAGGGCGCTCTCTCCGCCCCCTACCCGATTCGCGCCGGAGTCCCCCAGGGCTCCGTTCTCTCCCCCCTAATCTTTACCCTGTTCACTAGCGACATCCCCAAGAGTAAAAAGGCCCAATTGGCGTTATTCGCCGATGACACGGCCATTTACTACACAGGGACCAGTCCGCCAGCTATAGCTCAGACTCTCCAGACCGCGGCCAACGTCCTCGGCGCTTGGTTCCGGAAATGGAGAATCGAGGTCAACCCCGATAAAAGCCAGGCTGTTCTCTTTAGGAGAATTCGTAGGGCCCTCCCCAACCCCCCTAATCCGATCACCATGTACGGCAAGCCGATCCCTTGGGCGAAGCATGCCAAGTACCTGGGTGTCACTCTCGACCAGCACCTCAGTTTCGCAGAGCACATAAAGCAGGTCCGTTCGCGGGCCGCTTTCGCTCTCGGTAGGCTCCAATTCATGCTTACAGAACGCAGCAAATTGTCACTCCGGTGCAAACTGCGTCTCTATAAGGCTGTAATCCGCCCCATCATGACTTACGCTTGCGTCGTCTTCGCGCACGCCAAACCCAAGTATCTGCATCGAATGCAGACACTTCAAAACCGGTTCCTCCGTAAGGTCTCAGGAGCTCCCTTTTACGTCCGTAACATGGACCTTCATGTAGATTTTAAACTCCCCACAGTTCAGCAGTTCATGAAACGCCTCTCGAAGCGTTTCTTTGACACTGCCATAAAGCACCGCAATCCCCTGATTGCGGCCGCCTCCCGATACACCCCGTCCCGCATCAGTAAGGTTCGCCGTCCACGGCATACCCTCGTTGCCCCTGACGATGCCACCACTCTCCTCCAGGAGAGCAGCCCGGCTACTAGCACTATTAGAGTAACATACAGATACAAATTTCCGTCGTTCCGTCCTCGCCGTCGAGGCCCGTCGCGACGACCCTGTCCACTCTCACCCTCCCGACCCTTGCTCGAGCCAGCCCGCGTTGCCGCTGAGCCAGTAGTTTTAAAAACCCCCGATCCAGCTGTCCCTTGCTGTCCCCCCCCAGCGACGCCCTAAGCCGAGGTCCGAACCCCGCAGGGGGTGCCCTTAGCGTGTAGTCGCTTAGTTTTGTAAGTTAGCTTTAGTTTTTTATTAAGCCCTGGCTGGAGGCTACAATTCTTTTGTGGCAGCCACAGGCAAGCCCGGTTAAGCAGTAGACAACCCTTTGGTTGAACTGCGAGATGCCATTTATAAAAAAAAAAAAAAAAATGGCCAGTTTTTATTTATATGTATGTGAATAAACTTAGGGATCTGTTTGGGACCTATGCAAGCTTTTCTTTGATATACTTTTAAGCCTCTGTATTATAATGGTATATTATATCTCTCTAGTATAAAATTCAAGATAATGTTTACAATCGTGTGTAAAAACCCAGAACTTAAGAGGTTACGCTTAAGTTCTGGGTTTTTACACCGTTATCTAAAGAGATAATAATACGTTGTGTAAGTTTTTAAAAAACAATAAAAACTTTTCTTTTTATATCTCGACTTAAGGTGTTCTTACGGGGTGTGGGACAAAGAAATAGGTAATCTTCTTTCCATCTTACTTTTTTTTTTGAGGGTGCGAAATCATGAAATCCCCTCCCGCTCTGGGTGGAGCGGAAGGTAGTGTCAGACTCTTACTGACTAAAACCCATCCATGTTCCTTCCTTAGCCCTTTATGTTCCGGGGTAGCGGTAACCCTTTCGGATAATCCCGCTTACCCGGCAGGCTTTGGCCCGAACAGGCCCCTTCACATGCTGACATCTCTTTGAGGCGCGCGTGGAGTATGTATGTACGCGCCGTCCGGCATGGGCCTGGTTCTAATCGGACGGTGAGCTACCCATTACTTACCTTCCGCAGGCCATCACTCTAGCCACTCCTCAAAGAGGGATCTTACCGCCATTATCGTGGCGTGCCCTACGCTGGGTTGCGAAATTCGCTCTTTCAACTCCGATCCGTCTGCTCCGCCTTAGTACCTCCGCGCGCCACTCGTACAGACGCGTAAGGACTATCGCCTCCAGTTCCCACTGCGATCATCAATCTTACTCACTCACTCAGGTTCACTTTTTGTCAGCCGGTTTTTTTCCAGTTTACGGAATTTTCTGTTTTATTGGGTATAACTTACATCACTATTCACCAGATAAAAAATAGACATCTTTTTAACAAAACAAGTGATAGGCATAACTTTAATACCTACTAGTAATAAAGATAAAATAGTTCAACCATTTTTCAGATTGTCAAAAGTACATACATCTTTTATGGGGTTCTGTGTTAAATGTTACAACAAAATACCTTGTGACACTACTATACTGCAATTAAATGAAAGAAAATTTAAAACTGTTTTTTATGGTACACTTTGTAAACAAGCTTATTACAAATTAAAGGATTATATAAAGGAAGGATGCTTGGAAACATGCTGGTCCTACCCCACAGGACAATCTAGTGTCTAGGCAAAATCAAACTGGTTGCTAAGTAAATTAGGTAATAATTTATAATGTAACATACTATTTTAACATATTGAAATAACTTCTCACACATTGATTGATTTATTATTATGTATTCACTTTTAGAATGTTTGTAAACATGTGAGCACCATGTACTTATGACATAATTAAGTTTACCTGCCATGTGTTTTTCTTTTCACCTTTTGTGGTGTAGTGTTTTTATTCTGGGTGCAGCGTCTTCACATAATTATAACGTTATAATTCATGTATACAAAACATTGTAAAACATTATAAAAGAGTAACGGTGGAGTTTCTTGCCCATTCTTCTCCACACGAAAGTACCTTTTGGAAGGGGCGACTAGAATCAATTCTATTTCTTATTCATTTTGACGATTAAAAGTGCCTTACTTGTGCCTATTTGAAATAAATAATTTTACTTTGACACTAACTTTTACCCCTCGCCACAACGTAAAAAGTATGGATATACTTATATATTTGGGAATATATTTTGTAAGGGTTTTGTGTTAGCTACGGGGCCTCTACGCGGCCTACGAAGTTGTTCCTATATATTGAATATGCATGTAGTGATTCGCTCTTGCTTCGCCAGGGAGCAAAAGTGTAGATCTAAGCGGTCATTGTAATTTAAAAAATAAGTTTTATGAATAGTCTAGCTCATGAAATGGTCGTACGATGTTTATCAAGCTTGCAGCCAACAGGCAGGATAACAATATTAAATAAATAAGTTAGTTAATTTATATTATTTACCTTTGTTTTAACTTGAAAACACCGTAAATAATTACAATAACCTTAACGTATCCGGCTAGAACGTTATCGTTTTTGAAAAAATTGGTATAACACTAACTAATTGCGAACATGTTTCAAACATTATTTTATCCTTATTATTGATGTAAATTCAATAACAAGAGCTGTGATAATTCGCACTTTATAAATATTCGCCTGTTGCCGTAGGTACCTAATGCAAAACACGTGACGCTATCATTATACCAATCTTTTCTGAAACGTTGTTAGTCTTCAGCTCGAGATAACGGTTTCTTTAAACCCAGTGTCAGTAATACTTAGGGTCATAATGAAATATTTATTGTAGGCACGGAATTTAAAAGGAAGGAAATGAATGGGTCGGGTAAAGGGATGCGTTCTTGAAATAAAATGTTATTCTAGCCTTAAGTAAGGCTTAAAAAAAATGGTATACATATAAGTATGTGTATACCATTTTTTTTTCATGTACACGCCATAATAAATTCCTTTTTAAACAAAGCTGGAACTATATCTATAGTTACATACATCCTTACATAGTATAAAACAAAGTCGCTATTTTTGTCTGTTTGTTTGTCTGTATGCTTAAATCTTTAAAACTACGTAACGGATTTTGATGCGGTTTTTTTAATAGATAGAGTGATTCAAGAGGAAGGTTTACATGTATAATTTGTCGACATATTTTGCGGGCGAAGCCGCGGGCGAAAGCTAGTATTATAATAAAATATTTATCATGTTATTGTTACTATTTTATTAAACGTGATGGTTTTCTTGTTTTGTTCTAAAGTACTTTTAATTATACAATATTATATCAATAGAATAATATTATTATAATATCACCATCCTATCTTATGGTCTCTCCGGAGGTATTGGAATGGTTTTCCTCTAATTGTCAGGGGCGTCAGCAGTCTGTACATGCTAGAGACTCTTCGTTGAGTTGGTGTGATCTCACAGCTGGCGTCCCTCATCTTCATCAGCCTAGCCTTTTCCCAACTATGTTGGGGTCGGCTGCCAGTCTAACCGGATGCAGCTGAATACCAGTAGTTTATATGGAGCGACTGCCTATCTGACCTCCACAACCCAGTAACTGGGCAATACGATACCCCTTGGTAAGACTGGCTGTCAGATTTTCGGGCTTCTGACGACCCGTAACGACTGTCAAAGATGCACAAATGACAACCGGCACCAACGGCTTAACGTGCTTTCCTAACGGAGGTGTCTCGGTAGGTATGTAAAGATGGTAATGCATCCACGGCCAACCCTGGCCAACAGCTGGCGTCCCTCAAGGCGGCATATTATCTCCTCTTTTGTTCTCCATTCTTATAAAGCTTTCTTAAGCTGTACTGTAATGTTTGACAACTCCATTTTTTCGTTTAGCTTTGACGTTAAGGATCTTGATCTTCTGTCACTAGTGTTAACTAGCGAAACCAGGTCACGACTGCAAGTAGGAAAGTCACCGGAACGTTGCGGTCACTGTATTGGCTGAAAAACCTTCTTCCATCACATCAACAAGGCAATGCTTGTACAATCACCAATCTTCTCCATAATTGACTACGGTGATGTGTGTGTGTCTTCAATAAACTTGACGCCTTCTCAATAATTGCATGCCATACGTTTTTAACCAGCGCAAGTATGATCATGTATTTATTTTAAAATAGATACCCATTCGACAGCGCAGAGAGGTGAGGGCTCTGTCTATGTTGTTCTCTATACACGACAGACCCACTTCTCCTTCTTAGGCGATTAACACACGGCACCGCTCGACCGCGCGGTAGGAGGAGTTTGCGGTAGAAACGAGCACCGCTCGACCGCGCGGTCGGATGGTGTACGTGTGTTAGGCATCAATGGATTTCTTAGAGACCTCCATGAGAGAGAGCTACATGAGATCCGCTTCACCGCCTACCGTGGCGGAGCGCCTTACCTGACTTCTCATATTCAATTCTTATGTTCTGCCCATGAAAAAAAACATCGTTCCACCGACAATCGTCTTCTATGATGCCCTTCTCACCGTTCTGGTTTCGTTCACTCTTCTTTCTTTGGCCTAGCGGTTTTTCCATGGAATGCGCTCCATCTGAACATCAGGACGGCATCCAATCGGTTATCTTTTGAAGTGATGCCACGTGACCATATTCGGAAGAATTTGACGGAAACATCCCAGTGCTGTTAAGCTGGATTCGTTTACACCTTTACTGATCCTTATTTCTCCTGACAAAGTTTAATCTGTTTATATGTATATTTATATGTATATATCCACAGAACAGATAAAAGAAGTTAGAATGGAAGTAGTTCCTGATTTGTATTAGAACGCGTGTCACCGCATGTCTCCCACTCTTGTCTCTCCACTACAAGCAAGAGATAATACGTACGCGCATCACGCACACAAATAAACCACACGCACTTAGATCGCGTGTTTACTATTGGTGGTCACACTAACGCAAATACTGCTCTGGACGTACACTCACACACGTGTAAAAGCAATTTATTTCTCATATAAATAAACTTAAATCAAAGTCAGATTAAGGGGGAACATCCGATACTGCCGCGAAATTAATAACTACGGGAAAAACGTACGATATCTTAAAAGTGTTTGATTTCCTCGATTATGTATGAAATAATATGTGACGAAAATTATTTTTTTTTATAATTTTATTTCAATTTATAATATCTAAAACTCATTCGAAAGAGCAGTCCATCGATTAATAAATATTCGATGAATCGTTCAGTCGAAGTAGCGTTTGGCGATAAAAGGTTGTTTCGCAATAAATTCCATTCGAACAATCGTTCAGTCGACTTTCCATTAATCGAACATATGACTCTCGAAGTTAAATTACGGACCCCATTAAAGGGCAAAGCCTTATGCTTTTTTAGTATTGTTAGGACTATGTACAGCTTTCTGACAGAGAGTACATCACTGATCTGATAAAGGTCTACAGTAGGGAATCTAAGCCTTTTAAAATGCATAATCTTTAGGAGTGCGCGTTGTGCTCGTTCTAGATGTATCAATTTGCTCTTTGCTGTACCTCCCCAAACCGGAATACAGTATCCGAGCACAGATTGTACAAGTGCAAGGTAAACTTTTGTGATTACATTTTTAGACGGGCATTTGTTGTTGGCTTTTGCCATTGGTGCAACATGTCTAAGGGTTTTGAACAACCAACTTAACTTTCTAATTCTGGCGGTAATTTGTTTTACATGAGGGTACCAGGATAGCCTATTATCCACTACTACACCCAAATACTTAATTTCGGTAACTTTGCGAATACTTGAGCAGTTACAATTATTGCCGTATTCACCCTTACATGTATATATAACGATACCAAACTCATCAGTTGGTTCATTACGCTTAGAAATGCTAAAAGATACGAAATTCGTTTTGGAGGTATTTAGCGTTAGGAGGTTAGATTTTAGCCAATCAGCGACACGAGAAATACCAGTCTCAGCATGATGCTTGACATCGTGCCAAGAACTCCCATAGAAGACAACGGCTGTATCATCAGCGTAGGAGAAAACTTTAGCATTAGGTATTATCATATTACAGAGGTCATTTATATATATTAAAAAAAGGGTTGGGCCCAATACACTTCCCTGAGGGACTCCGTATAATACAGCCGCGTCGC
Source organism: Hyppa rectilinea (assembly GCA_951799385.1). Taxonomy (NCBI): domain Eukaryota; kingdom Metazoa; phylum Arthropoda; class Insecta; order Lepidoptera; family Noctuidae; genus Hyppa; species Hyppa rectilinea. Next base: position 7,427,985 of record OX637308.1, on the reverse strand, counting down.
TACTGATATGCTCGCCAATCTTCACTCTTTGTGTCCTGTTTGAAAGGTAGTACTTTAAAAAGTCAAGAGCTGTTCCCCGAACGCCAATCTTTTCCAGTTTGTTTGCAAGGATAGAGGTAGAGACGGTATCAAACGCCTTTTTGAGGTCTAAAAAGACAGTGAGGCACTTTTGTCCATTGTCTAGATGTTTGGTTATTAGAGAGGATAGAGCACTAACAGCATCTTCCGGTTTACTTTTATCTAAATTGGTCATTACTGTATATATGAAATTATAAATTCCATTATTTATTGATTAACTTTTACGAAAGCCGTATTGTTCGCTGGCAAGAACGTTCTTGGTTTCAAGAAAAGAGTACAACGATGTATATATAACTTTCTCATAAATTTCCGAGAAGATAGGTATTAATGCTATAGGTCTGTAACAAGTGAGATCTTCAACATCACCCTTTTTAAACATAGGTTTTATAATGGTGTACTTAAGTTTATCTGGGAAAACTCCGTGTTCTATGCTCAGGTTAATAGTATAGCTTAAAACAGTAGAAATTATATGAGCTGCATCTTACACAACTCTAACTGTAATCTCGTCATAACCAGTGCTGCGTAAATATTTAAAGAATTAATTATTTTAAAAATATCATTAGGAGTTACAGGTTTCATAAAAATAGAGTTAGGTTGACTCTTACCCGTTAAATGTGGTATTGTGTTTGCTCGTTCACAGTTAGCTACGTTTAAAAAGAAATCGTTAAATAATTGAGCTATCTCTTTCGGATTTGAAATTGTATTACCATTATCATTTTTCACTTTATTAATGTTCTCCTTGAGAACATTATTTTTGTTTTTGTTTATAACTTGCCATGTAGCTTTACTTTTGTTAATAGAAGTTTTAATGTAATGGCTATTTTGAGATTTTTGGGTAAGATTGAGAACAGATTTGTATCTTTTTGAGTAAGATTTAAAATTACTTTTGTTTTTGTTCGTTGGGGATTTTCTATACTTCCATAAGAGTTCTCGTCTACGTTTGCTGCACAAACCAATGCCTTTTGAGACCCATTTTGGCCTTTTGTCTACCATAACTTTAACTTTAATATAAGGAAAACATAAATTATAAAACAATGTAAACGTATTATGAAACTGAGAAAAGGCATTATTAGGGTCATCTGTTTCATAAACTTCACTAAAACTTAGGCTACTAAGACCTTTTATAAATTTATCTCTGTTTTCATTTGAATAGTCTCGCCGTTGGACGTACCAGTACTTAATGGAGCAACTCTTTTTTACCGGGCATTTAAGAATTTGGGCCATATGATAGGGCCAACTCAACCAATTCGCTTTTACAGCCTCTGACGTTGTGAGCTATGTTATCCAGGCACGTGCCACTAACCAATCGTGTTGGAGTGTCAAACTGAAGTCGCAAATTATAGGATGCGAGTGAGTGAATGAGATCAGCTGTTATTTTATTAGTCTTGAGAATATCAATGTTTAGGTCTCCTGCAATTATAATTTTCTTATCTTTAGATCTATATTTATTAAGAACTAGCTTCCGCCCGCGGCTTCGCCCGCAAAATATGACGACAAATTATACACATAAACCTTCCTCTTGAATCACTCTACCTATTACAAAAAACCGCATCAAAATCCGTTGCGTAATTTTAAAGATTTAAGCATACAGACAAACAAAAATAGCGACTTTGTTCTATACTATGTAGTGATTTGGTGTAAAATCCAAAAGAAAGTGTCAAAGTCTTTAGAAGTATTTTTTGGAACTCTGTATAGGCATATGATAATTACTTTATGTTGTAATAATTCAATTCCTGAACACTCAACTACGTTAGGCACTGAAAGTGATACCACATCATCAAGTACTTTATATGAATGAATATTTTTGACCAAAATGCAAGAACCTCCACTTCTGTTATTTCTACAAAATGTTGAAGCTAGTTTATATGATGGTACACAAAGTCGTGGGATGTCATCTTTAATCATATTGTGCTCAGTAATGCACAATACGTCTATAGTTTTAGAAATAAAAGCGTTCAAAGAGACTGTTAACATATCTGATTTACCAATTAAACCTGCAATATTCTGATGTAACACATGTATATAGTTATAGACCAAATAAATTATTACTATTTATAGGACTAGTATCAGTATTTATAGGTCTAGTATCAGTATCATTAATTCTATGTGCCATGGAACTTTCTTGTGGATTGTCTTGATTATTAAATAATTCGTAGTCCACCATTATATTAGCTAGGATATGTTCATATACGCTATTCCATCCGTTTTTGTTTATTTTTCCTGTGACGTACGAAAACATCTCATGTTTCAGGTAAGAGTTAGTGCTCGCGCAAGTTTTTTATTTATAAGTTTATTCCGCTTACAACACAGAATTGAGCTAATCATTCCTTTCTCCTTACCCATACATTCCTTATCGTTCGGAACGAGATTGGAAGTTCATTTGCGCGCGACCAAAGTGTCAGTGCGTTCTTGGCATTCCCCGCGCCGCTACATAACCTCAAACCGCTCACCGCTCATAACCGCTAATTATAGTGAGCTAGTCTCGTCTAGCTTACTTAAAAAGTGTAATTTTTGCATTCGCACGCGCCGCTTTATAAACAGTCTAAGTTCAGACCCCAGTGTGAATACTGACCCGCATCCGCTCCATATTCGACAGCACCGCAAACCGCAAACCGCTCATCGCTAATACCGCTTACTCAACCCGCATCCGCATCAAAACTGTATAACTATTATAAATAAGTGTTGGCCGACACAAGTGTGACATTTAAACAAGTGCAAGTGAACAGAGAAACAGGAAGAAAACCAGATAGCACGTGGGACTTCTGCTGAGCAAGCTGTCCTTGAATCCACGTGTTTGAGCAGAAGGTTCGCAAGTAAGTCCATCCATTCCTATTTCTCAAAACCTCAAATCCCGTTTGCTCAATTCTGTGTCGTCCAGCAGTCCACCACGCTAAAATCTACATTACCAACAAAAATTAATACCCCGCTCCAAGGTCCTTCGAAGCCCGCATAGACTTATACACCAGTTAGTGTCAAAGAAGTATGCATATTCATTATCTCTTATATCCAGATAGAGAAGGTTGGTAAATAACTCGACTTTATAACTGGATCTAGTAGCTGGATCTTTTGGAAAATTAAAAAAAAAAGTGTTTACATCGTAAATTAGATTTGAGACGAAAAACCAACTAAGGAACTAAATGAATAATCCACATTATACAATAATTGGTGGTGATATAAACAAAGTTATTTTCATTGTTATATTACTGACAATAATCATTCGTATACACATCTTAATATCGACATTGTTTACAATTGAGTATTTGAATCGGTCAAAAATAAAATATGAAATCACATGGAAAAAAGCCCGCTCGTCATAAAAACTTCCATCACCGTGCAGAAATTAAATATAATGCGACGATATAATTGTTAAATTGCATTTAATGCTAATAAGTATTCCATTTGAGTCTAAAAATCTGTGACGTCAAAATGTTATATTTCATACAAATCACGTACAAATGCCGCGTTTTGACAGTTCATAAAAAGTAACGTTATTGACTACCCTTTCAAATACCCCATTTGGGACAACACTATCGACGCGCATAGATTTCCCAGAATTGAAGCTTTGGTTCGACGCACGCGACGTTCGCAGTGAACGCAATACATTGCGCGACCGCTCACGTCGTGCAAGATCGTACCAATGTAATGCAAGCAATTGCATTGTATAATTTTGCATCTGAATTCGATTTTATCGTTTTTATCTACAAACTAAATAATACTTTTGTAATAATTACAAATATCACTCGTATTTTAAGGTTTTTGGACTTACCGGTGAAAAGAAATCCCTCCTCGGGCCACATCACTGTTTGTCTCGAGAATTAGCTGTGGGCAGACGCGCTGTTATTTATTACTGCTATACTCGGTGCCGATCGCTTTTGTTCGCTTTTGTTTGGACTTCCTACTTTATCGGTCCCTCTCGTACTATCTCGTGTGAAGTGCCATAATACTGCCTGCGCCATCTTGGAACTTGTAGTGCGGTGTCCCTGTCGCTTAAACCTGCCTGGCAGTGCTGAGCCAATTCTGAAGAAACGCGCAAAGTCGTGCAGATCGTGGGGCCTTGTGCCACTGAGCCAACTACGAGCTGGGACCGCGCGGCGAATTACGGTACTACTTACTACTTCTACACCCAGAGGCTATACATAATCCCTATACGCCATGTCGTTGTCGCGTTCACCGGAGAATAAATCCCAGTCGAATCCAGACCTACACTCTAGTGTCGAACCTGGTCCTAATCTTACCATGAGAAAGCGGAAGCAACCGGATTGTGAACTTACTCTGGCCATAAACTCGTTATCTGCAGAGTTGAAAAAGGCTATTTTGGATCTTCGTACCGACATGAATAACCAATTTTTAAATGTAAATACATGGTATTAACAACCTTCGTGAGGATTTAAATGGGTCTCCCTTGTTTTACCGAAAAGAAATTGCCAAATTATCACTTCCCAAACAAATTTTCGCATAATTTCATTTGCCAAATTATTACTTACCAAAAAATCTCTTTACAAATAATTGTTACGAAAACCTATGTTTGGCAAGTGAACGTTTGAACAATAACTTGTTCACCAACTAGTACTTTTACCATTTTTTATCTAGTCAAATATTTCAGTTGGTATAACATATTTTACGCAAAATTAAATAAGCCAAATATTTGGTGTCGTCAATTTTAAACTTAATAAGATCTAACGTTGAAGACGTTTTATTACAAGGGTCCTTTTTCAACTTTGGACAAATTCTAAACAGGTAATAATAATGTTATTATAATTATATTATTTCTCTCGATAGCCTCCTAAAAATAATCTCTTTTTTCCATATTTTTTTCTATATAATCTAGTCGTTTCTGGCACTCGCCGGCCGCTGCCGCGGCACCTACTGTAACTAGTTCCATAAATAGCCTAATGTCTAGTAACCATAAATTTGACTTGTTTCAGACGAATTCAAGCACATAAGCTTACAAAGAAATACGCAAATGACATCAAATTTAACAAACAAGTAAAATGTTTATTTTTGCGTTTATATTTTTTGTCATAACAAATCATTTGACTAAACGTTTATTGTCTAAATATTGTTTGCTGAATAAATCATTTGATTAAAGACCAAAAGCCTTAATGACATTATCCTTGGTAATAATCTGCCAAGTAAACATTTGACCAAATGAAAATGTTCTAAATTTATTCCAAATATTACATTGGTATAAAAAAAGGTTGCTAAAATTTGTTTGGGTAATGAAAATTTGGCAAAATCTTTTTGACAAAACGGCAGGATCCCGATTTAAATACATTATCAGCTACCTCTTCTCAGATTCAGAGTGAAGTTAAGGAACTGCGCGCGGAATACTCCCGTATGGATAATGATATATCTGACTTGAGAATGCAACAGGCTGAAATGTCGCAGGATGTGACCGAATTAAAATCTTCGATTAACTTTAACTCAGACAATTATACAGACTGCGTTAAACGCCTGAAGGAATTGGAATCGCAAAGTAGTAGTTCCACGGTCACTACTATTAGATTATTGGAAGGAAAAATCGATACATTGGAGCAACAGGCTAGACAATGTAATATAGAAATTGCGAATATGCCTGAAAAACGTGGTGAGAACTTGATGTCTATATTAGAGGCAATTGGTTCGGCTGTCAATATGTCAATAGCCGCAAGTGACGTCATATCAGTCCACCGTGTCCCACATGCACATACACAAAATAATCGACCTAAGAACGTTATAGTTAAATTTACTACCCGGATAATGAGGGATAATATTCTTAGTGCGTACCGGCTATCAAAGGGACTTACTACTGACCGCATCGGCCTCTCTGGGACTTCGTGCCGCATCTACCTAAATGCACATTTGACTTTGCGTAATAAAATTTATTTCGCAAATGTCGCGAAGCAGCGAACCTCAAGAAATTCAAGTTCGTGTGGGTCAGGAATGCGACTGTCCTGGTCAAAGAATCTGAAGACTCTTCTACTTTGGCCATTCGCACGGAAGAGGAAATATCCAGTAAGATTAAACCAAATTTTCGCCCATCAGATCCTAATATTGTTAACTAATGTTTCTCCGAGCCTGTTGCTACCTTGCTACTTGTTGGTATGGTTAAGTTTTTATTTATGAGTGGGTATGTTGCGTTTTACGTTAGGTATTTATGTTCTGGGTATACTTTGTCTTGTGCGGGACGCCTAAGTTTTATTTTTGTTTATGATTATTTCATATTTGCTTACTTAACACAAAATATTATTCTAAATTGTTCGTATGTAGTTTGTAAATGTCCATATGCGTATTATACTTTCATGCGTCAGCTGATTACTGTTTTGTTAGACTTTAAATCCGTTATTGTACATAGGAATACCTTTTTGTTTTGTAAACAATCAATTATTTCCCATTCAAAACTAAATGCAATACTTTTAAACTTTACTTATAAATTCAATTCTATTATGTTGCCACGCTTTTATAATGGCTGTAAATAATAATAATTTATGTATTTATTATCAGAACTGCCGAGGGATCAGGACCAAACTGAATACACTGTATATTAACATATTGTCTCACTCTTACGATATCATTGTCTTAACCGAAACATGGTTGACGCCGGATATCTCTGACAATGAATTTATTGATAGCCGCTATTCGGTATACAGATGCGACCGTAATCGTTCCGTCTCTAATAAGAAAGATGGAAGAGGCGTCCTAATAGCGATCGCCAAGGCCCTTAATTCGTCATGTGTCACATTGTCTGCTCCATTAATTTTACCTGAACATAAAATAATTAAAATCCCCTTTCATGATAATAAATATTTACTACTTTGCTCCACTTACGTACCCCCAAATACAACAGAGGATATTTATGTTAACTTTATTGATTCACTTGCTATTTTAATTGACGATCCCTCCATAGAATACGTTGTTTTAGCCGGTGATTTTAATTTACCTGAGATTAATTGGATTAGTTTTAAAACTCATATGACGTGTGCCACGAGCAGCACATATTCAAATCTTAGTCGTCATCTATTGAGTTTTTGCTCACTATTGGATATGAACCAATTTAACAGTACTACTAACGACAACGGGCGCATCCTGGACTTATTCTTCTGTAACACACATGTAGTGACTCATACTCCTAATGTTTCGCTTTTGCCCATTGATTCCCACCATCCAGGCTTCTATGCATTAATACCATTTAGAAAACTTTCTTGTATATCTAAACAAGTAAACCATATTCCACTTATTTATTACAAATCTAACTATGCTGAGATTAATTCCGAAATTGAAGCCGTTGACTGGCTTAGCCTTCTAGAAGAACTACCTCCTGAGGAAGCAGTTTCAATTTTCTACGAAAAGATCTGGTGAATAAGTCTATGCGGCTTTCGAAGGACCGTATGCGTGTAAATAATTTTTGTGTGGTAATATAGATTTTAGCGTGGTGAATTGTTGGACGACACACAGAATTGAGCTTGAGGGATATGAGGTTATGAGAAATAGGAATGGATGGACTTACTTGTGAACCTTCTGGACAAAACACGTGGATTCAAGGACAGCTAGCTTGGCAGACGTCACACGTGGTATCTGGTTTTCTTCCTTTGTTTAAATGTCACACTTGTGTCGGCCAACATTTATTTATTAATAGTTATACAGTTTTTGATGCGGATGCGGGTTGAGTAAGCGGTATGATTATGAAGCGGAGCGGTTGAGTCTTCACACTGGACTTGTTGAACTTAGACTAATAAACTCTTGCGGGCGGGAACGCTTCTGATTGGTCGTGCGTGACTATCCTCCATTGGTCCGTTGGATAGGGAATAATTGATAGGATAGGTAACTCAATTCTGCGTTCGGAAATTGCAAGTGGCAAAAACTTATAAATAAAAAACTTGCGCGAGCATCCTGCCCGGCTTTGAGGATATGTAATATTCTCAAAAGGAAAGAAATTATATTAAAGCGGACTTATAAAAAAAAAGATATTCTAAGCATATTAACTACAGATAAATTATGGTTTTAATAACGCGGTAATGTTATTAAGAAGGTAAAGGACATAGTTTGACAACGGGTCTCTTGAAAGAGCCACTGCATGTCTTCACCATAGCAACGCGGGTTGTCCCATCCTTGCCGGGATAAACTTCGGTGATTATACCCATTGACCAACGTAAAGGAGGGACATCATCCTGATGTATGAGAACCACTGTACGAATCTTAATATTGTCTGCGGCATTCAACCATTTTTGTCTAACTTGAAGATTATGTAAATATTCTATACGCCACCTCTTCCAGAAACTACAAACCATCTGGTCAAGCAATTTCTTGCAGCAAGTCAGAGACTTCGTCGTTTCGGGAACATTCACGACAGGCAGCGAAGTTAACGGAGAAGCCATTATAAAATGAGCGGGAGTAAGCGGTTCTGGGTACGGATCCTCATTCAGGACACAGAGTGGTCTGGAATTTCGAACTGCCTCAATTTCAGTGAGAACAGTCAAAAGCTCCTCGTAGGTAAGAAGCTGAGAACCGATAACACGGTATAAATGCGTTTTAATAGATGTAATATTAGATTCCCACAACCCTCCAAATGGGGTGCGCGGGGTGGAATCATTTTCCACTCTATGCGGTAGCGGTTAACAAGTAGTTCTTGTAGTTGAGCCTTGGCTCCAACGAAATTTGTTCCGTTGTCGGAATATAAATAAGAGACAGGTCCTCTGCGGGCAATGAATCTTTTAAAAGCGGAAATAAAGGTGTCCGGTGACAAGTCGATAACCAATTCAATATGAACTGCTTTGGTAACGAAGCAAATGAATAAGCATATGTAAGCCTTCTGACTTCTCTGACCTCGGCGTCTACATAACGTTACTTTAATGGGACCAGCGTAGTCCACACCCGTATGAACGAAAGCTTTAGTCTCCTGTACGCGACAAGCGGGTAAATCAGCCATCTTTGGGCTGGGGTGAGAAGGAGAAATTTTAAAACAAAAGTTACAAGCATGTTATATCTTTCTGATGACACCTCTAGAAGAGAGAATCCAATATTTTTGGCGTAACAGAGAACTAAGAAGGCTTACACCGGCATGACAATAAATGCGGTGATAATAGTTTATTAGAACATGTGTAAAATTATCATGTTTAGGTAAAAGAGCGGGATGCTGAGCTTCATAAAAAAGGTTTGCATTTGACAATCTGCCACCGATTCTAATTATATTATGCTCGTCTATGAAGAGATCGAGTTTTTAAGCTGTGATCGAAGTTTTTTACCTTTAATTTCGTCATAAATATCTTTAAAATGAAATTGTTGAATACAACGAATTAAATAAATTTCAGCGGTAGCTAATTCACGGACACTAATTGTCTTGTGTGACTTATCATAAGAAATAATACGTAAAAATCTTAGAATGTATACAATTATGCGCGATATTTTATTGAATGATGCAAATTTTTGTGAAAGACTATATATTAAATTGAGTTCTGATACGGTAGATACCAATGTTAGAGTTTTATTTTTAAATTCTGGCAATTGTTCGTTGCATGAAAAAACAAAAGGAGTAATAGGCCACTCAGCAACTGGGCGCAGAAGCCAATCAGGGCCAAGCCACCATAAATCGTGGTTTAGAAACTGTTCAGGTAGAAGACCTCGAGACAGACAGTCACTAGGATTTTCCTTTCCGTTAATATGATAAAAATGCTTAGGATCAAGATTTTCTTGACATTTAGCGACGCGGTTACTAACAAAAATGTTCCATTTGTGCGGTGACGAATGAATCCAGGAAAGCGTAATTGTAGAATCGGAAAAGGCAAATATATTATTAATAGCGGTACGAGAGCGGTAAGTATCATAAACTAATTTAATTAATTTAGACAAAAGAACAGCAGCACAGAGCTCTAAACGAGCTAGAGATATGACCTTAATAGGTGCAACTTTGGATTTAGCACACACCAAATTTACGTGTGTGTTACCATTTGTATCAGTGACATGTAAGTATATGACGCAGCCATATGCATTCAAGCTGGCATCAGCAAAACCCACTATATTTGTCACGCAACCCATAGTAACGGCTACATGACGAGGTAATTTTAAAGAAGAGAGTAAAGGTAATTGCTCTTTAAATTTTTGAAAGAGCAGTATAATAGAATCGGGCGGAGTTTTATCCCAATCAATATTTAATTTCCATAATTCTTTTATGAGTAATTTTGCGAATAAAACTACAGGAGCCACAAGACCGAGAACATCCCACAGACGGGCAATAGTTGAAAGCATGGAGCGTTTGGTACAACTATTATCCAAATTAGATGTAGTAAAGGTGAAACAGTCCTCGGAAGGAATCCATTTGAGTCCAAGAATCTTTAAATTATCCCCATCAGAGAAATGAATAGAAGAGCGGTTGGAATGTGGGATGGCCTCTAGTAGTTCCAAGGAATTACTTGCCCATTTAGTAAGGTCAAAGCCCCCAGCCTTAAATAAGGCGATAAGTTCAGCGGAAAGAATCTTGGCTCCCTCCAGAGACGGGGTCGAAGTAGCCAAGTCATCCATGTATAGCTCATGAGAAGCAACAATGGATGCGAGCGGAAAGCGGTGTTTTTCATCCTCTGATAGCTGGCGCACAGTGCGCATGGCTAGGAAGGGACTGGGTTTGAGACCAAATGCAACTCGATTAAATTGAAATTCGCGAATAGGTTCAGCGGTATTAAAACGAAACAATATTTGTTGGTATTTTCGATGCTCATCAATAACAGCAATTCGAAGATACATCTGTTTTATGTCAGCTGTAACTGCAATAGGGAACAAGCGGAAGTTTAAAAGTAATAAAAATATGTCAGCCTGTAAATTCGGCCCTGTGTGTAACAAGTCATTCAATGAAACGCCATTATGAGACTTAGCGCTTGCATCAAGAACGATGCGAACTTTAGTGGTTTGTTTATCATTTCTAATAACAGGGTGATGCGGTATGTAATAACCTACAGTCTGATTAACAGAACTAGGTGTAGTTTTAGTTAAATAATTTTGATCGATATACTCTTGGATTATTTCATTATAACTAGCGCGCAAAACCGGGTCGCGAAGCTTAGTTTTTTCTAAGTTAATTAAACGTCGATAAGCGAGAGCATAAGAATTTCCAAGTGAATCTGGATTTTTACAGAATGGTAACGCGGTACAATACCTACCACTGGAGTCACGTGACTCAGTAGAAGCGTATAGCCGTTCACACTCCAGTTCAGCAGGGCTCATAAAATGTTTTGAAGGTATTTCTTCGATGTTCCAAAATTTATGTAAGGATTCGTCTAAAGACAGAAAACAATGAAAATTATCTATATTTAGCGCGGTAGAAAAATATGAAGCGGTATTTAATTCAGCGGGATTATAATTGTTATTAGATAAATTAGCGGGTACCTCACCCATAAGAATGTAACCGAACACGGTTTCAATAGCGAATGGAGCGGTAGGTGAGATAATTTTATTGTGAAGTAATAAATGCGGGAACAGTTTTGCCCCTAGAAGCAATTCAACCTCACCAGGTACGTGCCACAGTGGGTCAGCGAGCGGTAAATCAAACAAATGTTGCACTGCAGTAGTGTCAACAAAGTGAGATGGTAAGTTATCCGTAATACAATCGATAACCAGAGCGGTAATGTTAAAAGAATTATTTTTAATTTTAGCAGTAACTTTTATCTCCACGTAACCTAGGATCGGCCGCGAAAAGGTTCCGACCCTTTTATAACTGAGTTTGAAAGCGGTATATTGTTTAATTGAAGTTTTTTACAACAAGCGGAAGTAATTATATTGTTTTGCGAAGCGTTATCTATTAAACATATCACAGAAACGTGTTTGCTATATTTGTTATCAACATAGACCTGAGCAGTAGACAGCAGTACCGTGGTACGCGGTGGGTTTATACCTAGGCGGGAAGACGCACACAGCGCCACCTGTTGCGAACTCGCGGAGCTAGTGACAGCGTCAGTCGTGACCGGCTGCGACGAGCTGTGCTCTAGATGCAAAAGCGAATGATGTCTCTTGTTACACGTCCTACAGGTATGTACAGATCTACACTGTGAAGCAGTGTGCGTTACACTAAGACAGTTTACACATCCACGTTTGTTTTTAATAAAATCCAAACGCGAATTGGCTGAGAGTGAATGAAAGATTGGACAAGTGTAAAGTTTATGATCAATTTTACTGCAATACAAACAACTTTGATTATTATCGCAAGCAACAAAAGTATGTACTGCACTATCACGTGACTGATTACGAGAAGGATTATTTTTATTAGGATTGTTACTCACTAACGCGGTTCGAGATGAAATAGTGCGATCCAATATTTTAACTTGCGATTTTATAAATTTTACGAAATCCGTATAAGTAGGAATTTCCTCATCTCTCATATGCACTTCGAATAAATTTACGATTGCGGGGTCTAATTTTTTCAAAGCTAAATTAAGCAAAATGAAATCCTTTAAATCTTTAATTTGTAATTGTTCTAAAGCAGAAACGGACGCGTGAAAACTTTCAATGAAAACATTTAAAGATGCGGAATTATTAATTGCGGGTTTAATATTTAATATCTAGCATATTAAATATTATTAAACATGTCATGTGAGCCTAGTGCTCGTTTATCTTGATACATTTGAACTAAACTGTTCCAGATAGCGGTATAGTTATCACCTGAGGGAATAATTCCGGCGGTAATTTGCAATGCGTTTCCCTTTAAATTACCTATCAAATACTGCACACGTTGAGAATCTGTAAGGTTTAAATTACTATGGATATTTGATTTAAATGATTCATAGAAAACAGGCCAGTTGTCAATTCTACCATCAAAGAACGGAATATGAATAGGTGGCAGTTTGACGGTACTTATAAATTGTTTAGCGTTATCATGAGACGCGCATGAATGTTCTAATGACCTTGAACGATTCTCGGCGATCAATGAGCGAACTCGCTCTATACGCGAATAAACTTCGTAGTAAGATTCATTAGTAAAGATTAATGAAACCATTATCAGCACGATCAACCACGAGCTGGAACCTTTAAAGAAGGAAATGCAAGGAATTCGGGATTCAATGTCCTTTATGAATATAAAATTTGAAGACATAAAGAAGGAACAAGAGTCTTCAAAAGAGATGGTCAAAAAATTTGAGTTACAAAATATAGAACTCAGGACCACAGTTGAAGATTTGAACGAGAGACTTGTCAACATGGAGCAACAGTCCCGATCAAATAATTTAGAAGTGCAATGTGTACCCGAAAACAAGAGTGAAAACGTATATAATATAATAACACAACTCGCGCATGTGGTAAAGTGCGACATAACTGATAAAGACATCTCCCACTGCACACGCGTTGCTAAGACCAATACATCCAGCGCTCGTCCTCGTTCAATAATAGTTCAGTTGGCATCACCAAGACTACGAGATCAACTACTGGCTGCAACTATTAAGTATAATCAAGCAAACCCACAAGAAAAGTTAAATTGTACCCATCTTGGTTACGCAGGGCCAAAATCTCCTGTGTACGTTACGGAACATCTGTCACCAACTAACAGATCCCTTCACGCAGCGGCTCGAATCAAGGCCAAGGAGATGAGCTACAAGTACGTGTGGATCAGAAACGGCAGAATATTTGTGAGGAAAATCGACGGCGCTGAATGCATTCAAATCAGAAGCAAAAGTAGCCTAAGTAAAATAGTATAACTAGGATCTTGTTTCCTTACTATAATTATTAACGCATGTAAAAGGTCATAATTCGTATAAAATTCAATGATATTTCAATTTATTACCAAAATTGTAGAGGTCTGCGAACGAAAACTAAGAACTTTTACTGCAATTTGTGTTGTCAGAATTATGATATAATAATTTTAACGGAAACCTGGTTAAACAGTGGTGTACTGAGCAGCGAGCTATTTGATGATAGATATGAAGTGTACAGGAGAGATAGGGAAACATCTGGATTTCAGGCTGGTAAGGGCGGTGGTGGAGTATTAATTGCCGTTAATAAACAGATTAAGTCATCACGGATTGATCACTGGCAAAGTAGGTGTGAGGATATCTGGGTAACTATTGATTTATCACCATCTTATAAAATGGCTGTATGTGCGATTTATCTTCCTCCACCTGTCAGTCCAGCAACTCTTGAGCATTTTGTCGATCATTGCAACCGAGTTATTGATTCAATTAACATTCCTGTTTGTATTGTCGGCGATTTTAACTTAAGTAAAATCATTTGGGATTCAAAAACTGTAAATGATTCCTTGCCTAAAACTAGCCAAATTCTAATGGATTTCATAAATGTAAGTCAGCTAGTACAGTGTAACCATGTAAAAAACCATTCTGGACGTACACTGGACCTGGTACTTTCCTCAGTGCCCTCTTGTTCAGTAAACGAATCCAACTCTTCACTAACGGTTATAGATAAACTTCACCCCCCCCTTGATATAAGTCTGTCATTAGTAAAGAATCGTAATCTGCCGTATAACAACTCCAATTGTAAACCAAACTTTTATAAAGCAAACTATAAAGAAATAAATAATTATCTTAATGAGCAAGATTGGAATGAACTTTTTAAAAATAGTGAAAATGTAAATGACATGCTAACAATACTATACGAACTCATAAACAAAGCCATTAAAAAATTTGTGCCTGAGAAAAAACAAAAAAACGGTCACTATCCGCCATGGTTTAACAAAGCACTAATTAAATCCCTAAAAGAAAAAAATAATTTAAGGATACGCTTCAAAAAATATAAAAATCCTATGGATAAAATTGAACTAAGTTTACTTTCCAAGCGATGTGAAAAATTAGCTATGAGCTTATATAATGATTATCTTCAGAACTTAGAACAAGGTATCAAAGATAATCCTAAACTTTTCTGGAGTTATATAAAAGCTAAACGAGGCGGATCTAGTGCTTACCCACGGACTATGACTGACGGAGAGACTGTAACATCTAATGGCTATGGAATCTGCAATCTCTTTGCGAATTACTTCTCCTCCGTATACACATCTGACAGTAATGAAGAATTAAATTGCAAGTCAAAGTTTCTACAAGCTCTGCATAGTTATAGTCAGTGTTTGAGTACCCTGGTAATCGATCGCGAATGTTTGCTTAAGAAACTAAAAACGACTGATGTGACTAAGGGACCAGGACCTGATGGCATCCCACCGATATTCATCTCCTCCTGTGCAACAGCTCTGGTTTCCCCTTTATTGATAATTTTTAATACTTCGCTAGCCTCAGGAACTTTCCCATCAGAATGGAAAAAAGCGAAAGTAGTCCCAGTGTACAAGTCGGATAGCAAAGAAGTCATTTCCAATTACAGGCCTATTTCTATACTCTCCACTTTCGCAAAGATTTTTGAGTCCATTGTTTGTCCGTACATCCAGCACTATTTTAAAAAAAAAAAAAAAAAAAAATACCTTAGCGACCATCAGCATGGTTTTGTAGTTGCGAGATCTACAACAACGAACTTAGCAAGTTTCACGGAATCACTGATTCAGGCAGTAGATAAAAACAAACAATTTGACGCAATATACACGGACCTCAGTAAGGCGTTTGACAAAATGTCACATGATATACTTATCTACAAGCTTGCGGCTTACGGTGTTTCAGGGTCCTTGCTGGAATGGTTTAAATCATATTTAACCGACCGCGATTTCTACGTCGTTGTGAATGGATTTAAATCTTCGGAACACATAATAACCTCTGGCGCTCCTCAAGGCTCACATTTGGCTCCATTATTGTTTATTATATTTATTAATGACCTTCCGCAATGTTTTCGTCATTCAGAACCTTTTTTGTATGCCGATGATTTGAAGTTTGCACGAATGATTGAATCCCCAATAGACAACGAGCTTCTACAGAACGACCTAAACGAAGTTATTGAATGGTGTAAAAATAACAGAATGCAACTGAATCCCGACAAATGCTATCACATTAAATTTACGAGGAAAAGCAATTATATACATACTGAATATTCTATAAACCAAATTAAAGTACAAGAACTGGAAACAATCAAGGACCTAGGAGTGCTCTTTGATAGAAAGGTCAGCTTTATACCTCATTTTGAACATATTATCAAAAAGTCATCTAAAATGTTAGGCTTCCTTCTTCGTAATACCAGAGGTTTTCGTAAAATCAGTACCAAAATAATGTTGTACAATAGTCTCGTGCGAAGTATTTTGGAATATTGCAGCGTCGTATGGAGACCCCACTACGCCGCTCACATGCTGCGGTTAGAACGAGTGCAAAAGCGTTTCGTGTGGCACTTAGCTTTTTATGAAGGGAAATCTAAGCAGCTACCCTCCTACAAAACTCGCTTGCATTATTTCAGAATGCACCCTTTATCCACACGGAGAGACGTCACCGACGCTATATTTTTATACAAAATAATAAGAAATGCAATTGATTGCCCTAAATTATTAAGTCTCATTAGATTCCGTGCCCCTTCTAGATATCCGAGAAATATCATCACACCATTATGCCCACCACTACGAAGGTCTGTACTTGGCGCAAACTCACCTATATCTAGATTATGTAAAAATCTCAATAGCTGCAGTGATTTAGTAGACATAAACCAGGATAGTATTAGTAAAATTATTAAAGCAATTGTAAATAATCCACTCGCAATAACCTGAACCTTTACTGTAATATAATCAAATTTATTAATATTTAATTTAATCTAATTTATTTTTATTATTCTTTCTTAATTTTTTTGTTTATCTTAATTAATGTTTTATTTTCGATAATTAAAGATCGCACTATCATATTAATGATATGTCTTTAGCGATTATGAATGTAAAATTTAACCTAACCTTATCTTAAGAACATAATTAACCTAACTACACACTACAAAATCTAATTAATTATATCTAAGCCGTTTTACTGTACAAGCGGTGTTAACCTATAAGTGATTGTTACACCTACAAATGTGTATCTGTTAATCCGAATGTAATTGCTATGTGTAAACAATTGTTGGTTAACCTTAATAAATAAATAAATAAATAAATAAATAAGATTCCTGACTGCTATAATCAATATTATGATTAGGATTTAGTTGCAAGGAATATGTATTTATTTTATCTAAATTGGTACTAAATTCTTGACGAGTTACTGAGAGAGTCTCCGTGTCCGCCATGAATGCTTCCACCGAACGAAGCTCGATATTGGTGGTATTTATTTTCTTAGAAGTTTCGTATAGCGATGTTAAATATTTGAAGATTGAATTATTTTTAGCTTGAAGTAATTTAACTTTCATTTTAAGATCTTCCATGTTGGAATAGTTCTAGAAAATATAGCGTACAAAATAATAGGTATAGCGGGTAGACTTTGAATAATTATTTTATTCTAAGCGGTTAAACAAAGGAATGCGGTTGAATATAACTTATCTACAAGTTAGACGAGACTAACTCACGATAATCAGCGGTTTGAATATTTACCTATGCTATTTCAATGCAACAGGCGAAATATTAAGTTGATACAGTAATTCTCAATGAATAATGTACCTAGCGGGAATGTATGAACGCAAGTACGCGTTCAATATGGCGGTTTTACGAATTTTGTATTTTAGGTATTTTAACCTAAATCCTAGGTATGAGACCTATATTAGGATCGTTGATTCTTTGAATCCGGCTCGAAGGACCAAATAACTTATGGTGAATAAGTCTATGCGGCTTTCGAAGGACCGTATGCGTGTAAATAAAACGTCCCACGTGCTATCTGGTTTTCTTCCTTTTTCAATGTGGTGCACTTTCACTTGTTTAAATGTCACACTTGTGTCGGCCAACATTTATTTATTAATAGTTATACAGTTTTTGATGCGGATGCGGGTTGAGTAAGCGGTATGATTATGAAGCGGAGCGGTTGAGTCTTCACACTGGACTTGTTGAACTTAGACTAATAAACTCTTGCGGGCGGGAACGCTTCTGATTGGTCGTGCGTGACTATCCTCCATTGGTCCGTTGGATAGGGAATAATTGATAGGATAGGTAACTCAATTCTGCGTTCGGAAATTGCAAGTGGCAAAAACTTATAAATAAAAAACTTGCGCGAGCAAGATCTATGACATCATTAAGTTACATACTCCCGCGCACAAACCCAAAAGCCGTAATTTTCCGAACTGGTTCACTAAACCTCTTTTGCATACATACAGAAAGAAATCACAAGCATGGACGAAGTGGAAAAAATACGGTAATATAAGCGACTATGAAGTATTTTCCATTTATAGAGCGAAATTTAAAAAGGACGTGGACATATGCTATAAAAAATATATGAATACGGTGGAAGATAGCGTGGCTGTCAATATCAAGGCATTTTGGTCGTATGTCTCCAGTCAAAATCCAGTAACAATATCCCCTCCACAGTCTATTACCAACAACAGTCTTCCAACGAACCAACTGCTACATGTAATTTATTCTCCACATTTTTCCATTCGGTATATGAGCCCTCTACGTTTGTTTATAATTCACTAGCTTCCGCCCGCGGCTTCGCCCGCAAAATATGTCGACAAATTATACATATAAACCTTCCTCTTGAATCACTCTATCTATTAAAAAAACCGCATCAAAATCCGCGTAGTTTTAAAGATTTAAGCATACAGACAAACAAACAGACAAAAATAGCGACTTTGTTTTATACTATGTAGTGATGGGAACCACCGCCCCCTAGCCCTGATAATGATATTAACCTATGCAATTTACACTTTTCCATGGACAAGATACAGAGTGAACTTAAGTCTTTAAATGCATCTAAGGGGCCGGGCCCTGACGGGATTCCCTCTATCTTCTTAAAAAACACCTGCTACACACTGTGCTTTCCTCTATTCTTTTACTAATGGCGTATTCCTAGAAATCTGGAAACGAGCTAACATTGTTCCGGTCCACAAAAGCGGCTCTAAAAATGACGTGTCTACATACCGCCCAATATCTTTGCTGTCCGCGCTTTCTAAACTTTTTGAAAAACTCGTTCACAACGAGATCTACCCAGTCCTACGCCACGTGATATTAAAAGAACAACACGGGTTTGTAAAGGATAGGTCTTGCGTGAGTAACCTCCTCATTTTTACATCGCAGTTATTTGAAAGCCTCGATAATAGACAGCAAATTGATGCGGTATATACTGATTTCCAAAAAGCCTTTGACAAAGTGGATCACAAGTTACTACTAGATAAAATTGCTTTTAACGGCATCAGAGGAAATCTGCTTCGCTGATTCGTTTCTTACGTCACTGATAGGACCCAAAAAGTGGTGATAAGCGGCTATGAGTCTAGCCCCATTAAAGTCACATCTGGAGTCCCGCAAGGATTCATTCTAGGTCCATTATTATTCATTCTATTTATTAACGACGTTAAAAATTGTTTTCAATCTTCGAAATTTCTCCTATATGCGGATGACTTAAAGATATATAAAAATATTACCAATCAATCTGATTGCATAGATTTACAGAAGGACCTTGATCGTTTTTTAGAATACTGCTCTTCTAACAAACTTCAGCTTAGTTACTCTAAATAACATAGTATTACGTTTACCAAAAATAAATTGGTTATCAAGTTTAGTTACTGTTTTGGCAATACTGTCCTAAATAATGTTACTTGTCTCCGCGATCTTGGTGTCCAGTTAGACTCCAGGCTCCATCTCGATGGGCATGTGAATAATATAGTCAATAAAGCTTATCAAATGTTTGACTTCGTAATGCGCGCATCTAGAGAATTCCACCGCCCATTACGCCGCCACTTATTTGCATTTATACAAGTCGATAATCCGACCACAATTAGAGTACGCAGTCCCTATTTGGAATCCTTTTTACAAAAAATATATAGAAATATTCGAGTTAGTCCAAGTCCTTCGGTCTGTGCACTATAGATGCTTTCGTAAAAGGATTTCCTACCAATCATTGCTCGAAAAATATAATATCCTGACCCTACAATCTAGACGCATACTCCTAGAAATGATGACCCTGTTCAGTATTTGCCGCAACAAGTTTGATTGTTTCGATCTTGTAAGAAGTTTGTGCTTCCTGGCCCCTCGCACAGTACAGAGTAGAGAAGTACGTTCACGGTGTTTGTTTGCCACTAACTTCTGTCGACACTTATAATAAAAAGTTTGGATCAATTGATATTATATTTCTGAACAAGAATAGGTTCAAAAATCTAGTTATTTCCACTTTAAAGGAACAGCCATAAGTTTCTATGTTACTTAACTTTGATTCTATGTAGCTCTCTTTTTTGTTATTTTTTTTGTTCTCTTGTTTTTTACATGCCGATTTTATCCGATTCCAATCCTTTATATTTGTCCCTAGTATTAAGACTATATTATTAGACTTTTTCATTTTATTTTATGCTCCCCGAGACACATTTTAAAAAGGTTTCATTTCATAACAAACCGAGTAATAATTTTAACCTTGTAATGAGTATCTTTAAGTTTGCCCTAATTGTTATTATTAACAGTACCTATGCTAATTATTTTATATGGTAATCTGTGGATAACGTCGTGAGTAGTGTATTTGTTAATTCTATTAGTTTAGTACTCCTATCATGGATCGCCCAGAGGACACGGTAGAGCACACGGTGCAAACCTGCCCCGCATGGGCGGAGCACCGCCGTGTCCTCGTAGAGGCGATCGGCGGCGGCGACCTCTCGCGCCCGGCCCTGGTGCAAGCCATGGTCCGGGGCGAGAGGGAGTGGGAGGCAGTCACCTCCTTCTGCGAAAAAGTCATGCTCGCGAAGGAGGTGGCGGGATGGGAGAGAGAAAGGTCCTCCCGTCCCAGCCGCCGCAGGAGACGCCCCGGGCGTCGGGAGCCACGTGACGACTCCCGGCCACCGTAGGCGCGGGCCTGCGGACGGTGAGTAATGGGTGACTCACCGTCCGATCAGCACCAGACCCGTGCCGTACGGCGCGTATATGTTCCACGCGCGCCTCAAAGAGATGTCAGCATATGAAGGGGCCCCTCAGGGCCAAGTCTGCCGGGTAAGCGGGATTGTCCGAAAGGGTTACCGCTACCCCGGAACATAAAGGGCTACGGAAGGAACATGGATGGGTTTTAGTCAGTAAGAGTCTGACACTCCCTTCCGCTCCACCCAGAGCGGGAGCAGTCATTGGATGATTTCCCAGCCTAAAAAAATAAATAAAAAAAAAAGACGCTCATGCGCACTGTGCAACGTTTGCAACCCGAGCAAAAAGAGACTTATCACAAAATATTACGACGAGATGAGAATGGTGCTTTTTCGTTGATGCTCCAGGTGGTACAGGCAAAACTTTTTTACTTCATTTGCGTCTAGCAAAAATCACAAAGACAATGTTGCATTAGCTGTGACTTCTTCTGGAATGGCTGCAACATTGCTAAACGGTGTACTGACGGCACATTCGGTCTTTAAATTACCTCTTAATCTGGCGAACGAAGAAACCCCAACGTGCAACATCAGTAAAAGCAGCAGGCATCCTGTTCCAACAATGCAAGCTGATCGTGTGTGAAGAGTGACGCAAACGCGCCAACGAAGCAATCAAACGTTAATGGGTGGTGTGGTGGTTTAACTGGCAGCCCGGAGTTATTGCACAGTGTTGCCAGGTGCTCATTCCAGCATCCGGCCAAAGGCACTTTACTACTATTTCCTTTGATTCGATCACTTAATTATCAATTTCGTAAAATAGATTCTTGTTGTGATTATTAAAACTACTATTGACAAGTTCTTTAATTTAAATCCTAAAATGCATCTCAATTATCAAATCATATAACATAGTTTACAGGAGTATGTTGCAGTAAGTAGAACCGTGAAATCATATCACCAATGTACTTTATTCTAAACCATTCAGTTTTTATTGTTTACTGCCACCATACGACAAGTGAAACCGCTACATCAAGTAATTATCATTATAAATTATAAGCTTGTGTTATCACACTGCAGGGCAAAGGTCCCACTTTCCACTTTTGCCGGTCTACAGGTATTAGTAGAAGATCCTTTAAGAAGGATTCCAGCTCATGCCATCATCTCCGCGCAAGTTATCCTCTTCATTAATAATAGTTTGCATACTAATTCTTACCTGACATTATGAAAAACGAAAGTTACTTAACTGTCTGTCTGTCCGTTTGTGATGTGGATGATCTGAAGCCTGTGGAAGGACATAATTATAAACTACTTTTTACCAACACAACGGCGGACGAACCCACTGGTGGAAACTAGTAAGTAGTAAATAAAGACATAACAAACCAACAACAAAATTAAACAATACGAGTATCAAGCTAGTTTAATCCAATTTATTGCACACAACAAATTTTTATTCCACTATTTGCCATGAGATTTTGGTGGACCTATAACTATGTCTTTGTATGTCTTTATAAAATTCATGAGTACGGTTTTGGAACACTATACAGGGTGGAATTTTGTAATGCGCCCTGAAGGGAAAGTACCCTTAATACTGTAGATAGCAAATTTTACTCAAAGAAAACTTTCCTTTATTTTTAAACAGAAAGAAAACTGCATTCAAAGATTTTCAAAAATTCGCTTGCCACACCCGGGAATCGAACCGACTGAAATCGATAAAAATGACAGCCTGTACTTTTATTGCATTTATCGTTAGGATCAATTATAAGGATAAAATCTTTCTAAGAAACTTGATAAATTAAATGAAAGGAAAACCATGAAATCTGGACTTATAAATTTTATGAGTCAAGTTAAAGCTCTAAGTTAAAGATCCATCTGTTTACTTATGTTAGTAATAAATAATGTTATCATTGACGTCATTTATCCATGAAAATGACGACTATTTAGATAAGACGATTGAAGATTGGTACAAACAGTACAATGAGATGGCCTACGAGATCACCAGATTTCACCCGTTTAGATTTTTTTTGTGGGAATGTGTGAAAAATCAAGAAGCCTACCCCAACATAGTTGGGAAAAGGCTAGCACATCATAGAAAAATAAAATTTTCATTAAATTTTATGCGAAAGTAAACGAGTTGAGAGTTGAAGTTCAGAATACGATTTATAATATTCACCACAACACGATATTAAAGGTTACTAGAAATGAATTCGTTACAAGAATACATTTGTGTATCCAAGAAAATGGAACCCATTTCGAGCAAATAATTAGTTAGTTTACAATTTTTTGTAAATAATTTAAGATTTCATGGCTTTCCTATCATTTAATTTATCAACTTTGTTCGAGAGATTTCATCCTTATAAGTGATCCTAACGATCGATGCAATAAAAGTACAGGGTGTACTTTTTACAGATTTTAGTTGGTTCGATTCCCGGGTGTGGCAAGCGAATTTTTGGAAATCTTTGAATGCAGTTTTCTTTCTATTCAAAAATAAAGGAATGTTTTCTTTGAGTAAAATTTGCTATTTACAGTATTAAGAGTACTTTCCCTCCAGGTGGCATTACAAAATTCCACCCTGTATAACGTTGAAAGAATTTCTTTGTCATGCAGTGTCCAAGGCACCTCGCACACAAGACGGCCACGACCACACCTGGTCGTAAAGCGACCATTTGTCGATCTGCTGCAGTGGTTGTTCTGAGCTCGAGCAGTATGGACATAGAAATTGTGTGCCTTTATTTGATGTTGAAAGACGAAATACGAAAAGACGTCTCTGTGTTGCAAAGTTGCAACACTGGCCGCAGCCGGGCCGCATTCGCGGTCGCAGATCTAGTGCGCTAGCGCTCATTGCAAACTATACGCAAGTTGGTCGCAACCGCAACGACGAGATGTGCCGGTGTGCGACCACCTGACTGTTGCGGCCAAGTGCGCGATGTTCATTATGGTTTCTTTGGTTAATCTGGTCGTTGCGGCCGGATTTACAAGCTATGAAGATTACTGAACAACAATACGCCGCAAGAAATTTTAAAGTACATCTGTGAAAATGGCCTAGTAGATAGCTGGTCTTTAGTAACCAACTTCAATAAGGCACGCGCAGTTTTCCTACATTGAAACTTAAACAAAATGTATTTGCGCTCATCATTGACTTAAGAAAGACTTCTTGGTTTATCAACCCCATCGATAGAACAAGAAAGAGCGGAAAATTTTTGTTTATTATGTAGTGTTTTTAATACTGGTATTCAGCTGCATCTGGTTAGACTGGAAGCTGACCCCAACATAGTTGGTAAAAGGCTAGGCAGATGATGATGTAGTGTTTTTTTTAAGTTTTATACTTCCTTAAAGCAAAAAGGAGTAGGTAAACATTCTCCATCATTTTTTGGTTTCTAAGAGTATTAAAAAATTCTATATTAGTATCTTCTATATTTTTTATTGAAAATTACATATTTTATTTGTTTACAATATTTTTATATATTCTGTACTTTCTGGTGGTCAGTTAATGTCATGTTCACAAATGAAGAAGCTTTTAGTATCACAATCAATATTGTTCAGATGCCCGGTGTAGAACATTGAGCCGCACTCTTTTTCGTCTCCTGTGATCGGTTGATAGTTGCCCAACCAGTCGCTAGCATCAGTCAAATGTTTACCTAGAAAATTTAATGAAAAAAAAAAACAAGTTATCGTTTTCAAACGAATAGTAGATTAGTTCTTCAGTTGACTTCAGCATTGTATCGTAATGGCGTTTGGCTAATCACACTAATATTATTAAGGTGAAAGTTTGTGAGTGTGTGTGTGTGTTTGTATGTTTGTTACTTCTTCACCCAAAAAGTCCTGAACGGATCTGGATGAAAATTCAAAAACATAGGATACTTTTGAAGCCGTAAATAGGTACGTTTTCATGGGATAATATCCGACATCCGCGCGGGTGAAGCAGCGGGCAGAAGCTAGTATACCGATATAGATATAAAAAAGAGAGGCCGACAATCAATCAGGGATGCTCATCCGTGAGTTTCCATCGGCAAAGATACTCCTCTTTCAACTTCTGCGAGTGTTGGGAAGTGCTAAAGGTATGATCTGTGAGAGATTCGTGACATGAGTATACCCTAGACGTGTCAAAGGCATAGCGCAAGAGTGGCAACGTTGAGTTATTGGAGTCCTCGTGATGCCCCTTCATGTACTGAGTTCGGTTCGTGTGGTTTTAGTTAATATAAGTCTGCCATGATTATCCTCCAATCTTAGTCTGATAAACATCTTCTCTCTCTCTCTCTTCCTCTTCATTTTTACTCATGTGACATATTTTTAAATTGTGACAATTGCAACACCTCAAAAATTAAAACGGTGATACACTCTCTCACGTACCTGTAATTGTCCACCAGCCCTCTTTGAATTTGTTATGAAATCCCAAATGATATATTCCTCTTTGGTATTTGTCTTGAACCCCGATACTTAGTGCGGACTCCGTTAAGTTTAAAAAGTGTGCAGCTTCCGTCGGACTGTCGATCACTGCAAGGTAGGATTGTTCGGCGCGACACGCGGCATATGCATCTATCCAGTTCATCGGTGTTGTGTGTAGTTTGTAACATTTGCCAAGATTCTCATTAAATGTGTAATCTGGGAAAGAAAAGAACGGTTATGTACCCATTTTATTCAAGTCTCAATGTTTTGTATGTTCCTACTATTTAAAGCACCTGCCATCTAATCTCTTCACCACCCTTGGTTGACTGGTAGAGAATGCCTAAGGCATTTAGTCCGCCTTTGTACCTTTATTGTGTGCGAAAAGTTTAAATAAATAAATAATAAATAAACGGTTACTGTATGAAATTAAATAATAACTAGACCATTTTACGAGCGCGTACTGAACCTTAAGTAAAAGAATGAAATTAAAACTACATACATATAACGTGACCCGCCAAAACGATTTTTTTTACCTTTTGAACGCCATTGTCACATATACGTGACAAGCAAGCACATGCCCTGTACGCCAAGTACACAAATATGTGACAATGCGGGTACACTATAACACGAAATAATCAATTAAATAATTACTTTTGGGTGTGTTTATTATGTAGATATGTTAAAAATTTAAACACTCGTACGTATTTAATGAAACAAATTAAAAAAACATGGATATTGCGAAATTCATGATGACAAGAAGAAATAGATTTGTAGATTGGCGTGGAAGGCACGAGCATGCATCTATGCTCTGGCGTTCAAAAGGGTAAGCTACTTGCCAAGAGCATACCAGACCACCCATGTTTAGTAATTATTTAAAGACAGAAAACTTAACTCAAAGGGCAACATTTTGTTCACCAAAATACATTCGAACATACATGAGGGCAATTCGAAAAGCCCTTAGACAAGGCGTGCTCTTGATTTGCGCGATTCAAAATTTGTATGTGTATTTTAAGGATGGGAAATCATCAATTGACTCCTCCCGCTGTGGCGGAAGAGAGTGTCAGACTTTTACTAACTTAAAACGATCCCGCAGCGTTAACCCTTTCAGACAATCTTACCAACCCGGTAGGCATCGGCCCTGACGAAGGTGCTTGGTTAAATAATAACTGACTCCATTTCACGAGCGCGTGCTTATGTACCTTAAGTCAAAGAATGAAATTAAGACCACATATAGAGTGGCCCGCCCACACGATTGTTTTAGCTACTTGCCAGGAGCATACCAGACAACCCCGGGTTTATTCAGCAAAAACATTTTTATAGTTTAGGAGAAAGTTAACTCAAAGCGAACCATTATGATTATCAAAATCAGTCGAACATACATACGGATCATTCGGAAAGCCCTTAGAGAGAGTCGTCTTTCTTCCTTTTTCGTGTGGTGAGTGACTAACCCGGTGTCAGAGTTTTTATGCTGCCGTGGGCCTCTGACTTAGCTTCACATTCATAGGCGTGCTCGTGATTTACGCGATTCAAAATTTGTATAATCAAGCACTTTTAAACTGGAAATGTTTTTCTATCTGTTCGCGAAATGTAATGTAATGTAATTTGTAGCTGATCTTTTTGTTTTATAAACGGGTAACGAGTTAGAGCAATAAGGACCAGATCACCGTAAAATTTGTGTATATATGTATGTACCAATAACGTGAATCTAAGGAATCGGGGGATGGCGGCCATGTCATCAGCTTAATGTGTGTTTGACAATTTTCATAAGTGCAATAGGATATGAAATCTATATCTACCTAAATTGGACATATTGCAGTTATAGTTCCATTCAACTGACGAAAGACTCTTCTTGCAAATGAAGCGAAACCCATGGCGACAGTAGACATCATCCAAGTAACCTTCGTTGTTCATGAGTAAACACAACTCATTCGAGGTGTTTTCGTCTGGCTGATCCGGGCCCCATGTATTGTACACTTCAGACAATGCCTTACCTAGAAAATATAATAAACTTAAACAATTTAGTTCTGTGTTGTTCAAGTGAAGGTGGGTTCCGATCCAATCAAATTCGGACAAATAAAGATCACAAAATAAAAAATAACCTAATAACACTGAATTAGACAACAGTTTAAAGTGTAAAAAAAAGCATTTGGAAAGTTTCCGAATACCATATTGCACATAAAAATTATTGCAATTATTAACTAATATTTTAATACTGAGTGATATTTAATTTGATAATATTGAAAAAATAATCAAAACAGCGAAATACTATTTTACAGCTATTTGTGACTTTGACTTGACTTTACAACTTTCAGAATGCACCGTTTTATTCAACTTATACATTCTTACCATCGACCGTGTCAAATACTTCGTTCGACAATATATTAGACAAGCCCACATACACCTTGCTGATATGAGACGCGGTTTCGTTCCAAAACGATAGCACGGCATGTACTTCATCGGCGTTCTCTGGGTAGAACAAACTGGCTCCTTCTAGGTCACACACACGCTTGGCATCAACCCAATTCCGAAATTGCGAGTGAATCTTATAGAAGCTTTCTTCCGTTGCCAAATAAGTGTAGTCTTTGCGGAAAAATAAATCATTTCGTTGTCCACCTAAGAAAACAAAAATAGTCGTAATGCAAAATCACATATAGGTCAAGATTCTAGAATGAAAATGGGCTGAATTTTACAAAAATATGAACATTTGACTTAACAATGGGTTAACGTAATCTATGCGTTCTTATTTTAATTTGTTTGGTAATCCGATCTGCACCAAACTGAACCCTTTTACTAAACCTCCGCTATCCGTCAGTCCGTCCATCCTTCTGTCTATCAGCGGGCAGTAACTCATGAGCATCTCATACGTAGACAGTAGGAATTTTTGCAGATTGTGTAATACTATGGCCGCTCCACCAGCAAATAATAATAAATATTAAATCGCGTCCCTATACAAGAAACGTGCCTTTTTAAACTTGGTATTTTTTTAATGTAGATAAAAAGAATATATTGTTCAGTGGTACGGACTCTTCGTTTGCGACTCCCACTCGCACTTGTTCTACGTATAATCAACCGTACTTGGATAACCGCCCAGGGAAGCATGTGTGTCCGGATATTTCAATTCAGTTCGTAGCTTAACTTTAGTCTTCTTCTTCTCCTTCGTGCCACTGGCACGACAGTTGTTCAAATTTGGTTGGCACTAAACTTCGCCAGGGCCTTAACATAAGTTGTAGCTGATAGGTTGGTTGGTGATGAGAAGACAGAGAGTTTATGGCGCGTGGCGTGTTCGCGCGGTTTTTTTGCACACTGGCCGTTGCAAGCAATGGCGGCCGCAGCGGTATGCGGGGAGAGGACCTCGCGTATCAGCGAAAAAGAACGCCCGTGTACAGTCCGTTAACTTTATTTTAATAAAATAAAAATTACTTATGTGTACTAGAAAACTTATTTTTAAGTAAAAGACGGGCGGACTGTCACACCGTCGTCAACATAAGTAATAATAAAAGATTTGGAAAGCCCCGTCGTGGGGGCCCCCCAAACAAATACGGAAACTCATCACCAACCAATTAATCTGCCGAGCCTTTTACCAACTATATTGGGGTCGGCTTCCGGTCTAACCGGATGTAGCTAAATACCAGTATTTTACATGGAAGCTGCCTATCCGACCTCCACAACCCAGTCAATAATTGGGTAATACGATACCCCTCGGTAAGACGGGCTGTCAGAATTTCGGGCTTCTGACTACCCGTAACGACTGTCAAAGATCCACGAATGACTAACGTGCTTTCCGAGGCACGGAGGAGACTCGATATCTGAAGATGGCCAATCCACAGACCAACCCCAGCAAGCGTAGCTTAACCAGATGGATCGATCCGTGCGGCTGTTATAACTTAGCCAGTGACTATTGTGGACTATATTGGGGTGATGAAAGGAAGGCTTCTTTGAAGTTCCTCAAGTTTTTTTCTTGTCGATTCTGCGAGAGGTGGAGATCGACTGTGTCTCACCGTTATTTTTCTGTGTATATGGCGTCTCGCAGGTCAATTTAAAAGGTTGTCGACTACTTAACTGGGCTTGCTGTGGATGCCCCAATAAATGAAGGCCGTCAAACAGGGCTCAAAAAACTTTAAAACTAAGCGACTTCTTGCTTATTGGTCAACCTCTGTGGGTCGAGGTCCCTAAGCTGTGGCTTAGCGTCGATGGGGGAGCAAGGGATGGCTAGATCGGATCAGGTCTGACTGTCAAAATTATTTTATATCTACACAACTGTTTACAAGTCTCAGAAACGATTAAGGGTTTTTGGAAACCATTAAGGTACTGCAGTCAATCAGAGCGAAGCACGAAAAAATTACATGTACAGTGTGTGATAAATGAAACGGGTGAACGTTATAATAAAATAATTTAATTCCATTTATTGGATTACATAATATCACACTTTTATAGGTTGGCCGCGCGGCCTTGACACGCGACCTAATGTTCTTCCCGTTTGGTTCGAGTTGATGAAAAAAGGAACGCTCTGCGTGGGCGCTCGTCTTTTATAGACGCCGCCGCGCCGGCGATGACGAAACGGGGAGCGCGGCTACGTTCCGTTCTCCGCACCCTCCGTTGGTACACTTGCGCGTGTACATCTTCCCAGCCTTGAAGGAGTCAGCCTTCAACAGGTTCTTCTTCACCCGGCAGCCTGTCGATGTAGTGGATAGCTCTGCGGACTGTTCCTTTGGATGTGTAGATGTCTACCACCCGGCAAGTGTTGTCTGCGCCCATGTGTAGACGTGTAATGCGGCCTAGCCGCCAGCGTTGCGGAGGCAGATTCTGGTCCCTTATGAGCACCATCTCCCCAACATTCGGCCCGGCAGACCCAATTTTCCATTTGGATCGCTGCTGGAGTTCTGCTATAAATTCTTGAGACCATCTTTTCCAGAACTCTAGGCGTAGCTTGCAGATGAGGTTGTACTTCGGTCTGGAGTCTTCAGCTGCAAAAGAGGGCACCGACGTCAGTGGCCGTCCGATAAGGAAGTGCCCGGGGGTCAAAGGGTTCAAATCAAAGGGATCAGAAGATAAAGGGGAGAGAGGGCGAGAATTTAGGATCGCCTCTATCTGAGTGAATAGAGTTGACAACTCCTCAAAAGTAAGAGAAACATTAGCGGCTGTTCTTTTTAAATGATATTTGGCCGCCTTTACGCCTGCCTCCCAGAGTCCACCAAAGTGCGGTGAATAAGCTGGACTAAATTTAAATAAAATGCCTTCGTTAGCCGTATAGTCAATGACCGAGTCACGACTGGAGCGTAGCACCTTACCTAGTTCATTGTTTGCCCCCACGAAGTTAGTGCCATTGTCGCACCAAATCTCATAGGGCTTACCTCTGCGCGACACGAATCGTCGTAAACATAAAATAAATGCAGATGTAGTGAGGTCACTCACCAGCTCTAGGTGCACAGCTCTGGTACTTAAGCAAACAAATATACAGAGGTAACATTTACTTATTCGATTACCTCTTCCCTTTTTACTAGAGATTTGAAATGGTCCTGCGAAGTCGGTACCGGTAGAGTGGAAAGGGAAAGTAGGTCGCATCCTCGCTGATGGTAAGTTGCCCATTATAGGCTGTATAGTCTTACCACGAAATCTAGTGCATACAACGCATTGTTTATATACTTTGCGCGCTAAGGCCCTCCCACCTACAGGCCAGTACCTTTCTCTTACGGAGGCTAATAATAATTGTGGACCTGCATGAAATAAGCGATGGTGTTCACTTTGCATTAATAAAAGGGTGAATCTATGTTTACAATCTAATATGATAGGATGCTTTTTATTGTAATCAAAGCTTGAATTGTCAAGACGACCTCCTACTCTTAGTAGACCTTCAGAGTCATGAAAAGGATTTAAATTGAATATTTTAGTATTTATTCCTTGACCTCTTTTAATAGATTTTAATTCTGTATCAAATGATTCGAGTTGACATATTTTACATAGAAAGGTATGAGATTTATTTATTTCGTTAGTTTGTAGTGGACCATATAATTTGGTTTTATTCCTACAATTATATAAAAACCGCAATACATAAGCTAACACGCGACTTAAATGATTATACTTTGAATAATTACTAAAATTAATGATAGATTTATGACTGTCGTCGTGAGCTATATTTGTTTGTACATGAACCTTTAGTTCAGGTAAGTCCACTGACTTATGAGGTTGCTGTGGCCAAGCAGATGATCCATCCTTTAAGAAGGAGGGTCCTTCCCACCACAAGGGTTCAACCTGCAGACGCTGAGGATCTACACCTCTAGAAGCAAGATCTGCAGGGTTAAGGTGAGTGGGAACATGCCGCCACGAAAAGCCCTGTGTCAACTCATCAATTTCTATTACTCGATTGGCTACAAATGCTTTTAAAAGGTTTGGTTGTGAATTTATCCAACCAAGTACTACAGTTGAGTCGGTCCATATAACCTTTTGTGTTATCTTATGACATCTAATGGACTGGATTACCTTTGTGGTCAACCTAGCACCAAGTAATGCGCCACACAATTCAAGGCGAGGTATTGTCATAGCCTTCAGAGGTGCAACCCTAGCCTTTGCACACAGCAATTTAACATCTACAATATTTTTATTACTAATTGACCGTAGATAGACACAAGCTCCATATGCTTCCTGAGAAGCATCTACGAAACAATGTAATTCAACTGACATGGGAATATCGCATAGTACATACCTAGGCAAACTAATTTTAGACAGATTATTAATATTTTCTGCTATCTTAACCCACTTCTTTTCAATGTGGGGTGGCACAGGGTCATCCCAGCCTAATTTTTCATTCCATAATTGCTGTAAAATAATTTTAGCTCTAATTATGCATGCACATAGCAGCCCTAATGGATCAAATATTTTACAAGTTAATGATATGATAACCCGTTTAGTAAGTTTCTTAGACATATCCATATCAACAGTGAAATGTAAAGTATCTGGTGACGGTGACCAGTTTAATCCTAAAACTGTGGAATATTTACTCAGATCAAGTGATTTAGATGTAGTCTCTGTTTGCAATGCTTGGGGGCAGTTTGTGCGTATTTTATGAAGAGGGAAACAAGCTGATGATAATATATTAGTGATGTCATCATATATTTCTTTAATTTCTTTTTCTGATTGACATCCTGTATTTAAATCATCCATATAAATATCATATTTTAAAATATTAGAAATTATGGGGTTAGAACATTCATGAGCTAGTTGAATTAGACACCTGGTGCTCAAGAAAGGTGCAGATGCTGTCCCATAGGTGACAGTGTTTAGCTGCAAGACCTTAATTGGCTGTGAGCAATCATCTCTCCACAAAATTAGTTGTAAATGTCTCTGAGAAGGATCAATTTCTATTTGCCTGTACATTTTTTGTATGTCCCCTGTTAAAACATACTTGTAAGTTCTAAACCTTAATAAAATAGACAACAAGTCATCTTGTAGAACTGGACCAACATACTGAATTTCATTTAATGATTTTCCTGAAGTAGTTTTGGCAGAGGCATCAAAAACAACGCGTAATTTTGTGGTTTCACTGTGCTCTCGCAACACCGCATGATGTGGCAAATAATATCCAAATCAAGGACGTTTAATCTCATTTAAATGCCCTAACTCTTTATACTCTTCAATGAATGCAGTGTAACTTAGTTTGAGCTGAGTATTTTTATGTAATTTCTTCTCCAAGTTAAGGAAACGTTTTTTCGCTAAGTAATATGAATCGCCTAGTGCCTGTTCAGGAATCTCCTTGAATGGCATTTTAACAGAAAATCTACCACTGGGAAGACGTTTCATATTTTCTAAAAAATGTTGTTCACACAATTTATCTTGGAGTGAAGTGTTATCAACACAATTAATTTCTTCAATTTCCCAAAACTTTTTTAGGTCATTATGAATTTCTTTTGTGAAGTTACATGTCAAGTGACTACTAAGGCTACATTCTCCTAAACGTCCACTGACTAACCATCCAAATTGTGAATTTTGTAGGATAGGTTTACCTACACCTAGTGAAATACGCTTAGTCCCTACAATGTTCCAAAAAACATCTGCCCCTAATAGCATATCTATGTTAGAGGGATAATTGAACTTTGGGTCTGCAAGCACAATATTTTCTGGTAAATTCAGTTCCTGAATGTTAACAGGTGCACTCGGCAATGTTCCTGTAATTTGTGGAACTACAAGACAGTTTATTTCTAAATTAAATGAATTTAGTCTTGATTTTATTATTATATTGCAGCGCTCGGATATATTAAAAGAAACATTATTAATACCTGAAATCCGTAGCGGTTCAATAGTTTTAGTGGACAGACCTAACTTTCCTTTCAGGTTTTCTGTCACAAAGGAGGATTGAGATCCTGTATCTAATAGAACTCTTACACAGTAAGTTTCATTAGTATGTTCATTAAATACTTTTACAACAGCGGTACACAATAAAACCTGGCTGATGGATACAGCAGACAGTGATACCGGTTGTTGTTGAGTTGACGTAGAAGGTGCAGCAGTAGTATTTTCAGAACTGCTGTTGCTATTAGTTTTATTTACATGTACTAAACTATTATGTTTGTGTTTACAAAATTTACATAAACCCTTCATACGACAACGAAACGAGTTGTGGCCCTCACGCAGGCAATTTAAGCATAACTTTAATTTATTAACCTCCTTAAGCCTATCTTGAACATTCATATTATTAAATTTGAGACATTTTTGGATTCTATGACCCTGCTCGCTACAAATTAAACATAAAAGTTCACTTAAGTTTTCAACTGAAGAGACAAAGGCTTTTGATTTATTTTGGTTAAATTTATTAATATTCCCTTTGTCACTTTGTTGTGATGTGACTGATGTTGTTTCTAAAACATCAGCACGACTACGAATAAAATTAAAAAAATCACTTAGTGTTGGTAAGTCAGGTAAGATATTCCTGTATTCCTCCCAACGTACAACCATACTGGTATCTAACTTCCCAGTTATTATAAATATTAATAGAGCATCCCATTGGTCAGTTGCTAGACCTAAATTGTTGAGCGCTCTTAAATTTTTTGAAATAATATCAATGAGATTTCTCAATTCCTTAACAGAGTCTTTATTAACATTGCCAATGCTACAAAGCGCCTTTAAGTGATTATTAACCAAGAGTTTTTTATTATTATACCTATCATTAAGTAATTGCCATGCAACACTGTAATTCTCAGAGGTAAACTCCAAGGATCTGATAACTTCAACAGCACCACCCTCTAGTGAAGACCTCAGATAGTGATATTTATTTATATTTGGTATAGACTCATTACTGTGTATTAATGAATAGAAGGTATCTCTGAATTCTAACCATTTTAAATAGGAACCATTAAATGTTGGCAATTTAATTGTGGGCAATCTTATTGACTGTAAGCCATTTTGTAGGCAATTTGAATGGGAGCCTTTGTTACTACATGCATCACCAAACTTTTCTTTGTCTGACCCTTGCCTTTCTAAAATATCCTCAATGACTGACATTATTGAAATAAACTTTGATTCAATGGACTCTCTTAATGTGAGTTGTTCCTCAGTGTCACAATCCTCACAAGTGTCCTCAATTATTGTTTGAACGTCGTTAAATTGACTAAATAATTCTTGACAATTTTCTAAACGTCTACCTAACTCTTTTAAATTAACGCTACTTAAAGTAGATTCTAGGTTTTTCATATCCTGTACATAATCATTTAATTTAGTTAAACGCCCTCTGATATTACCGCGTTTCCGAATTAGTTCACTGAATTTGCACGCATCCTTGTCCATGATTGCACTAAATATACTACACTAACCGAGTACAAACAATGAAATAAGCAATAAATGTGCATCAAACCAAACGCCCGGTTAGGCGTACACTCCAGTCGCAGCTCGCAGCCACGCGTTGTTACGGCAGGCACGCCGCACAGGCACACAAGATGGCCGCTCTGCTATTCTGCGACCGCGCCGCGGTCCGCGGAGCCCTGCTCGCCACGTGGTCGGACGGACGCTGGGAGGCAGCGTGCAGACGCAGCCCGCAGATTTCCTGGAAGTGTTCGGCAAATCTATTTGAAGCAAGAATGCAGTGCAAGGCTTAAGCTTTGTTATTGGTGCATGAAACACGGAATTGGGTATTTAGTACCGGAATATAAACACTAGATGTATAATAAGCGTTCAAAATTATATGCCTTCACTCACAGCGCACGGCACAGCACAGAGGCACGTGTATTATTTTATAACCCATGCGGGCATGCGGGACCTATTGTATGGTCGCCATAAATATATATGCTTAAAATATACTCCTCATATTAGTCTGGAGTTACGACCAAATTATTTAGATACACAACTCACGAGATTTTAAAATTACCACAATGCAATAAAATTCTGTTTGCAAGCTGCCCCTAACCTCGAGGAATACACTCTACGAGGAGGACGCTCTAAACACACAAACAAAGCGGCGGAAATTGGGGACGGAAATATAAAATAGGAACGAGCTCACTTCCCTTCGGCAGACCTCCTGACGCGATGCCCGCTGTATCCAGGTAGATCTTCGACAGCCGTGGTTGTGTAGCCGCCTCGTGTTCCCAGCAATGTCGCCTGATGCACGCGGTTGCGATTCCCGATGGGCAGCGGCGGCGCCGGCGGTTTAGCGCCTGCACGGCGCGCGCACGTGGTCGGTTCGAAGAATCCGGAACACGCTACCGAGTCGCAGTTTTCTCGTAGTTGTGGTTGCAGATTTCTTTTTGCTCACGGTCGCCAATTGTGTGATAAATGAAACGGGTGAACGTTATAATAAAATAATTTAATTCCATTTATTGGATTACATAATATCACACTTTTATAGGTTGGCCGCGCGGCCTTGACACGCGACCTAATGTTCTTCCCGTTTGGTTCGAGTTGATGAAAAAAGGAACGCTCTGTTTTTTTTTTTTTTTTTTTTTGATCATGGCATCTCGCAGTTCAACCAAAGGGTTGTCTACTGCTTAACCGGGCTTGCCTGTGGCTGCCACAAAAGAATTGTAGCCTCCAGCCAGGGCTTAATAAAAACTATACCTAACTTACAAAACTAAGCGACTACACGCTAAGGGCACCCCCTGCGGGGTTCGGACCTCGGCTTAGGGCGTCGCTGGGGGGGGACAGCAAGGGACAGCTGGATCGGGGGTTTTTAAAACTACTGGCTCAGCGGCAACGCGGGCTGGCTCGAGCAAGGGTCGGGAGGGTGAGAGTGGACAGGGTCGTCGCGACGG
The DNA here is from genome assembly GCA_951799385.1 of Hyppa rectilinea. Classification (NCBI taxonomy): domain Eukaryota; kingdom Metazoa; phylum Arthropoda; class Insecta; order Lepidoptera; family Noctuidae; genus Hyppa; species Hyppa rectilinea. The sequence continues at coordinate 7,391,521 of OX637308.1, read as the reverse complement.
GCCTCGACGGCGAGGACGGAACGACGGAAATTTGTATCTGTATGTTACTCTAATAGTGCTAGTAGCCGGGCTGCTCTCCTGGAGGAGAGTGGTGGCATCGTCAGGGGCAACGAGGGTATGCCGTGGACGGCGGACCTTACTGATGCGGGACGGGGTGTATCGGGAGGCGGCCGCAATCAGGGGATTGCGGTGTTTTATGGCAGTGTCAAAGAAACGCTGCGAGAGGCGTTTCATGAACTGCTGAACTGTGGGGAGTTTAAAATCTACATGAAGGTCCATGTTACGGACGTAAAAGGGAGCTCCTGAGACCTTACGGAGGAACCGGTTTTGAAGTGTCTGCATTCGATGCAGATACTTGGGTTTGGCGTGCGCGAAGACGACGCAAGCGTAAGTCATGATGGGGCGGAGAGGAACGCTCTGCGTGGGCGCTCTTCTTTTATAGACGCCGCCGCGCCGGCGATGACGAAACGGGGAGCGCGGCTACGTTCCGTTCTCCGCACCCTCCGTTGGTACACTTGCGAGTGTACATACAGCACACCAAGCCACCAAGCACACAAGCACACCAGTACATCAAGTTACCACAAACTATGAACGCCTATCTATCGATTTTGAACTAAATACTCAATGTTTTAGGGTTTAAAACCATTTAGAGAAATTTGGCAGCTACCAAACTGGTCGTCGACGCATTTATGTGCCATTAGTGCGGCGAAACTTTAACCTTTTGAACGCCATTGTCACATACATTTATGTATACGTGACAAGCAAGCGCATGCTCTGTACGCCTACGTATACCTATTTCTTAAAAATTGAAGCTCTCGTACGTATCTAATGACATGAAATAAATTAAAAGACACCATGGATAATGGGAAATTCATGATTACAAGAAGAAATAAATGTGTAGCTTGGCGTGGTGTATACTCCGACGTTCAAAAGATTAAACGAAAACCATTAAAGCTAATCGCATGATTTTACATTTCAAATTCTTACTCAAAAGACTAATGTAGAAGAACCCTATTTACTACATTTCCATACGTATACGTCTTAGAGCATTTAACCTAGTATACGTATATGAAATTTACACATAATTATCTTACTGTAACAGGCTGTTAAGAAGCCTAGGTGATCTCTGTGCCGACCCCTTGATATTTCAAAAGTCCCTGTAGTTGGTTTATTTGAAAAATAAATGCTTTGAGTTGGAGTTTGGCACTGTGGAAGTGGCAAGTTTTGGGCCAACAAAATTTTAAATACAGTCAGCGACTATGCCAGCGACAAGAAGAAGAAGACAGGTACTCGTAGTTATATAAAATCTCAAGTTTATTCCTATCCTACTTTGGTAAACAATACAAACAATATTAATATCGCTCGGCGTCCGTTAAAATTACAATAATTTTAAACTTGACCGATGGCTGAACTTGAGTTATTAAATAAAAAGGTGCACGTCACAGTACTTATATGAGAAATCCGATAAAAAGTACACTACAAGGAAGACTAGCAATGTTTTAGACAACATTGTTGTAATTAGGTATACGACATGCGTCCACTCTAGCGGCAGGCGCGACAATGTGCAAACGAGACATTGATAGCCATTAATTTATAGGCGTTTGTTCGCTGATGTGTTAGATACTTCTCCTCATACTAATTAATAATAATTATAATTTTAGTAAAAAAAATAAGTTCCGGAATGAGATAACGAATATAGCGACGCACGCGGCGGGCGGCGCGTAACCTGCCTACTTCTTAGATAGAGAGCACTGATTGTTAGAAATCCTCCATATAGCTGGGGTGGTAACAGAGTGACACAGACTACAGGCCTATATTTTAAACGTGAAAAGTCGTGAAAATCCAAAGACCAACACCACAATATTTATGGCACATTTACATGTTTATGTTTAGCAGTAAATCTGTTTAATGCTTGCAATATATTGTTGGTGTGCTGTGCGCTTTGGTGTTTACTGTAAGTGCAGCAAGCAATGGTTATATAGATAGAATATAGAATAAATAGATAAAACAACAAATGACATTAAAGCAGACTACTGGTGGTTTTAAATTGTAGTGACATTTCGAAAATTGTGACTCGCATGTTAAGGTGCGTTCAACACATAGAACCCATGGATTGGACTTAAACGCATGAATTTGCATTTGTCGTATCGCATCCATGATAATATGGGTTTGTCCTGAAAGAGGAAACAGAAGCATTGCTGGTTGTCATCTAAAATATGTTATTAGGAGCGACAGACTACCCAAGACCCCAAAACCGGGAATCGTTGAACCCCCTCCGGCGTCAAAGGTGTGTTTGCTGAGGAGCACCTGTACTTAACTCCATTTATTAGGATACAACGGTTTTCATTTCGGCTTCGGTCCAGTGCAAAGGCGTTGTGTGGAGCTTGTAGCACTGGCCAGTATCATTATTGAAAGTGAAATCTGAAAAAAAGGGCTTTCAGTATTTGATTCCCTTTGCAAATATTTAAAAACAACAATTATAAATATATCTAACAGTGTTTCTAGATAACAAATGTCAAATCGGGCCAAGTCGTAAATATTATTGATAGGTATTATTTTGCAGATATTGTATCTGGCTAACCCATCATCAGTTGACCTTTAGTTAGGAAAAACCGATTTTTTAAGTGCGATACATTTACAATGGTTACGTGTAATCGTGATGTTCGGGAGTGTTTTTTATCGGGATTGTCCGAAAGGGTAACCGTTACCCTGGCACATAAAGGGCTAAGGAAGGAACATCGATGGTTTTAGTCAGTAAAGGTTTGATACTCCCTTCTGCTCCACCCAGAGTGGGAGGACTCATTTGATGATTTCCCACTCTCAAAAAAAAGGGGAAAAAGCTGCTCCTGTGGAGATTGAAACCAACCTAAGTTAAGCATATTGCATTGATAGTTCCGCTCTAGTGACTGCAGACTTTTCTTGTTACATGGCCAATTATTGTGGATGTAGCCTTGTTTGTACAGGTCCACGCAGTTCTCTATTCCGCCCAAATAAAACGACTATTTGTCGAGCTGCTGCAGTGGTTGTTCTGAGCTCGAACAGTATGGACATAGAAATTGTGTGCCTTTATTTCATGTTGAAAGACGAAATACGAAAAGACGTCTCTGTGTTGGAAAGTTGCAACACTGGCCGCAGCCGGGCCGCATTCGCGGTCGCAGATCTAGTGCGCTAGCGCTCATTGCAAACTATACGCAAGTTGGTCGCAACGACCAGACGTGCCGGCCGGCACTGCCCGGCCCGGTGTGCGACCACCTGACCGTTGCGGCCAAGTGCGCGATGTTCATTATGGTTTCTTTGGTTAATCTGGTCGTTGCGGCCGGAATTACAAGCTATGAAGATTACTGAACGCCGCAAGAAATTTTAAAGTACATCTGTGAAAATGGCCTAGTAGATAGCTGATCTTTAGTAACTAACTTCAATAAGGCACGCGCAGTTTTCCTACATTGACACTAAACAAAATGTATTTGCGCTCATCATTGACTTAAGACAGACTTCTTGGTTTATCAACCCCATCGATAGAACAAGAAAGAGCGGAAAATTTTTGTTTATTTTGTAATGTTTTTTTAAAGTTTTATACTTCCTTAAAGCAAAAAGGTGTAGGTAAACATTCTCCATCATTTTTTGGTTTGTATGAGTATTAAATAATTCTATATTAGTACCTTCAAGATTTTTTATTGAAAATTACACATTTTATTTGTTTACAATATTTTTATATAGACTGTATTTTCTGATGGTCAGTTAATGTCATGTTCACAAATGAAGAAGCTTTTAGTATTACAATCAATATTGTTCAGACGCCCGGTGTAGAACATTGAGCCGCACTCTTTTTCATCTGCTGTGTTCGGTTGATAGTTGCCCCACCAGTCGCTAGCGTCAGTCAAACGTTTACCTAGAAAATTTTATGAAAAAAAAAATTCAAGTTATCGTTTTCAAACGAATAGGAGATAAGTTCTTCAGCTGACTTCAGCATTGTATCGTAATGGCGTTTGGCTAATCACACTAATATTATAAAGTTGAAAGTTTGTGAGTGTGTGTGTGTTTGTATGTTTGTTACTTCTTCACCCAAAAAGTCCTGAACGGATCTGGATGAAAATTCAAAAACATAGGATACTTTTGAAGCCGTAAATAGGTACGTTTTCATGGGATAATATCCAACATCCGCGCGGGTGAAGCAGCGGGCAGAAGCTAGTATACCGATATAGATATAAAAAAGAGAGGCCGACAATCAATCAGGGATGCTCATCCGTGAGTTTCCACTGGCAAAGATACTCCTCTTTCAACTTCTGCGAGTGTTGGGAAGTGCTAAAGGTATGATCTGCGAGAGATTCGTGACATGAGTATCCCCTAGACGTGTCAAAGGCATAGCGCAAGAGTGGCAACGTTGAGTTATTGGAGTCCTCGTGATGCCCCTTCATAAACTGAGTTCGGTTCGTGTGGTTTTAGTTAATATAAGTCTGCCATGATTATCCTCCAATCTTAGTCTGATAAACATCTTGTCTCTCTCTCTTCCTCTTCATTTTTACTCATGTGACATATTTTTAAATTGTGACAATTGCAACACCTCAAAAATTAAAACGGTGATACACTCTCTCACGTACCTGTAATTGTCCACCAGCCCTCTTTGAATTTGTTATGAAATCCCAAATGATATATTCCTCTTTGGTATTTGTCTTGAACCCCGATACTTAGTGCGGACTCCGTTAAGTTTAAAAAGTGTGCGGCTTCCGTCGGACTGTCAATCACTGCAAGGTAGGATTGTTCGGCGCGACACGCGGCATATGCATTGTTCCAGTTCAACGGTGTTGTGTGTAGTTTGTAACATTTGCCAAGATTCTCATTAAATGTGTAATCTGGGAAAGAAAAGAACGGTTACTGTAATGAAATTAAATAATAACTAGACCATTTCACGAGCGCGTGCTGAACCTTAAGTAAAAGAATGAAATTAAAACCACATAGGTATAAAGTGGCCCGCCAAAACGATTATTTTAACCTTTTGAACGCCATTGTCACATAATTATACGTGACAAGCAAGCGCATGCTACAGGGCATGCGCTTGCTGCTTGTTTGCTTGCGCCAAAAACACAAATATGTGACAATGCGGGTACGCTATAACACGAAATAATCAATTAAATAATTACTTTTGGGTGTGTTTATTATGTAGATATGTTAAAAATTTAAACACTCGTACGTATTTAATGAAACAAATTAAAAAAACACCATGGATATTGCGAAATTCATGATGACAAGAAGAAATAGATTTGTAGATTGGCGTGGAGGGCACGAGCATGCATCTATGCTCTGGCGTTCAAAAGGGTAAGCTACTTGCCAAGAGCATACCAGACCACCCATGTTTAGTAATTATTTAAAGACAGAAAACTTAACTCAAAGGGCAACATTTTGTTCACCAAAATACATTCGAACATACATGAGGGCAATTCGAAAAGCCCTTAGACAAGGCGTGCTCTTGATTTGCGCGATTCAAAATTTGTATGTGTATTTTAAGAATGGGAAATCATCAATTGACTCCTCCCGCTGTGGCGGAAGAGAGTGTCAGACTTTTACTAAACGATCCCGCAGCGTTAACCCTTTCAGACAATCTTACCAACCCGGTAGGCATCGGCCCTGACGAAGGTGCTTTTAAGTGGCACACATTTTTACTGCGATGTAATTTACTTACAAACATAAAAAACATGGTATACATTACATACGTACCGCGAACGTGAATAAATGAAATCAGGGCGATGGAGGCCCTCAATAGTCATCAGTTTAACGCCAAAGTAATTCATAAATTCAACACTGTTAATGTTAGAAAACTGTAAGAGATGAAATTTATATCTACCTGTATTGGACATATTGCAGTTATAGTTCCACGAAACTGACTCGAGGGTCTTCTTGCAAATGAAGTATTGTGAAATGTAACAGCTGCTATCTGCCAAGTAACCTTGTTGGTCCAGGACTAGACACTTCTCAGTACCGCTACCTGGCTCACCCGGGCCCCAGTTATTATACACTTCAGAGAATGGCTTACCTAGAAAATTTATGAAATGAACAATTTAAATTAATAAAGTTGAAGTGGATTCGAATCCAAGACTTGACTAAAATAAAACCCTCACAAAATTCGGGTGGATGAAGTTCATAAAACAAAAAATATAATGATTATTTGCTCTTACACAACATACAACATTTTAACAGACTTACCATCAACGGTCTCAATTAGATCGTTAATAAATAAATTCGACATTCCCACATACACTAAACTGGTATCAGGCGAGGTTTCGTTCCAAAACGATATCACGGCATTCGCTTCATCGGCGTTTTCTGGGTAGAACAAAGTGGCTCCTTCCAGGGCACAATCTCGCTTGGCATCAGCCCAACCCCGAAATTGCGAGTGGAACTTATAGAAACTTTCTTCTGTTTCCAAATAAGTGTAGTCTTTGCGGAAAAACTTTTCATCTTTTTGCGCACCTATGAAAACAAAAGTAGTCGTAAAGCAAAGTATAATAGGACTGTATGAATAAAGGCTGAATTCTTAATAAGTGCCTCCATTTGACCTTCTTTACAATGGGTAAAATTAATATAAGCACCATCGTCTCTTAACTTGTTTTGAATTGTACGATTTCCACTGGGAAACTGCCCAGGGAAGCGTGCGAATCTGTATACTTCGGTCAATGCAATGCTACCAACGAATTCACTTGCTAATTACGGTTAACATAATTTGGAATCCGGTCTTCTTTGTGTTATTGGCAGAACAATTGTTTAAATGTTCTTAGGCACAAAACTTCTCAATTCCTTGGGTTCTAACAATAACAGATGCAAAAACAGCCGTCGCCAACCAAAACGGACTCTAACATAATTTTAACTTGACCGATGGCTGAACTTGAATGATTGAAATAAAAACGCTACGTCTCAGTACTCACGTGAAAGATCCGATAAAAAGGACACTACAAGAAAGACTAACAATGTTTTAGACAACATTGTTGTAATTATACGACATGCGTCCACTCTAGCGGCAGGCGCGACAATGTGCGAACGAGACATATAAAGCAAAATATATCACTCATATGTAGATATGTGTTATCTAATAATGTGTGTGTGTTGTGTTTTATAATTTTGATAATTTATAAAGTTAAATGTTCAATTATTAAAAGTTCACGATAACTTATTATTATCATTAGTAACACACTCGTCTGTATTTTGAAGGTTTCAACTTTAAATCCCACCACTTTATCCAACAAAATATTCTTTGAATATTGCAATTACAATGTAAATTTTTGACAAACATTGATGTTACAAAATTAACCAATAAGATTAATTAAGAAATCTATAGGATTTCATCGTCATTTAATAGGATAAAGGACATTAATTTTATAAAACTAACTTTATTGCTATATGCTTCTGGGATGGGTTCACCGATCCATGGAGAATGGACTGAGTGTTAGTGTCACATAAGTGACCTCCTCTTGAGGAAGACTTTGTCTCTCTCTCTCATGAATTGTGGGAAATACCTTCTTTATTGCCTAGTTGCTGAAGGATGTAGGGGCGTGCCCATACCCCGACGCATATGTGAGATGGAACACCAAGGTGGTTTTGGAGGAGTCTGACAGAATGCTCCGCCCTACCCCGGGGCGAGAACATGCATGAGGATTTTCCATTGTAAGTACTAAGTAATTGCTAAGTACATCTAAGTTGGTCTCAGTTACTACTTGGCTATTTAGTATTTTAGGAAAAAAAATGGGAATTATTTGAGATTCGTTTACAAATTAATGTATACCTTATCTTTCTGTCTACTATGTTGTTGAAATCGTTTTTTTTTCTAGTGACGCTCGTGACGGTCAACTGGCGATGGGCTAGTTAGATACTTGACCCCAGTAGTCATCTGTTATCTAGTAATACTGCTATATTAAAATTGTTGGATGTATGTTATATTTAATTTTGTTAAGATAATTAAATACTGATTGCTCTTCTTCTTTAAATTACACATTCAATGAGGCTACTGGTTTTATATTTAATAACAAAATGATCTACTAGTAACACTATGTATAATTTTTGTTTGTTCTTTTCTTACGTTTTTCTAACGTCATTAAACTAGTCGTTAACCGAAAGTGTACGTTTTAATAGGTAATGGTCAAATATCCTAATTTTTTAAAGTAATAACGTGTTAAGTTAAAAAAAAGTGTTGAACTTTCGCGTAGATGGGTGTGAGCTATTTACAAAGTGTTCTTAAACTAAAAGGCAGGGAAAAATATAATGAATGGAATATTGCGGCAGAGAACTTGTTAGTCCTAGAAGACATGATGCATTACATTAAGCTAGTGCCCGGTACTGAAACAAAGCCTGCAGAAGACACAAAAACGGAGGCAAAGCTAATTTTGACTATCGACTCCGGATTGTATTTTCTTATAATAGTTAAACAAAGACCTCAATGGAGTTATGGAGCAAGCTAAACAAACATGTTCGATGATTTTCTTCGTTTCTTTTCTAGGAAAATATCTTTGCTGTGACATTTAATTTCAATCTGGCAAGAAAGTTGTGAATCAATGACTAATTATGTAACGCATGTTTTTGCAATTACGGATGAATGGATAGGTTCGTTATTGTTAGCAGATTTGCCATAAAAATATTCACCGATGATAATGACCATCGAACATTTGGGAATACATATAACTACAGAAGCAATTGATTGATTTGGAAGTTTCTTTAAATTACACTTATTTGGATACCAGTCAGTGGCGCTGCATTTGCTGTGAATAAATCATATTCGAAGACACGGAACAACAATAATAAACAAAATGGACACACTGACGCGTCTCAGTCGGTGTCAAAAAAAGTAATTACGTGCTAGTGTAAAGAAAACGGAAATTTCATAAATTAATGTCCTTTATTGCAGGAAAAAGAGCTGTCTAACGCGTTCAGTGTAGTACTCGTATTCCTGAATGGAAAATATAACAAAAACGAGTGGTACAGAGGCCAGCACATCAAGTTACCAGTATCTGTCAAATTTATTTGATGGTATTTCAACTTTATTGCAAAGACATAAGGCTCATTTTTAATTGAGAAAATTTGACAGTTAGGGATAGCTTGATGTGCTGGCGTCTGTACATTGTCTCCGGTCAGGTGCGCATATGACGTCAAATAAAGAATGGATTATCAATGCTTTTACGCCGAATTAACCAGAAATTAGGGATGCTGTCAATACAAAGGTTCCGAAGATGTGCAAGTAACCACAGATCGCAACTATGTCGTTACAGTTAAGAATGTCTTGTGTATTCCTAAGGTGTCAACAAATCTATTATCAGTGAGTGAACTTATAAAAAACGGAACGGAACGGTTTGAAACTAATAAATACTATATTAGAAATGTGAAAAATTAGCTGGTACATATGGCACACTTAACCAATGGGCCGAAGTCTGCCCCGTCAGCGGGATTGTCTAAAAGGGTTACCGCTACCCCGGAACATAAAGGGACGAAACATGGATGGGTTTTAGTCAGTAAGAATCTGACACTCCCTTCTCCTCCACCCAGAGCGGCAAGGGGTCATATGATGATTTCTCACCCTCAAAAAAAAAAGTCTTTACAAATTATACCTCTAGAATTCTTTAGAAAGAATCCATTCTGCCCGTGGTCAACGAAGGGTTAGAAGCAAACCAAGGGTAAAATTTAACTTTCAACAGCCACATACCTACCACGTGGGGTTTCATAACAAAGGCCGGCAGACAGTTTATGGTACTGGAATGCGATACCTTTCGGCTGTTGAATGAGTTCTGCAGTTGCAGTCTATATTACATAAATATCTTGTCTGTTGTTACACATATATACGTACAGAGGCCAGCACATCAAGTTACCACAATCTGTCAAAGTTCTTTGATAGTATTTCAACTTTATTGCAAAGACATAAAGTTCATTTTTAATTGAGAAAATTTGACAGTTAGGGATAGCTTCATGTATAGGCGTCTGTACATTACAAACATGATGTTATGCCATTCTGTGACATCACCGGGTGCAATAGTGCTTTCAAGATGCCTCAGCAATTAAAATAAGTGCACGGAAATTCTGTAAAGGAGATTATGCCAGTTACCCACGCGGCGGCCTCGGATTGATCCCTTTAACCGACCAAGTGGTTGCACAGCCCTAACATTTTTTTTTAAATGTTTTTTTCTCAGAAAACAGGTGAGGCCGCTCGGAACGTTTCGGAATTACGCCTGCATATAATATAGAAGATAAAATATAGAATTGCATTCTGTATTATTATATAGTATAACACTCACATACTATTTTTTTCAAATTCTGGGCTAGTCTAAATGGAGGAACCCCCCCCCCAACATCCCCCCCCCACCCCTGGGGGATTATTTCCTGTCTGACCAACGTTATATAATGTACACGGATAAAATGGCATGGGGTTACTTGCACACTCAATTATGGGCCTCTGACAACGATCACTAGCACACTGTATCGTGTAAAAATCTATGCCAAAAGAAAGAAATAAAAATATGTTCTTATGAAACTTTTATTCGTGTCGAATGTGGTAACAAATTCAACAGTCACATCAAAATGTTGATTACAATAGATAACAAATAAAATTATAACCAAATAAGTAGTACCGCTCAAAGTTTACAATAGGTTATAGCCTAGGTTAAAGAAGTGATGTTATATTTAGTCCGTCAATCAGATAATAAAAAATATTAGACGCGTAGTTTTTGCTTTGTCTTAATCTTTGAGAAAAATTTAATGTTCAATACTTGTCATGACGTTGTTTTTTTTTTTACAAAGTCGCTAGATCACATTCATAGTTTAAGTTTTACTCTTCCATATGCAAAAACGGTGTAGGTAAACACTCTCCTGTAGGTATTTAAGTTTTTTTCCTATATGTATTAAATAATTAATACCTACTATATTTTTTTAAATTAAATATTACACACATCTGTTTACAATATGTTTTATTTTGTCACAAATGTCCTTAAGAATCTGCTGCTGCTGCTTCTGTTGTTGTTGTTCGCGCAGGGCCCAAGTTAACGTCATGTTCACAAATGAAGAAGCTTTTAGTATCACAATCAATATTGATCAGACGTCCGGTGTAGAACATTGAACCGCACTTCTTTTCGTCATCTGCATCCGGTTGGTAGTCGCCCCACCAGGCGCTATTGTCATTCAAACGTTTATCTAGAAAACGAAATTAACAATTAAAACATTTCTAAACCGTATTGCTAGTATGGCTAGTACTATGTACCTACTATAAAGCTACCATTACTGGGTACGTCTTTCATGGCCTTGAATGTATGCTGGCGGCCGAGAGCATAATAATATAATTCTCACTTAAATGTATATCTGACGCTGGCGCATGTGGTGGATAATTTAGCTCCCTTCAAAGGTTGCACTGAATGGTGCTAATCCATGCGTCATGTTCGTAAACGGGAGCCATTAATGGGGACTGGTCACGTCTACTATCTGCCACGGCTAATTGTTTCATTTTTATTGTTTTTATAACGGCCCCTTTTGTTTCATCGCTCAAAAGTATCATACTATTATCGTAAATGATAGACCCAATATTTTGTAATCATCCGTGGAGTGTTCCTCTCCATAAATACCTACTAAGCTTTGGAAGCGGCAACTAGCTTCATCCTTCTAACTGATCGACTCCTTCACAATTCAAAAGTGTTTGTAATTGGTTTATTGAAAAAAAATGCTTTCAGTTCGAGTTTGAATCAAGATACCATTTCCATAGGAAAACGTACAGAACTTCCTCAGTATTGTGTTATAATAGGTAGCTATGTATAATATAGCGTTAAGCGGGGTCAGCTTATATAGAAACAGATTTTATTCTGATAAAGAAAGTCAAACAGTCAAAGAGGGTTGCCCGTCTGTGGGTTCAAACACAACTCTTACAACTTCTGAGGAAGTTGGTAGTTGAAATAAGTGGTACACACAGGCACTGAGAATTACTCCGGGGAAGACCGTGACGGTAGCATGTAGAGGTCCCGTACTGCCCCATACCCTAGGGGTTGGAACAAGTCTATCTAGGCGTGTCCGAGATAGATAGCCTCCCACTTGGTAGACGTCCCTGACCATAGACATACTTTAAACATTAAATCGGTGATACACTTACATACCTGTAAGTGTCCACCAGCCCGTTTTGAATTTGTTATGAAATCCCAAATGATATATTCCTCTTTGGTAGGTTTCATGGATTCCATTTGGTGCGGACTCCGTTAAATTCCTAAAGTAGTCACATTCCATCGGACTGTCAATCACTGCAAGGTAGGATTGTTCGGTGTGACACGCGGCATATGCATCTTTCCAGTTCAACGGTGTTGTGTGTAGTTTGTAACATTTGCCAAGATTCTCATTAAATGTGTAATCTGGGAAAGAAAAGAACGGTTACTTTAATGAAATTAAATAATAACTGTTTCCATTTCACGAGTGCGTGCTTATGTATCTTAAGTCAAAGAACGAAATTAAGACCACATATAGAGTGGCCCGCCCACACGATTGTTTTAGCTACTTGCCAGGAGCATACCAGACAACCCCGGGTTTATTCAGCAAAACATTTTTATAGTTTAGGAGAAAGTTAACTCAAAGCGAACCATTATGATTACCAAAATTCAGTCGAACATACATAAGGATAATTCGGAAAGTCCTTAGAGAAAGTCGTCTTTCTTTCTTTTTCGTGTGGTGAGTGACTAACCCGGTGTCAGAGTTTTTATGCTGCCGTGGGCCTCTGACTTAGCTTCACATTCATAGGCGTGCACGTGATTTACGCGATTCAAAATTTGTATAATAAAGCACTTTTAAACAAGAAATGTTTTTATATCTGTTCGCGAAATGTGATGTAATGTAATTTGTAGCTGATCATTTTGTTAGAGCAAAAAGGACCAGATCACCGTAAAATTAGTGTATATATGTATGTACATACGTACCAATAACGTGAATCTAAGGAATCGGGGGATGGCGGCCATCGGCGGGGATGATGTCATCAGTTTAATGTGTGTTTGACAATTTTGGATTTGGATTGGATATGAAATTTATATCTACCTAAATTGGACATATTGCAGTTATAGTTCCATTCAACAGACGAAAGACTCTTCTTGCAAATGAAGCGAAACCGATTGCTACAATAGACATCATCCAAGTAGCCTTCGTTGTTCATGAGTAAACACAACTCATTCGAGGTGTTTTCGTCTGGCTGATCCGGGCCCCAGGTATTATACACTTCAGACAATGCCTTACCTAGAAAATATAATAAAATAAACAAATTAGTTCTGTGTTGTTCAAGTTAAGGTGAGTTCGGATCCAATAAAATTCGGGCAAATAAAGATCACAAAATAAAAAAATCACCTAATTACACTGAATTAGACAACAGTTTTAAGTGTAAAAAAAGCATTTGGAAAGTTTCCGGATACCATTTTGCACATAAAAATTATTGCAATCATTAACTAATATGTTAATACCGACTAATACTGAGTGATATTTAATTTGATAATATTGAAAAATTAATCAAAACAGCAAAATACTATTTTACAACTATTTGTGACTTTGACTTGACTTTACAACTTTCAGAATGCACCGTTTTATACAACTTATACATTCTTACCATCGACCGTGTCAAATACTTCGTTCGACAATATATTAGACAACCCCACATACACCCTGCTGATATGAGACGCGGTTTCATTCCAAAACGATAGCACGGCATGTACTTCATCGGCGTTCTCTGGGTAGAACAAACTGGCTCCTTCTAGGTCACACACACGCTTGGCATCAACCCAATTCCGAAATTGCGAGTGAATCTTATAGAAGCTTTCTTCCGTTGCCAAATAAGTGTAGTCTTTGCGGAAAAATAAATCATTTCGTTGTCCACCTAAGAAAACAAAAATAGTCGTAATGCAAAATCACATATAGGTCAAGATTCTAGAATGAAAATGGGCTGAATTTTACAAAAATATGAACATTTGACTTAACAATGGGTTAACGTAATCTATGCGTTCTTATTTTAATTTGTTTGGTAATCCGATCTGCACCAAACTGAACCCTTTTACTAAGCCTCCGCTATCCGTCAGTCCGTCCATCCTTCTGTCTATCAGCGGGCAGTAACTCATGAGCATCTCATACGTAGACAGTAGGAATTTTTGCAGATTGTGTAATACTATGGCCGCTCCACCAGCAAATAATAATAAATATTAAATCGCGTCCCTATACAAGAAACGTGCCTTTTTAAACTTGGTATTTTTTTAATGTAGATAAAAAGAATATATTGTTCAGTGGTACGGACTCTTCGTTTGCGACTCCCACTCGCACTTGTTCTACATATAATCAACCGTACTTGGATAACCGCCCAGGGAAGCATGTGTGTCCGGATATTTCAATTCAGTTCGTAGCTTAACTTTAGTCTTCTTCTTCTCCTTCGTGCCACTGGCACGACAGTTGTTCAAATTTGGTTGGCACTAAACTTCGCCAGGGCCTTAACATAAGTTGTAGCTGATAGGTTGGTTGGTGATGAGAAGACAGAGAGTTTATGGCGCGTGGCGTGTTCGCGCGGTTTTTTTGCACACTGGCCGTTGCAAGCAATGGCGGCCGCAGCGGTAGGCGGGGAGAGGACCTCGCGTATCAGCGAAAAAGAACGCCCGTGTACAGTCCGTTAACTTTATTTTAATAAAATAAAAATTACTTATGTGTACTAGAAAACTTATTTTTAAGTAAAAGACGGGCGGACTGCCACACCGTCGTCAACATATTAAGTAATAATAAAAGATTTGGAAAGCCCCGTCGTGGGGGCCCCCCAAACAAATACGGAAACTCATCACCAACCAATTAATCTGCCGAGCCTTTTACCAACTATATTGGGGTCGGCTTCCGGTCTAACCGGATGTAGCTAAATACCAGTATTTTACATGGAAGCTGCCTATCCGACCTCCACAACCCAGTCAATAATTGGGTAATACGATACCCCTCGGTAAGACGGGCTGTCAGAATTTCGGGCTTCTGACTACCCGTAACGACTGTCAAAGATCCACGAATGACTAACGTGCTTTCCGAGGCACGGAGGAGACTCGATATCTGAAGATGGCCAATCCACAGACCAACCCCAGCAAGCGTAGCTTAACCAGATGGATCGATCCGTGCGGCTGTTATAACTTAGCCAGTGACTATTGTGGACTATATTGGGGTGACGAAAGGAAGGCTTCTTTGAAGTTCCTCAAGTTTTTTTCTTGTCGATTCTGCGAGAGGTGGAGATCGACTGTGTCTCACCGTTATTTTTCTGTGTATATGGCGTCTCGCAGGTCAATTTAAAAGGTTGTCGACTACTTAACTGGGCTTGCTGTGGATGCCCCAATAAATGAAGGCCGTCAAACAGGGCTCAAAAAACTTTAAAACTAAGCGACTTCTTGCTTATTGGTCAACCTCTGTGGGTCGAGGTCCCTAAGCTGTGGCTTAGCGTCGATGGGGGAGCAAGGGACGGCTAGATCGGATCATGTCTGACTGTCAAAATTATTTTATATCTACACAACTGTTTACAAGTCTCAGAAACGATTAAGGGTTTTTGGAAACCATTAAGGTACTGCAGTCAATCAGAGCGAAGCACGAAAAAATTACATGTACAGCACACCAAGCCACCAAGCACACAAGCACACCAGTACATCAAGTTACCACAAACTATGAACGCCTATCTATCGATTTTGAACTAAATACTCAATGTTTTAGGGTTTAAAACCATTTAGAGAAATTTGGCAGCTACCAAACTGGTCGTCGACGCATTTATGTGCCATTAGTGCGGTTGAACGCCATTGTCACATACATTTATGTATACGTGACAAGCAAGCGCATGCTCTGTACGCCTACGTATACCTATTTCTTAAAAATTGAAGCTCTCGTACGTATCTAATGACATGAAATAAATTAAAAGACACCATGGATAATGGGAAATTCATGATTACAAGAAGAAATAAATGTGTAGCTTGGCGTGGTGTATACTCCGACGTTCAAAAGATTAAACGAAAACCATTAAAGCTAATCGCATGATTTTACATTTCAAGTTCTTACTCAAAAGACTAATGTAGAAGAACCCTATTTACTACATTTCCATACGTATACGTCTTAGAGCATTTAACCTAGTATACGTATATGAAATTTACACATAATTATCTTACTGTAACAGGCTGTTAAGAAGCCTAGGTGATCTCTGTGCCGACCCCTTGATATTTCAAAAGTCCCTGTAGTTGGTTTATTTGAAAAATAAATGCTTTGAGTTGGAGTTTGGCACTGTGGAAGTGGCAAGTTTTGGGCCAACAAAATTTTAAATACAGTCAGCGACTACGCCAGCGACAAGAAGAAGAAGACAGGTACTCGTAGTTATATAAAATCTCAAGTTTATTCCTATCCTACTTTGGTAAACAATACAAACAATATTAATATCGCTCGGCGTCCGTTAAAATTACAATAATTTTAAACTTGACCGATGGCTGAACTTGAGTTATTAAATAAAAAGGTGCACGTCACAGTACTTATATGAGAAATCCGATAAAAAGTACACTACAAGGAAGACTAGCAATGTTTTAGACAACATTGTTGTAATTAGGTATACGACATGCGTCCACTCTAGCGGCAGGCGCGACAATGTGCAAACGAGACATTGATAGCCATTAATTTATAGGCGTTTGTTCGCTGATGTGTTAGATACTTCTCCTCATACTAAATAATAATATAATTTTAGTAAAAAAAATAAGTTCCGGAATGAGATAACGAATATAGCGACGCACGCGGCGGGCGGCGCGTAACCTGCCTACTTCTTAGATAGAGAGCACTGATTGTTAGAAATCCTCCATATAGCTGGGGTGGTAACAGAGTGACACAGACTACAGGCCTATATTTTAAACGTGAAAAGTCGTGAAAATCCAAAGACCAACACCACAATATTTATGGCACATTTACATGTTTATGTTTAGCAGTAAATCTGAATATATTGTTGGTGTGCTGTGCGCTTTGGTGTTTACTGTAAGTGCAGCAAGCAATGGTTATATAGATAGAATATAGAATAAATAGATAAAACAACAAATGACATTAAAGCAGACTACTGGTGGTTTTAAATTGTAGTGACATTTCGAAAATTGTGACTCGCATGTTAAGGTGCGTTCAACACATAGAACCCATGGATTGGACTTAAACGCATGAATTTGCATTTGTCGTATCGCATCCATGATAATATGGGTTTGTCCTGAAAGAGGAAACAGAAGCATTGCTGGTTGTCATCTAAAATATGTTATTAGGAGCGACAGACTACCCAAGACCCCAAAACCGGGAATCGTTGAACCCCCTCCGGCGTCAAAGGTGTGTTTGCTGAGGAGCACCTGTACTTAACTCCATTTATTAGGATACAACGGTTTTCATTTCGGCTTCGGTCCAGTGCAAAGGCGTTGTGTGGAGCTTGTAGCACTGGCCAGTATCATTATTGAAAGTGAAATCTGAAAAAAAGGGCTTTCAGTATTTGATTCCCTTTGCAAATATTTAAAAACAACAATTATGAATATATCTAACAGTGTTTCTAGATAACAAATGTCAAATCGGGCCACGTCGTAAATATTATTGATAGGTATTATTTTGCAGATATTGTATCTGGCTAACCCATCATCAGTTGACCTTTAGTTAGGAAAAACCGATTTTTTAAGTGCGATACATTTACAATGGTTACGTGTAATCGTGATGTTCGGGAGTGTTTTTTATCGGGATTGTCCGAAAGGGTAACCGTTACCCTGGCACATAAAGGGCTAAGGAAGGAACATCGATGGTTTTAGTCAGTAAAGGTTTGATACTCCCTTCTGCTCCACCCAGAGTGGGAGGACTCATTTGATGATTTCCCACTCTCAAAAAAAAGGGGAAAAAGCTGCTCCTGTGGAGATTGAAACCAACCTAAGTTAAGCATATTGCATTGATAGTTCCGCTCTAGTGACAGCAGACTTTTCTTGTTACATGGCCAATTATTGTGGATGTAGCCTTGTTTGTACAGGTCCACGCAGTTCTCTATTCTGCCCAAATAAAGCGACTATTTGTCGAGCTGCTGCAGTGGTTGTTCTGAGCTCGAACAGTATGGACATAGAAATTGTGTGCCTTTATTTCATGTTGAAAGACGAAATACGAAAAGACGTCTCTGTGTTGGAAAGTTGCAACACTGGCCGCAGCCGGGCCGCATTCGCGGTCGCAGATCTAGTGCGCTAGCGCTCATTGCAAACTATACGCAAGTTGGTCGCAACGACCAGACGTGCCGGCCGGCACTGCCCGGCCCGGTGTGCGACCACCTGACCGTTGCGGCCAAGTGCGCGATGTTCATTATGGTTTCTTTGGTTAATCTGGTCGTTGCGGCCGGAATTACAAGCTATGAAGATTACTGAACGCCGCAAGAAATTTTAAAGTACATCTGTGAAAATGGCCTAGTAGATAGCTGGTCTTTAGTAACTAACTTCAATAAGGCACGCGCAGTTTTCCTACATTGACACTAAACAAAATGTATTTGCGCTCATCATTGACTTAAGACAGACTTCTTGGTTTATCAACCCCATCGATAGAACAAGAAAGAGCGGAAAATTTTTGTTTATTTTGTAATGTTTTTTTAAAGTTTTATACTTCCTTAAAGCAAAAAGGTGTAGGTAAACATTCTCCATCATTTTTTGGTTTGTATGAGTATTAAATAATTCTATATTAGTACGTTCAAGATTTTTTATTGAAAATTACACATTTTATTTGTTTACAATATTTTTATATAGACTGTATTTTCTGATGGTCAGTTAATGTCATGTTCACAAATGAAGAAGCTTTTAGTATTACAATCAATATTGTTCAGACGCCCGGTGTAGAACATTGAGCCGCACTCTTTTTCATCTGCTGTGTTCGGTTGATAGTTGCCCCACCAGTCGCTAGCGTCAGTCAAACGTTTACCTAGAAAATTTTATGAAAAAAAAAATTCAAGTTATCGTTTTCAAACGAATAGGAGATAAGTTCTTCAGCTGACTTCAGCATTGTATCGTAATGGCGTTTGGCTAATCACACTAATATTATAAAGTTGAAAGTTTGTGAGTGTGTGTGTGTTTGTATGTTTGTTACTTCTTCACCCAAAAAGTCCTGAACGGATCTGGATGAAAATTCAAAAACATAGGATACTTTTGAAGCCGTAAATAGGTACGTTTTCATGGGATAATATCCGACATCCGCGCGGGTGAAGCAGCGGGCAGAAGCTAGTATACCGATATAGATATAAAAAAGAGAGGCCGACAATCAATCAGGGATGCTCATCCGTGAGTTTCCACTGGCAAAGATACTCCTCTTTCAACTTCTGCGAGTGTTGGGAAGTGCTAAAGGTATGATCTGCGAGAGATTCGTGACATGAGTATCCCCTAGACGTGTCAAAGGCATAGCGCAAGAGTGGCAACGTTGAGTTATTGGAGTCCTCGTGATGCCCCTTCATAAACTGAGTTCGGTTCGTGTGGTTTTAGTTAATATAAGTCTGCCATGATTATCCTCCAATCTTAGTCTGATAAACATCTTGTCTCTCTCTCTTCCTCTTCATTTTTACTCATGTGACATATTTTTAAATTGTGACAATTGCAACACCTCAAAAATTAAAACGGTGATACACTCTCTCACGTACCTGTAATTGTCCACCAGCCCTCTTTGAATTTGTTATGAAATCCCAAATGATATATTCCTCTTTGGTATTTGTCTTGAACCCCGATACTTAGTGCGGACTCCGTTAAGTTTAAAAAGTGTGCAGCTTCAGTCGGACTGTCGATCACTGCAAGGTAGGATTGTTCGGCGCGACACGCGGCATATGCATCCATCCAGTTCATCGGTGTTGTGTGTAGTTTGTAACATTTGCCAAGATTCTCATTAAATGTGTAATCTGGGAAAGAAAAGAACGGTTACTGTAATGAAATTAAATAATAACTAGACCATTTCACGAGCGCGTGCTGAACCTTAAGTAAAAGAATGAAATTAAAACCACATAGGTATAAAGTGGCCTGCCAAAACGATTATTTTAACCTTTTGAACGCCATTGTCACATAATTATACGTGACAAGCAAGCGCATGCTACAGGGCATGCGCTTGCTGCTTGTTTGCTTGCGCCAAAAACACAAATATGTGACAATGCGGGTACGCTATAACACGAAATAATCAATTAAATAATTACTTTTGGGTGTGTTTATTATGTAGATATGTTAAAAATTTAAACACTCGTACGTATTTAATGAAACAAATTAAAAAAACACCATGGATATTGCGAAATTCATGATGACAAGAAGAAATAGATTTGTAGATTGGCGTGGAGGGCACGAGCATGCATCTATGCTCTGGCGTTCAAAAGGGTAAGCTACTTGCCAAGAGCATACCAGACCACCCATGTTTAGTAATTATTTAAAGACAGAAAACTTAACTCAAAGGGCAACATTTTGTTCACCAAAATACATTCGAACATACATGAGGGCAATTCGAAAAGCCCTTAGACAAGGCGTGCTCTTGATTTGCGCGATTCAAAATTTGTATGTGTATTTTAAGAATGGGAAATCATCAATTGACTCCTCCCTCTGTGGCGGAAGAGAGTGTCAGACTTTTACTAACTTAAAACGATCCCGCAGCGTTAACCCTTTCAGACAATCTTACCAACCCGGTAGGCATCGGCCCTGACGAAGGTGCTTTTAAGTGGCACACATTTTTACTGCGATGTAATTTACTTACAAACATAAAAAACATGGTATACATTACATACGTACCGCGAACGTGAATAAATGAAATCAGGGCGATGGAGGCCCTCAATAGTCATCAGTTTAACGCCAAAGTAATTCATAAATTCAACACTGTTAATGTTAGAAAACTGTAAGAGATGAAATTTATATCTACCTGTATTGGACATATTGCAGTTATAGTTCCACGAAACTGACTCGAGGGTCTTCTTGCAAATGAAGTATTGTGAAATGTAACAGCTGCTATCTGCCAAGTAACCTTGTTGGTCCAGGACTAGACACTTCTCAGTACCGCTACCTGGCTCACCCGGGCCCCAGTTATTATACACTTCAGAGAATGGCTTACCTAGAAAATTTATGAAATGAACAATTTAAATTAATAAAGTTGAAGTGGATTCGAATCCAAGACTTGACTAAAATAAAACCCTCACAAAATTCGGGTGGATGAAGTTCATAAAACAAAAAATATAATGATTATTTGCTCTTACACAACATACAACATTTTAACAGACTTACCATCAACGGTCTCAATTAGATCGTTAATAAATAAATTCGACATTCCCACATACACTAAACTGGTATCAGGCGAGGTTTCGTTCCAAAACGATATCACGGCATTCGCTTCATCGGCGTTTTCTGGGTAGAACAAAGTGGCTCCTTCCAGGGCACAATCTCGCTTGGCATCAGCCCAACCCCGAAATTGCGAGTGGAACTTATAGAAACTTTCTTCTGTTTCCAAATAAGTGTAGTCTTTGCGGAAAAACTTTTCATCTTTTTGCGCACCTATGAAAACAAAAGTAGTCGTAAAGCAAAGTATAATAGGACTGTATGAATAAAGGCTGAATTCTTAATAAGTGCCTCCATTTGACCTTCTTTACAATGGGTAAAATTAATATAAGCACCATCGTCTCTTAACTTGTTTTGAATTGTACGATTTCCACTGGGAAACTGCCCAGGGAAGCGTGCGAATCTGTATACTTCGGTCAATGCAATGCTACCAACGAATTCACTTGCTAATTACGGTTAACATAATTTGGAATCCGGTCTTCTTTGTGTTATTGGCAGAACAATTGTTTAAATGTTCTTAGGCACAAAACTTCTCAATTCCTTGGGTTCTAACAATAACAGATGCAAAAACAGCCGTCGCCAACCAAAACGGACTCTAACATAATTTTAACTTGACCGATGGCTGAACTTGAATGATTGAAATAAAAACGCTACGTCTCAGTACTCACGTGAAAGATCCGATAAAAAGTACACTACAAGAAAGACTAACAATGTTTTAGACAACATTGTTGTAATTATACGACATGCGTCCACTCTAGCGGCAGGCGCGACAATGTGCGAACGAGACATATAAAGCAAAATATATCACTCATATGTAGATATGTGTTATCTAATAATGTGTGTGTGTTGTGTTATATAATTTTGATAATTTATAAAGTTAAATGTTCAATTATTAAAAGTTCACGATAACTTATTATTATCATTAGTAACACACTCGTCTGTATTTTGAAGGTTTCAACTTTAAATCCCACCACTTTATCCAACAAAATATTCTTTGAATATTGCAATTACAATGTAAATTTTTGACAAACATTGATGTTACAAAATTAACCAATAAGATTAATTAAGAAATCTATAGGATTTCATCGTCATTTAATAGGATAAAGGACATTAATTTTATAAAACTAACTTTATTGCTATATGCTACTGGGATGGGTTCACCGATCCATGGAGAATGGACTGAGTGTTAGTGTCACATAAGTGACCTCCTCTTGAGGAAGACTTTGTCTCTCTCTCTCATGAATTGTGGGAAATACCTTCTTTATTGCCTAGTTGCTGAAGGATGTAGGGGCGTGCCCATACCCCGACGCATATGTGAGATGGAACACCAAGGTGGTTTTGGAGGAGTCTGACAGAATGCTCCGCCCTACCCCGGGGCGAGAACATGCATGAGGATTTTCCATTGTAAGTACTAAGTAATTGCTAAGTACATCTAAGTTGGTCTCAGTTACTACTTGGCTATTTAGTATTTTAGGAAAAAAAATGGGAATTATTTGAGATTCGTTTACAAATTAATGTATACCTTATCTTTCTGTCTACTATGTTGTTGAAATCGTTTTTTTTTCTAGTGACGCTCGTGACGGTCAACTGGCGATGGGCTAGTTAGATACTTGACCCCAGTAGTCATCTGTTATCTAGTAATACTGCTATATTAAAATTGTTGGATGTATGTTATATTTAATTTTGTTAAGATAATTAAATACTGATTGCTCTTCTTCTTTAAATTACACATTCAATGAGGCTACTGGTTTTATATTTAATAACAAAATGATCTACTAGTAACACTATGTATAATTTTTGTTTGTTCTTTTCTTACGTTTTTCTAACGTCATTAAACTAGTCGTTAACCGAAAGTGTACGTTTTAATAGGTAATGGTCAAATATCCTAATTTTTTAAAGTAATAACGTGTTAAGTTAAAAAAAAGTGTTGAACTTTCGCGTAGATGGGTGTGAGCTATTTACAAAGTGTTCTTAAACTAAAAGGCAGGGAAAAATATAATGAATGGAATATTGCGGCAGAGAACTTGTTAGTCCTAGAAGACATGATGCATTACATTAAGCTAGTGCCCGGTACTGAAACAAAGCCTGCAGAAGACACAAAAACGGAGGCAAAGCTAATTTTGACTATCGACTCCGGATTGTATTTTCTTATAATAGTTAAACAAAGACCTCAATGGAGTTATGGAGCAAGCTAAACAAACATGTTCGATGATTTTCTTCGTTTCTTTTCTAGGAAAATATCTTTGCTGTGACATTTAATTTCAATCTGGCAAGAAAGTTGTGAATCAATGACTAATTATGTAACGCATGTTTTTGCAATTACGGATGAATGGATAGGTTCGTTATTGTTAGCAGATTTGCCATAAAAATATTCACCGATGATAATGACCATCGAACATTTGGGAATACATATAACTACAGAAGCAATTGATTGATTTGGAAGTTTCTTTAAATTACACTTATTTGGATACCAGTCAGTGGCGCTGCATTTGCTGTGAATAAATCATATTCGAAGACACGGAACAACAATAATAAACAAAATGGACACACTGACGCGTCTCAGTCGGTGTCAAAAAAAGTAATTACGTGCTAGTGTAAAGAAAACGGAAATTTCATAAATTAATGTCCTTTATTGCAGGAAAAAGAGCTGTCTAACGCGTTCAGTGTAGTACTCGTATTCCTGAATGGAAAATATAACAAAAACGAGTGGTACAGAGGCCAGCACATCAAGTTACCAGTATCTGTCAAATTTATTTGATGGTATTTCAACTTTATTGCAAAGACATAAGGCTCATTTTTAATTGAGAAAATTTGACAGTTAGGGATAGCTTGATGTGCTGGCGTCTGTACATTGTCTCCGGTCAGGTGCGCATATGACGTCAAATAAAGAATGGATTATCAATGCTTTTACGCCGAATTAACCAGAAATTAGGGATGCTGTCAATACAAAGGTTCCGAAGATGTGCAAGTAACCACAGATCGCAACTATGTCGTTACAGTTAAGAATGTCTTGTGTATTCCTAAGGTGTCAACAAATCTATTATCAGTGAGTGAACTTATAAAAAACGGAACGGAACGGTTTGAAACTAATAAATACTATATTAGAAATGTGAAAAATTAGCTGGTACATATGGCACACTTAACCAATGGGCCGAAGTCTGCCGCGTCAGCGGGATTGTCTAAAAGGGTTACCGCTACCCCGGAACATAAAGGGACGAAACATGGATGGGTTTTAGTCAGTAAGAATCTGACACTCCCTTCTCCTCCACCCAGAGCGGCAAGGGGTCATATGATGATTTCTCACCCTCAAAAAAAAAAGTCTTTACAAATTATACCTCTAGAATTCTTTAGAAAGAATCCATTCTGCCCGTGGTCAACGAAGGGTTAGAAGCAAACCAAGGGTAAAATTTAACTTTCAACAGCTTTCAATTTAACTTTCGGCTGTTGAATGAGTTCTGCAGTTGCAGTCTATATTACATAAATATCTTGTCTGTTGTTACACATACGTACAGAGGCCAGCACATCAAGTTACCACAATCTGTTAAAGTTCTTTGATAGTATTTCAACTTTATTGCAAAGACATAAAGTTCATTTTTAATTGAGAAAATTTGACAGTTAGGGATAGCTTCATGTATAGGCGTCTGTACATTACAAACATGATGTTATGCCATTCTGTGACATCACCGGGTGCAATAGTGCTTTCAAGATGCCTCAGCAATTAAAATAAGTGCACGGAAATTCTGTAAAGGAGATTATGCCAGTTACCCACGCGGCGGCCTCGGATTGATCCCTTTAACCGACCAAGTGGTTGCACAGCCCTAACATTTTTTTTTTAATGTTTTTTTCTCAGAAAACAGGTGAGGCCGCTCGGAACGTTTCGGAATTACGCCTGCATATAATATAGAAGATAAAATATAGAATTGCATTCTGTATTATTATATAGTATAACACTCACATACTATTTTTTTCAAATTCTGGGCTAGTCTAAATGGAGGAACCCCCCCCCCAACATCCCCCCCCCCCCCTGGGGGATTATTTCCTGTCTGACCAACGTTATATAATGTACACGGATAAAATGGCATGGGGTTACTTGCACACTCAATTATGGGCCTCTAACAACGATCACTAGCACACTGTATCGTGTAAAAATCTATGCCAAAAGAAAGAAATAAAAATATGTTCCTATGAAACTTTTATTCATGTCGAATGTGGTAACAAATTCAACAGTCACATCAAAATGTTGATTACAATAGATAACAAATAAAATTATAACCAAATAAGTAGTACCGCTCAAAGTTTACAATAGGTTATAGCCTAGGTTAAAGAAGTGATGTTATATTTAGTCCGTCAATCAGATAATAAAAAATATTAGACGCGTAGTTTTTGCTTTGTCTTAATCTTTGAGAAAAATTTAATGTTCAATACTTGTCATGACGTTGTTTTTTTTTTTACAAAGTCGCTAGATCACATTCATAGTTTAAGTTTTACTCTTCCATATGCAAAAACGGTGTAGGTAAACACTCTCCTGTAGGTATTTAAGTTTTTTTCCTATATGTATTAAATAATTAATACCTACTATATTTTTTTAAATTAAATATTACACACATCTGTTTACAATATGTTTTATTTTGTCACAAATGTCCTTAAGAATCTGCTGCTGCTGCTTCTGTTGTTGTTGTTCGCGCAGGGCCCAAGTTAACGTCATGTTCACAAATGAAGAAGCTTTTAGTATCACAATCAATATTGATCAGACGTCCGGTGTAGAACATTGAACCGCACTTCTTTTCGTCATCTGCATCCGGTTGGTAGTCGCCCCACCAGGCGCTATTGTCATTCAAACGTTTATCTAGAAAACGAAATTAACAATTAAAACATTTCTAAACCGTATTGCTAGTATGGCTAGTACTATGTACCTACTATAAAGCTACCATTACTGGGTACGTCTTTCATGGCCTTGAATGTATGCTGGCGGCCGAGAGCATAATAATATAATTCTCACTTAAATGTATATCTGACGCTGGCGCATGTGGTGGATAATTTAGCTCCCTTCAAAGGTTGCACTGAATGGTGCTAATCCATGCGTCATGTTCGTGAACGGGAGCCATTAATGGGGACTGGTCACGTCTACTATCTGCCACGGCTAATTGTTTCATTTTTATTGTTTTTATAACGGCCCCTTTTGTTTCATCGCTCAAAAGTATCATACTATTATCGTAAATGATAGACCCAATATTTTGTAATCATCCGTGGAGTGTTCCTCTCCATAAATACCTACTAAGCTTTGGAAGCGGCAACTAGCTTCATCCTTCTAACTGATCGACTCCTTCACAATTCAAAAGTGTTTGTAATTGGTTTATTGAAAAAAAATGCTTTCAGTTCGAGTTTGAATCAAGATACCATTTCCATAGGAAAACGTAGAGAACTTCCTCAGTATTGTGTTATAATAGGTAGCTATGTATAATATAGCGTTAAGCGGGGTCAGCTTATATAGAAACAGATTTTATTCTGATAAAGAAAGTCAAACAGTCAAAGAGGGTTGCCCGTCTGTGGGTTCAAACACAACTCTTACAACTTCTGAGGAAGTTGGTAGTTGAAATAAGTGGTACACACAGGCACTGAGAATAACTCCGGGGAAGACCGTGACGGTAGCATGTAGAGGTCCCGTACTGCCCCATACCCTAGGGGTTGGAACAAGTCTATCTAGGCGTGTCCGAGATAGATAGCCTCCCACTTGGTAGACGTCCCTGACCATAGACATACTTTAAACATTAAAACGGTGATACACTTACATACCTGTAAGTGTCCACCAGCCCGTTTTGAATTTGTTATGAAATCCCAAATGATATATTCCTCTTTGGTAGGTTTCATGGATTCCATTTGGTGCGGACTCCGTTAAATTCCTAAAGTAGTCACATTCCGTCGGACTGTCAATCACTGCAAGGTAGGATTGTTCCGTGTGACACACGGCATATGCATCTTTCCAGTTCAACGGTGTTGTGTGTAGTTTGTAACATTTGCCAAGATTCTCATTAAATGTGTAATCTGGGAAAGAAAAGAACGGTTACTGAAATGAAATTAAATAATAACTGACTCCATTTCACGAGTGCGTACTTATGTATCTTAAGTCAAAGAACGAAATTAAGACCACATATAGAGTGGCCCGCCCACACGATTGTTTTAGCTACTTGCCAGGAGCATACCAGACAACCCCGGGTTTATTCAGCAAAAACATTTTTATAGTTTAGGAGAAAGTTAACTCAAAGCGAACCATTATGATTATCAAAATCAGTCGAACATACATACGGATCATTCGGAAAGCCCTTAGAGAGAGTCGTCTTTCTTCCTTTTTCGTGTGGTGAGTGACTAACCCGGTGTCAGAGTTTTTATGCTGCCGTGGGCCTCTGACTTAGCTTCACATTCATAGGCGTGCTCGTGATTTACGCGATTCAAAATTTGTATAATCAAGCACTTTTAAACTGGAAATGTTTTTCTATCTGTTCGCGAAATGTAATGTAATGTAATTTGTAGCTGATCATTTTGTTTTATAAACGGGTAACGAGTTAGAGCAATAAGGACCAGATCACCGTAAAATTTGTGTATATATGTATGTACCAATAACGTGAATCTAAGGAATCGGGGGATGGCGGCCATGTCATCAGCTTAATGTGTGTTTGACAATTTTCATAAGTGCAATAGGATATGAAATCTATATCTACCTAAATTGGACATATTGCAGTTATAGTTCCATTCAACTGACGAAAGACTCTTCTTGCAAATGAAGCGAAACCCATGGCGACAGTAGACATCATCCAAGTAACCTTCGTTGTTCATGAGTAAACACAACTCATTCGAGGTGTTTTCGTCTGGCTGATCCGGGCCCCATGTATTGTACACTTCAGACAATGCCTTACCTAGAAAATATAATAAACTTAAACAATTTAGTTCTGTGTTGTTCAAGTGAAGGTGGGTTCCGATCCAATCAAATTCGGACAAATAAAGATCACAAAATAAAAAATAACCTAATAACACTGAATTAGACAACAGTTTAAAGTGTAAAAAAAAGCATTTGGAAAGTTTCCGAATACCATATTGCACATAAAAATTATTGCAATTATTAACTAATATTTTAATACTGAGTGATATTTAATTTGATAATATTGAAAAAATAATCAAAACAGCGAAATACTATTTTACAGCTATTTGTGACTTTGACTTGACTTTACAACTTTCAGAATGCACCGTTTTATTCAACTTATACATTCTTACCATCGACCGTGTCAAATACTTCGTTCGACAATATATTAGACAAGCCCACATACACCTTGCTGATATGAGACGCGGTTTCGTTCCAAAACGATAGCACGGCATGTACTTCATCGGCGTTCTCTGGGTAGAACAAACTGGCTCCTTCTAGGTCACACACACGCTTGGCATCAACCCAATTCCGAAATTGCGAGTGAATCTTATAGAAGCTTTCTTCCGTTGCCAAATAAGTGTAGTCTTTGCGGAAAAATAAATCATTTCGTTGTCCACCTAAGAAAACAAAAATAGTCGTAATGCAAAATCACATATAGGTCAAGATTCTAGAATGAAAATGGGCTGAATTTTACAAAAATATGAACATTTGACTTAACAATGGGTTAACGTAATCTATGCGTTCTTATTTTAATTTGTTTGGTAATCCGATCTGCACCAGCAAATAATAATAAATATTAAATCGCGTCCCTATACAAGAAACGTGCCTTTTTAAACTTGGTATTTTTTTAATGTAGATAAAAAGAATATATTGTTCAGTGGTACGGACTCTTCGTTTGCGACTCCCACTCGCACTTGTTCTACGTATAATCAACCGTACTTGGATAACCGCCCAGGGAAGCATGTGTGTCCGGATATTTCAATTCAGTTCGTAGCTTAACTTTAGTCTTCTTCTTCTCCTTCGTGCCACTGGCACGACAGTTGTTCAAATTTGGTTGGCACTAAACTTCGCCAGGGCCTTAACATAAGTTGTAGCTGATAGGTTGGTTGGTGATGAGAAGACAGAGAGTTTATGGCGCGTGGCGTGTTCGCGCGGTTTTTTTGCACACTGGCCGTTGCAAGCAATGGCGGCCGCAGCGGTAGGCGGGGAGAGGACCTCGCGTATCAGCGAAAAAGAACGCCCGTGTACAGTCCGTTAACTTTATTTTAATAAAATAAAAATTACTTATGTGTACTAGAAAACTTATTTTTAAGTAAAAGACGGGCGGACTGTCACACCGTCGTCAACATAAGTAATAATAAAAGATTTGGAAAGCACCGTCGTGGGGGCCCCCCAAACAAATACGGAAACTCATCACCAACCAATTAATCTGCCGAGCCTTTTACCAACTATATTGGGGTCGGCTTCCGGTCTAACCGGATGTAGCTAAATACCAGTATTTTACATGGAAGCTGCCTATCCGACCTCCACAACCCAGTCAATAATTGGGTAATACGATACCCCTCGGTAAGACGGGCTGTCAGAATTTCGGGCTTCTGACTACCCGTAACGACTGTCAAAGATCCACGAATGACTAACGTGCTTTCCGAGGCACGGAGGAGACTCGATATCTGAAGATGGCCAATCCACAGACCAACCCCAGCAAGCGTAGCTTAACCAGATGGATCGATCCGTGCGGCTGTTATAACTTAGCCAGTGACTATTGTGGACTATATTGGGGTGATGAAAGGAAGGCTTCTTTGAAGTTCCTCAAGTTTTTTTCTTGTCGATTCTGCGAGAGGTGGAGATCGACTGTGTCTCACCGTTATTTTTCTGTGTATATGGCGTCTCGCAGGTCAATTTAAAAGGTTGTCGACTACTTAACTGGGCTTGCTGTGGATGCCCCAATAAATGAAGGCCGTCAAACAGGGCTCAAAAAACTTTAAAACTAAGCGACTTCTTGCTTATTGGTCAACCTCTGTGGGTCGAGGTCCCTAAGCTGTGGCTTAGCGTCGATGCGGGAGCAAGGGATGGCTAGATCGGATCAGGTCTGACTGTCAAAATTATTTTATACTAGCTTCTGCCCGCGGCTTCGCTCGCGTGGAGGTCGGAAATTATCCCACAGGAATGTTCTACCGGGATAAAAAATATCCTATGTGTTAATCCAGGATATAAACCATCTCTGTGTCAAATTTCATCCAAATCTATACAGTAGTTTTTACGTGAAAGAGTAACAAACATCCATACATCCATACTTACAAACTTTCGCCTTTATAATAGTAAGTAGGATCTACACAACTGTTTACAAGTCTCAGAAACGATTAAGGGTTTTTGGAAACCATTAAGGTACTGCAGTCAATCAGAGCGAAGCACGAAAAAATTACATGTACAGCACACCAAGCCACCAAGCACACAAGCACACCAGTACATCAAGTTATCACAAACTATGAACGCCTATCTATCGATTTTGAACTAAATACTCAATGTTTTAGGGTTTAAAACCATTTAGAGAAATTTGGCAGCTACCAAACTGGTCGTCGACGCATTTATGTGCCATTAGTGCGGTTGAACGCCATTGTCACATACATTTATGTATACGTGACAAGCAAGCGCATGCTCTGTACGCCTACGTATACCTATTTCTTAAAAATTGAAGCTCTAGTACGTATCTAATGACATGAAATAAATTAAAAGACACCATGGATAATGGGAAATTCATGATTACAAGAAGAAATAAATGTGTAGCTTGGCGTGGTGTATACTCCGACGTTCAAAAGATTAAACGAAAACCATTAAAGCTAATCGCATGATTTTACATTTCAAATTCTTACTCAAAAGACTAATGTAGAAGAACCCTATTTACTACATTTCCATACGTATACGTCTTAGAGCATTTAACCTAGTATACGTATATGAAATTTACACATAATTATCTTACTGTAACAGGCTGTTAAGAAGCCTAGGTGATCTCTGTGCCGACCCCTTGATATTTCAAAAGTCCCTGTAGTTGGTTTATTTGAAAAATAAATGCTTTGAGTTGGAGTTTGGCACTGTGGAAGTGGCAAGTTTTGGGCCAACAAAATTTTAAATACAGTCAGCGACTACGCCAGCGACAAGAAGAAGAAGACAGGTACTCGTAGTTATATAAAATCTCAAGTTTATTCCTATCCTACTTTGGTAAACAATACAAACAATATTAATATCGCTCGGCGTCCGTTAAAATTACAATAATTTTAAACTTGACCGATGGCTGAACTTGAGTTATTAAATAAAAAGGTGCACGTCACAGTACTTACATGAGAAATCCGATAAAAAGTACACTACAAGGAAGACTAGCAATGTTTTAGACAACATTGTTGTAATTAGGTATACGACATGCGTCCACTCTAGCGGCAGGCGCGACAATGTGCAAACGAGACATTGATAGCCATTAATTTATAGGCGTTTGTTCGCTGATGTGTTAGATACTTCTCCTCATACTAATTAATAATATAATTTTAGTAAAAAAAATAAGTTCCGGAATGAGATAACGAATATAGCGACGCACGCGGCGGGCGGCGCGTAACCTGCCTACTTCTTAGATAGAGAGCACTGATTGTTAGAAATCCTCCATATAGCTGGGGTGGTAACAGAGTGACACAGACTACAGGCCTATATTTTAAACGTGAAAAGTCGTGAAAATCCAAAGACCAACACCACAATATTTATGGCACATTTACATGTTTATGTTTAGCAGTAAATCTGTTTAATGCTTGCAATATATTGTTGGTGTGCTGTGCGCTTTGGTGTTTACTGTAAGTGCAGCAAGCAATGGTTATATAAATAGAATATAGAATAAATAGATAAAACAACAAATGACATTAAAGCAGACTACTGGTGGTTTTAAATTGTAGTGACATTTCGAAAATTGTGACTCGCATGTTAAGGTGCGTTCAACACATAGAACCCATGGATTGGACTTAAACGCATGAATTTGCATTTGTCGTATCGCATCCATGATAATATGGGTTTGTCCTGAAAGAGGAAACAGAAGCATTGCTGGTTGTCATCTAAAATATGTTATTAGGAGCGACAGACTACCCAAGACCCCAAAACCGGGAATCGTTGAACCCCCTCCGGCGTCAAAGGTGTGTTTGCTGAGGAGCACCTGTACTTAACTCCATTTATTAGGATACAACGGTTTTCATTTCGGCTTCGGTCCAGTGCAAAGGCGTTGTGTGGAGCTTGTAGCACTGGCCAGTATCATTATTGAAAGTGAAATCTGAAAAAAAGGGCTTTCAGTATTTGATTCCCTTTGCAAATATTTAAAAACAACAATTATGAATATATCTAACAGTGTTTCTAGATAACAAATGTCAAATCGGGCCAAGTCGTAAATATTATTGATAGGTATTATTTTGCAGATATTGTATCTGGCTAACCCATCATCAGTTGACCTTTAGTTAGGAAAAACCGATTTTTTAAGTGCGATACATTTACAATGGTTACGTGTAATCGTGATGTTCGGGAGTGTTTTTTATCGGGATTGTCCGAAAGGGTAACCGTTACCCTGGCACATAAAGGGCTAAGGAAGGAACATCGATGGTTTTAGTCAGTAAAGGTTTGATACTCCCTTCTGCTCCACCCAGAGTGGGAGGACTCATTTGATGATTTCCCACTCTCAAAAAAAAGGGGAAAAAGCTGCTCCTGTGGAGATTGAAACCAACCTAAGTTAAGCATATTGCATTGATAGTTCCGCTCTAGTGACAGCAGACTTTTCTTGTTACATGGCCAATTATTGTGGATGTAGCCTTGTTTGTACAGGTCCACGCAGTTCTCTATTCCGCCCAAATAAAACGACTATTTGTCGAGCTGCTGCAGTAGTTGTTCTGAGCTCGAACAGTATGGACATAGAAATTGTGTGCCTTTATTTGATGTTGAAAGACGAAATACGAAAAGACGTCTCTGTGTTGGAAAGTTGCAACACTGGCCGCAGCCGGGCCGCATTCGCGGTCGCAGATCTAGTGCGCTAGCGCTCATTGCAAACTATACGCAAGTTGGTCGCAACGACCAGACGTGCCGGCCGGCACTGCCCGGCCCGGTGTGCGACCACCTGACCGTTGCGGCCAAGTGCGCGATGTTCATTATGGTTTCTTTGGTTAATCTGGTCGTTGCGGCCGGAATTACAAGCTATGAAGATTACTGAAC
This sequence comes from Hyppa rectilinea, assembly GCA_951799385.1. NCBI lineage: Eukaryota > Metazoa > Arthropoda > Insecta > Lepidoptera > Noctuidae > Hyppa > Hyppa rectilinea. Next base: position 7,358,095 of record OX637308.1, on the reverse strand, counting down.
GCCGCAAGAAATTTTAAAGTACATCTGTGAAAATGGCCTAGTAGATAGCTGGTCTTTAGTAACTAACTTCAATAAGGCACGCGCAGTTTTCCTACATTGACACTAAACAAAATGTATTTGCGCTCATCATTGACTTAAGACAGACTTCTTGGTTTATCAACCCCATCGATAGAACAAGAAAGAGCGGAAAATTTTTGTTTATTTTGTAATGTTTTTTTAAAGTTTTATACTTCCTTAAAGCAAAAAGGTGTAGGTAAACATTCTCCATCATTTTTTGGTTTGTATGAGTATTAAATAATTCTATATTAGTACCTTCAAGATTTTTTATTGAAAATTACACATTTTATTTGTTTACAATATTTTTATATAGACTGTATTTTCTGATGGTCAGTTAATGTCATGTTCACAAATGAAGAAGCTTTTAGTATTACAATCAATATTGTTCAGACGCCCGGTGTAGAACATTGAGCCGCACTCTTTTTCATCTGCTGTGTTCGGTTGATAGTTGCCCCACCAGTCGCTAGCGTCAGTCAAACGTTTACCTAGAAAATTTTATGAAAAAAAAAATTCAAGTTATCGTTTTCAAACGAATAGGAGATAAGTTCTTCAGCTGACTTCAGCATTGTATCGTAATGGCGTTTGGCTAATCACACTAATATTATAAAGTTGAAAGTTTGTGAGTGTGTGTGTGTTTGTATGTTTGTTACTTCTTCACCCAAAAAGTCCTGAACGGATCTGGATGAAAATTCAAAAACATAGGATACTTTTGAAGCCGTAAATAGGTACGTTTTCATGGGATAATATCCAACATCCGCGCGGGTGAAGCAGCGGGCAGAAGCTAGTATACCGATATAGATATAAAAAAGAGAGGCCGACAATCAATCAGGGATGCTCATCCGTGAGTTTCCACTGGCAAAGATACTCCTCTTTCAACTTCTGCGAGTGTTGGGAAGTGCTAAAGGTATGATCTGCGAGAGATTCGTGACATGAGTATCCCCTAGACGTGTCAAAGGCATAGCGCAAGAGTGGCAACGTTGAGTTATTGGAGTCCTCGTGATGCCCCTTCATAAACTGAGTTCGGTTCGTGTGGTTTTAGTTAATATAAGTCTGCCATGATTATCCTCCAATCTTAGTCTGATAAACATCTTGTCTCTCTCTCTTCCTCTTAATTTTTACTCATGTGACATATTTTTAAATTGTGACAATTGCAACACCTCAAAAATTAAAACGGTGATACACTCTCTCACGTACCTGTAATTGTCCACCAGCCCTCTTTGAATTTGTTATGAAATCCCAAATGATATATTCCTCTTTGGTATTTGTCTTGAACCCCGATACTTAGTGCGGACTCCGTTAAGTTTAAAAAGTGTGCAGCTTCCGTCGGACTGTCAATCACTGCAAGGTAGGATTGTTCGGCGCGACACGCGGCATATGCATTGTTCCAGTTCAACGGTGTTGTGTGTAGTTTGTAACATTTGCCAAGATTCTCATTAAATGTGTAATCTGGGAAAGAAAAGAACGGTTACTGTAATGAAATTAAATAATAACTAGACCATTTCACGAGCGCGTGCTGAACCTTAAGTAAAAGAATGAAATTAAAACCACATAGGTATAAAGTGGCCCGCCAAAACGATTATTTTAACCTTTTGAACGCCATTGTCACATAATTATACGTGACAAGCAAGCGCATGCTACAGGGCATGCGCTTGCTGCTTGTTTGCTTGCGCCAAAAACACAAATATGTGACAATGCGGGTACGCTATAACACGAAATAATCAATTAAATAATTACTTTTGGGTGTGTTTATTATGTAGATATGTTAAAAATTTAAACACTCGTACGTATTTAATGAAACAAATTAAAAAAACACCATGGATATTGCGAAATTCATGATAACAAGAAGAAATAGATTTGTAGATTGGCGTGGAGGGCACGAGCATGCATCTATGCTCTGGCGTTCAAAAGGGTAAGCTACTTGCCAAGAGCATACCAGACCACCCATGTTTAGTAATTATTTAAAGACAGAAAACTTAACTCAAAGGGCAACATTTTGTTCACCAAAATACATTCGAACATACATGAGGGCAATTCGAAAAGCCCTTAGACAAGGCGTGCTCTTGATTTGCGCGATTCAAAATTTGTATGTGTATTTTAAGAATGGGAAATCATCAATTGACTCCTCCCGCTGTGGCGGAAGAGAGTGTCAGACTTTTACTAACTTAAAACGATCCCGCAGCGTTAACCCTTTCAGACAATCTTACCAACCCGGTAGGCATCGGCCCTGACGAAGGTGCTTTTAAGTGGCACACATTTTTACTGCGATGTAATTTACTTACAAACATAAAAAACATGGTATACAGGGCGATGGAGGCCCTCAATAGTCATCAGTTTAACGCCAAAGTAATTCATAAATTCAACACTGTTAATGTTAGAAAACTGTGAGAGATGAAATTTATATCTACCTGTATTGGACATATTGCAGTTATAGTTCCACGAAACTGACTCGAGGGTCTTCTTGCAAATGAAGTATTGTGAAATGTAACAGCTGCTATCTGCCAAGTAACCTTGTTGGTCCAGGACTAGACACTTCTCAGTACCGCTACCTGGCTCACCCGGGCCCCAGTTATTATACACTTCAGAGAATGGCTTACCTAGAAAATTTATGAAATGAACAATTTAAATTAATAAAGTTGAAGTGGATTCGAATCCAAGACTTGACTAAAATAAAACCCTCACAAAATTCGGGTGGATGAAGTTCATAAAACAAAAAATATAATGATTATTTGCTCTTACACAACATACAACATTTTAACAGACTTACCATCAACGGTCTCAATTAGATCGTTAATAAATAAATTCGACATTCCCACATACACTAAACTGGTATCAGGCGAGGTTTCGTTCCAAAACGATATCACGGCATTCGCTTCATCGGCGTTTTCTGGGTAGAACAAAGTGGCTCCTTCCAGGGCACAATCTCGCTTGGCATCAGCCCAACCCCGAAATTGCGAGTGGAACTTATAGAAACTTTCTTCTGTTTCCAAATAAGTGTAGTCTTTGCGGAAAAACTTTTCATCTTTTTGCGCACCTATGAAAACAAAAGTAGTCGTAAAGCAAAGTATAATAGGACTGTATGAATAAAGGCTGAATTCTTAATAAGTGCCTCCATTTGACCTTCTTTACAATGGGTAAAATTAATATAAGCACCATCGTCTCTTAACTTGTTTTGAATTGTACGATTTCCACTGGGAAACTGCCCAGGGAAGCGTGCGAATCTGTATACTTCGGTCAATGCAATGCTACCAACGAATTCACTTGCTAATTACGGTTAACATAATTTGGAATCCGGTCTTCTTTGTGTTATTGGCAGAACAATTGTTTAAATGTTCTTAGGCACAAAACTTCTCAATTCCTTGGGTTCTAACAATAACAGATGCAAAAACAGCCGTCGCCAACCAAAACGGACTCTAACATAATTTTAACTTGACCGATGGCTGAACTTGAATGATTGAAATAAAAACGCTACGTCTCAGTACTCACGTGAAAGATCCGATAAAAAGTACACTACAAGAAAGACTAACAATGTTTTAGACAACATTGTTGTAATTATACGACATGCGTCCACTCTAGCGGCAGGCGCGACAATGTGCGAACGAGACATATAAAGCAAAATATATCACTCATATGTAGATATGTGTTATCTAATAATGTGTGTGTGTTGTGTTATATAATTTTGATAATTTATAAAGTTAAATGTTCAATTATTAAAAGTTCACGATAACTTATTATTATCATTAGTAACACACTCGTCTGTATTTTGAAGGTTTCAACTTTAAATCCCACCACTTTATCCAACAAAATATTCTTTGAATATTGCAATTACAATGTAAATTTTTGACAAACATTGATGTTACAAAATTAACCAATAAGATTAATTAAGAAATCTATAGGATTTCATCGTCATTTAATAGGATAAAGGACATTAATTTTATAAAACTAACTTTATTGCTATATGCTTCTGGGATGGGTTCACCGATCCATGGAGAATGGACTGAGTGTTAGTGTCACATAAGTGACCTCCTCTTGAGGAAGACTTTGTCTCTCTCTCTCATGAATTGTGGGAAATACCTTCTTTATTGCCTAGTTGCTGAAGGATGTAGGGGCGTGCCCATACCCCGACGCATATGTGAGATGGAACACCAAGGTGGTTTTGGAGGAGTCTGACAGAATGCTCCGCCCTACCCCGGGGCGAGAACATGCATGAGGATTTTCCATTGTAAGTACTAAGTAATTGCTAAGTACATCTAAGTTGGTCTCAGTTACTACTTGGCTATTTAGTATTTTAGGAAAAAAAATGGGAATTATTTGAGATTCGTTTACAAATTAATGTATACCTTATCTTTCTGTCTACTATGTTGTTGAAATCGTTTTTTTTTCTAGTGACGCTCGTGACGGTCAACTGGCGATGGGCTAGTTAGATACTTGACCCCAGTAGTCATCTGTTATCTAGTAATACTGCTATATTAAAATTGTTGGATGTATGTTATATTTAATTTTGTTAAGATAATTAAATACTCATTGCTCTTCTTCTTCAAATTACACATTCAATGAGGCTACTGGTTTTATATTTAATAACAAAATGATCTACTAGTAACACTATGTATAATTTTTGTTTGTTCTTTTCTTACGTTTTTCTAACGTCATTAAACTAGTCGTTAACCGAAAGTGTACGTTTTAATAGGTTATGGTCAAATATCCTAATTTTTTAAAGTAATAACGTGTTAAGTTAAAAAAAAATGTTGAACTTTCGCGTAGATGGGTGTGAGCTATTTACAAAGTGTTCTTAAACTAAAAGGCAGGGAAAAATATAATGAATGGAATATTGCGGCAGAGAACTTGTTAGTCCTAGAAGACATGATGCATTACATTAAGCTAGTGCCCGGTACTGAAACAAAGCCTGCAGAAGACACAAAAACGGAGGCAAAGCTAATTTTGACTATCGACTCCGGATTGTATTTTCTTATAATAGTTAAACAAAGACCTCAATGGAGTTATGGAGCAAGCTAAACAAACATGTTCGATGATTTTCTTCTTTTCCTTTCTAGGAAAATATCTTTGCTGTGACATTTAATTTCAATCTGGCAAGAAAGTTGTGAATCAATGACTAATTATGTAACGCATGTTTTTGCAATTACGGATGAATGGATAGGTTCGTTATTGTTAGCAGATTTGCCATAAAAATATTCACCGATGATAATGACCATCGAACATTTGGGAATACATATAACTACAGAAGCAATTGATTGATTTGGAAGTTTCTTTAAATTACACTTATTTGGATACCAGTCAGTGGCGCTGCATTTGCTGTGAATAAATCATATTCGAAGACACGGAACAACAATAATAAACAAAATGGACACACTGACGCGTCTCAGTCGGTGTCAAAAAAAGTAATTACGTGCTAGTGTAAAGAAAACGGAAATTTCATAAATTAATGTCCTTTATTGCAGGAAAAAGAGCTGTCTAACGCGTTCAGTGTAGTACCCGTATTCCTGAATGGAAAATATAACAAAAACGAATGGTACAGAGGCCAGCACATCAAGTTACCAGTATCTGTCAAATTTATTTGATGGTATTTCAACTTTATTGCAAAGACATAAGGCTCATTTTTAATTGAGAAAATTTGACAGTTAGGGATAGCTTGATGTGCTGGCGTCTGTACATTGTCTCCGGTCAGGTGCGCATATGACGTCAAATAAAGAATGGATTATCAATGCTTTTACGCCGAATTAACCAGAAATTAGGGATGCTGTCAATACAAAGGTTCCGAAGATGTGCAAGTAACCACAGATCGCAACTATGTCGTTACAGTTAAGAATGTCTTGTGTATTCCTAAGGTGTCAACAAATCTATTATCAGTGAGTGAACTTATAAAAAACGGAACGGAACGGTTTGAAACTAATAAATACTATATTAGAAATGTGAAAAATTAGCTGGTACATATGGCACACTTAACCAATGGGCCGAAGTCTGCCGCGTCAGCGGGATTGTCTAAAAGGGTTACCGCTACCCCGGATCATAAAGGGACGAAACATGGATGGGTTTTAGTCAGTAAGAATCTGACACTCCCTTCTCCTCCACCCAGAGCGGCAAGGGGTCATATGATGATTTCTCACCCTCAAAAAAAAAAGTCTTTACAAATTATACCTCTAGAATTCTTTAGAAAGAATCCATTCTGCCCGTGGTCAACGAAGGGTTAGAAGCAAACCAAGGGTAAAATTTAACTTTCAACAGCCACATACCTACCACGTGGGGTTTCATAACAAAGGCCGGCAGACAGTTTATGGTACTGGAATGCGATACCTTTCGGCTGTTGAATGAGTTCTGCAGTTGCAGTCTATATTACATAAATATCTTGTCTGTTGTTACACATACGTACAGAGGCCAGCACATCAAGTTACCACAATCTGTCAAAGTTCTTTGATAGTATTTCAACTTTATTGCAAAGACATAAAGTTCATTTTTAATTGAGAAAATTTGACAGTTAGGGATAGCTTCATGTATAGGCGTCTGTACATTACAAACATGATGTTATGCCATTCTGTGACATCACCGGGTGCAATAGTGCTTTCAAGATGCCTCAGCAATTAAAATAAGTGCACGGAAATTCTGTAAAGGAGATTATGCCAGTTACCCACGCGGCGGCCTCGGATTGATCCCTTTAACCGACCAAGTGGTTGCACAGCCCTAACATTTTTTTTTAAATGTTTTTTTCTCAGAAAACAGGTGAGGCCGCTCGGAACGTTTCGGAATTACGCCTGCATATAATATAGAAGATAAAATATAGAATTGCATTCTGTATTATTATATAGTATAACACTCACATACTATTTTTTTCAAATTCTGGGCTAGTCTAAATGGAGCCCCCCCCCCCAACATCCCCCCCCCCCTGGGGGATTATCCCCTGTCTGACCAACGTTATATAATGTACACGGATAAAATGGCATGGGGTTACTTGCACACTCAATTATGGGCCTCTGACAACGATCACTAGCACACTGTATCGTGTAAAAATCTATGCCAAAAGAAAGAAATAAAAATATGTTCCTATGAAACTTTTATTCATGTCGAATGTGGTAACAAATTCAACAGTCACATCAAAATGTTGATTACAATAGATAACAAATAAAATTATAACCAAATAAGTAGTACCGCTCAAAGTTTACAATAGGTTATAGCCTAGGTTAAAGAAGTGATGTTATATTTAGTCCGTCAATCAGATAATAAAAAATATTAGACGCGTAGTTTTTGCTTTGTCTTAATCTTTGAGAAAAATTTTATGTTCAATACTTGTCATGACGTTGTTTTTTTTTTTTACAAAGTCGCTAGATCACATTCATAGTTTAAGTTTTACTCTTCCATATGCAAAAACGGTGTAGGTAAACACTCTCCTGTAGGTATTTAAGTTTTTTTCCTATATGTATTAAATAATTAATACCTACTATATTTTTTTAAATTAAATATTACACACATCTGTTTACAATATGTTTTATTTTGTCACAAATGTCCTTAAGAATCTGCTGCTGCTGCTGCTGTTGTTGTTGTTGTTGTTCGCGCAGGGCCCAAGTTAACGTCATGTTCACAAATGAAGAAGCTTTTAGTATCACAATCAATATTGATCAGACGTCCGGTGTAGAACATTGAACCGCACTTCTTTTCGTCATCTGCATCCGGTTGGTAGTCGCCCCACCAGGCGCTATTGTCATTCAAACGTTTATCTAGAAAACGAAATTAACAATTAAAACATTTCTAAACCGTATTGCTAGTATGGCTAGTACTATGTACCTACTATAAAGCTACCATTACTGGGTACGTCTTTCATGGCCTTGAATGTATGCTGGCGGCCGAGAGCATAATAATATAATTCTCACTTAAATGTATATCTGACGCTGGCGCATGTGGTGGATAATTTAGCTCCCTTCAAAGGTTGCACTGAATGGTGCTAATCCATGCGTCATGTTCGTAAACGGGAGCCATTAATGGGGACTGGTCACGTCTACTATCTGCCACGGCTAATTGTTTCATTTTTATTGTTTTTATAACGGCCCCTTTTGTTTCATCGCTCAAAAGTATCATACTATTATCGTAAATGATAGACCCAATATTTTGTAATCATCCGTGGAGTGTTCCTCTCCATAAATACCTACTAAGCTTTGGAAGCGGCAACTAGCTTCATCCTTCTAACTGATCGACTCCTTCACAATTCAAAAGTGTTTGTAATTGGTTTATTGAAAAAAAATGCTTTCAGTTCGAGTTTGAATCAAGATACCATTTCCATAGGAAAACGTAGAGAACTTCCTCAGTATTGTGTTATAATAGGTAGCTATGTATAATATAGCGTTAAGCGGGGTCAGCTTATATAGAAACAGATTTTATTCTGATAAAGAAAGTCAAACAGTCAAAGAGGGTTGCCCGTCTGTGGGTTCAAACACAACTCTTACAACTTCTGAGGAAGTTGGTAGTTGAAATAAGTGGTACACACAGGCACTGAGAATTACTCCGGGGAAGACCGTGACGGTAGCATGTAGAGGTCCCGTACTGCCCCATACCCTAGGGGTTGGAACAAGTCTATCTAGGCGTGTCCGAGATAGATAGCCTCCCACTTGGTAGACGTCCCTGACCATAGACATACTTTAAACATTAAAACGGTGATACACCTACATACCTGTAAGTGTCCACCAGCCCGTTTTGAATTTGTTATGAAATCCCAAATGATATATTCCTCTTTGGTAGGTTTCATGGATTCCATTTGGTGCGGACTCCGTTAAATTCCTAAAGTAGTCACATTCCATCGGACTGTCAATCACTGCAAGGTAGGATTGTTCGGTGTGACACGCGGCATATGCATCTTTCCAGTTCAACGGTGTTGTGTGTAGTTTGTAACATTTGCCAAGATTCTCATTAAATGTGTAATCTGGGAAAGAAAAGAACGGTTGAAATGAAATTAAATAATAACTGACTCCATTTCACGAGCGCGTGCTTATGTACCTTAAGTCAAAGAATGAAATTAAGACCACATATAGAGTGGCCCGCCCACACGATTGTTTTAGCTACTTGCCAGGAGCATACCAGACAACCCCGGGTTTATTCAGCAAAAACATTTTTATAGTTTAGGAGAAAGTTAACTCAAAGCGAACCATTATGATTATCAAAATCAGTCGAACATACATACGGATCATTCGGAAAGCCCTTAGAGAGAGTCGTCTTTCTTCCTTTTTCGTGTGGTGAGTGACTAACCCGGTGTCAGAGTTTTTATGCTGCCGTGGGCCTCTGACTTAGCTTCACATTCATAGGCGTGCTCGTGATTTACGCGATTCAAAATTTGTATAATCAAGCACTTTTAAACTGGAAATGTTTTTCTATCTGTTCGCGAAATGTAATGTAATGTAATTTGTAGCTGATCATTTTGTTTTATAAACGGGTAACGAGTTAGAGCAATAAGGACCAGATCACCGTAAAATTTGTGTATATATGTATGTACCAATAACGTGAATCTAAGGAATCGGGGGATGGCGGCCATGTCATCAGCTTAATGTGTGTTTGACAATTTTCATAAGTGCAATAGGATATGAAATCTATATCTACCTAAATTGGACATATTGCAGTTATAGTTCCATTCAACTGACGAAAGACTCTTCTTGCAAATGAAGCGAAACCCATGGCGACAGTAGACATCATCCAAGTAACCTTCGTTGTTCATGAGTAAACACAACTCATTCGAGGTGTTTTCGTCTGGCTGATCCGGGCCCCATGTATTGTACACTTCAGACAATGCCTTACCTAGAAAATATAATAAACTTAAACAATTTAGTTCTGTGTTGTTCAAGTGAAGGTGGGTTCCGATCCAATCAAATTCGGACAAATAAAGATCACAAAATAAAAAATAACCTAATAACACTGAATTAGACAACAGTTTAAAGTGTAAAAAAAAGCATTTGGAAAGTTTCCGAATACCATATTGCACATAAAAATTATTGCAATTATTAACTAATATTTTAATACTGAGTGATATTTAATTTGATAATATTGAAAAAATAATCAAAACAGCGAAATACTATTTTACAGCTATTTGTGACTTTGACTTGACTTTACAACTTTCAGAATGCACCGTTTTATTCAACTTATACATTCTTACCATCGACCGTGTCAAATACTTCGTTCGACAATATATTAGACAAGCCCACATACACCTTGCTGATATGAGACGCGGTTTCGTTCCAAAACGATAGCACGGCATGTGCTTCATCGGCGTTCTCTGGGTAGAACAAACTGGCTCCTTCTAGGTCACACACACGCTTGGCATCAACCCAATTCCGAAATTGCGAGTGAATCTTATAGAAGCTTTCTTCCGTTGCCAAATAAGTGTAGTCTTTGCGGAAAAATAAATCATTTCGTTGTCCACCTAAGAAAACAAAAATAGTCGTAAGACAAAATCATATATGGGTCAAGATTCTAGAATGAAAATGGGCTGAATTTTGCAAAAATATCAACATTTGACTTAACAATGGGTCAACGTAGTCTTTGCGTTCTTATTTTAATTTGTTTGGTAATCCGATCTGCACCAAACTGAACCCTTTTACTAAGCCTCCGCTATCCGTCAGTCCGTTCATCCTTCTGTCTATCAGCGGGCAGTAACTCATGAGCATCTCATACGTAGACAGTAGAAATTTTTTATTCATTTCTCATCACCAACGACACTGACATTACTATTATGAACTGTATTGGGGTGATGAATGAAAGACTTTTAAGTTTTTCAGGTTTTTTTCTTTTGTCGATTCTTCGAGAGGTGGAGATCGACTGTGATTCACCATTATTTTTCTGTGTAGGTATATGGCGTCTCGCAGGTCAATTTAAAAGGTTGTCGACTGCTTGACTGGGCTTGCTGTGGATGCCCCAATAAATGAAGGCCGTCAAACAGGGCTCAAAAAACTTTAAAATTAAACGACTACTTGCTTATTAGCCAATCTCTGTGGGCTGAGGTCCCTAAGCTGAGGCTTAGCATCGATGGGGGAGCAAGGGACAGGCTAGATCGGACCAGGTCTGACTGTCAAAATTCTTTTATGTCTACACAACTGTTTACAAGTCTCAGATACGATTACTTTAACGATTATTTTACAAACCACCAAGCACACAAGCACACCAGTACTTCAAGTTACCACAAACTATGAACGCCTATATATCGATTTTGAACTAAATACTCAATGTTTTAGGGTTTAAAACCATTAAGAGAAATTTGACAGCTTGGTATACCAAACTGGTCGTCAAAGCATTTATGACCCATTAGTGCGGTGAACCTTTAACCTTTTGAACCCCATTGTCACATACATATGTATACGTGACAAGCAAGCGCATGCCCTGTACGCCTACGTATACCTATTTCTTAAAAATTGAAGCTCTCGTACGTATCTAATGACATGAAATAAATTAAAAGACACCATGGATAATGGGAAATTCATGACTACAAAAAGAAATAAATGTGTAGCTTGGCGTGGACGGCACGCGCGAGCGTTTATACTCTGGCGTTCAAAAGATTTGGCGTTCAAAAAACGTGGTGTGCATAGGCCCTAAGGCTAATCGAATAATTTTACATTTCAAATTCTGACTCAAAAGACTAATGTAGAAGAACACTATTTACTACATTTCCATACGTATACGTATATAAAATTTACACATAATTATCTTACTGTAACAGGCTGTTAAGCAGCCTAGGTGATCTCTGTGCCGACCCCTTGACATTTCAAAAGTGCCTGTAATTGGTTTATTTGAAAAATAAATACTTTGAGTTGGAGTTTGACACTGTGGAAGTGGCAAGTTTTGGGCCAGCAAAATTTAAAATACAGTCAGCGACTATGCCAGCGACAAGAAGAAGAAGACAGGTAGTTATATAAAATCTCAAGTTTATTCCTATCCTACTTTGGTAAACGATACAAACAATATTAATATCGCTCGGCGTCCGTTAAAATTACAATAATTTTAAACTTGACCGATGGCTGAACTTGAGTTATTAAATAAAAAGGTGCACGTCACAGTACTTACATGAGAAATCCGATAAAAAGTACACTACAAGGAAGACTAACAATGTTTTAGACAACATTGTTGTAATTATACGACATGCGTCCACTCTAGCGGCAGGCGCGACAATGTGCAAATGAGACATATAAAGCTACTAATTTATAGGCGTTTGTTCACTGATGTATTAGATACTTATCATCATACTAACTAATAATATAATTTTAGTAAAAAAAATAAGCAATATAATTCCGGAATGAGATAACGAAAGCACGCGGCGGGCGGCGCGTACCCTGCCTACTTCTTAGATAGACAGCACTGATTGTTAGAAATCATCCATATAGCTGGGGTGGTAACAGAGTGACACAGACTACAGGCCTATATTTTAAACGTGAAAAGTCGTGAAAATCCAAAGACCAACACCACAATATTTATGGCACATTTAAATGTTTTTGTTTAGCAGTAAATCTGTTTAGATAGAATAAATAAAAAAAAACAACAAATAACATTAAAGCAGACTACTAGTGGTTTTAAATTGTAGTGACATTTAGAAAATTGTGACTCTCATGTTAAGTTGCGTTCAACACATAGAACCCATGGATTGGTTGTCCTGGTTGTCATCTAAAATATGTTATTATGAGCGACAGACTCCCCAAGACCCCAAAGTCGGGAATCGTTGAACGCCCTCCGGCGTCAAAGGTGTGTTTGCTGCGGAGCACCTGTACTTAACTCCATTTATTAGGATACAACGGTTTTCATTTGGAAAATTGTTTCATAGAAATACTGATCGTTATAATCGACAGGCAGACAGGATAAGCTACAATATAGTATAGATAAATAGATACTAACAATTAAATTTAAGATAAAGTATTAAATAAAATAACACAAACATGCTTATAACCAAACAACATAGGTACCTATAATGTAGGTACAACACTAAAATAATAATATATTAACAATATATAGATAATAATATACTATAATTAAATTTAAGATAAAGTACAATACCTACTAACAGTTAAAACAATACAAACATGCTAAAAAAAAAAAAAATTACTACACTAAAATAAGCATATTATATACATATTGCCAACTAACGATAAAGAGAACTGTAAATGTGTCGTACAATATTGTAAGCTGCCATCTACAGGAAATAAATAGGCTTTTTTATTTTTATTTATTTAATTTATAATCGACAGGTTCCGATTAAAAATTAAATTTAAATCTAACATTGAAATATACGAGACTTACATTGAAATCGGTAAACTATTTATAAAATAACATTTTCAGTTTATTTTTTTAAATATTATTCAGTTTCGGACTACATTTGTTAATGGGACCGGTGTAGAACATTGATTGAACCGTACTCCTCGTGGTCGTCTTCATCAATCTGTGTATGTTTATGTATACCCTTGCTGGCACGGAATACATGTAAGGCTTGCTGGGCGGCTCAGTGAAAAAATAAATAAGTTATGGTACTAATTGGTTTAATCTATATTTTTTTTGTCCCTAGACCCTAACCTTTTCCTCGGGCAAAGGCAAACTGATATTTAATTTTTCTTTATGTATGGGGTGTATTTTGGACTTTTAATCGTATGTGTAACGGCAGACAAGGTAGGTAAAGTAGACTGTAACACGAAACTTGTCTTTCTACATTTGAGACAGGTTCCATTCACAAGTTTACTGTGTGCCAGCCTTCTTTAAATCTGTTATGAAAGCCCACGTGATATATTTAGTGAAAGCAAGGTAATTTGCTTCTAACTGATCGTTGATCACTGCTAACGAGCATTCTTCTACTCTGCACATGTTATAATATGCTTCGGTCCAGTGCAAAAGCGTTGTGTGGAGCTTGTAGCACTGGCCAGTATCATTATTGAAAGTGAAATCTGAAAAAAAGGTCTTTCAGTATTTGATTCCCTTTGCAAATATTTAAAAACAACAATTATGAATATATCTAACAGTGTTTCTAGATAACAAATGTCAAATCGGGTCAAGTCGTAAATATTATTGATAGGTATTATTTTGCAGATATTGTATCTGGCTAACCCTTTATCAGTTGACCTTTAGTTAGGAAATACCGATTTTTTAAGGGCGATACATTTACAATGGTTACGTGCAATCGTGATGTTCGGGAGTGTTTTTTATCGGCATTGTCCGAAATGGTTACCGCTACCCCGGAACATAAAAGGCTTAGGATGGAACATGGATGGGTTTTAGGCAGTAAGAGTAAGACACTCCCTTCCGCTCAGGGCCGGATTTAGGGGAGGGCAACCGGGGCGAACGCCCCGGGGCCTCCACAAACGGGGGACCCCCACAATAGAGACTTCGGAAAAAAAATCTTTCAAATTCCAACTAGTAAACACTATCAAACATCTTTTCATTTTTTTTTTGGCTCTTTTACCTTTACCTACAGTACTTTGTACATACATGATTATTTGATTATACTTACTTAAATATTAGGGGTTAAAGTATGCAAAGGCCGATAGAACTCTCGTGATCTAGATTCGACAAACTGTGTGAAAGCATTTTGTACTGCCTCCTGAGAAGAAAACTTTTATCACTTAAACTACGAAAGTTGTCCAAATCACGAAAAAAATGGTAGTCCGCTGGAGCAAGATCTGGCGAATACGGAGGGAATACAAATGGTTTCTAATTTCAGTTCCTGTAGAGTTAAAACGGTTTCTCGTACTGTATATGAGGTTTCGCGTTATCATGGAGCAATAATGGTGAAGATCGATTCAAGAGTCAGGGCTGTTTCACTGTTAGTTTTGCTATCATTATGCGGAGTTCGGCACAGTAGACATCTGCCGTTATTGTTTGACCAGATCGGAGAAAGCTATAGTGAATAACACCATGATGGGACCACCAAACTGTTACCATTACCTTTTTATTGTTAAGCTTTGCTTTAGGACACTGTTGAGGCGTTTGACCTGGGGTCAGCCGTTGCATTTTTCGCTTACGGTTATCGTAAACAATCCATTTTTCATCACATGTCACAATTCGATCCAATATTCCTTCATTTCTGTATCGATTCAACAAGGCAACGCAAGCTTCAACACGCGTTTCTTTCTGCAGATCAGTCAAATTATGAGGCACCCATTTCTCATATTTTTTTATTTTATTGATTTGACGCAAATGAGTCAATATTGTTGGTAAGGTAACGTTAAACCATGCCCCTAATGCCTGGGTAGTTTGGCTCGGATCGGCTTCCACCACTTTTTTCAATTCATTGTTATTCACCTATGTGGGCGTGTTCGTTCTTCAAATCAAAGTTTCCATCAACGGTGCATTCATTAGCAGTCCCCTCTCCAAACGCAACATTGATATTGCGACCTGTTTCTGCCGCGTTAGTTCCGAGTCGGAACTCGTATTCAAAAATGACTCGAATTTTCGAAGTATCCATTTTTCTTGTCTAAGCTGAATAAAAAAACAACTGAAAAACTATAATCAAATGTTGCACCTTTTTTAAAAGAAGAACTTTCCGAACGAACGAACGAAAAAACGAACGAACGATGTGAAAAATTTCACTCAAAAATCTCAAACCATGAAGGTTCTATGTCAATTCGAAATACCTAATACAATAAAACGGCAATTTCATTCTTTAACCCACATTATTAACAGAAATCTATATTTGTTCACTCCAATCAGGCAATTGGTAAAATATCAAAATCTCAAATGGCCCTGATAAGCACTTGCAATTTACTACCCATCTTGGGGGAGTATCCCAATGGCTCAATGGCTGAGTGGGGTGACACTTGCCCGCAACTTCGGAGGTTGGGTATTCGATTCCGTGTCTCGACAATATACATATATATATATTAATATAAATTAATTGCGGTATGTGAACGATTGGTGTTATTCAATTCTTAAATAAATCAACTATTATTGACTAATTGGTCTTTTTTTTCGTATTTCTTTATGCAGCCAGATATGTAGCTTGATAGGCAAATAATTATTACCGTTACACAATTAAATGCTATCAATTATTCACGAACCTTACTGCATGCAAGAGATTGAATTGAAGATAGCGACATCATCAACGATTTTTCGGCGAAAAAAGCTCGAAAGGTTCCGTTCGTTAACACTAAAATTTAATTTCAGATAATTCTTGTTTCTGATTATATTTATAAGTGTTTGTCAAATACTGAGAGTCTACTTGGTTTCACAAAAAAATATTTATTGAAAAACTCGACTGAAAACATGGTTCATTTTATTTGGAAGATAATTTGCGGCAAGGGAGCCTCCGCTCCTTTGATGCCCCGAGGCCCCACACCTCTTAATCCGGCCCTGCTTCCGCTACAGCTCAAACTCTCAAACTCAAACTCAAAGTATTTATTTCAAATAAACCAATTACAGGCACTTTTGAATTGTCAAGGTGTCGGTCAGTCAGAGAGATAAGCTAGTTGCCCATTCCAAAGCAGTAGGTACCTATGGAGAAGAACGGGCAAGAAACTCCATGGACACTCTTTTACACAGCCAGAGCGGGAGGGGTCATTCGATGATTTCTCACCCTCAGAAAAAAAAGCTAGTGGAAAATTCAGTGACCCTTACTACCCAGCGTTAAAATTTCAAGTTGTTTGGCGCATACCCTAGATCGTGGTCCCAGACGACGAGCCGTGCGGGCAATACAAAACACGTTTGATCCTGTCCACACTACGCCGTTGTTGTACCGCCGAGTTTCGTTTTGTCCATCATCATAACAATCATACTAAACCACCTGATTCGGTAGCTAATGCCAAATGGTTGTCATTACCGATCACCGGGACGTCACGTTCTGTTCGAATATTCTCGCGGGCCGGTGCGGGCTGCAATGGACTAATGCCGTAAGAGTTGTTGACAGAAACTTAGCAATGCTCTCAACTTGTGGTATTGTAATTACGGTATTGGTAATTAATTATTAAAACGACGAATGCTGTAATTAGCCCTAGAATTTTCAATGCATAAAACTGTGCAGTTTTGAATTCTGCTCCTTAGGGGAAAAACCGGCCCCGCCTGGGCGGATCACCTCCGTGTCCTCCTAGAGACGATTGGCGGCGGCGGCGACTTCTTGCGCCTAGCCCTGGTGCAAGCCATGGTTCGGAGCGAGAGGGAGTGGGAAGCAGTCACCTACTTCTGCGAAGCAGTCATGCTCGCGAAGGAGGTGGCGGAATGGAAGAGGGAAAGGTCCTCCCGTCCCAGCCGCCGCGGGAGACGCCCCGAGCGTCGGGAGCTACGTGGCGACTCCCGGCCATCGTATGCGCGGGCCTGCGTACGGTAAAGTAATGGGTAGCGATCAGGACCGAGCCCGTGCTGGACGGCGCGTACGTGTTCCACACACACCTCAAAGAAATGCCAGCATATGATAGGCCGAAGCCTGCCCTACGGTTACCCTGGCACATAAAGGGCTAAGGAAGGAACATGGATGGGTTTTAGTCAGTCAAGGTCTGACACTCCCTTCTGCTCCACCCAGAGCGGGAGAACTCATTTGATGATTTCCCACCCTCAAAAAAAAAGGGGAAAAAGCTGCTCCTGTGGAGATTGAAACCAACCTAAGTTAGGCATAGGTATTGCATTGATAGTTCCGCTCTAGTGACTGCAGACTTCTCTTGTTACATGGCCAATGATTGATGTAGCCTTGTTTGTACAGGTCCACGCAGTTCTCTATTCCGCCCAAATTCTTTGGTTCAACTGGATTCGAATTGTTGTTTACCTAAGACACTAGGTTATCTAGAAATGTAAAATGAATCGTTAATTTTTGCTACGGGCAAAACAAGTGTTTTTTCTTTGGATACTATATCAGGATTCCAAATATTCCAATGCGTGTTGGTAGTAAAGTACACACTATGGTCTCAAGTTTCAACTTACAACTGAATTCTTATAAATTAATTTGTAAGTGGCGCTAAAAAATGGCATCCACAGATAATTAAACTTTGTTGCCCATTTGTTTCATAACATACTTTTGGAACAGACTATAAGTTTGTTTATGGCAGTTAATAAAAAAATATACTCGAATCTGCACTTACCGATGGCCTCAAATACGCCTTTTACCATTAATTCTGACACCCCTACAAACAGTCGAGTGTAAGTGGGCTGGGTGCTATTCCAAAATGATATCACTGTGTGTGCCTCATTGTCGTTGTTTGGGTAAAATAAACTGGCTCCTTCAGCATGCATCGCTCTACGCCGCGAGCACCTCGAGGCGCAGCTCTGCGTGATGGAACGCATTCTTAATTCTCACAATGAAATCTGTATCCTTTCGTGTAGTAGGTCAATAAAGTTATATTTTGAGTCGCTCTATTAAAATGTACACACAACCACGCGTCGCGTCGCGTCTCGGTGTGAGCTAACCCCATTTGATTTTGAAAATGTTGGATAATCTTGGATGTGAAATAAAAGACAAGAGATATTTTTTATAATTTTATCTTGAGGTGTAAGTTTATTCGCATTTAACAATGTTTCATACAAATTTCCTCATTTTGTACACACCTTTCATGGTTTTGATTTTGTAGTTATTATCTTTTATAAAAGTTGTTTCTCTAAATTTTAACATGTCGTCATGTCTGTTCCCTATATCTAATTCGCTTCACCACTGTTGTTAAATCATGTAACAAAAACAGAGGATTTACTAAGGCAAAGTATTAGGAGGAAAGTAAAATAGTTACTGCGGACTAATAGATTTAAGAAATAATAATTATACAAAATTATTGTGTTTCGATGAACACGGAATGGGCCCTTATCTCGTTATATCAGCCTTCCCATCGTTCGACGTGGCACTAAAGTGTAGTATGGAGTTGGGCGTTAGTGCCGCAGCGGGCTGGCGGCGCCACGCGCGCTGCGGCCGGACAGACCGGGTACGTATTACTAGACATTGCACACATCGCACTGGTATACGTGGACTCCAAGCCAGTCCACAAGGCTGCCAGTTACACCTAATAAGAAAATTCGTTACTAAATAACAACTAAATCACTTTAAAATCAATTCAAAATGTACATTATTCATCTTATCCAAAAAACAAATCTAATCTGCTACAAAAAATTAGCAAATTTAAATACAAAGATCACCTAGTCCGTCTATTTTAAAATTAATCACTTAAGTATTAGAAAAACACAATAGTGAGAGTGTTTGTTGCGCTGCAGGCTGCAGGGTGCAACTCACTTGTGATATCGTTTATTATGCCTTCTAGTGTACATTCAACGAATGAATAGCGAAACATATTGCGTTGACACATTAAAACTAAAAAATTGACTGTACATTTTATATTTAATATGTAAATATTTGTACATATTGCACTCTGAAGTAACAAAATTATTAAGAAACATCTGTCAAAACGAAGAATATATACGCAGAACAAAAAATATCTCGGTAAATACAAATTCAAAGTAAATAGCAATCACAATGTTCGTAGCTCGTACACTAATCTAAGTCCCTATGGCTTACAAAGCTTACAAAAGATAAATACAGAGGTCATTTACAAAAAATATACTTCTACCCAAATAATATAAAAATAACAACAGCCATCTGTACTTTCTTAGATGAATAAAAATAAACGTACATATGTCAAACATATGACAATAGAATCTAAAGGTACCTATGTACAAAGTTTAATGGACACATAGTAGACTTTATCAAATCCACCATATTTATTTATAAGACTGGACGTGCCACGTTTGGTCACTACAATACTCAGGGCTTCCGAACAATATGAACTAAAGTATAGATCAAAAGGCATAAGAAGAGCAACAGCCGAACTCGGACCTCCGCCGTGTCGCGAACCGTCGCGGTCCAGTCTCCCACTCCCACCCGTCTAGCGACTCAGCCTGTGCAGCCTACGCATGTCGTATCGTATCTCTTCACTATTACATCTCGTCAAGCGATATAAACTTATTATCTTACTAATGTTCCATTATCAGCTAAAGACACAAATTATATTAGGGTATCTCATTACTTATTACTTTCTCATGTGAGATTATTACATACATAATAAATCTATTACAATTTCGAAATTGAATAATATGTATCAAATACGACCGGCTGTGCACCGACAGGAGCCGAAATCTATCAAGCTATTTATGAAACTACGCGTCAAATGATGTATAACAATTACTTATCGAATGGCAGTTATATTTGTCACAAACTTGAGGTGCGGGCCGCAGCCGCACGCGCGCGTGGCCGCAGCGACGAGGCCGCGCGGCCCGCTGCGGCCACTCACGCGCACACACCTCAGTTATAAGGCAACGTATCGCAGCGTTAGATTTTAATGAATAATGTTCACTCCTATCACCTATGGTTCACAAATGAGACATTTATCAATAGAAAGATCCGCTAGATCACCTAAACAAGGTTGCACCATGCAGTAATTATACGTTTATAATGGCAGTGTGTTTGTTATCAATACGCCCCTATTTCAGCAGAGACACTTAAGACACTCGAGTGACGTTTGTGCTTCGTTTGCTATTTAGAAACGCCTAATGCTACAATAAAACTATACAGTGTTAATCGAAAAGCGGCCTAGCGCGCGGTCCGCGGTGCAAGCCCGATCGTCACACGCTGATTTTATACGTATATTAAGAAATGCATTTCCAAAACTCCAAACACATGTATTATGTAAATATACAACACACTTAATGGCATGTAAAGAAGACACATTCAACACGCACCACACAGACACTTACGTTACTTATTTATCGATTAAATGTAATGGATGAAGTGTCGCGAGTTGTGACGTGGCGATGAGCGTGGCGCACGACCAGTGTTCTACCTATGAACATACACTGCGACAGACAGAAGGCTTCGAGACGGACAGTACAGCATCACTATGAAGGGAACGCGCCGTCGAAGTGAGCGAATGAACGAACGACGCCCAGAACGGAAGACACGCTTAACGTATTCTTTAACAACGCTTACCGGTAATTGAGATCGATTAATTTTATGTTCTATATACTATGATTTTCGTTTCATCAACAATGTAGGTACACGATACAGGTAACGCGAAATAAGGCATTTCGTTTGTGAGTCGTAACGCTTTACGGGCAGTATCTTTTATGTGTCGAGTAAATAGTAATTTTATTGTATTTATTGTATTAAATAATGTGTTCATATTGCTACAACGAGGTTCTTACTGTATGTGTTGACTTACTGACGGTAGACAGGTTCGGTTCGCGTTGCGTGCATGTCATCTATCAACTTGTGTACACTATAGTGCCTACCAACATTGTTCCCATATAGTAAGCTCGGCCAAATAGATACTACTTCGCTATTACTTTTATATTGAAGCCATAGAATAGAGGTAATTCAGCTGCCATTTTGTACTTTTTTTATAATATACATAGAATTAAAGGAATGTTGTATCTAAACAATAAAATAAATACTTACAAAATTAATGTTTAAATTTTTAGGCTCTACCGTTTATTCCATACCTACGTTACAGCTGCCATAGAACATGCACGCAATGTCATGTCACACAAGTAGCTCGATAATATATACACAATGTTACGACCAGAACGAATAACTGGGATTGAACCAAACCTGTAACCGTTTACCTAAGCGTAATGTGACACAAGTAGTCTATTTCACGTACTTCTAGTTATTTTATTGTATGATTATGAACGTATCCTTAAATTGCACTGACATTTCAATGATTACTGGCTTCAGTATCTAAGCTTTAAGTGTTAACAGTACGGTGTATTCGGTTAGATACTAAAGTCGTATGATATTATCCTTATGGTGAATGTACATCGTGTATTATTGCGGGCCGAGTGTCCATGTTAGCTAACACTTACTTAACAGAGACGCTTGCACGTGTGAAGCTATCGACGACATAGTTTGTATTGTAATAAGACGCACTTATATCAGCCTATGGTAGATAATCAACATGTTATAAATGTAATCACAGCAATAAATTATATTTAGTCGAGGGACGCGGGCACAGGACGATGGAACATGAATCGGAACTAAATCGACAGGACACGATAACACGCCTCACATAAACTATATATAAACAAACATGTCGTAGATCACCACGAGACGTGGACACAGCGGACGACTTCTTACAATATCATATAGTCGAAAGGTTAATCAACAAATTATTGTTAATTTTGGTAAATAAACATAACTATCAACGTTTCACCCAATAGACTCATCTCTTCATATATTACTTTGTCTCTAATAACTCTCGTAACGTACTAACGTACGTATGTGTAATTTAGGAGGTGTACTTATCGAACGAAGTCTTATCATACAGTCGTATCCGAGTGACCAACTCAGTATCCAGTCGTAAACGAAATAAATTCGGAGCCGCGGCGGCCGTCGGTCGAGCTCGACCGGCGACGGCGCGGGCCCGTAACGATCAACACTAATATATATTCTCCAAACGTTCAACAACACATATATTCACTAATCTCTCGCACACATCGTCGTCGGTCACCGAATACGTACGAAATCGGGTAGGGGTGTACCCTCTTAAGTGTTAAAATTCGTCCTTATAAATAGGTTGATCACGTCCGACGTCAGTGTCCGTGCACTTCACTAAAACTAGCCAGTCTATGAGCGTTCTCTCCTGAGGGCCGGGCGGTGCTGGTGGGCCGGGCCGGGGCCGGGCCGGGCCGGGCCAGGCCGGGCCGCTACACGCGCGCGGCCGGCGGGCGGCGCGGGCGCTAGAGCGCCGCGTCGGCGGGCGGCGGCGCGGCCGCGGTGGACACGTCCGCCACGTCCCAGATCTCCTCGAGGAACGGCGGTAGCTTCCGGTTCTTCAGCTTCAGCGAGATGCACATGTTGGAGTTCTGCATGCCGAGCGTCCGCAGCTCTGTCAGTATCCCCAGGATCTTGCCGAAGATCACGGCGCAGCGCGGCGACGCACTGTTCTGGTTCAGGATGTACACCCGCAATGTGTTCAGGTAATACCGCTGGATCTCCTCCACCAATAACGGTTGCTCGAGACCGGGCCGGTCTGGAATCAAACGAGTTCATGTTATTTTCTGCAAGTTACTATACAAAGGAGTATTCAAAATGGATCTCTATGAACCAGAAGAACGGTTGAAAATGGAATCACATTGCTTTAATCGGGGGACCATAATATTAGGACATAGTTTTACTGTCCATTTCATGGCTTGACTTTTCATATGTCAAAAGCCTTGTACACATAATAATTAGAATGGAAGCAATAAGTAGCAGCTAACCTGAGAAAATGACGATAGCCGTTAGCAGCGCGTAGTGCACATTGTCCATCATCATGGAGTACATGCACCGACAGAAGTGCAAGAGGTCCTCGATGACGTAGGCCATACCCGCCTTGCGGTAGTTGTCGCGAGTGTACGCCTGGTTGTTGGCGAATAGCACGCTGTCGGTCGCCGCGTCGTATCGCCGCGCCACTCGAAGCATCATCACCTCACTTGAGCACGCCTGCAAGTTACAGAACATTTGTGTTACTGAAGAACAAAGACTGACTAAACCTGACATTTGGGAGGTTATGAGAGAAGCGTTTTTGAATGAATTATGTGTATAATCATACCATAAATTTGATAGCGTAGTAAGTAAACTAAAATTTTAGATAAATATTTGATTCTATCATGTTGCGCCGACCCCAAATAAATTGGGATAAGGGCAGGAGAATGATGATGATGATTTGATTCTATCAAGATAGTACATAAAAAAAATTCTAAATTGAAGTTACCTTCAATAACGTGATCTGATCCGACTGCGAGATCTTGGCGAAGCCTGGTAGACCTTTTGCGAATTCTACGATGAGCTGCACTGTCAGGATCGTCATCTCGGTGATCTGGCGGAACGGCATATCCGACTCCTCTTCATCTTCGTCCGACTGCCAGGTCTGAAAGTGATAGATATCATTAACGATATAATACAGATTAAAATAAGAATGTTACTGAGGCTGTCAACATAACTGATCAACGTCTTTGAAACTTATAAAAATATTTTAGTACTATGTTAGTTAGTACTAGTTTTAATATGACGTTGTTATTACTCATAGCTCATACATAGCTATGGTTATTTAATTGCCAATTTGAACAGTAAAATTCTCATTTTATTATAATTTTGAAACAGTGATTAAATAAAATCGATTGTAGGTACAGCTAAAAACTGCGCTCGTTTATCTTTGTATTTTTCGTAAGTGAAAAAGTACTTGAGCCATAGTAAAAAAGTTCGGTTCCATAGCTTTTAATTTGCCGATACTACTAAACCAACTTTTCTTTATGGCTTGAATAAAAGTTTGAACGAGTCAGCTTCTAGTTGTAAGCATCATCAGTTTGTAGTGTTCCCACTTCTGGGATGTGAGCCTCCTCTCCATGAGAGGGCATGGGCTTTTAATCCACCACGACTTTTTGGTTCTACGACATGCCGATCTCCTCACGATATTTTCCTTCACCGTTTTAACGTTCACGGTGTAAGGTAGGACATTTACAATCGACGTAAAACCAAGTAAGTCATTGTCATGTCACTTTTATCTCCGTTATTTAAGGTATAAATTAGAATGATAGCCGAAAGTTTTATAAAACTCACGTCAATAATATTCTAATTTATACTTTACTACAATGACATAAGAGTTAAATTGCAATGATTTACTAATGGTTTTACGTCATCCAAACTTGATCGTGAATTCGCTGCTTCAGGGCGTGAAGTAAAAATTATAAACAAGAGACAATTACCTGCGTCACTCTCTTGAGGTCTTCTTCTGAAGGTTGCTCATAGCCTTCTTGGTACCAGACGAGCCTCGCGATCAACGACTTCTGGTTGGCAGTGAGGGGGGGCACGTTCTTCAGCCGGTTCTGTTCCATCAGCTTTTCGTTGAGGAACCGCGGCACGACCTCGTGCTGCAAACATTCCAGCTTCACATAGGAAACCGTCGGGTCATTATTTGCTTCGTATATTAAGTGTGGGGGGGGACTAGCTCTGAATTTGTTGTTCAAGACTTTGTGATGCTATTTTAGACTAGTAATGAACTCTAAGGAATGTGAGTATGGTTTGAGGAATTGATGATAAGATACTTTGTAATTTGCAAACTAATTATCTTTTTATGTAATTTGTGTATTCATTATTTTTTTGTTTTTAAATCTTGTACTTTTTAATGTATAGTGTTTCCTGATAAAGTCCTACGCTGCATGCATGAGGAGATCATGATAATACAAGAAGCAAAAGACCAGGATAGGTTCGTCCCGCGAACACAATAACATTTTTCATCTACATTTCAAATACAACAGTGTAACCTGGTTAAGTGGGTCCGGAATGTGAGAAACCTCCACTAGTTACTTATAATTAAAATGAGGTCTTGATACTTTTGCATTGAGATACCACTTAATAATTAAAACCTTTACACCTGAGGATGCATTTCTTCGACTTTTTCCGACTAGGTCCCAACATAATAATAATTGGGTTCGGTAACCTCTCTAGGTAAGAACTAATATTAATTTGATTTTGAATATTGGTCTGAGCAGTTGGACGTTCGTCCTTGTCCTCTATAAATGAGAATGGTTATATTCGACCTGTTTTAACGGCGATCCTCCGTAAGTAAGACAACTGTCATTTAAACCAAACTATTTGGAGAACAGGGTACATGAGAATCTTCTATGCGTGATAAACAATCGTAGGTTCCTTGACCCCCCACTTATTCAGGTTACACTGTCTTAGAAAAAATGTGAATAAAGCAGAATTCCATTAATTATGCTTTAATATTTAGACTAACTACAAAAAAAAGTATGACAATATTATTAATTTCAACTTTCAAGTAGCATTATTTTCTTGTCGTTAAACTAAAATTAACTGTATTTTGAGAACTGGTATGATTCATTTTCCAACTGTTGTACTGCAAGTAATAAATCAGTTGAGGCATACTTGCAATTATGCTGTAGTCGATTAATGAAGAGCAATAGTCACAATAAACTTACAATTCTTGCGGCCTCCGGGGGCGGAGGGTCACACTGCATGATGGGAGGCATGTGATCGTCTACCGTCGTCGTACTGACGGGTAACTTGTCTTTCTCCCTCTGGGCCTTCTTCTCTTTTCGCTTCATCGCACACTGGTTCTCTGGCACCACACACTCCGGCCTCATGCCAACTGCTAGACATTTCTTCAACCGACACTCCTGACATTTTCTTCGCATATACATATCCATCTCGCATGCATGCCCGAATTTGCATATGTACACTGCATTTTTGGTTACACTCCGCCTGAAGAAACCTGGAAATTTTAAAACGGCATTGTTTAAGATATTTCTCATTATCTAAGAGTAAGTAGACTCAAACAAGGATGATGATACAGCATTTGCTTGCCAGTCTTTAACGATAACATAATGGAGTCATGAACGTTAAGGTCGCCTGAAAGGTCATTGACAGTAGCACGTATGGCGATTTTTATTACAAAACAAACAAGATAGATAGCTCGCAAATGACTTGAATTGAACGTAATTGGTTTGGACAAGGTATGGACCTATATAATATAGTCAGATTACAGGCGCGCTCGGGGTTTATTCAACGGCCTGTGCTAAATAGGCATGTTTATTCTCGGGTCGACAGCGAAGGTTGCCGGAGACACACGGAGATGTCCGATAGGCGTCGGTGAGTCGTGAAGTAGACGCCCTGCAGACAGCTATTGTGACGACTAACTGTCTGTTACATGCACGCGCAGCTCATAACAACCTCGGCACAATGCGCCAATTTAAAGCTGAATTGGCACATTCGTGGGCGAGCCACAACTGCCACAAGGGCTGCGTATGAGTGTAATATCTAGGTTAGCAACGCACATGACCTAGTTTTTAAAGTGCTCCGAGAATGATTTTGTTGTTTCATTAGCTGTACGTTTTGCAATCGTATAACTTTTACGCAAATGCCATTTAGCGCATTTCAATTCAATTCTAGTGATTCTCTTGTCTTTTGTTCTGCTTATGCTAAATAATGTTTGTTGAAAGTCACGTAACATTCTCGATTCATTGAACAGGCATTCATACCTTTACACCCTTCACATGTGAGCGCGTTGTAGTGATACCCGGAGGCTCTGTCGCCGCAGACGAGACATAGCTCCTCCTGCTGCCGCGGTGCTGGGCCTTTCTTCTGCCGCCTCGCTTCGCCATCTGTACTGCAGCCGTTTACACTCGAAGCTGGCGACAACTCCTCACGACCTGATAACAATAGAAATCGAAATGTAGCTTTTGGGGTATAATGCAACTGCGTAGTAATAAAGAGACTCGAGTCCGGTGGCCGCGCGGCGCCGTGTCGAGAACATCTAAAATCGGACGCTATAAAATTTGCATACATTTCATGAACCATTTGTCGAGTCGGCGAGCGAATGAAGCTCGTTTTATTTTTCGTTTTTACATTCGGGGCGATGTTCCTTCGTCGAAGAGATGTTTTCGTAACGAAATACTCGCAAGTAATTTTCGGCAGTAGCATGGACATTTCCTGCCCAAACAAAGGTGGCTAGAGCGGGGCCCGCATATAGATGAGGTCCAGTGCTCAGTTTTGGTATTCGAGCGGCGCGGGCGCGGGGTGCGATGCGCGTTGGAAATGTAATCGGCAATTGTCAATCACGCAGTCGGAACTCCATAAAAAGTAATGATAGAATTGTTAATGGTACCTCATCAAGTTCATTCTGTAGGTATGGCTGTCGTCAGTGGTGATAATAATCAGGCTATAGCTATTCGCTACAGAATTCAGTAAGTTTGAAAAATAGACTGAGTGATCGTGATGATTAACGAGCTTTCGTTTGTAAAGGCTTGGAATTTTCCTGGACAAAATTCCGAAAATAAACATGATATTGTGTATTTCGATATTTTCCATTCCTTAAAAGCGTAAACACCACGCTGTTTGTCATGGGCGGATAAACAAACGACAATGATTAAGTCGGACGAGTACCGCTCTAGCGTATTAACCGGGGGTCCATTTAAGCCTCTCCTCATTAATTTTATTTACATTTTATGGTGTCCATTAAGCGTCGTGGCCGTGGGTCGCTGGCCGCAGCCGCGTGTACCTGTGTTACGCAACCGGCCGGAATAGCCGCTGCCAAAAAACTAGTTCCATATGGGATCCGAGCCAGCGGTATGCTTCGCGGAACCATTGCCGCTCTCAATGAAAAACAATCGCAAATGACCCGAAAACCTCGTATCACGGTCATCATTAATACTTTTTAAAGTTTCAATGATATTTATAAAGTAAAACTAACAATCTATCACCCGGTAACGTTGTAAACATTAACGATTGGTTCGATTCGCTTGCGTTTTGTCCGATGCGTGCCAATTTTTCTATTACACTCTTTACGTTGATTGCTGAAATTATGTATCGTGCAAGGCAGGCCGTAATAATTCACTCGATAAAAATGTCTCAATAAAGAGGTCAAGAGCGTCGTTTTATCGCGATGTTATTTACATCGACGTGAAGACCAGCTACTGTTCAATTTAACAACACCAGTATCTTCACATTCACATTGCACTGACCTACGCAGTAGGTACGCACTATGTACATAACTACATACATAACAAACATTTGTTTTCCTATTTTTTTTGTCAATTGTTTATTTATTATTTTATTTTATACATAGAATAGCATAGAACAGTACCTAGAGTTGCTGTTATATATAATTGTACCTACTATGTCTTTACCTTCGCTTCGCTTTCGAAGTTGACAAAGTTTTATCGCAATTGGAGCGCATAAAAACGAACAAACCATTGATTTATAAATAAATATTGTATTATACTTCTATCTATACACAGGTTATATAATATGTTTATTAGTAACGCTTAGGTACTTATATTACTAATATTATAAAGAGGAAAGATTTGATTTTTTGTTTGTTGGTTTGTTTGAAATGAATTGGCTCCGAAACTACTGGACCGATTTAAAAAATGCTTTCACCGTTGGAAAGCTTAGTTTTCTAGGAGTAACATAGGCTTTTTATCCCGGGAAAAATAACGGGTCCCGGACCACGGGAGCGAAGCCGCGGGCAAAGTGCTAATCGAATATAATTATGACCGTTGGCCGTAGTTCCACTAGATCTCAGTAGGTAGTACCTATTTCCCATTAAGATTGACGATGGCAATCATTAGGTTACCCGAATTAAATAACTTTTGTAAACTGACGCAATGTCATACCTGTTTGAGAATTAGACTGGTGAAAGTAAAACTATCGTAAAATTACTAAACTGGTTTTCTAAGGTTGCAGTTTTTTTTTTAAGTTTTTCTTTATCGTCAACGTATTATTAATAAAAGTATCGATTCTTTCAATCTTATTTTATAAATGCATCGTCACATTATTGTAGACAAAACTAAACTTCCATAATTAGTAGCACTATCAAATCACTGTCCGTGAAAAAGAAAGCTAATCAAAAGTTGAATGCACGGATGACCGAGTCAGTGTGTTATGTTATTACGTCTCAGCTGTTCAGTGTGTTGCGCTCGCGCATTGGAAGGTCTAGTTCGTGGCAGTTCGGCGACGCTCGGGCGCGATCGGGCGTGCGAGCGAGAGGCTCTTGAAGAGCGACAAGTGGGGCGCAGGCGTCGACCGGGGGCAGCGTGCGGCCTTGACTCTTGCGTCCCCCCTTCCCCTCTTCCCCACTTCCTCGCTACGCTCGCCGCGCTGCCACATTATTTATGATAGCATCAGCTCGAAGCAAGCTCGCGATTCTCTTCAACTAATAATAACTCGTTTTTCCTCTCACGCCATTTCGTTTTTTCAAATCACCGATGACTTTAACATGCCATGTTGCAAAGTGAGGCTATGCGGTTCTATAACATCAATCGTTAAAACTTTTCACATGTGGAAAGTACCTACTTACAAAACTACAATTTTTAACTATTGTAAGCTGACGCATTTTGAGAGAGGGCGACAGGCATTGATTAAACAATACGCAACTTTCACTGACCTCAGAAAACAGACAACGCAATCATTTTGCAGGCGGGCCGCGTAAGCGACTAGTGAAAGTTACCCAAAAGTAGGTATTGCACAAGCCTACATGGCACACGTAATTGAAATTCGGGTGCGGCGAAAGTAAGCTGCTCTATGTGTTGTGTCATCACATCTAGGGCCTATTTGGCATTCATCAAAAGCGTACAGTGTGCAGAGTTAGTTGTGGCAAGTGGCGCTCAACTAGGCAACAGGCAACGTCTTTTGCAATAAATTGCATGTTTACATGCTAGTTGATTGTAAAATGTATGCCGCTATTAGGATTCATAAGGTTATTAAGAGAAACGTGATACACGATAAGAAACGAGAAGCATTCCAATAATCGAAGTTAGCACGCGTGGTCTGATATAAGCGGGCAGTCAAAGTCGACTGAAAAAAATTAAGCAGAAAAAGTGGTGTACACGTGATCGATGCATCGGCTGGGCGGAGACAGAGTCGCGATGTTACTTTCTACGATACTTTCTAGCAAGAGATGTGGGCCGGAGCCGGCG
This sequence comes from Hyppa rectilinea, assembly GCA_951799385.1. NCBI lineage: Eukaryota > Metazoa > Arthropoda > Insecta > Lepidoptera > Noctuidae > Hyppa > Hyppa rectilinea. The sequence continues at coordinate 7,327,654 of OX637308.1, read as the reverse complement.
CAACTAGAGCGATCGGTTTCTCCGCACGCCGGGAAAATCGGATTGAAATAGAAATCGCATCGCGGAGAAAATGGCCATTTTCGCGTCACTCTGCACGCTAGCGTGGAAACTTTGTACATTAAATCATTTCAATGAGTTTAGCAGTATGGTTCTTAAATATGAATAGAATGGAACCCCCAAAATATCTATTTCATCACGTATATTATTAGGAAGCGGAGTGTAATGTAACACAAAATGTAGTAGTCGTGTTTCCTCAGTTTGGGTGACGCGATCTATATTTGAGGGGAATCAGGAAACGAGCGGTTGGTGTGCTGGGAGTGATCTTCAGCGAGGAGGGCGGACGTGTCGGGCGGACGCACGTGGAAGTGTTTACATCCGTCGAGATGGAGCGGAGCTCACTGCCGAGTGCACGCCATCCGGTGTAGTTATCTGCATGCTCGAAAATTCCTACTGACATTTTTTTTGTGAACCTCACATTTCAGAAATTCACAAAATATGATTTTGGCAAGTAAAAAGACCACTTAAAACCAGCGCTGGCACTTCCTTATTACTTTTACACAGACAGTTTCATTTTAGTCAACCTTGAATGGTTAAATCAAAGACGCAAATTGTTTCGTTTTTTTCAAAATAACTTGTTAGCAAGTAGATTTTTCAGAAAATCTTGTTGTCCTCTATTAAGACATTTCGACGATAGTATTTCGGTGGGAATGTAGGAATGATAAGTGCAGACAGACGGTAGTTAGTTGGTAAAGCACCTACAGATTCCTAAAGGTTTCATCATCGCCCAAACCGTAAATTAGAAAGCGGTGGCCGGTTACCACGTACACACGGTACGCGTCACGAGGAGTACGTAATGGATATGCCACAACTCCCCACAGATTGTTCCATTTATTGACAGAGTGCTGGCTGTCGGGCCCTCTTACTTCCCCATGCCATACTTAATAGATAAAACTAGGTTTTTTGTCTCTGTCTGCTCCCCAATTTAGTTGAGCGCGCACCCACGCTCCGGCGCGCCTTTTCAAGTAAACATGGGAATGGGTAAATAGAAAAGGGAGGGAGATATAATTAGAATATGTTGCATGCTTTCAGAACTTAATTGTAATGAACTTTTAAAACCTTTAGCATCCGCTGTTTCAATTGCCCCGATTAATCGCTATACAGGGTGGAATTTTGTAATGCCCCCTGGAGGGAAAGTACTCTTAATACTGTAGATAGAAAATTTTACTCAAAGGAAACATTCCTTTATTTTTGAATAGAAAGAAAACTGCATTCAAAAATTTCCAAAACATCGCTTGCCACACCCGGGAATCGAACTGACTAAAATCTGCAAAAAGTACACACTGTACTTTTATTGCCGCGATCGTTAGTATCAATTATAAGGATGAAATCTCTCGAACAAACTTGATAAATTAAATGATAGGAAAACCATGAAATCTTTAATTATTTACAAAAAATTGTAAACTAATTAATTAGTTGCTCGAAATGAGGTCCATTTTCTTGGATACAAAAATGTATTCTTCTAAATAAATACCTTTAATACCTGGATTGGTACAAACGGCACAATCAGATGGCCTGCGAGATCACTAGATCTCACCCCTTTAGATTTTTTTTTATGGGGATATGTTAAAAACCAAATTTACATTAAATCTTATGCGAATGTAAACGAGTTGAGAGTTGAAGTTCAGAATACGATTCATAATATTCACCACAACACGTTATTAAAGGTTACAAGAAATGAATTTGTTAGAAGAATACATTTGGGTATCCAAGAAAATGGAGCCCATTTCGAGCAACTAATTAGTTAGTTTACAATTTTTTGTAAATAATTAAAGATTTCATGGTTTTCCTATCATTCAATTTATCAAGTTTGTTCGAAAGATTTCATCCTTATAATTGATACTAACGATCGCGGCAATAAAAGTACAGTGTGTACTTTTTGCAGATTTTAGTCAGTTCGATTCCCGGGTGTGGCAAGCGATTTTTTGGAAATCTTTGAATGCAGTTTTCTTTCTATTCAAAAATAAAGGAATGTTTCCATTGAGTAAAATTTTCTATCTACAGTATTAAGAGTACTTTCCCTCCAGGGGGCATTACAAAATTCCACCCTGTACCGGTAAAACGGGGTTACTTTGAGAGCTGGGGTGACTTTGATGATAGCTAAACTTGATATGTTTTTTCGGATTTATTGCGGGATACTTAACGCAGCCAAAATTTGGTTTGTTCTGATGGCCAGACTGACTGATCGGCCATATTTTGCCGAAGCGTCAACGAGTAGTCGTTGTCGGAACTTTAAAAAAATATTTGTTAAAGTTTAGTGTCGAAAAGGTCTAAAAGATTTGTCGTTTTCGGGGTGTCTTTGCAATGAAATAAAAAAAAGAAGGGGTGACAAAGTAGCCCCATTATCAATTTAAAATGATAAACAGGTTTTTATTTTTTTCCAAAAAAAGTATGGACTAATTGAAACTTTTTTGTTGCAATACTTAATTTACGTAATGAGTCTACACTGCAGTTTTTTTTTTACATTTTTATCGTTGAAACAGCAAGCGTGGCATCCATTTCAAATTAAAAATTAATCAATGTCACCCCGTTTTACGGTATATCGTGGCTAAAAAAAATCCAATTCATAATTTCTAATGTGAATTTAAGAATGTAATTTAAACTGCATTTGCTGAAGCTATCATTCAAGTAGAATGGGTCAAGCTTGATGCTCAGTGCTAACAAAAAATCAGCCTCTGTTTTTACCGAGCTGTGAATACTTGTGAACTATGTTTTGTGACGCATTAGGGCCATCGCGCAACGGACCGTGTCTCGTCAGTATCGCTGTCCTTGCCCTGCTCCCGCGCAGCCGACCTCGTGGTCACAGCGCGCAGCCGTTGACACCAACAGTTAACCATCTGGCATTTACTAACACGGATCAACGATTTGCTCCATATATTAACAAAAACATTCAGAATTTACCTCAAACATGACCAATTAATTAAATTATTAACCTTATTTAATTAACATGTTTGCTGGAAAGTAGGAAGGCATGATAAACTTGGTGACGTAAAATAATCGAGCGCATAGTAGTCGCCTAAGGGCTAAATTAAAAGGAGCCAGTGTACCAACTGGGTCAACGACTCTTTGTTCTTGATGCTGATAACTTATCTGTCATAGTGACATAACCCGCTCCATATTTGTATGAAAAAAGAACACGGATTTGAATCAATACGAGAAATATCTATGTATAACGTTTACGTGTCCGCGTAAAATCTTCCACTGATATTAATGTTTTATGTTTGTTTATAACTAAATTGCACCTCAATAACATTCTCTATGTAGGTCATTAACACTGAATTTCTGAGAAAATGGCGAACGTAAACGAGGAAAATAAAATGACGGTATTGCAATGTAGGTCGAGTATAGCATCGAGGAATATCGAGGCTGAAATAACAAAATGTTTGTCCCAGTTAAGTAACCAATGGTAGTAGCACATTCACGTTTCATTGCTACGTTTATTTTGGGCAATGTTTTGGCCGCTAAATATATGATAATGGTGGCGCTCGACACTCGAGGAGCTCATGGCTTAGTACTAACAGCCGCACAGGGATAAGCTACGCTTGCCGGGTTTGGACGTGGATGGGTCTCTACATACCGAGACTCCTCCGTGCCTCGGAAAGCACGTTAAGCCGTTAGTCCCCGCTGTCATTTGTGCATCTTTGACAGTCGTTACGGGTTGTCAGAAGCCCGACAATCTTACAGCCAGTCTTACCAAGAGGTATCGTATTGCCCAGTTACTGGGTTGTGGAGGTCAGATAGGCAGTCGCTCCATGTAAAATACTGGTATTCAGCTGCATCCGGTTAGACTACAAGCCGACCACAAAATAGTTGGGAAAAGGCTAGGCAGATGATGGTGGCGCTCGACACTCGCATTCACACCGAGGCTATTTAATTGATAAGTTAAACACTGCATTGTAAGATAAATCCAGGGTACTATTTACTCTCGTATTTGTATTTAAAGAGTGTCTTAATATTCGTCCGGGTTCTGTCGAGGTCACTGACCAGGTATCAGTGGAGATAAGCTAACGCCGCGGCGCTTATCACCGACAAAGAACGTCTTTGTTTTCGTCGTATTTGACGCCACACGACCGCACTGATTAGATCAATCACGTTACATACCAATTTCTAATTTCTAACCGCTTTTTATCTACATAAACGTCATTAGTGGACAAGTGCGCCCATTACCTACAAAGACCTGTCTTTTGGTGAAGCGATAACAATTAACCGTGAGTTTTGACTAGGTTCGGGGAAAATAATAGGAATTGTAAGAAAATCGATTACTTTTCAAGATAAAGATTACAGGTAACAAGACAAATAAAATTATCGTTAAGGCCAGATGGAACACGTGAGTGAATTGCTTATCAGAATTCGAAAAAATTGTGCGCGAAAAATTTTTTATTAGCTTTGCTTCGTGGCTTCACCGGCGCGGATGTCGGACAATGTCCCACGGGAACGTACTATCGGGATTTAAAGTACCATACGTCTTAATCCAGTTTAAAAACTGTGTGCCAAATTTCATCCAAATCTGTTCAGCCGTTTTTGCGCAAATACGGAAAAACATGCAAAGTGAAAAAAAAATCGTTACTATTTTATTAGACGTATAGATACAAATTCACAACACATTATAATGTTAGTGTTAGTCGATATAATTTCAGAATAAAGTGGTCATACCAGCAGGGCCTCAGCCGCGTGACCAGATCTCGGTAACGAGCAAAAACTGTGATACAACATCACTCAGGCTGACTTGGATAAAAACGTCTGACACGAATACTGGAAGGGGCAACCAAACTGTATTGTACATTAGTTACTTCAACTGCGACCGTCAACATTTGGTAGGCTAAATAAAGGACATCAATATAAAACAGTAAATTTCGCCAGATTTACACTGAACATAAATGTAGGACAAAATCAGCAATTTTCGTAAATTAAAACAAATGAAAGTGACTCGCTACAATGTCGAGTCTTTGCGAGGTATTCGTACGCAAAAGTGATGGGACAGAAATAATCGTTTGTGGTGGCACATCTCGTGAACGGTGTCATGGGCTCGGCCCACGCTCGGCGGAAGGTCACCCGCCCTCCAAGACGGACTCATTACTCAATAGTCTGCCGTTTACGACCGAAAGTCAACAGAAAATTCCATGAGTCACCAACACCACCGGACGTGAGCCGTTTTTGATCCTACACTTTTCCTTCTATAAAGTTCACTCAGCAAATAAATGATTTCTTTCTATCTTTCAGTCGTTAAGTATATGTGTGAATTTTTGCACGGTAACTACATGAATATAACTACACCACGCATCAAAGTAAACATGAAAATGAATTATGACTTGAGTTTCAACAAAACCCTTTTCCAACCCCCCATGCGAATTTTTGTGAAAGGTACGCGCAAGTACGCGTTGCTAGCGGAGTAATAATAATCGGTGCTGTCAGTATGATGGATGGAGCCGCGATGACGAGGCGTGGTGGATACCGAACCTCCCCGACCCACCTCCCTCGTCCCCTTCGACCATTCAACGCCGTTACCGCTGACGGCAAGAACATGGACGGAACTGCTAATCACCTCTCCTATAAGATTCACTAGCTTCTGCCCGCGACTTCATCCGCGTGAAATTTCTTGTTCTTCCGTCCCACTCCATCGCATCGCATCGCTCGGTCCTGCTGTTACTTCATTTTCGCATAGCTTTCTGTTTTTTTTTTGCGCGGATCCTATGGGTTGTAGTTTGATGTGAACAAACCAAATCTTCAGCTATATTATACAAAAATGGTTACTAAACTAAGCAACATTCCCTGTAAAGAGGTTTCACGGTAACGGTACTTCCCTTTGTCTTGGTTCAAAAATTAGTAATGTTCTAACAGTTTCCACACGTCCGAGCAACTTGATATTCTCTAGAACACCATTTTGGCTCAGAAAATAAGATTGTAGGTAGACAAATTGGATTTATTTGAGTTTTGTTCAGCTAGGTACGAGTACTAATCTTATCAAGGCGAACTTCAATGACTTTTTTTTATCCGATTTGATGTGCAGATCATCGAAGGAGACATTTTCGATTTACAATGATGAAATCATTAAGGCTGTAACGACACGCCTTCCTGGCAACATTAACGGAACCTCCCATTAACGCGCACCTACGCTTCACAAACCGTGTGAGAAACACGGATATTATTTATCTAACGTCATACTCATAAAGAATTATCGAGGACATCTCATTTTATTATGTATCGCTTGATGAGCTCAGTGGAATTCATCATGTCGAACTAAAATAGCACTTGTCTAAGCAGGCGGCATTGTTAAAATTCGGCAAACGGCCAGGTAGGAAGGTCGACGACATTACGAACATCAAGTAATATTCGCAACCTGTAAGTGGGTACCAACAAACACTGCTGAAGGCTAGCTCAAGTTTATATAAACTCGATGAACATTACAGAACGAATATTTAGTGCTTGAAACTAACTATATCGTTTAGAACACGATTCGACGACTGATTACGTCCAGGTGTTCCTTGATGAATAGAAAAAGAATAAATTATGATTTCTACAAGCACGTTCCCACGTTCGAACATCGTTCAAAACACTTGGTTTATTTATTAATCCTATTAGAGACACTACAATGCAACTGGCGAGGTAACGAGCACCAATTGGAACTCCATACGGGGAGGAATTTTATTATAGTGGCTACTGAAACAAAATACATTGTTAGCGCATTTGCAATCGCTGTAGAGTAGTGATAGCCAGTGTAGTTAGCGAGAGCAAGAGCATTCCTGTGGGCCGGCCCGACCGGTTCCACTGCCTGTTTATGGTTGGACCAGATATAAATAGATGCGCTGCAAACCATCCATCTTAATGTTACCATTTTTAAATGTTTTATACGAATAATAGTCTTCTACATACCTCAGTTACCAATATCAAGTTATAATCTTTAGCTTCAATTGCTTCGACTGACACAAACATTGCAGATTTAAATTGGTCGATAGTTTGATCACAGGATACGTTCGTGATTTATCATTTGAACGGGTCTTGTTCTCTCTGACATATTGTGTTGTTAGAGCAATTTATTCGTCTATAGACAACTACATATTATCAAGACAATAGGCCTTGTTAAGAGTTGACACGTTGACAGAGCCATAAAACAATCTAATCAATGCAGCAAGTAGTCAGATATGGAGTGACGGATTGCCTCTGGCTGGACGCTGGAAATGCAAGAAAGCCGCGGCGGTTAGTTACAGATCTGTATCTGCAGACATTATTACTGGCATGCGAGTAGTTCATTGCCGACACAACTCAGAAACATTGTCGATAAAATCTGCTTAGTAGTTAGCGGACGGCCAGTTGCTCTCACGAGCGTAATCGCGGTATTCACTTTCACTACGAATACCAACCTACCCTCTTGCACAAACGTTTCGCGGACGCGTTACATTCGTTGCGCTGCAGGTGACCCAATAACAGGCTCATGAGCTTGTCGTCTCTGAGAGGACACGACCGTTGCATAATGAACCACGTGGACTCGGGAGCGTTGACCCCGGAAAACATGGTTGATAGACAAACACTATCTATCACACAGACTAACGCACCTGTAGTGGAGATAAGCGCGATATTTGGGCGCACGATAACGACGTTCGACAACAAAGAACAAACCTAACGAAAACACTTGAGCAATCAAACCAAAAGTCGAAAGTCATCGTTCATTTAATCATTTTCGGGCCGTGGATGCGAGGTGGCCTTACTCAACCATCTCTACATTCCGTCCGCGCTGGAGTTACCCACTTTAGGCGTCGTTTGCCAATTCGTTGCATAAACGACCCACTAATGTCAAAGGAGGTCATTGTCGCATTACACGAACGTTCGCCCGCCTCGCAGGCGCAGGCGCAGGTTGAGCGCTAGTTGCAGGTTAGATAATTATATCGATTGAACTTCAGTCTCCTTCGGCGTGTCTGTGACCCCGATGTAAATAACTTGAGGCGGTTGTTCTGTAAACAACTGACTCTGCTTGCGTCAATCGCTTGCACGGTGTTGCGATGCCCATCTCGGCTCTCATTCCCATTGATGTACGTGTTTGACTTAATGCATTACTAAAAGCAACCAGAACAAAAACCATCTATGGAATGGAAAACGTAGAATACGAATCTATGACGCAACGTATTATTTTCGGTATTAAGATATTTTATACTTGTAAAATCAATGAAATGAGTAACGAATGACGTTTTACATTGACGTAGCAAGCAGTTTTCCTTTTTTAAAGCTCAATTCTGGCAAAGATGGCCTATTCTAAAATAAAACCCCGATTCTAAAGATAAGCAGCCACTCTAATTAGCGACTTTACTGAGAATATCTGCTTTGATATTTATCTCAGTCTTCCGTGTTTGAAATACTGAAATTCTCTCTCATTTGTTTCAGATTTAAAGATAGCAGCCATGAAGGATATTTTACTGTAAAAACAAAGCAATGTTCTTGGTTATCTTCAACATTATAAAGTGACATCGCGGTCGTTATTGTTGAGTCGCGTTCAAGGTATAATTACTTACTCGTTTTTGTTCTGCGACCGTGAGTATTGAACGCATGTACAGTCGCCAGTACCTACATGAAGTTACCACTGTCAAATTTTCTCCATCCATTTTGAACTTAACACTTAACGTTATAAGGTTTAAAATCACTTGGAGAAATTTGACAGTTTGGTATAAAATGATGCGCTGGCAACCGGTACCTAGTATATAATTATACTCGTAAATTAAATAAGTTGGAATCTTGTCTCGCAACGAGGCGCTATCTAGGTACTTCTTTCCATTTTAAAATCAAGACCTTGAATACAGGCTGAATATAAAATAAAATAATAAATCGCATTACATTCCTCGATATATTTCTACTCGTGCAGCGTTTGTGCACAGCTAGTGTAACGACTATCTACAAAGTAAGGTGACCTAAATGATAAGATTATTTCAACACTCGCTACAAAAGCACACATGTGCGAAGTGTGAGTGTGTGTGAATTTGCATCGGGTTCGCTCGTACAATGACATTGTCGACCTTGACTACTGCCTCGTATATCAGACACGCACACAGATAGAGAGGTGCAAGGGAATGAGTGCCCCCACAAACGTTATTAGTCTGTAAAAACATAAGAGCGTCTACACACGACTGAAAACATTTAACTGCATGAAACCAAACGTTTTCAGACGAATCTAGGTATTATATACATGGTAACATCAATTACTCGTAGCACAGAACACCTTTACTGCGTCGCGCATGTATACGTACTTATAAACTTTATAACAGAGTACGTGACAAGAGCTCTTATAATGCATCTGGTGCAATGTTTAAAAACAAATTGGGAGGCCAAAGATTGCAATATATAGGTCCACGTCTGGTCGAATAGATACAGAACAGTTCAACACACGATAAGGCGCTCAGCGACCAAGGCCAGGCGAGCTGAATTATCACAAGTGCGATATAAACGAATACTTATAAATACATGTGAAATCATAATAAATACTTGCACGTACACTTTTATAATTTAACTAGCTTCCGCCCGCGGCTTCGCCCGCAAAATATGTCGACAAATTATACATATAAACCTTCCTCTTGAATCACTCTATCTATTAAAAAAAACCGCGTCAAAATCCGTTGCGTAGTTGTAAAGATTTAAGCATACAGACAAACAAACAGACAAAAATAGCGACTTTGTTTTATACTATGTAGTGATTTGTTTATGCACCATTGATTGGCTTTTGATTCATGAAAAGGGTTTTTTTTATTTACGGAATTACGGTTAGAATTGTCCTCGAATGTCATTATTTCATGAGACAGTCAATCTTTATGGTAATAAACTTAGTAGGTTGTATTGATGACTTAAATGATTATAATTCTGTGAAAATAATTGTATTCTGTGCGTACTTTCTTAGTTGCTACGACTGCGAATCATATTTTAATGAACATACAACCTGATACTGAACTGCAAATATTACGTAATAAAATTTGGTCGCGGGTTACCCCGTAGCTTTCATCTTAATTGAAATGCTCTAGTGATGGGCTGTAGTGTCAGCAAGTGATAACCTAGTGGTGTGACCGTCGTCGGACTGCCAAGTCATAGGTCTCGAGTTGGAACCCAAGACACGCATCTCTGATTTTGCGGATTCATGTGCGTATTGTATAATTATCACTTGCTTAAAAATCGGTGATGGAAAACATAGTGAGGCAACCAGCATGTCTGAGAGATATTTCTCAATAGCATGTGAAGCTAAATCAGAGGCCCGTGGGCAGTATAAAAACTCTGACACCAGGTTAGTCACTAACCACACGAAAAGAAGAATAGGCTGTACGCTACTAAGGTGGTTACATATCGATTATTTTTATATTCGAAATAAAAACTACATTTTCTAGTATTTGAGTTAAAAAATAAATAGTAATTACATTTTTTATTTACATAATTGGTTTTGGTTTACCTCATAAGTGCGCGCGGAATACACGAGGATGTTTCACCCAACGCGATATCATCGTAAGACATATGCCAATTAATTAAAGTAACGCGATATAATTAATAAACTATATTTATTTACATGATTAACAACGACGCTTCATTTGAAATAATATTAACAAGGTTGTTATCCTTGTCCATTACTCAATAATATTGGTACTAAAAAAATATATGAATACCTACTTGTGTTGACAGAAATAATGATTGTATGTAACGGACAGGTCAAGAAAACATATTAATCACAGATAATATAAAATTCAAATAGTCGGTTGAGACGTCAAACTTGACATGTGTCATTTTATTATGGTAATTAGACGTGATCAAATTACCATATCACATTATTCAACGGCAAACAATATTTTGTGTAATTCCGTTTGTTTCCGTATTGTTATAACAACTCATATGTCAACGTACTGGTCATAAACAGGTTTTGTGTTTTAATAGACATTAAGCTACGTGTTTGAAACAATTACCCAAGTTTTACTGTGAGAACAAAGTTCGTTCGTCATCATACCTACCAGGCCGTCGCCCTCCACATAACGTAACACTTTTTTGAGTAAGTACACAAAAAAAAGAAAATTAAATAACAAAATGTATTTCTAGATAAAACTGATAAAAATATACTGTATAACTACCTAACCTATGTATCATTTGAGATTTGGGTATCACCTCACTAGATACGTCATTTGTTTTTCTGTTACCACACGATTGTCAATTTTTATTCATTTAAATTTGGAATTCGAAATCGTACACACATCACAAATTAACATGATAGACTTTTCTATACCTACTTGCATGATGTAAAGGGTCTTTTACACATACCTGCATTTGCGTTGGCGAATGAATGTCGTCCACAAGTCCTAAGATTTAACCTCTATGATACAACACATCTAATGTCACGTAAGCACACTTTATATGCCACATAAAGTTACGTGTGCACTGAAGCCAATGTCTGGTGTAAACGGGCAAGTGAAATCATTACATGCATAAAAAAACAATGGAGTGTGCAGACTTCGGCAATTTAAAAGCAGAACAAACTAGGTAGTAACTAAATAACAGCGTTAGTTCTTTCACTGACAAGAATATCATTCATTGATAGGTGTTAAAATATATTATTAAAACTTACTTTTACTTTATGTTTTAAGTAGGTACAGACGCCAGCACATCAAGCTATCCCTAACTGTCAAATTTTCTCAATTAAAAATGAACCTTATGTCTTTGCAATAAAGTTGAAATACTATCAAACAATTTTGACAGATTGTAGTAACTTGATGTGCTGGCCTCTGTACCTATATCCGAATGATGACGCGAAAATTATCGATATCGACTAATGAAAGACGTTTAGCCTTATCGAATCAAAGAAATGTTTGATTATTGGGACGGATTGCCTATCTAGCACTCAATGTCTATTATATTGAATGACGTAAAATGTGATAATAGATAGTCTTGAATTCTTGATTTGAGGCGCCACGAATTGTTCTACTGATCACGATTCCTACATCCTACGCCGCCGTAGCGCTTCATGACTTGTGAACGAAACCGTCACGCTCGGGTCGGTGTCGGTGAATCGGGAATACTCGGCTTTAGTCGGTCGGTGACGCTGAATCGCATATAATCAGCACTGAATTTAAATCTAGTCTTTTTTTATGAATTTTCTTTTACAAACCAAAAAAATAATCGCCTATTTTACTTGGCTGGCGAGAAAGAACGTGAGTAAACGAGCATTTTATTCGACAGTATTAATTTATAGTTTGCTATAAAAAAAACGAGCCCAAAACATTCGCATTATCAAGGCTAGAAATTACTGTGGTATAAAATTAGTATGGTATCATAAATCCAGTTAAATTTAGTGAGGTAAATTGCACGGTTGGTATGTGCTAATAAATTCAAATAACAGGTTTAACTCGTATGGCTGCAACAATACAAAGATCATAAAGATCATCGCCCTACGTGAGTGCGTCTTTGATTGACAATGCTTAAAGATACGCATTTTAACAACACAATGATATAGCTATACTGCTTGCTCTACACTGTGGACACAATGACATGCAGAGATTTACCGTGACCGTTATGATCACTCGATTTTGATCGATATTCGTGAGATCCGGGATGTGTTCACAGTTAAACAGTCACTTCACTACAACAATGCAAACTTTGTGAAATCAATGGATATAACAGATGTTATCGATTAAAAAACTGATTACCTTGGAATGCTCATCTTTCAATTTTATTTCGTGCAATAGATCTTCGATTTACGACGCAGTTAAATAAAATCTGTAATTGAAAACTTATTCTATTTGGATCTTGGCTATTCAGAAATAAATAAATTGATATTTATGTAATATTGAATGGCCTGATGTATTGTAACATAGAAAAAGAAAATATATACAAAACGTGATAGTAGGATGTACCGCCAGTTTTTGTACCAGTTCATAACGATGACATTAAAGAATGAAGCGAACTCAACCATCCACAACTAATCTATGGTCATAAAAGTTCAACATAAAACACGAACTGAAATACAACTCGACTATCTTTTGAATCGCGGCCTTAAACATATCAGAATACAAAGGTATAGCTATAATAAAACGTTGGTTTACCAAGAAATTCAAACTCCAGTGATTTGTCTCAAGATACTCGATCTCGAAGATGGTTACAGCGGCCGCTTCGAGTTGAGATAATAGAAGTAACAAGCGACGCGATGGCAGCGCCTGCGCAGCTGAGCGAGACGCGCGCTCGACCGCATATCCGCCGCTATGCCGCTTCCTAGATTCACTTCATCGTCATTAGAAAAAAAACCCTCTTTCTCTGCCTTTGTAATTCACTTTTCAACATAGATAGATAGTACCTTAGAAACCTAATTAGCTTCATTAAATGCCAGTTCAAATTCAACCAATAAGAACGTATTTACAATTATTTATTAGCATTTGATTTTTAACATTGCTCCACAAAAGAGCAAGTTGTATGTTCGACTGTACATTTATTTTTTCATCGATATTTTGGCTAATATTATTATGAACCGATTTTAAATCTCTTCTCGATTTTAAATCCATAGAGAAGTCTTGACGGTGGTCCCATATAAATTTTATTAAGTTAGAATCGATAATACGTATTTAATCCACTTTGCGTATCTTGATGACGTTCTAATGCTTCCTGCCACTAATAATGTTTACATATCAAGTAGTGGAATACGAATTGGTGGGGACTGTGGAGATACCGTAACTAAAAAGTGAAAAAAAAAAACTCTAGAGACCTCTAAAAAAAACACTACGAAGCGAAATATAACTATAATTACGAAGTTTTTTGTTAATAATGCCGCTGGACGCGTTAATACAGGAACTACCATTTGAATTTCAAAATTTCTGTTTGCATTTTATAACCCAATTCTTGACGAATCAGACTAATAATAGGTACGACCTATTACTAACCAAAGCAATGTGGTGCCTAATAGGAAACACGTCCTTAGAGCTTGAACACTAAATTACGTGCTTGACTTGAGGAAACGACTATTAGGATCGTCATTAGTACTTTAGTATTTACGTAATTATGGAGCACTTATCATCTCATGACATCAGAATGTTGAGTAATCACTAATCAGTCATCTTGATAATAGAGCTTTAAATTCTACAACAAAGGGCTGATTTTTCAATACTCAGATATGTTTAACTGAGAAATAAAATGTCTGTTTGACAGCTTGTGCATAGAAATGTCAAACCGCCATTTTTATTCTTCAGATAAAACTTATCTGAGTTTTGAAAAATCAGCCCTAAGTCAACTATTAAGTAACTAAACATTAGTATTTTATTTATACCTCTTTGGCATTATACTATCAAATTGAGAAAACTTGTGACTTGATGTGACGCGTTCCGTTTTTAGGCATAAATATTAACTGGGTGTCAATGAACTACAAACAGATTGAAAGCTCTAAATAGGTATTTAAAACTGACACTCAAAATCCACTTTTATTATTAACAGCGACCAGTTCTCAGAATTTTGGCTATCGATGAAAAACTACATTAAGTCACATAATTACATTTAACCCACTCCTAATTCGAGGGGTCCCTAACAATAAAATAGTCACGACTCTTATAAAAGCCGCGTGCTTAGAAAATAGGGGGTCCGACAGACCATTAGATTATACAGTCAAAGGGTTGCCAAAAACGTTTTATTATTGAAAAATATATGACCCTCGCTAATGTTAGAGGCAGCTGCCGAGTTTCACTAAAGATTAATATTATTCTAACACTAAGCAGGCTTACTAGTTAATAGCGACCGAGTTGATCGGATTTGTATATGCTAATTCTAAGACCAATTATAAATGGAAGGAAACCAACATTATGGTATACATAAAATAAAAGCATTAATATATTGAAGAATAACAACATCGTGTTACGTGATTGCTAATCGTTACATAACACGTTTTATTTAAATCAGATGAAGTCATAAGCTATCACTATGCTCCTCCGGCGGGTCGTTGACCCCGTTGATTAAGGAATCATCAATCATTCATAACTCAACGACTGAGAGGGTATCGCATTTCACACATTGAAAACGTTTGCTCGCATATAAGTAATCGTTAGGTATAAATGGGATTTCGGTGTCATATTCTGCAATAGCTACAATAATATTCTAGTGGTCTTATTGAAACCATTACACGTCATAGAGAGAAGTGCCTACAAGTATCTGCATGTACTTGGCTGAATAATAATTAGTTGATGAACAACAAAATGTATTAATCACATACCACTTCATACCAGTCAACGAAGGTTGCTCAAAATTAATCAGTTAAAGATCTGTCGCGCGTTCCTACTAAGATTATTTTTTTTAGCTCCAGCTGTCAGATCGGCAAGGCCTCGCCGAGGTCCGTAAACCTTTCGCTGCGATAAAACAAATGATTTCCGGCTAAGTAAACTGGGTATATTTAGTGGCATGAAATAATTAGTGCCGTGTACACTACACTGGCTGACTTCTCGACTATTTATATGCGACGTGTCAAAAAACGGCTGTGACCTTGGCGCCCCCACGCGGACGCCGCGATACATTCACCTCAGGTGAGGCCCCTGGGGTTCCACTGTACTGTACCCTACGTTTATTTTGCAATATATTTGGTAACTATTGATGATATAAATCATTCATTAATCTTGTTTGTGATAATTCGTTCTGGTAATCTCAGACCCGCAACTGGACATTCCTCCATCATATCTTTACCACATCTATTCAACCATTCAACGCTAAAGTTTTCATAAAGTTTAACACAATCATGTCATGTTTAATCATAACACCAACGTGTGATTCCAGTTTGTAGTGGGACTGATATACTATAAAACATTCATCGACTTCCAAGGTGATCAGTGCCTTTAGCTATACCACAAAACTTTACAAGAGAACAATTCTACAATTTTTTTAGAAAAAAATGACAATCTACAAGTCACTACAAGGATAACCTGCTCAGGTGGATCATTCACAGACAACTCCGCTTTGGAGTGTAAAACGATGGGACACTTAATATTATGTCCTGCGAGTCCTGCCGTATGCACGTTACAGGAACTGATGGACGCTTGTGATGGCGCCAAATACGTAGCCGAATTCTGGGCCGAGTCCATTAAGATTGCCATCGACACGCTAAGAAGAAGAACATATTTGTTAGGGTTTTCTGTTAGAACTATGTGGCTTTGCTTTTGACGATACAGATACTTGTAAGTGTATTTACTAATTTGTAAATTTTCAATTTTACAATTCGTAAACAAAATAGTAATTGTAAAGTTTTATGGTAGATATAGGGCCCTGAATGGGATTCGTTTGGCCTTTCAAAACAGGCAAAACACCAAACGATTCGGATCGTTTAGAATTACAAGAGCGTTGATTGACCCAGTTCATTTCTTACAGTTGAATAGGCGTCAAGGTGTTAATGGAAGCTTTTAGGCCATCTTGTTTTTTTCGACAATTTAACTTTATAGCAGCGATTTAAACATAAAAACTCCTTTGAAGTCAAATCTTTGCAAATAATTCAACAAAAGAGTTCTTCATTAAGTGAGCGAGATTCTGGCTGTAAACAATAAATTATTATTTACTGAGATAAAAATGATTGTATTGTTACATAATGGATGTAATTTAAAAAGTTACTTAAATACGCTAAAAGCTAATAACATGATAATGAAATCTTTTCAACGGATTCAACCAATTTTCAACGGGATCTTTTCCATTTAGAAATCGAGATTTTACTGAAGAATAGAGATATCACGCCTAACTTTCACAGGTTTGAAATACGAAATTAAGTTAAGTAGGTATTTGACTTTTCGTACTCAATTAGTAATTGAAGCATTACTTAAAATATTATTATGAAATTTAGGCGTTCGTAGGTATTTGAAATAAATATTGAAAATTCTGTTAATGAATTATAAATTCAGTAAGTAAATTATATACTTACAATAATTATATGCTTAGAAATTATTCTTACTTAAATTTTTACAGTACGGCATTGACCTGATATTAGATTATTCTGAAAGAAAATGGAGGTAAGTAACAGTCTTGGTATAATAATTTTTCTGAGCATGTAAAACTTGATGGATTGGCCGGCTAACGCTGTAATGACGAAGTATAGCGTTATTTTTCACTGAAATCTAATTTAGTAACAACAGTATTATGAGCTTAAGGAATTAATCTTTTCTCATGTAAAATATTACACAACCTTTTTAATATTGTAAGTAATATTTTTCAATTAGGTGAGGCCGAAATGGAGTTAATATGACCGGATAAAGATGTAAGAACAGTCATCCCCAATAAAATGGCCCGCATACACGTCATTCGAAGTAAATGCGTCAATAAAACCGACTGTGAAGCCTCGGCTAATAGTAAATTTACAGATAACTGTAGAATGCGGGCGAATGTTATCATATAAAATATCTCAGTACGCTTGAATAAGGGAAAGAAAGATTTCTGTGACCCACAGTCCGCAATGTTTCTTTTTTTTTTAATTGCAGTCTAGTGGCCAATGTCAAGGCATGCACCTCTGATTTAACGGATTCATGTGCGTATTGTATACCTAAGTATCACTTGCTTAAATCGGTGAAGGAAAACATCGTGAGGAAACCAGCATGTCTGACAGATATTTCTCAACAGCATGTAAAGCTAAGTCAGAGGGGTAGCATAAAAACTCTGACACCAGGTTAGTCACTAACCATACGAAAAGAAGAAGAATATTTTTTTAACTTTCATTAAAAGACTATGAATTCCCGAGACAAAAATACAAACGAGGGTGACCATCTGGCTACAGACAACAGAAGTATTGCTCCCTCGAAAATGTTTCAATATAAAACAGACCACTATCCGACGATCAACAATTTTCAAAAAATGCATAATGACATCATTGTGTACCCATTAACACGGACATATACAAATAAGCAATATTTTCGAGGAAGGACATCGAGCAACTTTGCCAAACTCGGAAGAGACCCTGGCGAGCTCGAAATAGCAAAGTACACATTGTAATCTAACCACAAGTACTTTACAATGCCCTCTGAGAAATGAGTAATGTGCCACAACCATTATTAAAAGTGGTATGGCCTCTCAAACAAAATCAAAGAACCCTTTTTTACGCTTTTTTATTGTTGGATCACAGATCCTATAGAAGAGGTGTTGCCAGAACCGAAAAATAATAATATAGAACTATACAGAATATCTGTGCGTCCTAGAGTAATATAATAACGCCTAATAACATAAACTTATTATAACAACTACTTTAAGTATTTCATTCTGGGGATCACCAGAAAATTATTTAATAAATCTATACTAATATTATAAAGAGGAAAACTTTGTTTGTTTGTTTGGTTGTAATGAATAGGCTCAAAAACTACTGGACCGATTTTAAAAATTCTTTCACCGTTGGAAAGCTTAGTTTTCTAGGAGTAACATAGGCTTTTTATCCCGGGAAAAATAACGGGTCCCACGGGAAAGACCACGGGAGCGAAGCCGCGGGCAAAGTGCTAGTATTATATATATTTGTGGCAGATGGATTGTTGAATCCATTGTTATTCAAAACCGCTAGCCATTTTACAAAACAGCTGCGTTACGTAAAACAGCTGAAAGTCGTTTAGCGATTTTCCGTAAGTTCTGTACTTTAACAGGCAGAATTGCATTTATCAATGCAGCGGGTTTACGATTAGAGGTCATAATGTCAGATTGTAGATTTTAGTTCTAAATTTTTGGGCTCGTTGCTGTGTTATAAAAACATCAATGGCTTCCGGAATAGAAATAAATAGTACGAGTGACATGAGTCAAAATAACCCTAACTTAAAAGAAAACAGGGATTTTAATGACAATTTTAATATATAAAGTTATCAGGGTTTTACGAAAATCAGTCCTAAAAATACTAAATAGCCAAGTTACTGCGACTGACTTCGGAGTAGCGTACATTCGATTCGCACGCGGTTGGTCACAAACCTAAACTAACCTAAATAAACGAATTGGTCAGGGTGCTCTAACTTAGTTAATACGATCGATTCGGCATTAGAAGCCACACCGAACATTTATTGTGACTGCAGATAAGTCATTCTGCATTACGTCTAAACGTGGGTTGTAGCAGCTTTCTTTAACGTAACGCAATGATAATCCAGCTGAACGTTATTTAGCTGTTTTACATAACGAAGCTGTTTTGTAAAACAGCGGATTTGACAATTCATCTGCGATTTATTCATTGATTAATAGGTAGCGAAAATCTGGGAAGACTTTTTAATTACTGCCATCCTTTTTTCTGTCGTCAAAATGTATGTTTGTTATTAATGTCAGTGATGTGACATTATAATTATTGACAATATCTACAAAAAGAGTTTTCAAAATACGTTTATAGAAAAATAAAAACGTCGTAGGTGTATCGGATAACTATATTAGCGTCTGTAAAAATAGGGTTAAGAGAAGAAGAATAAGAGAAGAAGGCTTTGGCGTAGAAATCTTGCAATTTAATTTTCATAAGATAATTTTTATATGATGAACAGGTTTTTAACAAAACTACTTTGGATATTACCAAATAATTTCATTTAAACATAGATTACCCCTAAACTTAAAATTCATTCAACCACTGAACCACATTATTATACCGAATAAAAAAATTGTTGTTGAAATCTTTTGCAAATTCTGAAACACCAGGGATTATATTATGTCTATGACAGTGCGCACATTGGAGTCAAAACAGTTTTGTCTATATTACATTTTTCACTATGGGGCTGTTTTGTCGCAAGAGTACTCATGTCAGTGTATCATTGTTTTCATAGAGCGATACTCTGTGTAAAGCATGGAATTAGTATGTACTATGTCAAGGTATTTGTCTCAAATCTGCACACAGCCTAAATTACCTCAAAATTATTGTCACTTCAGTAAAAACGTAACTTAATTTTCTAGAAAGCGGATTCTGAATAGGTAATTATGAAACATTAGCAATTATCGAGATATGTACCACGTACGTGAAACTTGAATTTATCGCATGGCCGCGCGTTGAAGAAAGTGGAAATCTGTAAGGGGTGACGATTTTACACTATCGCTACCAGGTAAATCTGTGTAATAAAGTTATTTTTTCAGTGTAATATAAATATTTTTTTTGAATTTATTTGACATTATGAAACTCAGATAAATTATAGCTTTACTTTTAATATCCAGAAGAAATATCGAGGTACCTAATGATCAGAAATATAGAAGAAAGGATCTCTCAATATGATGGTGATTTGTGATTTATACTCTATCTAATTGACAACCATTTGAACATTTTTTCAAAATGAACCAAACAGACTTCATGAAGTCGTTTACAGCGTATAAATGCGACTGCGAAGTGCAATCGATTGACTTCACATTCAGAGATCACAATTTGGATTTCCTTACCTTTTATTTGTAACATCTTCACATATAGTTAGTTTAAGTATATCATGTGCATACGTGCCTTGTCAGGCGATGCGATTTACCATCAGAAGTAGTCTTGAAACCGGTTGGACCGGCGCGACCGTGGTCGCTTCGACGAACTTCCACTGCAACCAGCTCTCTTAAATTGTTTAATACAGTATTTCTTAGCAAATTGAAATAATTTCAACACTCACTGTTGAGGTTCGCTCTTTATTAAGATATTTTCCGTATAACCTGGCAGAAAGATTAGCAAACAAAGTTGCTCTACGGTCGTGAGATTTAAAATTATTTTTGTAACTAAATTAAGAAGTAGGTATCTCAAGGTTTTTTAGAATATAAACTTGTGTCAAGACATACGGACAGCCAAACTCGTGTTTTCAATAGCTGCATTTGCAGAATACTAAGTAGGTGTTTATTTAGTAAATTCTTATAAGAATGTGGACTTAGTTTTGTTTTGGAACATTCTTTGTCTTGTTATTTTTGTAAATAGCTTTGTTACGAGAATAGATTATTTTACTTGTTGGGCGAGAGAGTGCGGCCCTCTTTTCAGCCGCCCTCCCATTCGCCACCCTCTGCGATTGATGATAGATTAAGCATACTTTCAGGTTTCTAGCGATATTTTCTGTATGTTCGTGAATCCTTGAAGTAGATTCATTGTTTTGTAAAGTCCCAGAATTGTCGCTTTATTAGTCATCATTAGATGCATCTGAGCACTATGACGCAAGATCTGTGCAATGTTATGATTTAGAAACACGTGACTAATACAATTTGAGTTACGAGGTCAATTTTTGTAAATTATAGCCATCAAATCAGAGCAATGCGAAATCAGCACAGATTGTGAATCATGTTTTTGTGTACCTACCTACCTAAGTACCTACGTAGGTGTACTTAAATAATATTCCACACTGTAGGTATACATTAATTAAAGGATGTAAATACCTACCTAATTCTATTTAGTGAGGAGAATGGATTATCTCAGTACCAAACATAATAGATATATGCATAGGTTAATAAGGCAGCTTTTAATAAGTATTTAATTAAGGTATGGAACTGCTGTTAATAATAATTACTACGTCTAACGTTGTGGCTTACCTTATCTAGTATTCTACTTAAACGACAATCAATTGAATTCTATTAAGAATGTCACAAAAAATCCAATTTCACATGTGATAGGTACGACGACATAGTAAATTTTCCATGGCAACCTTGAATTTGTACTTAGTCGCATCGCGATAAGAATTACTCATTCTAGTGCTGATCCTCCTACACTAGCCGTAGACGCTAATCAAATGGCAAGACGTAAACTATTGTGTACTAAGAAACTATACTAAATAACGTATAATTTAATTAGAAACCATGTGAGGGAAACAACAGACAAGTTTATAAATAAAGTTTTAAACTTACAACTTTTGCAGTCGTATTTTTGACTTCGTTAGATAATAATAACTTCCTCGTGAAATTAGAACATAATGCTATGCACCTGGATGTCACTGTTGCTAATTCAATACCTAATACGTACGTACTAGGTGCTGACATAAATAGATACATGTATTTTTAGCCGCGCGCCCACAGTCGATCATTCTTAGATTAGTCAGACGAGCACATTCAAATGTATTGTTATGGTGGTGTAATAAAATGCAATCAACATCGGTTACGTACCCATTTACTAGATTATTCATTGAAATACCTACTTCTTTAATACGCACCACCGCGTATTTTAAAATAAAGCGAGTCTAATTTGTTTTTTCTTTCTACAGCACTTCGACTCGGTGATACATTAAAAACGCTCAGACGTGTAATCTAAATGCTATTACAATACTACAAAAACATAATTCCATTCGTCCAACTGAATGTAGGTAAACAAAACGATTGTGTGTGATTGTTGTAAGGGCAAGGAGACATCGGCTCGTAGCGGCCGGTCAAGGTATCCGGGCCAAAGGTCGATGACAGTCGCGGCTCGCTCGCGACCGGCCGAACGCTAACGCTTGCCGCCAAAAAATACGCTAACTTTTTGCATGTTAAATTCAAAACAATAATATCGACCTAGTCCCTTATTTTATTATTTGTAAGTTTTTTTTTTTTACTAACCTGATGACATTGACTCATTTTCTGATTTCGGTGTTGTCGGGGGCATTGGTAGGGGCATTGATGGTAGGGGTTGTGTTTGTTGTGGCTGTTGCTGCTGTGGCGGCTGCTGCTGCTGCTCCATGGTGCAGGTGCCAAGCGACTGCGCCATGCTGTACGTGATTCCATCGTCGTAGCCCCACAGCTCCAGGCCGCCGTACTCGGGCGACGCGAGCGACTCCGGGGACATCACCATAGCCGGTGGCAGGCCTAGTGCTGAAGACGAAGTCACCTCAGACGAGCTCTCCTCGAGCATTCGCAGCGTCTGGAATCCTCCGTTGTTATACCAGCGGCGTCTCATGTCTGCGAGCGTGTCACACGCTCCGGTATCCACGAGCGCCGAGGGACATCCTCCGACGAAGGCTTTCACTTCACTTTTTCCTCGCACTAAACTATCTAAACGCGACTCTATAGACATGCACCACTCGTCTACGCAACGTTCAAACCGAAACGAATCGCTATCCACTGTCTCAACTTTCGTGCAATCCAATAGGACTCTGAGGTCTCGTTCGAGCGGCGACAACTTTTTCTAGTCACAACACAATCCGAGCAACAGGTGAGAAGAGCACGCGAGTCCCACGAGTTCGTGCGGTGATGTGGAGACGGGGTTCACGCGTTCGAGCAGTAAAAACGAGTACGTTGCGCGCGCGCGACCGTCGTCAGCGGAGTACGTAGAGCGAGCGAACGAGCGACGCGGCCGCTCTCACTACTCACTGCCACGGTCGGCGTGACGTCACGTCCCCCGCGCCCCGCGTCACCCGCCGCCGGCCCCCGCGCGCAACCGTGGCACAGAAAGTCAAGCCACCGGCGACAGAATGTAGCGCGCCGATAAAACACCCTCAATTTATGAAGACTCGTTCTATCAAAACAACTTCGCTGTTTGTTACGCAACTTTTGAACTTGAGAAAGTTATTTGCGAAATTATCTAATGGTAAACATTCCTGATTTCCTGTTTACCCGATAGTGTCGTTAGGCGGTTTGTTCATTTGGGCATGTAGGTAGTTACCGACTCTACTTGCTATGCTGCGGCTATTACCCTGCATTTATAATCAGTTGTACTGCACGGTATATATTATGTGCGGCATAGTTATTTAAAACATAAATACTGAAGTAATTAAAGCAGATCTTATACAATATTATAATGTCATGCTAATGTAGCTATGTAACCTCAAAGTCACTAGTGCATTTTAAATGCTAGCACGTACCTACCTACCTAGATGCTTCGTTCATTATCCATTTAGTTGTGTGATTACACTGTATCCACGGTTAGGTAGATAGGTATTATGTACGGTTACATACAGTCAGCCGGCAGGTAGGTATGTTATTAATCATACTTATAAACCTAGACCCATTTTAGCAGACGCCCTTAATAGAGAGATAAACAGCGTAGGTACCTACACAGTTTGTTTTGCTAGTCGTATACGACACATTGACACGAATCACTCAGATGTCCTCCACCGAAAAATGGAACGACGACCTAAATTGCAGCATTCAGGTTATCACTCTTGTGCTGTACGAAGGTGTGGCGATCATTTTATCTGCACAATCGCGGCGATAGCATTGGTCTGTTTAGATTACATTTCGTTGCGTGCTCCGCGTGAACTGTGGCGTGCTTCCGTGCGAGCAACGATGTATAACGATTTGTTTGGGTATCGTCACCGGCTAGATTAGATTAGAAGTAAGAATGACGAGTGAGCCATGATTGTAACGAACGCTGTTTAGCGTCACAGCATCACGTGGCGCGGAGCGTTGACCCGCCATGTTTTGGAAATACACCGCCTTTGCCGTGCCCAACGTATCCGTCATGCAATAAAAAAAAACTATTTATCTGCATACGCTATGTTGAAATTAATTTATTATTTTTGTTTAGCACCCATTTTGTACGCGAATATGTAGGTGTGAGACGATTTGTCTATTTCCCTCGCTGATTTATTTTTAGGAAGATAGACGACTAAGCTGTCTAAAATATCTGAAAGAGCTACCGCATTTTTGCTATGATTCAACAATTTCGTTCATAATGGCGATGCATAAATTATTTTAGCCTGCCTGAGGCGCTTCCATAAAATCGCGTCTATTAAAATGAGGCAGTTTCGAAACTACTTTTCTATATAAGTATTCAATTTATCACGTCCAATCGGAGTGATCGATCTATGTCGTAACACCTATGTAATTCTATTGCTTACATTTTATTTCTTCTTCTCGTTAAATATCTAAACGTTGTCAAAGATAATCTTCACTAAATACGACAAGTAACAACAATAATTCCCATCTAATATTTTATCTTTTTACATCCGATTACTAAGCGTCTACTGTGGATTGCTAAATGACAAGCGATTTTGTTTGTAGCTATTGGATTTGAAATATTTCGTCATGATTTTGTACAATTGGGTACAGCGATGTACCTAAATGAAAATGAGGAGTTTCTTCATTTTTATTGAGCAAGAAAACGGCAAAAAATACCTGTTAATTAATTACAATGAGCAGTTTTTTAGGTATAACAGTAAGATGGTAAAGATAAAAATTGATGAGAAGATTGTTTAAATGTTTATTTTGTAGCGAGCGATTCGGCTCACAATAATATTACCTATCTGTATCATACATAAGATACGGCGACCGAAAAAAAACCAGATCGGAAACCTGCGTTTCATCTTCGAGGCTCCTCTACCAAAACGAAAAACGAACGCACTCACTTGCTCGAGGTAGCCGCAAAAATCACGAACGGCCGAAGTCTTTTTTCCTCGCCTGTACCGTGCAAAGTGTTTGTACAGTGAAGTCGTGAGCTCCAATCGTGCGTGCAGTAAAATGCTCGAATGCTCGATTGGTTCCTGTACTCCCCTCCCCCCCCAGGTCGTCCTCTTTGCCGAATTGTAGCAACCTTGTCGACCAATTGGTACGGAACATCGGCCTATTTAAAAATAATTTAGATAGCAATGCTCTACGTGTAAAAATGGCGTTAAAACACCAAGGCGTAAAAGAAAAACATTTAATACTACAGCTCACGCTGATAGAGCTAAGCTGTCGAACATACTTCAACTTCGTAGACACAGAATAAACCTATCTACCTAGCCTTTTCTCAACTATGTTAGGGTCAGTTTCAATTTATCCGGATGCAGCTGAATACCAGTATTTTACATGGAGCGACTGCCTATCTGACATCCAAAATTTTCTGAGGAACGGAGGAGTCCTAGAATAGTAATACAAAATTAATACCAGACTAGGAAAATGCCTCAACAATCTTCATACATTGTAAAGCTTTATAAAGTTTTAAGCCGCAACATGTAAGTATGCCAAACGTTTTGCAAGCAGTGCTTTGGCACCGATTGTGGCATTCCTGATCTGGCAGGGATTACCAGCCTCATTCCATGCACCTATCTAAATTATTGTAGGTATAGCACCTGCAAAGTTCTAGGTTCCTAGAAAATCAGGTTAAAGTGGTGTTCATGGAATTGTTTTCGTATCCAATAGAATCGTTAGGTGCTCGTGCCGGTCGATTCTGTAAAAATCTCACCGTGAAACCTTTGAAATAGAATGAATGAAGAGAGCTGTCATTCCACGGTATTGACAACTCACTTCACCTTCATTTTCACGCAATGCAGTTGTCCTATTCGCGATAAGTTCGTTATAAAGGTACATATCTCAGAGATTATAGTATAAGGTCCCATAAAAATAAATGGACAAATTTTAACACAGCGTTCAGTACGTCTAACCAAAAATATCCAAGAAAAAAAAACTTAATTAAAGTATTTTGACCTAAAATAATAAATTGCCCGCACACTAGAATAAATGCATCTATTATGGGTTGGTACTTGCACACTTCTTGTAAGTATCTCATGTGGTTTTTTTACCAGTGTCCTTATTTTGGTGGTCTGAGTGATTTCTAAAAGTTTGTCCATCTATTTTAGTGGGACCTTATATATCATTAATACAAACATAAATCTGAGTGGATATAAAGATAATTAATGTAGTATCTATAAATTTATATTTGGATATTCCCCATTAATCATCGTGTTCCATTGTTTAAAGTTCGAGTCGGAATGCTTGGTATTACCACTTCAATACAAATCCAATCGAGATTTAAGATAAAGGAGTCAATTTTATACTCCGCTAATTACACACTGGCAAGGTTATTATTTCGTATGATTTTCTTAAGAATTACAAACAAAAAAACAATTGCAAACTAAAGAGGTATAAACTAGCCAGTAACTATAAACTAGCCAGTTCTAATTTTGAAAAATGTCAACATGAGAACTTAGGTGTTGTGAGCTAGAAATGAGCTGTTAATCTTATCAAGTCCTATCGTGTCGGGTCCTACGATTAGGTGGATTATATTAGCCCACATCACCAAAGCTCTCACGATGAGATTTTTATAGGATCGACTGGTAGATTAAGATACCTCTTTAGTTTCATCGACAGAAAAACTTGTATGATCTGCAACATACTCCAGCCGCGATTCGATACAGCCTTGTGCCTGTATTCCGGTACGTAACTAGCACTGCTCTGCTGAGTGTTGCCATTTTTTGCTCTTAGCTTTTCCATTAAATGTAAATTAGAGATGAAATTGATCGATCTCAGTGCTGGCGTCAAGGTTAGAGATAACTACTTGTCACTGTGCCCTGACGTCATCATCGCAGGTTTTTTCGTTAAAATTACCTGCTTAGTCGTTTAGTTTGTTTTCTTCAACGCCTTTTACATCTTATTGGAATTTTTTTCAAAATCTTTTATAATCAAAAGCTTTTATAGTTATCTCATAAATTGATCGCTAATGGCTAATACTTTTCTGGCAATCTTGTTGGTCCATTCAAGTTTTTAATGATATTCGTCAAAATAAATAAAACTTTTGTTTTCTTTTATGTTCGGGTATCATTAGTTGGTATGTACAGATTTATAAATGGCGAGTTTTACGTACCGAGGAATGATTAATATAGCCGAAAGTTGGCTGTATGCCATCGAGCCTTTGTTGTGGCTTTCGCGAGAAAGATGGAAAACATCAAATTTAAATAAAATATTTTTACTAACCTTCCCTTTCGGAACCTTGTGTAAAAGTTTTTACAATACCTTTGTTACTTACATCTGTCACTGTATTCTTAGTCTGTTCTTACCTGAAACAAAAATTACATAAATAAGTACAAAAGTCAACATTTTGTTTTTGAAAGTTTAAAAAAGTCGTAGTCTTTATAGTTCAACCGCGTTCTCTGGCAGTGTCTACTTGAAACGTATGCCATTTCGTGATCATAATAACAAGAAAGGCGATTTATCGAGTAAGATCTGCAAAGGATTCAGAATGTCTAAGAGTGGCTTTCTCGGTAGAGCGCACTTGAGGTAAACCAACGAGTTTGAGGAGCTGTCGACTGGTTGAGTTTTAGTTCGAGTTATTGCACCATTTAGAGCCGGCTGGGTAGGCGTCGTTGTCGTGTTTTTACTAGCGATGTGCAGGCGCATAAAAAGTGGCCGCGGCGGAATGGTCCGAGCAAGCGCAATTAAGACCAAGGTCTCCGGGTTATCAAACCCGTGTCGGCGACTCGCGATGCCGGCCGCACCTCGCTGCGGTCGCAAAAAAAATGTAGCGAATAATGAAGTCGATGGTATTAAAAGATAATAGCAGGGTTAACACGCCGGTTGCATAGCTTTAACTGCCCGCGTCGCACACTCGCACCAGTCCACCGGCCATTCGTTCAGCATTACCGCGACATAATAAGACGACAGCCGCGCCTAGACATCTCATTCCTCTTCGGCCGCGTTATTACCTTTAATGTGGCCTGAATCGAGTATGCGGGCGCCGGCAATGCTAATCCGGAGCCATTCTGGTACAACATTCAATTTATAGCTATTTATAAAGTAAAATAATACAGGAGTTTCCGAAGACGCGTAGTGGGTCAGTGAATGGTTCTGGCCGCGAGCCATGCTAGCTACAGGAGGAAGTCAAGGCTACGATGCGTCTATTGCATACGCAATGCTAAATCCTGTTCGTTGACTCCTATGCACTTGACAGCAACTGATGTCATTCGCACCAATGTGACCTGCTAAGGAACCATGTTACCGTTCCTCGCAGTCACACGAACACTTACATAATGCAGCCTAGACAATGTTATCCGGCGTTAAGTAAACTTGGACTGTTTGTGAAAAGCATTGGCTTTACTTTCGCTTGCATGCATTTCCCAGTGCGCTGCTCAAGCATTCGCATTCGAATGAGCCTAGAAACATGTGGGATAGGAAAATAGAACCTTAAACTTGTTAGCAGAAGTTCGTGCTTTCAGTGTCAAGTGATTTAGTGTAAGTCGTTCTTGGTATACTTCGTTCGTACTATCATTTACGTGATGTAACTATTGAGTCCAACTAGTGATATGAAATTGCGAGTTGGATCGAGACCTACCTGTTTCCGACGCATTGTAGTCCCTGGGAATGGCCTACGAGGTATCGATGCGTGCATTGTGCCAATTACCGCTGGGGTGCTTAAACACAGAAATAGCTAACTGTTATTTCTGATTACCTACCTTTAACTATTTACGACCATGATTGCACAAATATCCGACGATATATCAGATAGCTCTCGAGTTCGACTTCTGCCAACGCACGGCCGCTTTTTCATGGCAGCCAGTTAGCGTGAAAAGGATATTTCTAATTTGGAAATTCGTACAATATCCTGTTTTGACAACGCAGCATGCCTAAACGGATATTAATCATGATTAAAGTCAGCAAAATGTAATAATTGGGTCCGGCAGAGCTTTACGAGCTTATTTACGAGTTCTGCGCGAGAATGTTTTTTTTTTTTCGTAAAAACAAACTTAATGTGAAATATCGATGTTTGTTTTAGGTGTTTGTGCAGGCTTTATTACGAGATTACGTAAACACCCGCTGTCAGGATATTAACGGTATTAGACGGGCTACCAAAATTAAGACAGTAAATTATAGAAAAAATTGTAGAGATGGGAGAAACCTTTAATTTCAATGTAGCCACCTTATTTATGTTGCTGGCAAAACACGTAGTTTATATTTAGCGCGTTCGTTAATTGGTAAAAGCTGCTAATGCTTTGTAAAATAACACCGTAGACCTAGTTACTACGTTGAATCATCGGACCGTCAACATAGTAGTGTGACCCAATCTGTTCATTTCTGATAAAAGACCACCAAATAAAGTACAATAGTGTTTACTGGAATCAAACAGCAATTGGGTCACAGTAGCTACGATGCACCGGCGCGGCTGACCGTTGCTCGGTGCGCGTGCGACGACTGCTGATGCAGCCGCACTCGTTGCGTAATGCATTGTCTTCGCTACTGGTAATATTAGGTGCGATGACACAACGATAACATACATTTGGGCCGCTCTTGTTGCCAAGGGGGCTTATTTAGCAATTTTATAAACAGAAACAGCTGGGGCGCAAGAGTAGATCTGAAAATAATTCCATCTGAATTATCGTGGACCGCAATTATTCACGATCACAGCGGAACAATGAGATAGCAAGACTTTTTGCTTTATTTTAAATTCTAGAAAAACTACCTATTTATTTCGCTGACATGAGCCGTGTCGACTGTCAGAGAAAACGTTGACTCCGTGTAGAGGAGGGGCTTATGCCAAAAAGAACAAACTTGCGGGTTATAATAGTACCGGATTGACAGCCTGTGTCGTCTACCACTTCCTTGCCAACTTTGTAATTAGAAAAAAAAACTCGCCACCACATTTAAATAATATATGACATGTGGGAAGTTTGATAATTTGCACGTCTGCTTTAATTACTTTGAGATCATAGTTCGTATTTAGACCATTCCGACAGATGTCATGCAACTGTTCAACTGTAGCTCGGCCTCTAGAGATTTTTTCAAAATAACTTTGTTACATGTTTTATTATCGGGAAGGGCCAAATTACGCAATAAAAATGTAATTCCGAGCAAATAAACTTCCGCAGTAATCTGACGAGGTTTAATTTACAAAGGCAAAATAATTGCAGAGAGCTAGTCAGACACCAGTCCAGACCACCGCGAATAACATTGGTAGCAGCACAAATTGAAGGTAATTATATCTAATTGTGAGTCACGGTCATGGCCAATAAGCACCAATAAGCAATAACATGGGAAGGTAGAGCGAAGGTCTGTCGTTACCTCAACTAAGTTATTTATCGTAGTGTGCAAATCTCGTATCGAACACGCATTGTTCTACTTTGTTCTCCATCAGATGGATGGGTCGCCTTCCTCATAAATCCACGAAAAGCGATGACGACAATGTGCAAACAAGTATGAAATAAGATCTACATCTTTGATGTACACTTCAAACAAATTCATAAGAGGCAATATGCATTCACGGAATAGCTGTGCATTTGTTTTCAAGGAGCAACAGCATTTCATTCACCCGTGCAAGTAACTCTTGAGTAATTTATGTAGCCAGCGTTGAGAATTCCATATAACCTATTAAGGTGATTGCCAACAAACGGTCTACCGACAGTCACCTATGAGAGCTTGCCCCAGTTGTGCTGGAACAGCGCCAAGGCCTTGTCTAGTCATGGCTTTGGCTATTCGCAAATATCTCAATACGTACGAGCTCCATATCTTAATTCCATAAATACAATCTGCAGAGAGGCGCCTTTAAGTGAGCATCATAAATGATGTAATTTAAATATGGCCAGCGCCAGTACAATTTGAACAGCAGAACCAGGTTCTTGTTTACACAAACATGGTAACGGGAATGTTTTAGAAGTAAAGAGGAAATTATAATAACATTATTTTCAGTCACGCATGAAAGCAAAGTAACGTTTATAGTTCTCAATAACTCAATCAGAACGTAGGGAACAACGCGAAAAATATCAAAATAGTGCATTTAGTTAGTGTGGTGTTGTGGCGTGAGTGTGCACGGTGCCCGGGTCACGGGCACGTCCTGCCATATTTATAACGTCGTAACTTGCACCAATGATCGGTGGAAGGCAACAAAACCGGCTATATTACCGGCAGGCCTATTGTTCGTGCTAGGAATAAAAGTGGAATAGTCGCAAAGGCTCGCGTCGCCAATAAGTGTACTTGTTTTAACTTCTCTTCTCATTCGTATTGGTAAAGCAATAATACGTGAGCTTTACTGCCGCATTGCGTTGCATACAACTATGTTCTTGATATTTCCTATATCGCAGATGTTTTGTGTCATAACAGGGCCGTTTGTTAGCGACTGTACGCGAAAATCTTGAGTAACGTTTTAATTGTAAGATTTATTAGTTCAGAAATTGCGAGATGTCGTCGAACTGCAATTTATTGGTTGTGAACGTATAAGAGAGACTTGTAATTACGGACGACCATAAACAAGGCGCGATGGCGAAACCTTTTGACTTTTAATTATTGAACAGAACCAACGATAGCTCAGCTCGAGAGCTGCCTGGCTGCTCGGGGCTGCCCTTTAATAAAGTCTTGTAAATCATTTTGCCAGACGCTCCATTCATCCAACACGAAATCAAGATAAAATTTTTGCCGTTTTAAACATTCAACTGACGCAGAGAATTGTTGCATTTATTTACCGTGTATCTTTGTATCTTGCGTCTGGAATTACTGTCGTTAATTTTCCTTTGTTTATTTTATTATAATATTAACGATATTAAATATTATCAAGAGACGCCTAGAGGTATTTTGAGTAAGTATTCGAATTATCAACAACCGTTGGATAATGTTGTGAATGAATTGGAATTTACAGCATGCACATGTTTGCAGTAGCCAATCAGCATAGTTTATGTTTAACCTTTAATAGGTTTTGTTTATCATACATATAATAAACTCACACCTTCGTCTCTTAGGGTAGGCAGAAAGTATAGAATACCACGTGCTACACTCCTTGCATACTCCTAAATTTACGTTCTTACATTTGGTTGTACACGCACGTCATCGCTGATTGTAAGTACTACGCATCAGATTTTTCAGAAGAACATCACCAATTACGTCACTTATGTTAATCGCCTTTCTTTCA
Organism: Hyppa rectilinea; assembly: GCA_951799385.1. Lineage (NCBI taxonomy): Eukaryota > Metazoa > Arthropoda > Insecta > Lepidoptera > Noctuidae > Hyppa > Hyppa rectilinea. The sequence continues at coordinate 7,295,211 of OX637308.1, read as the reverse complement.
TCCTCTGATCATGACCGAACCATCTAAGAATTATCCTTTCCCTACTACTTTTATACAGCACCGTTACTTTCAACAAAATAATAAATTGTTTCCCTCGCAGCAATAGTCACATTCGCAGCTCACGTTCTAGCCGTTGTGGACTTTTTATAAGCTTTTATACTGCACATTGCCTCTGACATTTTAAACGGCCACCTATCGCCATAATTTCTTGCTATAATATCTCCTGTCTTTTTCTTGTCCTTAGTCTAAAGTCTTCTGTCCTTGTCTAACGTCTAGTGTCTTAATAATTAGTTGGTGGTATTAAATACTAACTCAGGTTACTCAGGTACCTACTGCAATACAACTTTGATCGTTATAGTAGTCTGCACCTGGACCTAATGCGTTCGTAATACAGGAAACGTCATTTCATTCTTGTAAGTATACATTATGTGTTATAAATTTTAAATGTTAGGCTGTACGGCAAATTAATTACATTATAGTTTTTCATTGAAACTTAAAATGTTTTTTCCTTTTCCACGACATGTGTGAGTTATAATCTTGTCTGTAGACGTCGTTTTTAAGTTGTAGTGGTTAAATATAAAGTCGTATCAGAAGCATATTTCATGTCAAAAAAAGAAGCTATTTTTAACTCGATATTGTAAATTGGGTGCGAGGGTGGGACACCCCTCGACGGTGTATTTTCGTTCTATTTGTATCAATATCAAGTCATCTTTTTTAACAGGCTTAGAAGCCAGAAACCATATTCCCCAAGACGTCTCATGTTTGAAAAACAAATTGCATTTATAAATAAACGCAGACTTTCCTTTCTAAGAGTTGAAAGACAAGCGTGCCAAATTATCTTACAATACCCAATTGATGATCAATTGGAAGAAGATATTCGCTCCTTTTGGCGAGCATAAATCGTTAAATTATTTATCCAAGAATAGATTGAATGGCGTTGGCAAGACACAGAAATACATCAGATTCCATCAGTTTGTCGGAAGCGTGCGGTCATCTATCCGAACCATAGTTACACGACTACTTAAGTTAGCTACTTAAAATCATCCGTAAATTACGAACTATGTTTCCGAGTTTGTAAATCATTATCTTTACGTCCTTGTTGTTACTGAACGTGTCATTAATTCTGTAACAGGAGTTAAGCTTGTTATTGTCTCTGGCATCTTATTATCCGCAAAAAGAAACATTAAAACCTCGTTTTTGATTCTTTAGAAAAGACGTATTTGCTAACGAAGCGTGGGCGGAACGCGACATAGGTACCTATAATAAATCACTACAAGTAGGTATGCTTATTATAGGCACTGACTGTGTATTTTTGCACTCAAGTGTATGCATAAATCTGTTGTTGAGATACAAACAAGCAGCATTTCTTTTCAGTTTTGAAGTTAATTTGTGAATGAATGTCTCTGTTTATTTATTTTAGATTTAGTGCTTGTCGATGGTTTTAGTCTCCAAAAAGGTTTATCCATACCAAAATTGAGTTTTTGAACCCGAAATTGAGTATTATCTTTGTTAGACACAAGACGTTTCCAAAGTCAGCCTAATCGTGAACAAAGTCAACATTAACACTATCTGTGGAATGCCGCATAGACTACAGATGCTTGTGATGACGACACACTCATGTTCATGTCATTAACAAGTTGCTGTCCTGCGCCGGCGCAGGCCTGGCCTTGAGTGCGATAACCAAGCGTTTGTCGGTAGGCGAGACTCGGTTATGTAATGTTGCAACTTGCAATATACATATTACTAGCTTCTGCCCGCGACTTCGTCCGCGGAAAATTGCGATATACTGTAACTGTTTAGGCAGCGCATGCAAATAATTCTGTTTTCGGAGGTATTTCTTTCCGACTTTCTAGACGAAAATTGCGATAGCTCGGCTAATATGTATGATATAAATATAATTTATAGCCTATAGCACTCAGGAATAATGTAGCTGTCTATCAGTGAATTTTTTTTTGAAATTGGATCATTAGTTCCGGATATTACCTCCTACATACAAACTTACAAATTTTACCTCTTTATAATATTATATTAGTATAGATAATACATTCAAGTATTTTAATTCCATCACGTTGAAACGAGGGTCCTGATGATGACTGATTGACGGCTAAGTGGCTCTGTTATGAACATAAATTAATAAAAACTGCAAGCACCAATTGGAAGTAGAGCCACTTGCATATCTGAATGAATATAATTTGTGATTTAAATGTACTTTATGTGATTTTGTAACGTTGGCGTGCGGGTGTCTCATTAGAGATGATAAATTCAATGTTCGGTGTGAACATCTTGATATCAATTTACCTACTAACATTTCACCGGGACTCATTCATCATCATCTGCCTAGCCTTTTCCCAACTATGTTGGGGTCGGCTTCCAGTCTAACCGGATGCAGCTGAATACCAGTATTTTACACGGGGCGACTGCCTATCTGACACCCAGTAACTGGGCAATATGATACCCCTTGGTAAGACTAGCGGTCAGATTTTCGGGCTTCTGACGACCCATAACGATTGTAAAGATGCACAAATGACAGCCGGGACCAACGGCTTAACGTGCTTTCCGAGACACGGAGGAGTTTCGGTATGTAAAGATGGTCACCCATCCACGATCAACCCCGGCAAGCGTGGCTTAACTTAATGGACCAACCTGTGCGGCTGTTAGTACTTAGCCACGAGATCGTCACTCCTCACTTTACCGGGACACATAATCGCCTTAAAATTGAAAAGTGCATGATTGTTTACTGGATTATAAGTTTTTTTTAATATCATATATTGAAATAAAACTGTAACGAACAATAAACTCCACGGATATTGCTATAAGTTTTTGTTTTAACAAATTGCTTCTCGACCATGTTGCTACGTAATCGCCTGAACTCTAGATTACTGCAGTTGATATGCCAACAATACAATGCAACTATTCTGGTAATCTTACGTGCCGTTATAGCATCTATTTCTAGCATAAACAGGACGGGAATAAATAAAATAATCTTTATAGTTCTAACTATAAAGGTTAAAGTATGTAACACTATCTATAGTGTTACATACTTTATATATATTAAAGGACTGAAATGGGTTTGCAGGTAGAAGTAATCTTTATACAATGTCATAAATACTTGACGCTATTTAAAATCATTGTCCATCTACCTAGCGACTGCCTATCTGACCTCCACAACCCAGTATCTGGGTAATACAATACCCTTTGGTAAGACTGGATGTCAGATTTTCGGACTTCTGACGACCCGTAACGACTGCCAAAAATGCACAAATTACAGCCGGGACCAACAGATTAATGTGCTCTCCGAGGCATGGAGGAGTTTCGGTATGTAAAGATGGTCACCCATCTACGGCCAACCCCTGCAAGCGTAGCTTAACCTGATGGATCGACCTGTGCAGCGGTTATTACTTAGCCATGAGCTCGTCTGACGCCATTTATAATATTCCTATAAAAATAAAAATAATTCAATATGTAGTGTTTCTAAAATAACAGATGGAAATTGTTATTATCGCAAGTCATGAAGTCAACCATTTTTCTTGGCCACATCGCATCGGTTGGATATCTTCAATAAGAAAAATGTGAATAATGTTGTATTTTTAGAAGAAACCAATGAAGACTATTGCACATTGTGGCAATGTATTTGAATTTATTAATATTCCTGGCAGATTTTATAGAATACTAGCTTCTGACCAGGATTGCATCCGCGTGAAACTGCTCCCACCCCAGGACTGCTCCCACCGCGGCGCATCTCAATGCCCGCCAGTGCTATTGCTTTTTTGCTGGTCTCAAAACGGTGAAGGAAAACATCATGAGGAAACCTGCATCTCCTAGAGAAAAAAAATCCTAAAATACGCTGACATCTACCAACCCGCACTGGGCCCGCATGGTAGATTACGGCCCACTCTGTCTCTCACAGAGAGGGGGGCCTGTTTCTTAGCAGTGGAAATATTATAGGCTGATTATGCTATGTTCTTTCTACCTTTTTTAAATTTAGCTCGACTTCTAAGAGTCGTCGCGTGATGTTAAATAGCCTATAACCTTCCTTATGAATTGGGCTATCCAGTGTAAAAAGGTTTTTTCTGATCTTACTGGTAGTTTCAGAGATTAGCGCGTTTAAACAAACTGTTCAGCTTTATTATATTAAGTAGTTAGAAAGGGTCAAGTCAAAAAACGGATTACGTGAAGTAACAAGAAGGGAACGGACGAAGAACACTAAGAGATGATTTTACCGATGTCAGACATCATTCATTCATTTTTTCATGACAAATCGTTAGCAGAAAATAGGTCATCCGCAGCATATCGGGTACCTAAACAAATCTAGACAATTGCCACAGTTGGGAGGAGGCATTTGGTACCGCGAGGGGATGAAACTGGGTCATGGGTAACATACATTGCCTGCCAATGACAAGCCAGGTCAGATTCAAAACATAGTAAATGACACTAGCATAAGTTTTACGTTCCTGTATGATATATTACACAAGGAAGATAAATAAAGCACATTTAGGCCTAATCCGCACTGCGATATCTCATCGCGCGATTTTCGATCGCGCGTTTTATATTCAAGACGCATGTCAACAATGGACAGCAGAACTGATAAAATATATTTCTTTATTAATAAATTTCCTCGCATAGACTTACCATAATAATTTTACCGTGATATATCGCATCAATCTAAGTTTTCTGACATGGGAGGTCTCCTAAATAAGCTGTATACTACTGAACGGTGAGCGCACATTCGCGCGATTTTTATTTCGAAATGCGTGTGGCGTAAAATATTATGTAAATTCGTACTGCACCGCGCCATTTTTGTACCAAACCACAGTTTTACCGCGCGAATTTTAAATCACAAATCTACTAGTGCGTGTAGCTACATTAAATAAAATACCGTGTTACAGAATTGCGATAATAAATTCGCCTGAATATAATTCGCAGTGCGGGCTACGCCTTAGACGTAGTCAAACTAGGCGACCATTTTATGGTCTTTTGTTTCAAAGGCGTTTGTATTAAATATGGTCATAACTTAGAATATTACCGCGGAAGTCATTTTGAGGGTAAACAAATAGGTATTATTGTTCGTCTCTAACAACGGAATATCGGAGTTTTATGTTTGATAAGACGTGGTCTTAGATTTTCATTGCGTTTAACTCTGTCTGATAAAAAGAGTTGGTTTTACAAATAACAAAACCAATTTTATTATTCCCATAATCACCTAATCAGTCTTTAATGACCCCACTGCTAGGGCGGAGTCTTCCTCTCTGCAAGAGGGAGAAGACCGCTATCCATCATGCGAGTCCAGTAACCACAAGTCAACCATCACATGTCTTCGACATGCCGGGATGTTTTTCGTCATGGTTTTGAGAGCGTTGGTGATGAAATAATTCATACAATGAAAGACGCCTATCTGGGTTCGAACCTCCGACTTTAGGTCCATGCCTTTACCACCGCTGCTCTCCCATATTACTTAGTATAGAACTTTAAGTGGTCGAAAACCGGCCTGCCTTACTCTAAGTAGCTATAGGCAGGTGAGCAGGTCGACTTGTATTGGTTTAAAGTTTCACGAAACAGCGTGAATAACGTAAAACGACATTTAGGTAACGACGACGATATTGAACTTCAGTGAAACCGGCCCAGAATTGTCGGGGCGCCGCGCGACTCTTGCGCAGCCTTGACCCCGCGCATGCGCTGTGAGTCAGCGGTGTCGCGCCTGCGCCGTGCACTTCTGGTGCAGTGCCGCCACCGGGGGACAGTGGCCGACTTCCACTGTCCTGCCTGATAAGCGCCCACGCAGTGACGTCACCAATAGAACTCGTAATCAACCGGACAAATGACTTGACGGTTGTACTACTACTATACAATTCCTTGAATTTGCTCGTTTTCCTACTGCTCGTCATCTATTCAGTGGTTAAAATGTTCCGTCAAAAATTAGGTGACTGACACATCATCGCATATAATGTTATTGGCCATTCATTATAATTATTTCCTAATCCTCATCATAATTGGTGAAGGAAATCATTGTGAGGAAACCAGCATGTCTGAGAGATATTTCTCAACAGCATGTTTATAAAACTAAGTAAGAGGCCCATGGGCAGTATAAAAACTCTGACACCGGGTTAGTTACTAACCACACAAAAACAAGAGAAGATAATAATTAAATCTAATCATATAAAATGAATCTGCATTCAGCTTAGCTCCCTACTCACTGGGCCAGACAGCCTTCTACGCATATCAAACAACCAATGATATAACCAACTGTTGAAATCACAAGGTAATTTAATGAGGTGTAAATTTAATGCTACTGAAGCTTCAATCAGGCCAACAAGCCGCTAAAAAGCGCATCCTGCCGGGCCAGCAGCGGTAACTAGGTCGCCGATCGGGTCCAAGGCTGGCCAGGACACATTATTCTATCAAGCGCACTCCAGCTCGCCGCTATTTCTGGGCATGCAGTGGACTCTTACTTACGAACCTCCAACCAACCTGACGTATTGCTCGATAGGAAATAAATATAAATCTCTTCGAACATTTATCGCTACTTACGCTTTGGTTCAGAAACCTTTCACAAGTAAACTATTTTAAAAATGTTTAACGTCTGCTGCTGTAAAAATATCCTTAAATGCACACACACAAGTAATGTCCCAAATTATCGTGCCTTATCTACGAGGTCAACCTTGGAGTGCTTTAGGCGACTTGTTTACCGAATGTTAAACTGACAAAAAATGTGACCATACACGCTGTATTGATGTTCCACTGATAAACGTCCATATAATTTGGCAGTATTATAATGGATCGATTTCTTCCGCGTCCACTTAAGGCTGAGATAATTCTTATCAAACGCGACCTCAATATCAAGGAATAAAAACAAATGCATTTCATGTTATCGCTGAGACCTTCCTAATTTAGGCAGTTTATATAGATTGTTTAGTTTTAAATCAGATAAGGAGGACTGGCTACTTTTTATATTTTTAAGAAACAACTTTGTACATAATAATATTATTTAAAAAACATAACATATCTTAGCGCCTTGTTTTCCCGTAGCGTAGGTACACACGGGTACACACGGGTACACCCACATTTCGCCAGATACGTTTAAGTCCCATGTGATAGCGGGCAGGCTTATTGTCAACAACCGGACACGAATCCGGACCCCAAATATTTTACACACACAAAGCGATTATGAAATTTTCTAAATTCAAGTAATTTCTACCTTTACTACTTGGTACTTATTTTATACGCAGAAATAATATAATTATAATAATTATTGTAAAATCGATTACCCCTAAACTTAAAACTCATACAACCAAATAAAAAATACAAATTTTCGAGAGGCCATTGTTGTTAAAGTCTTTGGCAAATTTAGAAACGCCACCCATTAGGTTATATATTATGGCTAGTCGTCGCGTCACGTCGGGCTTTTCTTTTTGAGGGTGGTTAATCATTAAATGTCTCCTCCCGCTCTGGGTGGAGCGGAAGGGAGTGTCAAACTCTTACTGACTAAAACCCAATGTTCCTTCCTTAGCCCTCTATGTTCCGGGGTAGCGGTAACCCTTTCGGGCAATCCCGCTTAGTCACGTCGGGCTGCTACTGACAAATTCCTAATGGAAAATCCTACCTAGAAATCGAACGCAGGACGTCATGATCAGCAATAGCGCCTGCGACTTCTAGAACAACTAGGCAGTCCAAAGTCACGAGTATATTACTTATTTATAAACGAGTTCGAGCACCTTTAACCTATTTTTATGTGTCGGGTGAACTGTGACATTTTGACGCGATGAATGATTAGTATTTATAGAGCTGGAGATTTCACAATACGTACATATAATAAAAATCTATTAAGCTACAACGGACAGAAAGATACTATTTTAAAGTAAAACTTCGAACGAACATTTAGCTATGTCCTTACCTGACAAAAATAACCTTACTGTTTATACGTGATCAATCATGCGTGTTTTTTTTTTTTTAATCTTCAACATTTTATTGGTTTAATAACGTTTACATAACTGGATTTAAATGAATTAAAACAGATTTTTTCAAGCGACTCAATAATAATTTAGGTTTTGTTCTCAGTGATTAATTTAATTAAAAACTTATTTTTACTAAATTGTGTATAAATGTATATCCAACATTCGAAATTCGAACAAAGGAGGCTGAGAGAAGAGCTTTTATCGATAAATGATAATCCCGTGTACCCATATCAATATAATCCTGCAGTATCCCACCGCTGGGAAAATAAATATGCTGAGAAACAGACCGTTAGGTAGTTTACCTAACACGCAAACATTCGGCTTGGATATTATTAAATATAGATATAGATTAGCCATATCGTGTATGTATAATTCAGTAGATACATAGTGGGGTCAGGGTTTCGCGCTATCGACTGCTCACACGGAATTTATATTTTAACATTCGTGAAATGTCGACTTCCATGTATAACTTTAATGTTTATAATATGTAAATTCGTTATATTTTTTTCAAATTGTCTAGTTAAATGAAAATTTATTGTCGGATTACGCGGGATGATTATTCTTTGTCGTATTACTGGTTCATTAATTACCATCATCAACAAACTGCAGGGCAACTTGACTGTGACTTGCGTAATTCCGTTGCACTGTTTAAAATTTTCATTCTGCCTAGCCTTTTCCCAACTATGTTGGGGTCGGCTTCCAGTCTAACCGGATGCAGCTGAATACCAGTATTTTACATGGATCGACTGCCTATCTGACCTCCACAACCCAGTAGTTACTGGGTAATACGATATCCCTTGGTAAGACTGGCTGTCAGACTTTCGGGCTTATGACTACCCGTAACGACTGTCAAAAATCCACGAATGACAGCCGGGACCAACGGCTTAACGTGCTTTCAAGCAGGCAAGCTTAGCTTAACTTCATAACTAGTCTAAATCGACATAGTTGGGCAGTCGGCACATTAGTGACTAGGTACAGTGGAGTGCACACTGCGACAACCTTGCGTTATCTTATCTGGGTCCAGTGCCCTTGGTCCACTTACCGCGCTATCTCGGGCACATCGTCGCCATCTGATAAACATGCTTGTTTGTTCGCTTGCTGTGCCGATCGTAATTCATATTTGCAGTCATGTTGTGATAATATTAAATGTATTCATGTATCTAGTTCGGAATGCAAAATAGATATGGATGCACAATGTTGCAATGTGTTGACTGTTGGAATACAAAATCCGGAGCGCATAATGCAATAAAAGAATATATATTGTCATGCATCTACTCGTCGACGCAGTCGTTACGAAATAGAATTCCTAAAATTCAGACTATATACGGAAATAAGCGAACATATAATTAAATAGACAGCCACAAGATTTTGTTTAAACACGAAAACCAATCAACTCTACGTGATTCGATTTAGATTCCTAATGCGGTTTTTTGGTCGAGTCTGTCGATTCGATATAAGATATGACTGCCGAAATTTGCGACTTACAAAAAAACGTACAATGACTATCTAGCCACAGATCAAATTATGTACTATTAGGGTTTTTCAGCATAATGACGGGGTGGCGCGTAGCGGTAACATAGAATGGTAGCCAGCGCGTATTGTGCGCATTTCCTTAGTATATAAAGTCTAATTCCCCAAAAACGATTACGAGACGATGACTCAACGTTGGAACAATGAAGCTTGAACATCTAAAGAATACCTGACAATGAGAACTAACAATTAACGCGAAGGTTGCTCAAGTGTAGGCGACGGAGGAAGCGGAGTACCGTTTGATAATTCCAATCTGTAGGCCAACGTATCAAACCGATAGAGCCTTGAGCGTGTTGACTTATGACAAATTCGTTACTGAGCTCCTACTACGGCTGCATCAAAATGATCCTAACGAACATTGTATTTATTTGTAAGAATGATAATTCGTATAAGGAAATAGAAGTGTTTCCTCGTGTGATTTTAATAATATCATCAATAAAGATACCGCGACTGTACAGGATATATTAGGTACCTAACTACAAATTGAATACAGGTTAATTGATTGAACTAATGAAGCACCGTATCTAAACTGCTTAGTCAAATAACTGTTGGCTTTCTGTGGTTTTCCGTGTGGTTTATTGAAAACGCTATAAGTTTAAATTGAATTTAGAAGGTATAGCGAATATTAGTTCCTGACTCGTGTAAAATATGTTTAAAAAATATTCTGTCCTCATTTTCTAAATCCATCCCCAGGTTTAAAATTCATGGACTTGTAATCCCAACAGCAATTGGCCCGCATTGTGTGGCAACTCCATCAAACTTGTATGATTAATCGGCGAGTTGTGTCGTAAACAAGTGATAAAAATACACAGAGCCTGTAGAAGCTAGCAGAAACTGTGTTTTTATGCAAAGTTCATACGTTGCAGTGGACAATGTGACACCTGTGCCGCCGCCGCACCTGGCTGGAATTTATAAATAGTTTCAGTTAGATCGCCCGTGACATGGACGCGGTCTTACTTATGTTTTCCTATCGGTTACTTTGTCCTTTGTTCTCCAAATGAACAGGACAGAACCATAAGAATGAATGAAAATCAAAAGTCATTAATTCAAACTAGCCTGAAAATCAGCACTTTTTGAAGGTCAAAGTTACATAAGACAGTCCCCCAAAAACAAATTCCATAGCAGCACAGCTATCTGTTTAGTTGGCATATATGAAATTTATTTGTAATATGAAATTCTCTTACATTTTTAACCAATACTATAAACCTAAAACATTACTAATAACTATTTACAAGTATATAACAGGAGGGAAACAAAATAAAATAAATCAAAGGGCATCAAAAAATTCGTCCACATCGCTGTCAACAGGAAAAGTTCCCAAAAGGCTGGCAGCATTGCCACGTTGTATGGCAATGCTGATTCTTTGACCGAAAAATAGGCCAGCCCTCTGGTCACGTGAAGAGTCGACCAATCGCTTGGCGATGTCTCGATAAACATAGTGGGTACTCGGACCCCATGGCCCTAGTGTTTCAACCCCAAACGGCTCGAATATATAACTTCCAATAAGGTTGTTATACTTGCGCCGTTTGAGGTTTTCTGCACCTGCAGCGGCTGCCCCAGCACAACCCGCCGTGCAAGGAAGATGGCATGGCGCAAGGGTGTCGACACACGTTGCATCCCACACCAAAGGCCTACCTACCTTCCAAGGCATTAGTGTCATTCCATCTGGTCTCTTCCCATCGTCGCGTGCCAAGCCTTTGGGTTCTAAAACAGCTGGCACCCCGGCGGTGACAAGAGCACGACGGATTATGTCATTAATGCTGGCGTGCCGTGCTAACCGGCCTGCGCTTTTACTGCAGGATAGACCATGGTGTCCGAGGCAGTCGACAACTTCACCGCATTGGCAGCGATGCGGAGCCACGCAAGGAGCGCCCAGACGCAAACATGTAGCGAGCCGGAAAGTGGTGTCACCCAGCAGAGAGCCTATGTTGGGTGACGGAAGTGCCTGAAGCCAGAGTCCCGACTCCCACTCACCCACAGCCAGTAGGCGGGCACGCTCAGCAGTGTTGGTGGACGTATTAATAAGATTATACCGTACCAACCTGCAGAGCGGCTCATCCCACTGTCTCTGGGAAGATGGGTTCACGGGCCGATCAATATCTGGGCATGCCACTTTCCAGGCGTTCTCTGCGTCGGTCAAGCACGGCACTGCAGAATCAACCAGGGAGGGGGCTAAAATTTTCCCGGTCAACTTTTCAGTGCTGTGGACAGAGGACAGGAACGCCGGTAAGCTTACACTAGTAATTTTGCGGAATTTGGCAGAGTTTGATTCTACACGTTTATCGTAAGAGAAGTAATTTTACGAAACACATGATATTAAAATCAATCATTTGCCACATGTCAGCTAGTAGACGCCAATATACCAATTAAAACATTGAAAACTGACTGTACTCAAGCGTAAATAAAAAAAATTAAAGTTAAAGCTTACATGTGCAACACTGTACTATGTCCATACACCCGTAACTCGTAGTTACAAATGATAAACTAGGAATGTTTTGACAGAACCACAAATAGGATAATTAATCCGATCCAGCCTGTCTTTGATGCCCTTCCTCTGCGACGCCCTAAAACGAGGTCCGTACCAAAGAGGGCCCTATAGCGAGTTGTCGCTTAGTTTTTAAGCTCTGGCTAGAGGCCCTAATTTATTGAGGTATAAACTGGCAAGCCCGGTTAAGCAGCCGACAACCTCTTTGGTTGTCCTGAGATTTGCCATACATAAAAAAAGAAACAAATAGGATTGATGGTGGTCAATTCAACTGTACCCGATGAAATAACCATTCCATTTGGACCATCGTAATATCTTCTAACAATAATTCGTTGTTTACGAAAATAGTTCCTTTTATTTTTACCAAACCCGTTTCAAAGTTCATCTTTTCTTATTGTTATCAATGAAGTATATTGTTTGTTTACCGAACAGGAATGTTTACAAAATATAAGTTAGGTGAAAGCAGAAATTGTCGAGTTGTTTACGAGAACACTGCAATTGTTCGTCGAACTTTCTGTAAGTAGGAACAAATTATGATTAACTTTTGTATATTTTCTTGTATTTCAGAATCTGTATATTTTTTTGATTACATTACTCGCCTGTCTGCCTGACTATCCTTTTGCCAACTATGTTGGGATCGGCTTCCAGTCTACCGTATGCAGCTGAATACCAGTATTTTACATGGAGCGGCTGCCTATTTGACCTCTACAACCCAGTCAGTAACTGGGTAATACGATACCCTTTGGTAAAACTGGCTGACAGACTTTCGGGCTTCTGACCATCCCGGCTGTCAATCGTGGATCTTTGATAGTTGTTACGCTGTCAAAGATCCACGATTGACAGCCGGGACCAACGGAGGAGTCTCGATATGTAAAGATGATCACCCATCCACAGAGTAAGGCAAGCGGCAAGCGTATCAGAACCTGAAGAATACATTACTCGACTAAACATCAATTCTACCTATACCTATATTAAATATTATAAATCACGAACTGGTTTATTTACATGAATACAGGTTTACAGGCAAATACAGGTATAATAGTTGACAGGTGATTCTATAATAGAAATGACATAAATGTAATGTGACGACAACGACACTTGCATTCTTTTTTTTCTTCTAATATGGCATGTTTTGTTGACAGAAGTTCATTACTATTAAACAGGTTGCAACCAATACATTATTATTAATAATAAGCTTCGAGCTGACAGTCAGTGTTAATATTACTCATAATAATTTATATTTATCTGCTCTGAGACTTATTTTGTGTGACTTAGTAGCGGTGTACTACACCGTGGTGACCCTGATATTGCCAGAACAAAATACCTAAGTGCATCAGTCAATAATATTTATACCTTGTCGGTGCAATTGACGTCTAGTTAAGAGGCAGTGTGTGGCAGTTTGATGGACGGTCAGTCAGGGTTGCCGACATTCGCCTATCGGTGAAGACTTTTCCACAATTCACCGCGTTATCTATCCGAGTTTACGATTGTTTACACGTTCCATTTGTGTCACATATTGTTTTAAACACAGATTTAGATGGTACACGTTCTGTAACGTTTCTTTTTATAATCACAATGTTAGTAATAACAAAAAGAAACTATTAACCTTTGATAATATTTGACTGTGACTGTATCTTGGAATTCATTCATTGAAGAGTCAAGATTAGTGAAATTTATTTCGGTAATAAATTCTCGACACAATTTTTTAATGTTACATCATTTTAGCAGAAAGAGGCAACTTACCTGCAAATATATTATACACTGGAAGCCAGATAAAATTAGATTCTCAGCCGTCATTACGCAAACCCTCGTACAGACGTAATCCAAAATTATGATACCTGCGTCTGAGAGTATAACGGGCCATAATTACTAGGATTGGTGCAATAACCACAGCTCGATAATGAATACATCGAGTGAAACAAGCGCAAAACATATGTTTAAGGCCAAACATCACTGAATGTGTACAGCAAGGGTGAGAAGGAATCTAAAGAAACATCGATTAGGGGGGAGGCAAGTTCAAGAATATCTTGCTCACAAGAAACCCAATTACAGACATAAAACCAAATTATAAATCTAGACATGACTTGGAATCATAGACATTATTATCTATTTCCTTCGTGCAGAAGTAGATAGTTCGAAATGAATACAAATAGGCTAAAATAAAAGGTAGGTAATAAAACTAAGTTGCAGAATTTAGAAAATATGGCCGCTGCATTGAAATGTAGAGTATAAATGGAATCAGAATTCAATTATGGCTGACGTTGAAGACTAGACAGAGTGATCGAGTAATTTCATATTAATGGTTCCGAAACTGCTTCTATATAAAGAGATAGAATATGTACGTCATCCTAAATATAACGTAATAGCTCTGATAGATAAAATAAAAAAGGTTTCATATTACAAAAACGTTCACAGGACTATTGCTTGGGTCGAAAGGTGAACCGATATTAAACTCAATAACAATTTTACGACTGCGTCCGTGATAAAAGAAGAAAACTATGCAATTAACACGAAACAGTCGTGTGACTCCATTTTGAAGTTTCATATTGCTGCAATATAGTACATTTTACTGAGTATTTATTATTGGATATAGTCTGGACGCCTGACCTAAATACCTTTCGTGCGAAACTAAAGAGGAAAATTTTTGTCACCATTGAATTAAATTGCATTTGATAGTTAGAACGTTGCAATGCAAATGCAAATAATAATGAGACCGCTAACAACTTCCAACCATTTGGGAATAATACCAGAGAATATGAGAATATATTACTTTTTGTTGGGCCTACTAATGGCGGTACAAGGAAACCGAGTGCCAAAGAAAGTTGCCAAAATTCGCTAGTAAGATGACTGACAAATCTGACGATAGATTTTGTGTCCCTAGTTACTTATTATTTTTAAATATACGTATATTGAGAATAACTTTTCTAGTAAACATTACCAAACAGCTATAATTTATATAGTAACATAAGAAAAACCAATTACATATGACGAAACACCATATTTGTAAGAAAAATGTGATAGAAATGAGAACATATACCTTACAGAACTGACCAAGTTTCACAAGTTATCGATGTAACGGTAAATATCTATGAAATAACGGGGGCAGAGCATCCAAATCTAGTAGGAAGTAACCACTCACATTGTATTGCGTAGTCATGTTACAACATAGACATTAGAAGGTTCATCTGAGAAGCGGTAATTGGTAGGCTAATGTTTGATACGGCATTGCTTTTGTTGGTTGTAACTGTTCCCATGTTTGACCGCGGAAAGAATTTCGTTGTTTGCGTTTTGGAATGAAATTTTGTGAGTTATAACAAGCTTGTTGCAGTATGGGAAGATAAATACAGTCTTAAACTGTATACTATCGATACTGAAGGAATAATTAGCAATACAATTGCAAGTTTGTCCAAATTCACTTAAAATACTTTTGAGAAGGTAACCAATAAGGTTGAACGGTACCATAGAGTAACAGTACATTAAGAAAACTTATTTTATTTAGATGCCAACACTGCATCACCTATTCATAATTTATAAGAAAAACATTTGTCTAATATATACTCCGTTACAAAGTGCAACATAATAAGAATTCAAGGAAACTCCGAGGAAATATTAGGAAGCAATGTGCTGTTATGAATAAATACTGAGAAGTTTGCTAAAAATTGGAGGTCTTACCAATTTTGTTCATTAGCATAGCATATACGTCAGTGTCGTTTTGAGTCACGACCATAAATTACTTTGTCATACTTATGCAGAAAGTTCCAGATAATTTTATTTGTGGTTTGCATGTGATACACCTATCTGCTACCTGTTTACTGTTATCCAAATTTATTTTGATTGTTAGCAAGAGGAACATCTGTTTCATGTTTGCCACTCGACTACGCTCAATGTTTCTTTTGATTTATAAACTTCTTGATACAGAGTTTTTAGGCTGCTACAAAAACCATTTCAAATAACGACAAAATGTTCCGCTCAGTTGGCGGTTTTAATATAATTTAATTTGTGGAAGTAAAACTAGACTGTGTCACACTTCTCAAGTGGTTTGCTTTGTGCATGGTAATAATAGTAACAAAATTGCTGACTTTAACCGTGTAAGGCAGTAAGTTGCGCAAGATCATGCTTACTGACCCAAACGGCGCGCAGCCCTCATCGTCTCGGTCGAACGCTACACGTGGAGGTGCCGACTCAGACGAATTGAACAGTCGTGATTTAAACTATTTCGACACTGCTACACGGCAGAACGAAGAGATCTCAATGATATGGATAAAAATCCGCTCAATCTGTAAGGCAAACAAGTTTTAAAAGATTGTCAAACAATATCATAACTGTTTGACTTATTGGGGGACTTATTAATTCATAATATAATGCCTGTGTCAATGGCTGCTTTAGAACAGGTATTCAAGCAAAAACTCAATTGACCTTTGATTACACTGCCAATATGCGGTATCTTAAAAACGTTCAATTCAGCGCAGAAAAAGTTAGGACAATGATCCAAGAAATCGAAGTGGTCAAGGAAGTAAAACTGCAGGATACTTAACCGAGGGTCAGTGTTTATGGCGAAGGTTTAACTCATGACGTAACTGACGTCGATGGTTTATCTTAAAGCAAGGTTAAGAGCGGTGTCACACGTCGTAAACACATTGTTTAACTTAAACATATTTTCGAAGCTTTGGACGGAATGGGAGCGGTTAAATACTTTTCGTTCTTTAAGAATAGTTTATCCAAATGGTTGAGGTGTTATAATGTTTCAAGGATTTGGCTCAAGATGCTGTGGGTAGTGTACCTATATCGTATGATTCGATGCTAAAAACATGCAAATAGTAATTGTAGTGTCATGGTGAATATTCATTTAATTGTATAGGTTTTTTTTAGAATGAAGTTATTGAAAAAAATCATAGAAATAAACTATGGCCACAAGTCAATAGGAAAATTGACTCCTGCAGTTAGATAGATACATGCACAAAGAAATTTCATATCTCTACCCAAAGCCGTATGAATAACACAATAATCTTTGGTTTCTTACTTTTTATCTGAACATTTTAACATTGTTTGATAGTATTTAAATTGATGGACATTCCAGGCAGTCCGTATTATAAGAAATTCTTGATAACTTTCACTGTGGCAGTATGTTATCAAAAGTAAGTACAGCTCGTGCGCCGCTACATCGAATGCTTTGCTTTGATTGTAATTGACAGCTATTTTACAACGTCCGCAATGTATGTCAAATTAATGAAGCAAGCTATAATTTGGTCTAAGCGGCGTTGTAGAAAGATTTATGTTTTTGTACAGGATGTTAGCACTGTTTATACATTTATTTATTCTTGTACATTGAGCACAGCGGTAATAGCTACTTCGTTTACAGCTAAGCAAAGAACATATCCTTTAATAATGATATTTTGTGTAACGTTGTCTACTATGATTTACCGTGTAAGATGTGCACTTCGTAAGAACATAATCATTATTTAGCAATTCCCTGCAGATGAAAACACACTTATCTGATTATGTACAGTTGGAATACTGTTTTCTACTGCACCTAGAGTCCCAGACGTGAATCAAGAGATAATAAGGGCAATGAATTTATAATACCCATTTTTTTATCAAATACATAATCCGTTTCGCAGCAATGTAGGCAGATAGAAAATACATATCAATAATGCATAAGTGTAGATAGTAATGTGACATTCGTGTTGTGTGTGTGTCTAGATATCGCGTCCGTTGCCCCCTGACAACTCGGTGACATTGGCGGAGCACAAATAAAGTGATAACCGCGCATAAATAATAATATCCATCTACATTATATCTCGCATCTCTGTCTATAAACTACGTATGTCATCATTATTCATTCTGTTCTTCATTCGTCTATTTCATGAACGGACTGAATGATTCTGATTTACATAAGGATTGAACATGATACTGAACATTCATAGAATCTTATTTTCCTACTCTACCTGGTACTGTCGAGTGTCGCATGATAAAAAATATTATAATGCGAAGGAAATTCGCTCAGTGATGTATGAATCGACCCAAACCAGTTTTTATGTTCGGTGTACCAATCGAATCGAATATTCTCGATTGGATAAATGTCACAATCCTCATATTCATGTCTCTACGGTTGGAAGGAATCGTTAACGTGGCGATCTTCAATTGTGAATTATTCTGAATTCTATTTCAGGCTTTGTCTAATAATAATTTTATTCGAGTTTGGTGTGAAAGATTCGCATTCAGTTCAACGTCTAGTCTGTGGTCTTTTATACTTTTTAGGAGTAATGTACATTTAAGCTCCATTCAAGCGAGAAAAAAGATAGGTTGTCGTTGACATGCAATAAAACATATGGCCTCTAGACGAGGCCGTGGATTTTCGATTATTACATTTATTACTAAAGCAAAAAAAGAAAATACGTTTAATTAAACGTATTCACAATCTGTATGTAGGAACACAGGTTGGTACGTGTACATGAACACGCTAAATAAATGTTGTCAAGGTGCGAGATCAAACTGTTTGTTTTTCATCAACAAAAACGAGTGGGTGCGAACTTGAAAGACGAGATGATTGAATATACTTAATATGACTAACGTGCCTTATCCATGGTGGTGCAATGATCTCACAACATATCGCAACAAGGCAAAAGCTTAGCTTCCTAACGTGTTCAAATTCTGTTATTATGACGCCACAGACGGTACATATAATAGAGGCACTTGGCTAATGTACGACATAACAAAAAAGTCGGTAATATTTAGAGTGGCGATCATAGAACTCTGCTCAGAGGCTATTCATCTAAACACACCAAAATAAAAAGTGACGTAATTTGTAAAGTTTAGTGAACGCTCGCGGCAGTACTGTGGCCGCGCGCACGTTGCCTCGATCTAAGTCGGTGTGCTCTCAAGGTCTGCGCGCGCGCTTGATCAAGGCCACCAGTGGCAGGAAGGCTCGCATCGTAGCTCAGCCCGTGATTGTTTCGCTGTATTCGCTATTAAGTTCATACTTACCTTGTTGCCTATTAGGTATAAAAATTGTATTCATACGTCTCACACGATTTTTTGGATTTGGAACATGACTTTTCTTTCTCCGTAGAGTTTTAATCTATTGATAACATTTTCTGCTTGTGCAATAACTCGTTATTGGACAAAAATTTTGTAACTCGGTGTTTTCGAGTCTCGCTTCACGTAGAATTGCGTCATTTGAGATTCAAAGGACTGGGTTTGGATAAAATATTTAATCAAATGCCAACAGAGAACAGATCGATGCCAAAAAACTGCATGGAATGTTGTTTACACACTTTATGTTCGAGCGAGACTTTTCGCGTGAGTTGAGAATTATACCTATATCGATTGATGGTTTTGTAGGTATGTAATTGGAGGAAGTGGTTTCCGACGAACTTCCTTAATGTGAACACAATGTTATATTGTAAAAGTATCTCGTAATTATGTTTTTAATTTATTTCGCGTTTGAAAACAGCATTTTGATAAAAGATAGACGTGGGAAGAACAATGAAATTCTGACTGAAGAAATCTATAGAAAGTTGAATAAAAGGATAATCAACTATTTTCGATTACACCGCCAAGTTTAAAACTTTTATTATGAGTAATTAAAGCTTATTGATATTTGATTGAGCCTGATTGACTTACCATATTTAAATAATAGAACCATAAATCATGTCTTGATTATAGCTCTCAAATTAATTTTATTCATTCAACCACTTTTCTGCGGTTTTCTAATATAACATCACAGTTTTTTTATAGATTTACAGAAGCTCTTGGGCTCGTTGCTAAATAATAACAGCCACATGGGTGGATCACAGGTTAAGCTACGCTTGCCGAGGTCGGACTGTGGATGGGTGACCAACTATAACATATCAAGACCTCTCCGTGGCTTCGAAAGAATGTTGTTGTCGTTGCTGCCATTTGTAAATCTTTGACAGTGGTTACGGGTAGCCAAAAGAAGGAAAGTCTGACAACTAGGCTTACCAAGGGGTGTCGTGTTACCCTGTAAAATCGAACACACCACACTACCTCACGCTCATACTTACACACACACTCACTCATACACTCACTCACGCACTCACTCATGATACACATACCACAAGTACACGCGTGATCTGGCCTTTTTCTGAATAATTATCGTTCGTTCTTTTATTTGCGATGCATTTTGTATAATTTTTAAGTTCTTTTATTTTTGCATGTTTACATTGTCTACATTTCAATTGCATAAAAGTGACAAGTGGAAGCGCGGAGTCTCCTAATACAAGCAATTCCTTGCTTAAAAGGTGATCTCCAATAATATTATGTATCAAAAAGCCTGTTGTAATTGAAATAAAAGTTTTTTTTTTCTCATGTAATTGGGTTGTGATCGTTGAACAGATCAGATAGGCAGCATCTCCATGTACATATAAATACTGGTATTGCGCTGCATCCGGTTAGACTAGAAGCCGACCCCAACATAGTAGGAAAAGGCTAGGCAGTTGATGATAATTTACAGAAGCTAGTTTCTATAATTGAATAAAACATGTGATTAAAATAATCCAGTGTATAGACAGTATTACAGTCATGGGAAGTGAGTCTGACTTTTTGTAGCGTCAGAAACGTAATTATTGTCAGGTAGCGGGCGATGGAGCCGCGATAATTCAGTTTTTGTCTTTATTTCCTCACTGGAACTAAAATGGGAAATACCCGGTGATATGCCTTTTCAATTTTGGCTTTATGTGTTTAAGATCAAGGTCATGAAGCATTCGTTTTTACCTAACTTTTTTTTAGTATAGAACCTACTAATTTCTATCCACGACTTTGTCTAATCCACCGTCAGTTTTAACACAAAATTATATCCTATGCCACTCGTCAATACTGACGTTTTCAAATTCCATGACAGAATTTTCAGAATCGGATCAGTACCTAATTCCAAATACAAACTTACAAATTTTCATTTTTAAAATTAGAACATGTAAGTAGCAAAATCTTGTGCGAAAACCAGTCTTCCATAACCATAGCACCAATACATTTTACGCAATGTATGGTTAAAGAAATTTCTATAAAAATACATTTCTCGCTTATCTCAGCAACGCCCACAAGTCATGCCACGGTCGGCCTTTCTTTCGACCAAGTTCTTTTGCTGAAAGCACCGATGTGCGATAAAATTGGAACGCCAAAAATACGAACGGAATGAGCCATCATTATTTTTGCATTTACGTTACACAAAGACCAAAAAAAGGGAAAAGAAATCGTATTGAATTATGAATGTAGCTATGAGATGAACGGTTCGGTAAAAGGTTGTAAAAAAAGTTGAGTTTTCCAGGGATAGGAAAGTTATTCTTTTTCCTCATCTATTGTGTTCCTATCTTTTATCACGTTTATTGTGTAGTAACTGGAAGCATTAAGGTTTCATTATTTTGTTATATATTTTCAGTTAGAAATAATAACTAATTCAATATTTATTTACTTACAAAGGAAAGGCGAAAATCCCCGGCTCCAAAAGAAACCTAATAATTAATTTAAACGAATGAAAAATCTGATTACATTTTTAAAGCTTTCATTAAATAGATGCTGCTGTAAAAGCTTAAACATTAATAAAATGTCTGTGCAATGGTTGAATAAATATAAAATATTAGCACTCTACTTTGTGTATAAATCAACGGAATTTTAGATTAATAATGTAAGAATTTGTTGTGACACATTGTTGGCAATATGGGATTAAATACATATTCTGTATTTTATACATCATATCCCATGTTTTATGTTAAATCAGGCTTGAAAACAAAAATGTCTCGTAAACGACGCCCGATATTTTACAAACTTGTTTTATTTTGTAATTCTTTATTTTCTTTGTAACCAACAGCTGATTCACGTGATTTAAGGCACTAACAAAATTAATTTTGGGAACTATACGAATATCTTGCGGCAAATGTTCCAAAAACACCAGTTTTTGGGGCGTAACCGTGGTTCTTAGTAATTTATGTGTATTGTAATGGTACAATTATTTGCGAAGGTTTTTTATTTATTTTCCACTCGCGGCAAAGGCCCTACTCCACCTCTTTAAGTACCGTTCGGCTGTTATCTTCGCATTAAGTTACCAAACCGTTACTTCCCACCTCGGGTTAATATCGTTCAGGCATGTGAGCAAACACACAACTCTATAAAAAAATATTCTATTGCCCCTACTTGAGTAAACTGACCTACCATGCGATGGGAATTAAATTATACGGTAATATCGTTTTTTATATGGCAGCACCAATTAAAATAACTCACGAAGTTATCGATAGACTGAGAGGTAATTGGCGTAACCTCAGAAATTATAAAACAGGGCCTGGTAGGTAGCACAAGTCGGTATCAGTTATAAACTACAACGACAAGGACTAACAATTCTTTAAGGCTCTTTTTAAATTTAGAACGAGGGGAAATTAGTCAGAATTGTTTCCTCTATGACTCTTAGGGAAGAATGACGGATTTTCCTTTAACTGTAAAAAATAAACTATAGCCAACACGACATAATTACGTGTATGAATAAGTATTTCTATTTTTTCCCTATATCATTATTGCAGCACAAAGTGCACATGAACTTACATCAATACAAAAGTAATATTACATCAGAAGTTGTTACTTGTACCAGGGTATAAGAAGTGACAAGTTGATCGTCTGTCTCGACTTGGAGCAAAATAGTAATACGTTTCCCTTAATCGACTAACTAAAGCGTCGGACAGAAGGAATCACTCGTCAGGCCTGCCTGGGGGCGTTACTAGGTCTGTGTGGTTTCTATGGGGCCTCTGGCACTCTCTTGACTGACGCGTTATATAGAAAGTCAGACGTTACATGACTTCGCCCTACTTGGCCCACTCAGGCATGTGACGAGCGAAATCATGACTCAATATAAATAGAATTAGAAGATCAAGCAAGGTATATTTAAGGAAATTTATACAACAAACTTGGATGGCATAATTTCCAAGCTTTCTGCATGTAACTGTCTTTTTTTTTTTTTTTTAAGCCTGGGAAATCATCCAATGACTGCTTCCGCTCTGGGTGGAGCGGAAGGGAGTGTCAGACTCTTACTGACTAAAACCCATCCATGTTCCTACCTTAGATCTTTATGTACCAGCGGTAACCCTTTCGGACCATGGCTTGCTCCAGGGCCGGGCGTTAGAGGTCGCCGCCGCATGTAACTGTGTCTGAACCTGACAATTGATTGTAAGTGGAAACAAAATAGTTCAAGGGATAAAAAGGTAGTGCACCTTTAGGCATTTGTTTAGGTTTTACGTAATACCAACATAATCGGGCAAGAAAGATCTCGGATAATTGCTTCACCTAATCGTATCGTTCTGTTTTTGTTTTGGACCTTGAAAAAATAATTCCTTGTCTAATTTCAACACCCCAAAATCCCTGCAGCAAATCTGACATATCAATTTGACATCCATCGCGGGTTCTAAGCCGATTAACGTTTGGGCTTTCGGTCGACACACGCCTTGTCTACCGGAGATTAAAACTATATACGTATGTATATGCGTTCCAAAATGAGTATTTATGATGCATATCAAATAACGAATACCGGGTTTTTTGTTGTAGAAAAACCTGCTGTTTCGGAGCTGGTTGCAGGTGGTTGTCATCTGAGAATACGTCGTTTAGAACGTTGTTTTGTCCGTACAAAAACTGACAATACAAACGCACAAGAAGTAAGTTCTACAGAAGCAAAAGCCAAACAACCTTTATTTGCTGCCTTAAAAACTTAAAACACTCAACAAAGAACAGGTCCCATTCAAAAAAAAAACCAAGAAGTCCTCATACATTTTTAATAAACTCCACTGACGGCAATAAGTTAAACAGAACGGGCTGAGCGGTTTCACGGTCACACAGTGAGCGAGAGGGACCTTGAGGCTACAGTATGTGGTTAACGTTACCGTCCTCCTTACAAGTACACCTGATCAAACACATGGGTCGATAAGGGGACACTTGATGGGCCTCCACTGATAAGGACGCCTTCCTGGATCTGAACACACTTGAACGTAACACACTTCAGACATTTGATTGTGAACAGACTGTAATGTAACATTAGTCTCTATCGTGTTGTGTACACACGATGCATGTGTGCGTGAATATCGGTTATGTTTGTACAAGGTCCTAGTTACAGACGGTATGCTTTGCAATATTGTCATTTTTGCGATCAAGTTTTATTTTCTCAGAAGGAAGGACTTTAATAGCTACGCCTTTCCTGAGTGTAAGTGCATTGCTCGAATCGAAACCGCATGTTGCAATAACATGTCGTAAAAAACAAGTGTAACTTTTTCTTTCATTCAAGGAACAAAACAAACAACATTAAACCGGCCGTGAAGGCAACAAACAGTTTTCCCAACCAGTGCAGCGCCTCGATTACGTCTCGAGACCTTGGGTTATAAAGCAAGACTTAAGACTACACAAGTGGTTCAGTAAAAATCAAACCATTGAAAGAGTCGCGTTTCATATGCAAATCGCTATTGATATGTGCCTGCGAGACATACAGACGCTGCACACAGCTAACAGTCAAGCGCTGCATCGAAACACAATAAGTTACATTTTACAGACGCTATATTTGCAGCACAGACAAGAAACATGGAGGAGGAAAACTATAACTACAAAGGATAAAGATACGTCGAGCTTGAAGAAATAAAACTCGCTGGACAGATATGTAAGCATAAAATAATTTACGGCTTAAAGGGCTATAACGTATAGGCAAGGGTTTTTATGATATATTTTAAGCATCCAAGACATTTTATGACACCTCCGTTCCATGTTTGCTGAAGTTGGAGCGCATGTGTTCACGTCAGAACATACTGCTTTTTATAGCGGCTATTGTAAGTTATTGTGAGGCTGCTTAGTATGCGGCGAGTTTCCGAGCGCAAAACTGATACAATGTGGACAGGTAAATATGTAGACACGGACCGAGATAAATGATTACAGGCTAGTCGCAACAACGCACACGTCTACCAAAAATGCTCGTAAATTTCAACTGCAAGTGAATACACACGCTCGTGATCGGTCCATCAAATGCCTTTAAAATGCGGCTATAAAATGAAGAAGATCGAATGGATAATAAAGCGGGATTAATTTACTATTTCATGCTTTAACATGTGAACGTGAATAAATGTTACATGAGCCGGACGGCCGTCTATAGTAGTATTTAACACGTAATCTAAGGGAAGTGGAGGGACCTAAATTCCTTTTGCCTTCAATTCAATACGACCAAGCGGAATTGATGTCCCATTATATGCAAGCCAGGCAACTTGGCCCTGGCCAAAATTTCAATAGCCCAGGGCGATTGAGCTGACCGGCGCACGTGTAACTTTTTGTGCAAAACTCCTTGGAATTCTTTTAGTCAAACTTTAGAAAAGGTTCTGGGTTGAATATCTTATTATGCAACATTTTTAATATGTTTCTGATTATGTTAAGTTTTTTAGCTGTAAAATTAGTAACTTGTTCAGAATTATAGCCGTCATCAATCATATTCGGATCGCGTGTTGCCATGTTTGTGGTGTAAGCTCATGAATCAGTTAGAGGATCCGTCAGTGACAGGTCCGGAGACGCAGTGAATGAATCAAGCCAACGCTAGATAATGTCGTAGTAGAAGCAGCGTGCAGAGCGGTCGCGTCGGCAACTTTCTACGCGACCTCGAAATGCTGCATTCACTTTCCTCACGACTCGACACCGGTTACGCAACCGACACCACGACCGACATATCGACGCAGCGCGCGCGCCACGCCACCCGACCTGCGACGACTCCTAACATTCTCAACGCATACACTAAAAGACACTCCAGTCACCGCTCGACACCATCATTAACGAGCACCTGCTAACATCACTCCCTCCTTAATTCCAAACAACCAGTTCATTACATCACAGCGCGTAACAAAAGCCCCAAAAAACGTGGAACCACTTCACAATGAAGGGACCTGGAAGAGTTATAAAATAAGTTCGCAATTTATTCGAAGGGCAAATAAAAACGCCAGGTGCCATGCCTCTTGTGTCCAAGGTCAGCGTTTCCTAGAGCTGCATATAGGTATTCTTTTTATTCGTTGCATGTCCCTTCGCCGGGACCGGCTAGCGTGCCCCAAACCAGTTTGATGCTGATCTCCATTCCACTGGTAAGGCTGAGCGCCTATTACACCCAGTTTTTATTTCTCTGTTTTAATTAAATCTATGTAATTAAACTACGCTTTACTATTCCACAAGTATTTTAACGACATTTTAATTATTCTTGGGAATTCAAACGAACCATACTTGCACATTGTAGAGCTAACTTTCTGCATAGGAACAAATAGCTTGTCTATCGAACAAATGAAATAAACTAGTTTTTATTACATAAAAAATGTTTTAAAATATGATGTTGAACTTTATATTAAATTCAAAACAAAACGCTCTAAATTGGTAGGTGGGCGTGGAGCCTTAGCCCGTGGCCGGTAAATTTGGCAAAGCAATAGGAACAAAACAATAGGCGGCCTGCGAATTTGGCTTTTTCTTAGAAGCCTTCGACAACTGCAAAGCGCGCCAGCAGGAAGTGGGGACGGACTAAGTTTATGTAACCTAATCACCTGCCGGGCTCGAGGCCAGGCTCGCTGATTCAGAAAAACCAAGGCCACGCCAGACAGAATGCGAGCTTAGTCCTAATATGTATCTAACCCTCCCTTACTTTAGTGCGTTCGTATACAGCAGGATGTTGCATAAGCTTTGTTGTTTTGTTATTCTTCGTGTAGAGTCCGCATCGCATTTTAGATTAGTTTTTTGTGCAGACGCGGGCGTATTCTTCTTATAACACGAGACACACAAAATTGAACGTTAATAAACTAAGCTGTAGAACTGTTTTTAAAGCCAGCCACATCTCGAGCAGTGGAGGGACTAAAATATTCACTTCGGAGTTAGTCGCGATGCTCAAAGTTTGCTGAGACCATCAAACTATTCTCATTCCCACGTCGCGCGTCGTCGCTATATCTGTGAGATGCGCTTAATATCTTAAAAGTGTGAAAGTGCATCGTTTTTCATGTAACTTTCCCGATTCTAGAGCGTCTTATTTTGCTCTTTTCAGGGATACGGGTGACTCGGCGCCAGGGGAAGGAAACTTTTAGACTAAATGACCTGGATAGAAAAACTGAGTGCTTGGTAATGTAAAGTTTTGGACGTGTGTGAAAACGACCGCAGGGATTGGAAATGGTCTCAAACTTCACCTTTGTGGCGGACTGTGTTACACAAATGGGAATTCTGAACAAAATAAAACTTGGTTAGCTCCAGATTTGCGATGTGTCACTGAAGGTGTTTAAAAACTAGCGAGTAAATATAGAAGCTAACATGTAGAATGAGTTTTGCTTTTGACAAACGCATCCGTATGGGACGGTATCGTAGCGGCATCGAATGAAAAAAGCTCACTGGGGGAATTCCATGGTGTGGTATTTTGTGGGTGAGCCGAAAAGGGCCCCATCCCCCTGTGCATGGGGCGCCGTTGCCCCGGGTAACGTGCACTATCCTTGTATCAATGAACACGGTGAGCATAGAACGCAATCTCATAATAGGAATGGGCTTGAATAGACAATGTATAATTGTGTTGCTGTTGACATTATTTGAATGATTCGGGGCTCGAGTGAGATTTATTGTCAGCTGCGTGTACGTCTAAAATTATTATTTTTAAAGAAACAAACCATACAGGATATGAGATGTGGCCATGCACGGTCTTTTTATTTATTCAGTGTATAGTTTAATGACACATTAAGTCAGAATTTTATGTCTATGGTTATTTAAGGCATCGTTAAACATGAAAGGTATTATTTTGAATATGTATATCAATTCTTAATATATGCTTGGGACGGTGAAGTGTTTTTAACAGACAATTACTGAGAAACGAGGTACTATATCTAAGTTAACTGAAGACTTGTAAAATTGTGATTAAACAAAACATTTAGTATTAAGTCTATTCAATATTATCCATGTGTCAGCTGCAACGTATGAAGCGGCGTTGTACTATCTATACATACAATGGTAACATAAATAAACTGTTTGTCATTATTGCTATATTCATTGCTCAAGGCTTTCCTCTCAGACCGAAAAGTATAGCAGAAATTAAAGGTAAAAAGTAATGAAAATATATTTTCAATAGCTTTCAAAGAATTAGAAGAATATGTTTTTGTTTTTTGAATTTTTTTAATTATGGTTAAGGATCTGATCCAACACAGGTGATTTTACGAACATTTTGTGTTTTAACTACAGGAATATTTATTAAGGACCTTGCTTATGCTGTAGGTATCTACTACTATGAGACGGCGACCGCCTGCAGGACTTAATTAAAATAATTTTAATCGTTTTGCTTTTGAAAACATCTGTTACAAAGGCACGTAGGTATTCCGTACATAGTATCGTGGCACAAACAAAACATATTTTACAGACTTGTTCAGACGCAGGTGCAAAACGCAACGTTTTATAGAATAACCTTTTCAGTATTCAATTATTATTACTATATACAGTGTAACCTGCAAAAATGGACTCTCTACGAGTGTTGGTCCTTGGTAGAGTCTACTTTTCACGATATTTTATCATTCTTCTTCTTCTTCGTGTGGTTAGTGACGAACCTGGTGTCAGAGTTTTTATGCTGCCCATGGGCCTCTGACTTAGCTTCACATGCTGTTGAGAAATATCTCTCAGGCGTGCCGGTTTCCTCACGATGTTTTCCTGCGCCGATTCTTAAGCAAGTGTATAATTATACAATACAACATGAATCCGTAAAATCAGAGGGGCGTGCTTTGGGTTCGAACTCGAGACCTATGACTTGGCAGTCCGACGGTCACACTACTAGGCTATCACTGCTAATAATTTATCATTACTATGGAGGTTTTTCATTTATCCAGGTTACCAAATAGTCAGTTGTCTTATTTACTTATTTAAAGAAGCCCCTGCTAAGACAAGTCAAAATTAACGTTCATATAAAGAGGTGAAATATTGTTTTTTTTTTAATCCGATGGTGCAGTTTAAGTTAACATCAAAATAGAGCCCGCGACTCCTTTGAGTGCTTTTCGCAATTTTTCATAGTTTCGGACTTGGCCATCCACGTCTACTAGAAAAATTCACCCTGTTAATAATTATTATAAAAATACGACGATGTTCTGTTTAAAGTATGTGTTTTTTTTATAAAAGTTTAGCGACCTTCTAATTTAATGCTATTTATTTAATTTAATATACTCATTTATTCATAACTGGTAAGCTACGATGACAAGGCACTTATAAATAACTAATGACTGTGTGATGCAATTAAACATTGAATGTTTTTTTAAACCGTTTATGTAAAGTCAGGAACCTGATTGATACTTGAACAAATTGACTGTCAACGAAAATTGTCCGTAAATTCAAATTCCAACTGTCATTCTCTGTCAGTAGTATGCGTGCTGTGTCAATCTGCTTAGCAATCTTGTTCTCCGTTTTCGTGTCGCTGGGGGTCTACTCCCTAACTCCGTCAACGAAGCAACGGGCCCGTCCGACAGTAGTCCGTTACGTCGTGGCGAACCCTACTCCCTAACAATTTCGGATTCATCAGAACGGGACGGAATCATAGACTACTTACGGACAATATTCGTGAACGAACGACGAATGACAATAGAGTTGCGCCATTTTATCGGACGCTTACCGGTTTACATATTCTGTAGTTTCAAAGCATACTAAACAATTTTTTTTATTTTTGTTGTAAGAAAATGACCACATTATTTAAAATACACTTTTTATTATGTCTTTAAATATATAATTAAATTATTTTGCCTTTTTTGGTTCGGCAATAGGCATTATCCTGTCGATACCTTTGCGTTTTTTCTTTTTAACGCCAATTATCAAACGAAATGTCAAAGTTCTTAGAGTTGTCAAAAAGTAAAAGGCCAGTTTTGACATTTGAGAATGACCCTAGAATGTAACTTGGAACGAAACAGAAAAAAGCAATAAACTAATCATTAATTACATAAAGTGTTTTAGAAAATACAAAAATATTTTTGGCGCGTTTAATAATATGATGGAAGATATTGCTGATATTGCTTTTTGCGCTAACTTTATAGTAGCATGCAATTTCTAATGAATACGAAACGTCTCAAAACAGTTACGTGCTCAGTCCTTATTTTCTTAATACTAATGTTGTAGCCAATTAATTACTTAATATCACCAGCTTCATTCGATTTTAATCTCGACTCGGCTTTGCTTTTGGACTATTTCTGTTTACTATCACGTTGATCCTGGCTCTTCTATTTTGGACATTGATTTAAACAGTGATTTGAACTCGATTTTGGTGTTTGTTGTAAATCATACCAACTGTTTCAACATGTCGAAAAGAGGGCGTACAACCAACAGCCAGTCACGCGAATTGGTTGTGAAGTTAACCGAAACCTTTATTGCTCGTAACGCAAGTGCAAGATCGTGTCGCAGAAGCACTTGAATTCAGCAAAAAAACTATTCGAATCATCTTGAAGGAAAAGTATGGGCCTTCCGGTACTGAAGAAAATATATTACGTTCGCCTAAAATGGGAAAGAAAAGCAAGCCCGTAACAGGTATTGACACATTTGACGCAAACGCTATTCGAGAGACGTCCATATTGATAATAGAAATGAAAATGAAATAATTATATTTACAGGTGACGATAGCTCAACTGACGATTTTGGCTCATCATCCGAAGAAAATGATTGAATGATGATTCAGTCACTTTCGCTTTCTCTTGATTATTTTGTGAATCCACTCAGGATGTAATTGTAACTAAAAAAAATAGTTTATAGTATAGTATTTTCTATTTTTAGTTCGGTTTTCTATAAAAAGCGTGTTTTTTAGTTTTTTTAAACTATTTTTTATTTCCTACTTTTTAGTTCAAATTAATGTATTGTCATCGGTCCTCGATAAATCTACAAAGTTTGAACGAAATCTGGCCGTTTAAAGTGGGTAAAAATCGCTTCCAAATGAGTCGGTTACAAACATACATACAAGTGAAGCAAATATAAAGCGTGTAAAAATAAGGATAATGGGAAACTATTATCAAATTATTGCATTGTCATCGGTCCTTGAGACGTGTGCAAAGTTTCAAGTTGATCAGACTTTTAGAAACCGGTGAAAATTAAGCTCAAAGATTCCGTTACATACATACATAGATACCACCCGAGCTAATAAAAGCGTGTTAAAATATTAAATTATAGACAAATTGACCTTTTGTACCACTGTTTCATTTCAAAATACCTACAAAATTAAAGTTTAAGTTATTTTTTTGTTACTCAGTACTTTAATCCAATGCACTGGAAATCTGTAAACATACAGCTTACTAAAGTTAAAAATGATACTATCTATTTTAGTGCACTTTGAGTATAAGTAAACACTCTTCAAAGCATAGGTCGTAGTCAGTATTCAACACCAATATTTATCGTGTTTACATAATATAAAATAACCTTAAAACAAAATATCAAGATTTTGTGAAGTTACAATGTTAACTATACATTATCGCTTATAACTTCCGAACCCTTTAGTTTATTTTGATAATTCACAAAATCGTAATCGTAATCGTTTTTTCTTATTCGTTCTAGTTCCTTATTTTCTTAATACTAATGTTGTAGCCAATTAATTACTTAATATCACCAGCTTCATTCGATTTTAATCTCGACTCGGCTTTGCTTTTGGACTATTTCTGTTTACTATCACGTTGATCCTGGCTCTTCTATTTTGGACATTGATTTAAACAGTGATTTGAACTCGATTTTGGTGTTTGTTGTAAATCATACCAACTGTTTCAACATGTCGAAAAGAGGACGTACAGACGCCAGCACATCAAGCTATCCCTAACTGTCAAAATTTCTCAATTAAAAATGAACCTTATGTCTTTGCAATAAAGTTGAAATACTATCAAAGAAATCTGACAGATTGTGGTAACTTGATGTGCTGGCCTCTGTACAATCAACAGCCAGACACGCGAATCAGTTGTGAAGGTAACCGAAACCTTTATTGCTCGTAACGCAAGTGCAAGATCGTGTCGCAGAAACACTTGAATTCAGCAAAAAAACTATTCGAACCATCTTGAAGGAAAAGTATGGGCCTTCCGGTACTGAAAAAAATGTATTACGTACAGTCAACAGCAAAAGTAGATGATCAAAATCAGAAATTGAATGCTAATAAACGGAGTTCACGAATATATGGCAGCTGTACTAGTAGTAAATGTTTGTTATAATATCCAATCACAAACTTTTGAATCACTCCGACGCCACACAGTTCTGACGCGAACTCCGTTCTTTAGTATTGAATTTCTGATTTTGATCATCTTCTTTTGCTGTTGACTGTACTCCTAAACTGGGAAAGAAAAGCAAGCCTGTAACAGGTATTGACACATTTGACGCAAACGCTATTCGAGAGACGTCCATATTGATAAAAGAAATGAAAATGAAATAATTATATAAGTAGTAAATATAATTATTTCATTTTCCACATCCGAAGAAAATGATTGAATGATGATTCAGTCACTTTCGCTTTCTCTTGATTTTTTTGTGAATGAGTGGATGTAATTGTAACTAAAAATATTAAGTTATAGACAAATTGACCTTTTGTACCACTGTTTCATTTCAAAATACCTACAAAATTAAAGTTTAAGTTATTTTTTTGTTACTCAGTACTTTAATCCAATGCACTTAAGAATATATAATGAAATCGATCAAATACTCATACAAACTTGAATCGATTAATTGTGAGTATTGAGTACCGAGTCGTCTGGTTGCTTCCTTACGTCGCGATGACAAATGAGAAATGTCAAATGTCCATTTTTTGACATTTTACACAAAAAAATTATATAAATTTTCTACTACAATCATTATTTCCAACACACTAGGAAGAATCATTCATGGAGCCTTTGCCCAGCAGTGGGATGACTCAGGCTAAGAGCCCCCTCAGACTACAGACTTTTTATGGGCCGATAGTATCGTCGGTTTCTTAATCAGAATGAAGATGTACACCTATGCAAGAGCGCACATTTTAAAATAAAACGACTAGAATAAAAGGAAATCTATGTTTTGATTGCAATAGTATATTGTTGTGTGTTGAATTTATTCGGATTTGCTTGGTGCTAAATAAAATAAAATACATTTTGTCATAGTCAAATCAAAGTTTATATTTTTATAGTTTATACATACGATCATCATCATCTGCCTAGCTTTTTCCCAACTATGTTGGGATTGGCTTCCAGTCTAACCGGATACAGCTGAATACCAGTATGTTATATGGAGCGACTGCCTACAATGCGGTCAACTACGTCTAGCATATTTGTTATAAAATCTGTAAATATACAGCTTACTAAAGTTAAAAATGATAATAGTATCATTTTTAACTTATACTCAAAGTGCACTAAAATAGATAGCTATTTTAGTGCACTTTGAGTATAAGTAAACACTCTTCAAAGCAAAGGTCGTAGTCAGTATTCAACACCAATATTTATCGTATTTACGTAATATAAAATAACCTTAAAACAAAATATCAAGATTTTGTGAAGTTACAATGTTTACTATACATTTTCGCTTATAACTTCCGAACCCTTTAGTTAATTTTGATTTTTAGGCTTAGAAATACCCCATAAACCCTAAGGTACAAAAATATTCCCATAAATAAAAAAACATGTTTTCAAGTTACGTAATTTGCCCTATACATTCAAAAATTCTCTTAAATTCTTATAATATCAGTTTTATTGACTTAAACCCTATATAATAATCAATAATCTAAGATTAATTCAACAAACATAAACTAATTAGCACTTAACAAGGCTTAGTTGGAATCTAACCAGAAATGTTCACTTTTCACATGTTAGACTCACTGCACTTCACTTTTAGTAGCGGTCCACCCATTACTTGGGCCACGTTACTCAGATAGGGTCTCTTCGCCGACACTGTTTTTTTATAAGGTTCCTCTCAGCAACATTTTGTGGAAACCTTACATATTTTTGCAAAATTGAGGGGATGTTGAATGCATTTGTGACATGCCGCAGAGAACGTGACACTGTCTGTTGTGCCATTGGCTCATCACTGCTTAGGCTCACTGCACCTTGGTAGCTCCCCCGGGCATAAAAATTAAGAGCAGCGAGGATCTAAAAGTAAACAAAGAAAACAGTAGGTAAATGGGTGGGACGGATTGGTAATATTGGTGTCAATAAGTTGCAGAATCTTTGATATATCCTTACCTTCATTATTGAATCAACACTTCCTCGTATATGTATAGGCAAAAGAGGTATATAGTCCTTACACAGGTCCTCGAATAATTCACGAGTGAGCCGATAGTTCCCTATGAACTCGACGTCGGGAATACTCGCCAAAATAAAGTTCTAGCGTAAATATCGTCGGCGACACCTCCGCTCTTCCCGTAATGATCATTCTAGCAACAAAAAAGCAGCCATAGTTCGAAATTACACTTTAAATTATAATTTTCGTCAACAGCACGAGAACTATTTTGATGTCGTATGAACTGACATAACGCTCCGTCGAAACAAGTGTCAAGTTCAATTTTTAGGACGGAAAAAACACGTCGGGAGTAGGTACACATGTCAAATCGTGTTGTAGTTCATTCTTCGTTCGGGCCACGGACGAATCATCCGTCCGACGGTGCTAGGGAGTAGGAAACGCCCGTTACGAAGGCCGAAACTACGGACTTCGTGCTTAGGGAGTAGACCCCTACGACTATATTTCAAATTTTGTTGCCCCAAAATTACGCCACTTCCACAGCGTCGTTCACTCACTCAGATCAGTTCAGGGGGTCTACTCCCTAACTCCGTCAACGAAGCAACGGGCCCGTCCGACAGTAGTCCGTTACGTCGTAGCGAACCCTACTCCCTAACGATTTCGGATTCATCAGAACGGGACGGAATCATAGACTACTTACGGACAATATTCGTGAACGAACGACGAATGGCAATAGAGTTGCGTTATTTTATCGGTCGCTTACCGGTTTACATATTCTGTAGTTTCGAAACATACTAAACAATTTTTTTTATTTTTGTTGTAAGAAAATGACCACATTATTAAAAATAAACTTTTTATTATGTCTTTAAATATATAATTAAATTATTTTGCCTTTTTTGGTTCGGCAATAAGCATTATCCTGTCGATACCTTTGCGTTTTTTCTTTTAACGCCAATTATCAAACGACATGTCAAAGTTCTTAGAGTTGTCAAAAAGTAAAAGGTCAGTTTTGACATTTGAGAATGACCCTAGAATGTAACTTGGAACGAAACAGAAAAAAGCAATAAACTAATCATTAATTACATAAAGTGTTTTAAAAAATACATAAATATTTTTGGCGCGTTTAATAATATGATGGAAGATATTGCTGATATTGCTTTTTGCGCTAACTTTATAGTAGCATGCAATTTCTAATGAATACGAAACGTCTCAAAACAGTTACGTGCTCAGTCCTTATTTTCTTAATACTAATGTTGTAGCCAATTAATTACTTAATATCACCAGCTTCATTCGATTTTAATCTCGACTCGGCTTTGCTTTTGGACTAAACAGCCAGTCACGCGAATTAGTTGTGAAGTTAACCGAAACCTTTATTGCTCGTAACGCAAGTGCAAGATCGTGTCGCAGAAGCACTTGAATTCAGCAAAAAAGCTATTCGAACCATCTTGAAGGAAAAGTATGGGCCTTCCGGTACTGAAAAAAATGTATTACGTACGCCTAAAATGGGAAAGAAAAGCAAGCCCGTAACAGGTATTGACACATTTGACGCAAACGCTATTCGAGAGACGTCCATATTGATAAAAGAAATGAAAATTAAAAAGTAAATATAATTATTTCATTTTCATTTGGTGGTTTTCATAGGTGACGATAGCTCAACTGACGATTTTGGCTCATCATCCGAAGAAAATGATTGAATGATGATTCAGTCACTTTCGCTTTCTCTTGATTTTTTTGTGAATGAGTGGATATAATTGTAACTAAAAATATTAAATCATAGACAAATTGACCTTTTGTACCACTGTTTCATTTCAAAATACCTACAAAATTAAAGTTTAAGTTATTTTTTTGTTACTCAGAACTTTAATCCAATGCACTTTAGAATATATAATGAAATCGATCAAATACTCATACAAACTTGAATCGATTAATTGTGAGTATCGAGTACCGAGTCGTCTGGTTGCTTCCTTACGTCGCGATGACAAATGAGAAATGTCAAATGTCCATTTTTTGACATTTTACACAAAAAAATTATATAAATTTTCTACTACAATAATAATTATTTCCAACACATTCTAGGAAGAATCATTCATGGAGCCTTTGCCCAGCAGTGGGATGACTCAGGCTAAGAGCCCCCTCAGACTACAGACTTTTTATCGGCCGATAGTATCGTCGGTTTCTTAATCAGAATGAAGATGTACACCTATGCAAGAGCGCACATTTTAAAATAAAACGACTAGAATAAAAGGAAATCTATGTTTTGATTGTAATAGTATATTGTTGTGTGTTGAATTTATTCGGATTTACTTGGTGCTAAATAAAATAAAATACATTTTGTCATAGTCAAATCAAAGTTTATATTTTTATAGTTTATACATACGATCATCATCATCTGCCTAGCTTTTTCCCAACTATGTTGGGATCGGCTTCCAGTCTAACCGGATACAGCTGAATACCAGTAGGTTATATGGAGCGACTGCCTACAATGCGGTCAACTACGTCTAGCATATTTGTTATACAATCTGTAAACATACAACTTACTAAAGTTAAAAATGATACTATCTATTTTAGTGCACTTTGAGTATAAGTAAACACTCTTCAAAGCATAGGTCGTAGTCAGTATTTAACACCAATATTTATCGTATTTACATAATATAAAATAACCTTAAAACAAATATCAAGATTTTGTGAAGTTACAATGTTTACTATACATTTTCGCTTATAACTTCCGAACCCTTTAGTTTATTTTGATAATTCCACAGGATTTATTCGTTTTAGGCTTAGAAATACCCCATAAACCCTAAGTTACAAAAATATTCCCATAAATAAAAAACCATGTTTTCAAGTTACGTAATTTGCCCTATACATTCAAAAATTCTCTTAAATTCTTATAATATCAGTCAATATTAATCATAATCTAAGATGAATTCAACAAATATAAACTAATTAGCACTTAACAAGGCTTAATTAGAATCTAACCAGAAATGTTCACTTTTCACATGTTAGACTCGCTGCACTTCACTTTTAGTAGCGGTCCACCCATTACTTGGGCCACGTTACTCAGATAGGGTCTCTTCGCCGACACTGTTTTTTTATAAGGTTCCTCTCAGCAACATTTTGTGGAAACCTTACATATTTTTGCAAAATTGAGGGGATGTTGAATGCATTTGTGACATGCCGCAGAGAACGTGACACTGTCTGTTGTGCCACTGGCTCATGACTGCTTAGGCTCACTGCACCTTGGTAGCTCCCCCGGGCATAAAAATTAAGAGCAGCGAGGATCTAAAAGTAAACAAAGAAAACAGTAGGTAAATGGGTGGGACGGATTGGTAATATTGGTGTCAATAAGTTGCAGAATCTTTGATATATCCTTACCTTCATTATTGAATCAACACTTCGTCGTATATGTTGAAGCAAAAGAGGTATATAGTCCTTACACAGGTCCTCGAATAATTCACGAGTGAGCCGATAGTTCCCTATGAACTCGACGTCGGGAATACTCGCCAAAATAAAGTTCTAGCGTAAATATCGTCGGCGACACCTCCGCTCTTCCCGTAATGATCATTCTAGCAACGAAAAAGCAGCCATAGTTCGAAATTACACTTTAAATTATAATTTTCGTCAACAGCACGAGAACTATTTTGATGTCGTATGAACTGACATAACGCTCCGTCGAAACAAGTGTCAAGTTCAATTTTTAGGACGGAAAAAACACGTCGGGAGTAGGTACAAATGTCAATTCGTGTTGTAGTTCATTCTTCGTTCGGGCCACGGACGAATCATCCGTCCGACGGTGCTAGGGAGTAGGAAACGCCCGTTACGAAGGCCGAAACTACGGACTTCGTGCTTAGGGAGTAGACCCCCAGATCACTTAGGCTGCTCGGCAATCAAGTTTCCTGTCTGTTAATTCTGTTCCAGTATTAGAAACCAAAAGAGACTTAATCAAGACCGTCTTCAAAGAAGAAATGTAAGAAGTATAAACATAATAATTCTGAAGAAAAGGTTAATAAAGCTTTCTAAAAAGAATGATACCAGAGAAAGTTCCAGGGATGTAGAAGCTGTAGGAAACCATGAATCAGATATTTATGCTTCTGAGGAAGTTGTAATATTGAGCGTAATGAAGGTTAGGGACAAGAGCTATAACTTTTGTGAACAAACTCTTCTGGACACTAAAACTGATCGTTCTGATATTCAATTTATTCTTATGGGCAGGTATGAGATCCTGGGAAAATTGTCCTTTGAGGATCTTGTGGTAACCACTTGTGTTATATACTAACAAGTGACGACAGCTTCAGCAGCATCTTTTTAGTTGACAACAATAGTGTGATGACTAAATTTTTTTAATCCCTAAGTAGATTATTAAAAAACATTGGACACGTAATTTTTCTTTTTTTACGTAATAGTAAAGATTACGTCGATACAGTGACAACCTTACGTGACGTAGCGAGCCCCCCACTCATTTTGTGTCTAATATTTTTTTATTTTAACTGATTGCCAGACTAAATAAACATATTTTTTTTTTACCTTGGAATTATCCCTATTGGTCAAGAACAATGGTCACTGAAGAGTTTAAGACCTTTTATGGGCAAAGCTGTAAAAGCTGACGTGTAGCTTATAACCCTGAAGTAGAAACAAAAAATTCAACTTCGCTTAATTATCGAGCTAATTTAGAAAAACAGGCCATGTTTAAGAACCAATCACTACATGATAATTTCCATATGAAGCCAGTATTGTGAGTTTTTACTGTACCGATATCACAGACAAGGCACAGAGTGAGTTTAATGTCGAACATCTACAATTATAATGCGCCCGCGCCCGCCGACCATAATATTTTTCAAAAGATCTCCATGAGCCATGAATTATTTATTTCCCGCGTAGACACCATTACAATTATTTCTTTTGCTACTTGAAGGAAACGACTTGTGAATAATAAGTATTGAAACATTTGAAATTGTAAAATGTAAGAAACGTGGACAGGGCGAAATACTGTGAGTATGTTTAGTTATATCTTTACATTGTATTCATATTGTTTGTGTCAGTGTGTCCTCTATTATGTTTTGAGGATTCTAGGTACTTACTCTCTTAGTCCTATGTACAATTGAATTAAATAGTAAGGAGTAATTCTTTTTTCTTTTTACAAAATTCGTTGTACGCAAGTGATCGTGAATTCAGCACGTAATTTCCTTTTGAAAGCAGTAAAATCCTCAAGTTTATTAATTTCATTATTTTATACACGAATCCATTTGCGTAAGCTTGACGAAAACACAAAGATAAGTGACCCAAATATAGCCGTCCATATTTAACATGATATATTCGTTAATTGCAACTTTAAAAGTTGACAAATTACATCTTTTGCGAGCACTTTGTGCATCAAAAGATCAAAGCGAGAAGCAATCAGTGTGGTCCTTTGAAAGAAACACAAAAAAAAAACAAAAAAGGTCTTTCACGAGTCACGGATTGTGATCGCGAAAGAGGTAAACGTAAACAGTGGGGTCATCGACCTGGGTTCAACTTGACACATTTTTGGTCGGCCCCAATTGTACGGGAGCAGCGACCTGCGCCGCCGCCTTGCGCAACGGGAAGCCGGTTGTGTTGTGCCAATCGACTTCGGGAATCGGAACCGAAATGGAACATGTTTCCTGTGACGCGTTCGGGATGAACCATGGCTTGGGGTCTTTATGTCACACGCTGTTAGTCCTGTTATGCAAATTCTTTTGGTAGCTGGAAGAGTTTGTTGTGAAATGGTTTTTTTTAGAATTTTATGGCATTATCAGTCTCTCTTGTTTCAATTTAATCAAAATTCGTCGTCGTCACCACCGAGTGCAAAAGTAATAAAAAACAAAACTTTACGTGCAAGAAAGTCAATAAAAAATTAACGAAGCTTGTATAAACAAACAATAACATATTTTTTTGGCAACAACATTAACAGTGTTTTCTTAAATCAATTCATTTATTTGGCAAGTATGGTTCCTGTTGAATTCTAACCAAAATAAACTTTTATGTTGTCAAAAATAAGTGATGCGTAATTTTTCGGTGATTATGTATTTCTTGTCAATCACCCAGAAATTTGATTGCTGACTACAGTGACTACCTACGTGTGTGATGAACTGATGACGCATTAAGTGGTTTTCTTACATAAATAAGTTAAGAATGTGGCGAAATTATGACTACAAGATGGCTAATAAATACGTCAGAAACACCTCACTAGTGATTGAGACCAGAGACCTAATCTAGAAATGGGTGCTACTTAAATTATGCTATAAAAAGGCAGTTGTAAGAGTTGCTATGAATTACGCCAAATTGTTTACATGCCCATTGTCACAATACAAAGCTAGCTGTGAATACCACAAACAAAAACTAGACACGGAAGAGTTAGGAACGGTCGAGTTGTAAACGAAAAGAATCTATATCCCTTTGAGAAGATTCCGCTAATGTCATGAGGGGATGCACGAAAAAATGCAGGTAGGGCCCCGAGCAACGACCCCGTGGTTTTTGGGAGCTGACGTCACCGCTTTCTGCAGCCCGCTCAATAACACGAATGTGTATTAACGTTACGGCACGTTTTTTACAACCCAAGAACTTGTGGCTTTGTGGTTCCATATTCCATATCCGCGAGATCACGACCGTGAGTCGCACTTTTGTTTCGAAATAAAAAACTCAATGAAAGGTAAGTTGTACAAAGACTGAAATAATCTGGTGGCATCACTGCCCATTCTGCTCAAATGTCGAAACAAGGATAAGCGCATACATAAATAAACAACACATTCGCGTTCTTGACAGGTCCCTAATATTCTGAGAATTCGACTGAGCACGCATGCGGATCCGACAGCAAAATGGATGATATTTTTTGCTTTTCCAATGTGTAACTATACAATTTGCACTAGAGCCCCGGTGTCAATGACCTCTCGCCAGCTGTTTGACTATCGTGGTGTACAACGCAAGGTAAGACGGGTTACTAAGGAATCGTACGCAGTACCGGTATACGCTTTTATTCGAACCATAACAAAAGAGCCGTGAATAATGACATCATTATTTTCTTATAATGAGTAGGTACCACAAACAATGGCAACCATGTAGCTAAACACTTCGCAGTTTCGGTTGTTCAAGAACATTCTGTTACGCCTTTATGACGACGCGACGTCGAAAAATTCAAATATAAGTAAAGAAAGACGTAAAAGTCACCGTAGAGGTGTGTTAACGA
Source organism: Hyppa rectilinea (assembly GCA_951799385.1). NCBI lineage: Eukaryota > Metazoa > Arthropoda > Insecta > Lepidoptera > Noctuidae > Hyppa > Hyppa rectilinea. The sequence goes on along the minus strand of OX637308.1, from coordinate 7,253,903 downwards.
ATGCCATTTGAATGTATACTTCTTATTTAGAAGGTGTTTTGAATAGAATATTAAACAGGACCGAGTCATGGGTTTAATGTGTCGCTGCTGCTCTGTAGCGTGGGTCATGAGGAAGCATAAATTTAGAGGAGTCGATAGCGGCGGCGTGGCTCCACAAACCCACAACAGCTGTAGACAAAACGCCACGCTCACCAACACATGCTCGCACCCCTGCAACACGCACACCACTGCACGCTGAACACGTACACGTAACGTAAACACACGCAGGTTTATGTACACCAGATGCCCCTACACCGAGCGAGACGGACATACTAATAAATATCATGTTAGAAGAGAATGCACCGTTGAGGGAGTGAGGTTCGGTTTGACAACATGCCGAGACGTCTAATTAAATGTAGTTGAAGGTCGAAAAAATAAGAGGATGCATGATACATTATGTCAAGCACTCGAATAATTAAGTGAGATGTAAAAAGCAGTTGGACGCAGCTGTAACGGCTGACAACCGTGCGCATACAAACCGAATAGCAATGCCTTAAACAGCGAATGTTTCGTAGGAACCAGCTAATAGAAAAATAAACAGAGCCGGTCCGAGCTAGGCCGTTGTTAATTAACATACAGATAGTTTAATAAAAGGCAGGAAACAGGCAGCGAGGGGAGTAAGCAATGAAGCGGTAAAAATAGAAGCGGGGGCGACATAGACGCGCAGGAATCGATCCTACGAACAATGCGACGATGCATCGCTTCATGCCAATCAATAATAGATGCTACTAGCTAGCGTGCAACAGTTCCGTGGACATGACGCTTAATTTTTTGGATTATAGAAATTATATCCCGTGATTTGTTACTCGAAATTTTGTTCAAAACTCATTTCATGTGGGTTTTAATTCAGCTTCCAACAAATACAGTTCGTCAGTTTCATGTTTTATATGATTTGCATTGTAAATATTTAAAACTATACCCACAGATTTTCTTGCCAAACAAGTTTTTATATAATATTAGTTTCCTTTAATTAATACTATTGTAAATAGTTGATAATTTTCAATGTTAAAGTAATTTATAACATTTAACCACGTAGTATCCTTAATACTATTTTGAGAGCATTCCAAATGAATAAGCGCATTTAATAAATGTTTAAATTCTTTAATCCTTAATTCTCATTAAGACCTGACCATAAATCCAAACCCTTGCTAAACATTGGCATTTTAAAATAAAACTAAAAGCTCTCCAAAGTCCATCTAAATAAAATCGAACACTGCAAGTAATCAATTTAAAGTTTCGTGGGAAGTCCCAAATGGCCGGGCAGCGCTGGTGCAACCACGTTAATTAACGAAATGAATCGATGGTGAGTGCGGAAGTGGTCGGGGACACCCGTCCCGGTTATTTTAGCCCCGGCGCGCAACCGTCGCGCACTTGCCGTAGGTCAGTTACAGGAACACGAGCAAGCCCTAAGTACTGGGGGAAAATATAGGTCATACAGCAACATGAGACGAACCGTGACGCGTTGTACGGGTTCGCTGCAAATTGGGTAGTTTATCAGTCATGCGGCAATGTTGCGGCAGGTCTGGAGGTCATTCACTTTGATAAGGTTCACTGACGTAATTCAATTAGCTATATTATCCTCGCTGATTTGATGTAGGTTATTTGTGGGTGTGCATATATATATATGTATATATATATATATAATAACTCAAAATAAACCAATGCAGTGAGCTTAAATTACTCTGAACGATTCGACATCCATATTTACCGGTGGAATAAAATTGGTGTCACATTTTTGTTCTTATTGCGATTCCACGGTCCCTTGATTAAAGAAATATATTTTTTTCAATCCACGTTCACCGCAGTGGGAACCCAGCAGGAGTCTACCGCAAGCTGTACACGAGCGCAACCCGACGCAGCCAGGCAAAACCACGTCTAGACGCCTCTCTGTATACAAACACTGCCATTATAGCCAGACCTGCAATATTCATTTACTTTCCTTTATTTAACAAGGTTGAATTAGCACCGGTGGGGTGTGGAGGCTCAATTTACATTGGCCATCTGATATTTATTGCGAATGCGTTTGCAGTTTTAATTTGTGTTAGGCTCTGCAAATCGTGTATCTTGTCGGGTGGTCTTGACTAAAATTTGCAAGCGTGTGTCACATTTTTTACAACCAAACTCATATTCTCTGGCAAGTTCACTTTACGACGTCCTTTTAGCGTGTCGCGCTCGAGCTAGGCGTGAGTCAGCTCGTAGGTATTTAAGCAACCCTTTGTTATGGTCGCGCAGTGTAAACGACCAGTACAAAGGCAGTCGGGCGAGCCGCCCTTCAGCTGACTGAGACCTTGGCTGGATATAGATGCGGTTCGACGGACTCCCCGACGACACTCGATTTAGTTTTGATGTCGATTTGGACCTTTTCTAGCGATTGGCACAGGAATGCAACACGCAATCTCGGATGGGCTTCGATTTTTTACGTCTACTTATTAAAAAGAATGTTCGGAATATTCGGGGCATTTCGAATTCTCGATTCGGTTTTTTCGTAACCACAAGTATAAGGTCAGTGTCCGCTGTGGGACCTTGGCCGATTTTAAACGCAAGTTCGACGTTCGACGTCTGAACGGGCGCGCTTGCGTCGGTGGCGTGTGCGTTTTATAACTTTCCCCGGCTAGCGATAAAGTTCATGTTTGAACTTTGTTTCCTGATGATCCGTACGGTTAAAAATAGACGCCCATCTGCCAGATGGTAGGTGAAGACGGTCATAAAATGTTTATGGAAATATTTAAACAGTGAACTGAGCTCTGGAAATTGAAAATCCAGCAATTATAGCTCATGATTCAGTGAAGAGTGAAACGAACTGTAGCTTATGAGTACTAAGGCAACGCTAATGGTTGTTTTCAATTAGAAGCAAATAATGTTCCTTTATAGGAGAGTCGTTAATCTTGTTTCTAATAACGTTAAGAGTGTCCTCCACAATAGTGTACACAGTTGTTTTTTCCTTATTTAAATGTCGCTGGTCTATTTGTAAGCCGGCTTGGGATACCTGCCGTCTCGCCGGTAGACCTTGGCCGAATTTAGCCGGGGTCATCGCACTGCAGGTCGCTTTCTCCTCAGTGGCGCATGCGCGATGCAATCAGAGCCGTCTAGCTGAACTTGGTGCTATTGTGTTGAGTAACTTACGAGATAATAATTGTGTGACGTAATAAACTATCTTTGTCTTGGAATGAAAGGAAAGCGCACGTTATTTGGCTTGAGTTGTCAGTGAATGGCTTCTTGTCGGGTGTTGGGGGACACTAACTGCACACTTACCTACATGTCACGTATGAAGGAAAGTGACAGATACGTTTTTCGAATGCATTTCATACATTGAAGGTTCCTTTATTGAGTTCCTTTATTCAATTTTTTTTTTTAAGTTGTGAAAGTGGTCGGGTTGTAGCCTAAAAAGGAATAAGGTCTTTGAAATAAAATATGAATTTGAAAAAATGACGTAAATACTTCCAGTAATTAATTAACATTAATTTCCCGCGTAATACCAAACTTTTATTTACATTTTCAACTGCTTGATCTAGAGCAATTATACAATAGCTAAACAAACACAAATTGTTGCATTACGTTCTCATTTGAAATGCAACTTGCATAATAATATCAAGCAATGTCATCTAAACAATAAGACTAAGTCTAAATATTCGTAACTGCAGGCTATAAGCGTCAAATTAGCATATCCAGTGGTCTAGTTATATCGTTATGAAATTAGGCTGAGGTCGGCAACCAGCTATTAACATATTATAATTATATCATAAGATATAATAATGCTATGGAATCAGCGCACTCCTGTATTATTTATAGCAAGTTTTGTAGGAAAATTATATCAAAGTTACTTAGATTTTATTGTTTGTAAGATTGATTACTGGTTTGTAAATTACTTTGTTGATAAATTACACCATAATTGTAAAGGTAATTTATATAATTTTCATAAATCAATTGCTGTGTGATTTACATAATATTTATAGATATCTACCTATTGTAATGTTTATATCAGTCTTCTAGCAATTTGAATAAAGTTATCGTAAGTAATAAGTACTTGCCCACTTGGCGAATGAGAGCAATACTGAAAAAACATTTTAAAACGGTCTAAAATAAATTACTTATGAAATCACATAGATAAAAGACCACTCGTCTTAAGAACTTCCATCACCGTACAGGTATTAAATATTATTCGCAGTGACGAATTGTTATATTTCATACAAATCACGTATAAATTCCACGATTTGACAAATTATAAAAAGTTACTTTATTGACTACCCTATAAAATACCCAATTGTTTAATTTAGTTTCTTTCAAACATTGTTAATTTATTTCATTGTGCTTGTTATTTAATCCAAAATTATTTCACATTTGTTAAGATTTCTCGACGAATTCCAACGTTCTATGTTTAAAAAACGTTCTCAAATGTTTATTACCCTAATAAACACGTGTCCTTCTATTAAGAGTCTATCAAACATTATTCGAGATTGTAAAAAACACAAGAAAAGCGAACAGCATACTAGTCACACACTCACACCTCACACACTTCCCTACCTTTACATCCGTGATAGGGATCGATTGACGCACTCGGAATATTGATACAGCCACCAACGATTGTGATCCGATCATAATCGAATACTCGCGTGAGTATGGATATTATCTTAAGTACCTAATCATTTTTTAACAAATGGCAGTCGATACATTTAGGGCTTATTTTACCAATGAAACTGGGAGCGAACACTACATCTAAATCGCGTTTAAAAGCAAAGTCATTGTCGTCAACATTGTTGGTGAATATTGACAATACATGCACACACACACACACAGCATGAAGAAAGGGGCCCGTTAGGGCCGTAGCCTGCCGGGTCAGCGGGATTGTCCGAAAGGGTTACCGCTGGAACATAAAGATCTAAGGTAGGAACATGGATGGGTTTTAGTCATTAACTAACACTCCTTTCCGCTCCATCCAGAGCGGGAGGGTCATTTGATGATTTCCAACCCTCAAAAAAAAAGGGCTGATTTCACCAATGAAACTGAAAATGAATTGTAATCTAAACCGCGTTTAAAAGCTACCATTGTTGGTGAATATTGACACTACCTGCTCTTGAACTTTGCACTTAGTTGCATTTAAACTTGGAGTCTACACTATAAGTCCGGTACCTTGTAGTACCTTGAATTAAATTTTTCGGACAGGCCAAAACACATCCGGAGTAGAGACAACTGTCAAATAATGTCGTCGTTCATAATTCATACAGACCCCAAACTAATCTTATGTCCGTCTGTGATACGGAGTAGGATACGCCCGTAACTTCGGCCAAAACAACGGGTTCGTGCGAGTAGACCCCGTCTCTTGTTGATGTTTTAGGCTTGTTTTGTTGCTGTTTTCTGATGATCAGCAATAAAGCTAAATTACATCGTAAACGTATAGAACGTTTCTTAAAAAAATAAACACAGTTGAGATAGTTTTCGCCTATTTCCTGTCACTATTTCGGAATCGGGACAGTGGATTCAAGATTCCGATTATTTCTCAAAATAGGTTCCCAAAATTTAATAGAACTAACGTATATCAATTAAATCGTTGAGTACTTTTCCAATTAAGCAAACACAAACAAAGACATAGAGATTCCGTCTGCCTGGAACCAATCAATCGCTGGCTAGACTCCTAATTATATAATTCAGATCTCGTCAGACCACAATTTAGTGGTACATAATAATAATTCGAAAAACAGCAGTTGCTTTGTAATAAATCAGTCGGTAACACCTCCACCTTGCTAATAACAAAGTTCATTAGATATACGATAAGCGCCCGATTCGTAGATGAAAATCTACAAAATTATTTCTTGGTCGTTTTTTCGGCACGATACTGTATTTTATGAACGCAAAAAAAGAATATAATACTCTTTTGTTTTTTTATAACTACGGACTCATTATGACGTTTATGATGGGATTGTGAACCTTGGAATAGTGTGACCTAAAAATATCAACCTTGCCATAAATAATTGGATAAAATAGCCTCTATCCGACCGGATACAGCCCAATTGATGGAGGCAAATTGTCAATATTACAAGTTTTATGGTTCAAATTGTGAGTGATAAATAAATCTCTCATAATTATGTTCTGTTAACTGCTAATTGGATTCTTATTACAAACGTTTTACTATTCAATGAGTTAAAAATTGACAAATTGACAACCTATGGTTTTGTAAGTTTTAAATTTTATCAGTAGAGTAAATCACGTTTTATTTCTTTCTTCTTGAAGTAAAAGAGAGATTTAAAAGAGAAGTGATTAATAATTTTTAATAAGACACAGAATTAAATTTCATCTTTATTCTCTTGCCCTAATCCGAATTTATTTTATGGCTTTGTTTTTGGGCACCTCGATAACCGTTTAAAAATTAAATAATAGCGCTATTTGCAAACTACTTGAAAACCTTTCAACGAGCTAATCTAATATAAATTTGAAATTGAAACGTAAACAAACGTACCTATGTAATTGAGATATCAAAAAGGGCCGTTTAAAGACGCGTTCCCTGATAAATTGAGCGTAACGTTACGTTAAGCAAATAACGTTATGGTGATTCCTTAATCCGCCGCTAAAAGCCCACGAGGTTGGCAACGCCTGCCATGTTAGGCACAGACAACAAACAAACTCAATCCATTTATCTGAGTTTACTTTGCGAAGTGGCTCGGCCTTGGAAACGGATTGAAATACCCGCATTATTTATATACGAAATTATTAAAAGTGTTCCAGGGAAACGATCACACGAATAAGTGTTTACTTATAATTTATATTGGAATGGATTAGTTTGGGTTTTCTCAAAGCGGAATACAATAGCAAATTGAGGCTGTTCAGTGTTTAAAACACAGTTAGTTTCCAATTTGCATTATTCATGAAATCTTGAGTAACTTTTAAATAAGTCTCGAGTTAAATTACTTCATTTGAAGCTTCTTTAACTGGAAATCTCGAAATTATAAATCGTGTAACATTAACTTTGGTTCTCATTATCATATTATTCGTATTAGATCCCCATAGAGATTACTATGAAGTTACCACGGCGGTGTTATGACAAATGAAAATTTAAAACTAACGAATCGAATACCATCGGATGTGATTTCAAAATGTCAAGGCTTAAAAACCAGTTACAAAGGAGGTGATACACCCATGGAGTTTAATGCTAATTCAGATTATAGGTATTTTTGTTTCAAATATTTCTTTAGGAATAACCATCTCGCCTTCATTTCCCGAAGGGTTAGTCAGAGGTGCACATATACGAGTAATACATGGGTGTATTTCACCTGTTATGTTTAAGTGAAATGTAAAAGGGAGCTTATTGCCATCCACCGGGCACAAATCAAAAATCCAAGCTTTTACTGAGTGCCGGGTAAGCGGGATTGTCCGAAAGGGTTGCCGCTACCCCGGAACAGAAAGGGCTACGGAAGGAACTTGGATGGGTTTTACTCAGTAAGAGTCTGACACTCCCTTCCGCTCCACACAGAGCGGGAGAAGTCATAGGATGATATCCCAGACTTAAAAAAAAAATTGCTACTGAGAAATTCCAGAAGGAAAAACCTAATAATACTTTTCCGACACGGGAATCGACAATTGTAGTTGTACAGACGCCAGCACATCAAGCTATCCCTAACTGTCACATTTTCTCAGTTAAAAATTAACCTTATATCTTTACAATAAAGTTGAAATACTATCAAAGAGATTTGGCAGAGTGTGGTAACTTGATGTGCTGGCCTCTGTAGGTACTAAGCCACCTTATCCAGGGTAATTTAGTGTAAACACTTTACAAGTGAAAGATTTTTTTAGACTTATTTATTCATGCTTATTTTTGCTCGTCTAGTCATCTAAATGCAGCCATTTTTCATGTCTATCAGTGGCTATACATTTTGATTTGTTTGAGTTTAAAAGCATTCGAGACGATACGCCAATTATAACAAATTTATAAGAGTGACTTGTCTGCATCTCAGACCAAGTTTCAATGGATTGTGCATATAACTAATGTGTTCATTCGCATAACTGATTGGAAGGCGTACAGAAATACCGTTTTAAAACTATTTTTCTCTGTTTATGTCTTCTTTTTTCAAATTTAGAATTATGATAAAGAGGTTGACTTACGTCATGGACCTCCATATAAGAAGTTAAGTAGCCTATTCAAAATTTTATAAAAAGCAAATCGAGTAAATACATAAAGTTTTAAACGACACACTTGATTAAGTTTTCCTGCAATTAACTAATACCTAATTCTGACGTTGGTCTATTGTCTTTTATTTTATATATTTGTTTTATAGACTCTAGTGTCCGTGGCTGGTAGATCAAAGAGCTGGGTACCGGAAACCAAGGAGGTCGTATGAATGACGTCATTTAATACATCGCATGAGCAAAATATTAGATTGATTACACCGTACATACTCATCATTTATCATGATAGATTAAATTGATTTATTATAGAATGAATATACTGCGCAGTGTCAGTGTCATACAAGCTTACGTGTTCTTATTTTAAAAGAAGCCAGGTAGCTATTGAAGATTGTATTTGAAACTAGCTACAGCCCGTGGCCTCGCCCGCGTGAATGTTGCAAGTTATAAAATGAGACAGTTTTTCCGGGATTAAAAGTAAACTAAAATTGTTCTATGTGCTATTCCAGACTATAATCTGTCGCTGTGCGAAATTTCATCCAGAACCGTTCAGCCGTTCTGGCGCGACTGAGTAACAAACATCCATCCAAAACTTTCATATTATGTATTAAGTATAGATTTGTTTTTTTAGCCGAGTATTAATTAATTAAAATCCTTTCAGACTTCGAATTCAAGGCTATACAAGTCATTAACAGCAGCTCAACGAGTCTGAACTATTAAGACCGCATCTAAAAACACGAGAAGAAAATTAATTAGCATTATAACGAGAAAAATATAAGTTTGTTTCGAGTGCATACCAGGGTGAAATGAAAAGAAAGAGATCTGTCTCGAACACTTCTTTAGTTTGTTTACCTTCTTTGCACAAAACCCGCTTTGTAAGAAAAACTCTTCTATACTTAATTAAATAATATTTAATATTATATCTTACACTAAGCTCATTCTACCTACAGCCCTCCATTATAATTGCTACGTCTTTACTCCAATGAATATTAATAAATTTTCGTAAATAGTCTGACGATTTTAACTTTTGACATTAATAAATATTTAATTATTCATGTATAAATGCTTAAAGTGTAACAACCTCTGTGTTGTGACTAATAAATTGCTATAGTATTGTGATAGCGTTGCTTTAAGTGGTATTATGTAATTAAAATTAACATTTATGTGGTTTTACCGTAAGTAAGTACATAGTTATTTTATTGTAGTATGCAACTTACCTTTAAAACTGCTAACCTGGCAATGATGGGTTACTAATGCAAATTTATATTAAAATAGTTATAAAATTACATAAATAAAATAGACATGTGAACCACGTCTCACGCCAATAGAAAGAAAATCAATAACTCGGCATTATTGTGTAGGCTGCCAGTCGTTATTTTATAATAGGCACCAACGAAGACTTACCGGTGTCTATTAAAAAAACTTAATTATGCTCACCTTCTTTTTAAATTCGAATTTAGAAGCTCCATGAGCAAGACTACTCATAACTAAAGCCGCTCCGCCGTCCGCCACCCAATCGGCGCTTTAATTGAGTTTTACAACGAGCCTTTATTTTTTAATCAAGAAAATTCTTACATCGCTAATTACTCAATTCATTGCTCGCACAAAAGGCTCGGTGTCTCATAAATTGCCACAATTCCTTCAATTAGAGATCGACGGATAGCGTCTGCGTACAATTTATATAGGAACAGTGACAGAGCATTAATCACAATAAGGTCGTTGCAATGGAGTGATGAGATCATTTCGCCGAGCGATAAAATTGACAGGATCTGAAGATGTTGGGTCAAGACTAAGCTAACTACTATTTAAAGGACTAAGGAGTGAGACAGAAACATTTTATTAGACTGGTATAAATTGCGAGGTGGGTGAGTCAATGCAAGATATTTATTTATAAATCAATAACTTTATCTCTGGACGTTGGAACAATTTGAATTGCGTTTATGTCCATAGTCATACATATACAACCGGCGAGTGTATATTATGACAAGTACAGACGCCAGCACATCAAGCTATCCCTAACTGACAAATTTTCTCAATTAAAAATGAACCTTATATATTTGTAATAAAGTTGAAATACTATCAAAGAAATTTGTCAGATTGTGGTAACTTGATGTGCTGGCCTCTGTACCTAGTGTAATTCTGAAAAAATCTCAGTGTTAAAACATAAGTGAAGTGATCGTGAAGTGAGTTGTCGAAGCGACACCTCACTTTCAACTTTCAAGCAACACAAACACTTCACCTAAGGTATCACGGTGAGACTTTACGAAATCGACAGGCTCATGTATGAACGTAAATGATTCAAAAGTGGTATGTACGAATAAGTTCTAAGGTATCTTTAGGTTCTGCTTACTTCCATGGAAAAAACCATGAGTTTATCTATACTAATATTATAAAGAGGTAAAATTTGTAAGTTTGTATGTAGGGGGTAATCTCCGGAACTAATGATCCAATTTCAAAATTTTTTCACTGATAGAAAGCTACATTATTCCTGAGTGCTATAGGCTATAAATTATATTTATATCATACATATTAGTCGAGCTATCGCAATTTTCGTCTAACAAGTCGGAAAGAAATACCTCCGAAAACAGAATTATTTGCATGCGATGCCTAAACAGTTGTTTATAATTAAAAGCAATGTATGGCAACCCGGTTCGCCTTAATTATTTCTACACAAAGTCCGCGACACCATATTCCTATCTTTTGTATTTTAACTTTTATATTTCGTTTTATGTTTTAAAATATGTAGTATTTTTTCGACTTAGGTACTTCTAATGTTAAAACAAGAAATTTTCCGCGGGCGAAGTCGCGGGCAGAAGCTAGTGTCTAATACACAGTTTACCAACTGTCTAGCAGCAAGCTTTGATTCCTTCACGACAGTTCTCATTATTAAAGTATCCTATAAATCTAACGCAAGAACCTACTCACATACAATTTCTCCCTCCTCCAACTTGGAAATAATTGCAATTAAACACAAAGAAATCATCCATTCATAGTTTCACGGTTCAACGGAGGCAGGGGAGGCAGACAGGACGGCTCATAAGATATCGACATTATTAATAATGTCCAGACGCCAGCACATGAAGCTATCCTAAAATGCCAAATATTAGTAATTGAAAATGAACCTTAACTTTTTTGTAATAGAGTTGAAAATGTATCAAAGAAATTTGTCAGATTGGGGTAGCTTGAAGTGCTGCCCTCTGTACTACCAATAGGTACGAGTGTACCAAGTTCTGCAGTCTAATTATTGGTTACTAGCTTCTGCCCGCGGCTTCGCTCGCGTGGAGGTCGGAAATTATCCCACAGGAATGTTCTACCGGGATAAAAAATATCCTATGTGTTAATCCAGGATATAAACCATCTCTGTGTCAAATTTCATCCAAATCTATACAGTAGTTTTTACGTGAAAGAGTAACAAACATCCATACATCCATACTTACAAACTTTCGCCTTTATAATAGTAGTAGGATAACGTAGGAGCGAGCTCGTTCGTGGATGATTAAATTTAACAATGATTAATTAACTCATCATGTTATTAATGTTATCATGATCGGCTGTAATGGTTCGCTCGTGGTTCGGTTTATAGGTTAATAGGAGAATTTTGATCTTGAGCAGACATTAAGGTAGAATGTGACCAGAATATAAATTAATAGTGGATTTATTTGTGTCACAGCCTTAAATAAAATTGTCCGTAAATTCAAATTTGTATGCTTTGAGTGGTATACGATTGTGGTTAATTAACACGGATTAAATACAATGAATTGCAGATCGATTTTTAGTGATGTCAATTTTGCCCATGGGTATCTGACTTAGCTTCACATGCTGTTGAGATATATCTCTCAGACATGCTGGTTTTCTCACGATGTTTTCCTGCGCCGATTTTTAAGCAAGTGATAATTACACAATACGCACATGAATCTGTAAAATCCGGGGTTGGGTTTGCTTTGGGTTCGAACTCGAGACCTATGACTAGGCAGTCCGACGGTCACACCACTAGGCTATCACTGCTTGCTAAATAAAAAAATAAAAAAATGTAAATTTTTATGTTCCTTGTAACTATGCTTACACACCTCGATCTTTCCCCTAAGGCCCGTTCAGGGGTTAAAAATACGAACTACAGTGTTTAACACATCAACACCCTAAGTATATCGATTTTCACCCCACCATATTAATTCAATTCAAATAGTTATACTCATAAGTCTGAAACAATAAGAAGAACGAAGAAAAAGAAAAGTGGTAATTAATGTTAATAAAACAGAACGACCGTTGACTCCGCCTGTTAAAAGTCAGGTAAACTACCTTGACTTTTAACTCGGGTGGAGCTAAGAGCCAACGAACAACATATTAAGTATGCATGGAAATATACATATCACTGTATCACACTTTGTTTTTTAAATATTCCATCTGCTGGTGGCATTCTGCAGGTTTTTTGCCATTTGGCATTACAAGATGCACACCTTTGCCTTTTATAAAGCCAATACTCATCTAAGTATTTTTAGAAGCAAAATGTTCGCCTTTGTAACTAAATTCTTGTACCTCAGACAGGTAAATAACAAGTCTTCATCACTACATAGTATAAAACAAAGTCGCTATTTTTGTCTGTTTGTTTGTCTGTATGCTTAAATCTTTAAAACTACGCAACGGATTTTGATGCGGTTTTTTTTAATAGATATAGTGATTCAAGAGGAAGGTTTATATGTATAATTTGTCGACATATTTTGCGGGCGAAGCCGCGGGCGGAAGCTAGTATTTTTATAAATTAAATATGCATCACAGAAGTAGGTAAATCATTGACTAATACGTTTTCGGCAAAGATTAGGTATAAAACTGTACATTGACTTGCGATGACATTTCCAAATGGTAACTAAAAGTTAAAATTCACACGTGATTTGCATTTTCATTGTGTAGTTTCGGCGGTCATTATTATAGCAACAATAGAATAGTTTCATTACAATTCGTGGCCATCAGGTTTTTGGCATAAAATGTTCCAGTTTTTGAAAGAATTGTTCAACACTCGCCCTTGCAACATAAAAAATACAGATTTTTTTTTAACTGGCTTGCAACAATTTCACTTTTTTTTTATATAGAATCAAGTTTGGAGAAAGAATTTTCAAATATAGAATGGCTAAACATTCCGTCTGTACCTATTCTAGAACGATACTGGAGAATAAATCTTGATTAAAAATGGGCTGACTTCATACTAATCTCTACTCATAACTTGTTTAAAATTAATTTATGAACCTATCATACTAGAGAATCGTCGTAAAATAAGTGTCAGCCATGTATTACTTATAAGGATTCTCAAATAACTATCAATTATTGAATCATTATTTTCAATTGAATGAAACACAAGTTTTTCGACGAGTTACACGTGGCGTTCCCAGAGCGATTTATTGATTGTAACGCGGCATGCTATGGTTGTTGGTGCTTCTACTAATCAATATTAGGGTGGGTTGTCTGGGTGCAGTTCCGTTGGGTTCAAAATTCATTAAATTATTTATGGGTATTCGTTTTATGTAGACTGACAGTGTTAGTTGTCATTTTAATGAGTTTCTGGTTGTGGTTAAAGACCGTTTCGGTTCATACAGCTGGAGAAAAACTCATACCTAGGAATTTAACTTTAATATTTTTTTCCAAGATAAAAGTAAGAAATAAAATCTGAAACGATAATTATGACGCAAGTAATGTCACACACACACACACACGCAATACAATTATCTTCGTACAGTCGTATGGCTAATCACCGAGCGTGAAGTTTAACGACCACTGTCGAAAACATAACGGCCATACTATTTTAGTAAATAAATATTCTTACACCATAACTTAGGTAGGTACACATAACCGTTATTGAAGCAATTTGCCGCAGTCATACAATGCCAGTTTCATTCTTTTAGTACGGTCGGCAGCGCATCAAGTTATACCATACTGTCAAATTTCTTCAAATGATTTTAAACCTTATAACAGTCCATGTTAAGTTCAAAATCGATTGAGAAAATTTGACAGTTTGTGGTAACTTGATGTGCTGACTGTACGTAAGCGACATAGGAGACGAGCGTCAATGACGAATTTTGCCTTGCTTTGAGTGGAAACCGAGAATCGACTTCGTCAGAAGCAAGTATGTTAGAGTCAGATAAGTATATTTACCAAGTCTGTCAGCTTTTGTGTGATCAGCCAAAATTATATTAACATACCTACGAAATTAGTACTTAACATGAAATTACATAATTAAAATTATATTAATTGAGTTTTAATATTTATTTAATTTTAATTATTCGTTGGGGACAGTCACATGTCCCGACAGGTAGACCCGCCGCCCGCATACTTGAACACAGGGCTACATATCAACTACATAACTTTCCAGTATAAACTGACCTCTCATTGTACGGAAATCCTATACAGTGCGAGATCGGCTTATAGTGGAAATGTATAGCTTGATATGTGACCGTGTATACGATAAGTCCGTCCTATAATTTCATGTCACAAATTTGTTTTTTGTAATATTATTTTGGCTCTATTGATTTTCTAAGCGTCACTTCTATCTATACCTACAAACTAGTGCAGTGATAGCCTAGTGGTGTGACCGTCGAACTGCCAAGTCATAGGTCTCGAGTTCGAACCCAAGGCACGCACCACTGATTTTTCGGCTTATTATTATTTAAAAATCGATATTAAATAAATATTTGGTGTTCAAAAATCGGTGAAGGAAAACATCGTGAGGAAACCGGCATGCCTGAGAGAATAATCCATAATCCTCAACAGCATGTGAAGCTAAGTCAGAGGCCCAATGGGCAGCATAAAAACTGACACCAGGTTATTCACTAACCACATGAGAAGAAGAAGTTATATGGTTACAAAGGTACATCATTTGTGTGAGCGATCATTCAAAATCTCGCAATGCATTTTGATCGAATTTGGTCATTACCTACGTAAACAGTGCGCTCAGTAGGATACCGTAATGTAATATGTACATAGGAATTGAGTCAGACTTTTTAAAATAATATTATGTTACTCTGTATTTCACTTTGTATTACTTTGTGGCAGCACTAAAAGAAATTAAATAAGTCATTAGATTTTTTGCTCAGTTTTAATAGTGAATTAGAGGAACTAATGTGGAACGGGCAAAGTAAGTAATTTTGTAAGACACGGATGCGAAAAGCAATTATAATAAAGTTATATTGTAATTAAGTGTTTTAAACTTGTTTTCTAAGGCATGTTTAAAAGTTGCTCTGAAAGTTATAGATTTACTTACTGATAGAGATACATTTCGTGCTATAGTTAGCACATGGTTTTTACTTCCAGTTTAAAAACAGATCTAGAGAACAATAAATTACTTTTATACGCAGAAAACATACATCTAGACATATCAAAGCATCATTTATACTTAAACATAAGTCATAAATCAAGCATTCAATAGGTATTTGCTGTCTAAGTTATTAACAATAAATTATTGATAATTATTTTTATAATCGAATACAAATGTTTTTTTTTCATGAAGTTAATTTGTAATGTCAGACTAAGCATCACGTTTGTAATTGGAATTGTATTAGCAACACTTAATTTTAATTTTAAATACCTACCTAATGTAGGTTTTTCAACAAGATTTTTTTCAACAATGTTTTTATTTGCCAGTATTTACCCAAAAAAAAATGGTAGGTACGCCATAAGGATAATCGCTTCAGTATTCTGCCAAAGAGTTAAAAAAAAGAAAACAAACGTTTAGGTCGGAGCCAAATTGATTGAAAACAAGATTATAAAAGACTTTAGAGGATCAAAAGTCCTCAATACCTTAGTCCCTCCGTGCCGTGGTCAGCACATAAAAATTCCTAAGTACTTACGTCTCATACATTTGCTTTTTTATTATTATTTTTACGAGTCAATGTCGTTTAGGGCGAAAAGAACGTTGTTGCACCATTAACATGAACATTTACACTTTACATGAGTTTATATAGGTGTTAATTTTATTTCAATACAGTGCGTGTTCACTTTGTATTTGTTTAATTAAACAGATTGGAAGTACTGACGGACAGACGGCAGACTTTATAAAATTAGCTTTATGTATTGCCTACTAAAATGATTAAATTGTATTTTTTAAGTTTTTGTAAAGAAGTTCTTTTCTTTTTATTTAGAATAATATTCTATTAACTACCTACTTTCATCACAAATATCTATTAGAAATACACTCAACACTGTTGTATCTCTCTTACTTTAGAGAAAGAAAGCGTAGTCTAAAAGCAGGCATTGTGGCGCCATCTACCGGTTTACGCCGATACAAAAAAATGTAGTGTACAAAAGTAGGTAATAACAATTTAGTTAATACAAGTATTGTTTTATTAATAAAATATTAATTAGCGTTTGAGTACAATTTTTTAGACGGAGTTTAGTCTTTTAGTAATTAAAATTATTAGCTGGTACCTACATAATATGAGTATATTGTTTAAATCTTGCCTAAATTAAATCCGTAAATAATAAAATAAAAGATGGGAAAACTTCCGAATTAATGTTATTGTTACTAGGCATGGTAGTTTGTTACGCCATAAGCGAGTTCATTCCACGCTTCAATCCGCTGTTGTGTTGTGTCACGGCAAGCCGCGGCGTCGAACGAACTCGGAGAGCTCAGTCAAGAACGTTCGTTAACCGCGCGCGTCACCCGTTCCATGTACCAGTGCCCCCATCTAGCGGTCAATGTCGGCATGACGTAGTGAAACCATCGAGTTCCAGCGTTTTGTAAGAGATGGCGCTAGTAGTATGATGTCGAGATAAAAACCGCGTGGTGTGTGTTTTTATTTTCTATTTTTTTTTTTACTGAATTCTAGTAATAAAAAGTGTTTTAAGTGATATTATTATTATAATTATAAAACTAAGCTTGTTAAAAAAACAAAACCTTTAGCTACTAATCTTTGTAATCTGTTCTAAAAGTTAACCTTCTTGGCTTAGAGCTAATGCTCTAAGCCTTCTTGGTGTTTGTAGTTGCACCTACCTAAACCTTTCTTTTTATTTCGATTTGACATAACTGTATAGTTTCTGAATCTTTTGTAGAACTTTACATTAAGCTTAACAACCATGTACCTGGACTGAGTGGAATGGTTGGTATACTATAGTAATTAGTGGGTCAGCACAAAAGCCTCATTTTCGAAATATCCACGCAATTAACCAAACCAAGTGTTAGTCAAATGACTTGCATGAACCGAACATTTAACAATTCTATTGACCTTTAAGTATTTAATTAGCAGCTGCCATAAATTCTATAAAATTAAGTAACTATATCAGATGTAGACAATTTAGACAAAAAATAAAAAGTTGAGTAAGATTCACTGAATGCACTTGTGTTTGAAAGTACGAAACTTAGCCTCATTCACGATTCGACACACCTGTCACTAAGACGATGCAGATTCGCTATCGTGACTTGTCTAATAGTACTTTCGCCTAGGTACCAAGTCCAAACAAGCAAGCGCAATGAGTTTGGCAAATGGCCGCTGCGACAACAAAGTGTAACGACTCTGTTGGCGGCAGCTTAGAATTAGCACCGCTGAAAGTGATCTCATCAGTCCACCGACCATTACTCATTGGTTGCTAGCAATCAGACTGGGTGTTGCTCACACGTCTTACTGAAATAGACGTTTAGATGCGTTAACAAACAAATGACTACTTTTTGATATCGTTTTTGCATTCGTCTTCATTGAGTGTTTGGTTATGTTTAGGTCATTGGTGACAAATTTAGTTTTTGCTTTTGTTAGGTTAGGATTTACTTTGTTTTTTTTTACTGTTTCTATTTCCGTATTTCTCCAATTTATGAAAATGTTAGTGAACGATATTCTACGTCGTACAATAAAACTTTCCTCACATCAATTTTTATCAACCAAAAATGTTATGGAATTTAAAGCGAACATTGAATACTTACACAATAGATTCCAACACAGTTGCAACACAAGTTTAAGCTAATGCCGGTGTCATTAAAGTCATTAGCCGACATAAGCCGAGAGGGCCCGACATGCCCGCGAAATGCCATGATAGCTGTGCCAAAATTAAAATGAGGGCATTTTGCGGTGACGTCACACAACCGGTATTACCCGTAAGTACCATGAACCCGTTTACAAAGGTAATGGTGTTAAGCATGTGCGGTCGCTTGATTTGTTACTTGGTGTCGATTATGCTGATGGTCTTTTTGGAAGTCTTTAAGTTCTTTTTTTATGTGAAGAACAGGTTTAAAATTGTAATATTCGCGTTACCTATAATCTCATAAGTATCGCGTAGAGCTAATTAGTTTCTAATTAATTGAAATGACCTCTCTGTAGTCATTTCCTCATTTCGGATCTGTTTAATGACTCGATTTAACTTAATGTTGGTTTGGCAGGCCTAATGCTACTCGATCATTACTAATCATCCGTTCAATGATTTCAGTCACGGCATCCGAGCGTCCAAACAAATCGGTCAAGTGTGTACCTTAAATGAAGGCAAGTAGGTATTTCTTTTTTAGAACAGCATGTAGTTATATGTAGTATAGCGTGACATTGTGATGAGGTTTGAAGATAAGGTCAGCTTACAATGGAGGGCGGGGCGCGTCTGCTGCAACTTTTGTGTCGCAAAATACCGCGCCCTCTGGCGGCGCGACGGCGCGTGACCGCCAAACAATGGGCCCCGAACCAATTAGTCACCTCCCGTAATTATGAGCGATTATATTTAGTGCCAAAATGGTCTGATAGCTATAGGTTTAAAAATATATTGGTGTAGGTCATGCTATAGCTGATCGTCCGATAAACGACAAAATTATTACCGATGCGAGTCCAAAAGACTTAACAATGAAGACGTTAAAGCTTTACTTCATAAAATTGCGTAAAATATAATTGTCTGTCAATTTGTTTGAGTAAATTACAGAATTACCTACGCATGCAGCAATCGCAGTAAGTGCAATTGGAAAGTAATATCAATTGCGTTTGCAGATGCCTAGTTTAAATAAGAAGGCGTATCTAGCGGCTAACCGCGACACTTTCTACGACGATTTCACTGCGTTTTGTGGCTTAGCATTAGTGCCAAGTATAGCAATCTTCAGCTCTATGTAACGTAAATTATTCTTCTTTGTTATTGACTTGACTATACTTTCGTCATGAGGTGGGATAATATCGTTATCCACATTCATTATTGTGGTAAGGTTATGAGCATCGTTATTAACAAATGTTGCGTTGATAGACACATTTTCTTCTGCACGATAATCTTGTTTCAAATCAGCATTATGCTGAGCGATGGCCGTTTTGCGCGGATGTGACGCATATTTCCCCGCAACTTGTTTTTTACTGCGTCATGTTTTCCGCAAAGGAACGTATTTTCTTTCTTTCTTTCCAACTTACCTTTAGTTGTTTAAGGCTTAGATGGAAAATGTTGTGGGAAATCCTTACCTGTAACAAAATAAATAACATATTATTACTTTGTGTCATTCGTAGGGGTATCACAACAATTCACATAAAATACAAAGTTATTAATTCAAAATATTGTTTTATTGTCAACAAAGCTCTCATTATTGTACAACCAGAGCAGTAATTTGTTTCAACCCATGTCAGCTTCAAATACTATAGAATTCTACATCGCAACAATAGTGTCCCTCAGCGAATAACTGCAGAGTGGCTGCACATAGCTCAATGATTCCCAAAGGAGGATTATAGCACTCTGGAATTGATTCTCTAGAATAGAATACAAGTAAACAGTTCCTTGGAGAGCTCTATTGTGTTCCATGCTAACAATGGTTTGTGAGCTCTGAAGGTTTTTTGCTCCTTTTTGTAGTGTTTGCAAGCACACTTTACGGCTATGACAGATATTTTTGAGAATATAAAGGTGGAACTTGCAACTTTGTGTAGATGCATTTTCATGCGATGGGACATGCGATACTTTCAGTCCTTTGTGTGGTTGGCAAGGCTGAATATTTTACACAAATATTATCCATTGAAATGAAACTATTTGTACGGATTATATCGCATTATATTTGAATTCTTTATGCTTTGCGTTCATGGATATTCGCAGCTTCGGTGTGAGATAAAACTGAAATAAAACGAAAAAGCTGCTTCGGTACAATGTGCAATATTATTTTAGTGTTCTGTGAATATTTACATTAAATAAGAAAGAAAGAAAGAAAGAAATAATATTTATTCAGCACAAACAGGACGCACAAATATAAAAATAAACAAAAAAAGTCACATACTATATCCGTGCAAATCAGCTAAAAAACCTTGTATTCAGAAACATCAAAATCATTTTGGTATCGCGGCCATAGTAAATGAGATACTTAAACATAATATTTATATACCTAATCGAAGAGAATTGTGTTGTCACCCGTTTTAAAATTAGGCAACTTTGATAAGAATATTTTTAAAAATAATTGTGTAGAAAAACCGATTACTCATTTGTTTAATTTAAAGTTATCATGCTTTTGCCTAAAAGTTTTTAAACAATAAAAAAAAAAACAATACGTTCGATTTTCAATTCACACTAGTAGATATGTGCAATCAATCAACATCAACAATGTAAAGCGATGTTTAATTTGCACACCACTATCGATGAATGATAGATGGTACATCGACACATACTAAATAAAATTGGTGCATTTATCAATATTGACATTTGTGTGTATGCTGGACGAATATTATTTCGGTTTTTGTTGCAGCAGAATTTACGTAAGGCATGGAATTTTTTCTTGTAATCTTTCCCGCAGCGAAGCCCATGTCAGAATTGACCGACAACCTTAAGATGCGATGGTTTACCCCTTAGGAGACTAAGAAACATTACCTATTGAAACCATCGCAATCACACAACAGTATTAGAACCTTATTCTGTGGCAGCTCGAAAACCATCTATACTAATATTATAAAGAGGAAAACTTTGTTTGTTTGTTTGTTTGGTTGTAATGAATAGGCTCAAAAACTACTGGACCGATTTTAAAAATTCTTTCACCGTTGGAAAGCTTAGTTTTCTAGGAATAACATAGGCTACTTTTTATCCCGGGAAAAATAACGGGTCCCACGGGAAAGACCACGGGAGCGAAGCCGCGGGCAAAGTGCTAGTTTTTAATAAAGTGTTTTTTTCTACTAATTATCAATCGGGAGCCTTAATGCGTTTCAACCGAAGTACAATCAATGGGCCTAACCTTTCCCCAACTATGTTGAGGTTGGCTTCCAGTCTAACCGGATGCAGATGAACCAGGATTTTACATGGAGCAACTGCCTATCTGACCTCCACAACCCAATCAGTAACTGCCATGGGTAATACGATACCCTTATGCCTTGCCTTACCCTTTGGTATGAGTGTCTGTTAGACTTTCAGGCTTCTAATTAGGTACCCGTAACGACAGTCAAAGATCTACGAATGACAGCCGGGACCAACGTCTAAACGTGATTTCTGAGGCACGGAAGAGACTCGATATGTAAAAATGGTCACCCATCCACGGACCAACCCCGGCAAGCGTAGCTTAACCTGATGGATCGATTCGTGCAACTGTTATTACCTTGCCATGAGCTTCTCAATCTATCAACACGTAAATAATTGTTTTAGGTATTATAAATCACAGCAGTACGTAGTTGTAAGACAACTGTGTGTAAATCACTAGATTTGGAGGTCAAAACGGAATATGATAATGGTCTCAAGCAGTAGGAAGTCACTTTAACGGCGGCCATTTTAAAACTTCTTAGCTCTAGAGTTAAGCGTGTTGGACATCAAATCCATACATAGTAAAATAATAACAAAGTCAAAACTATACAGGGAATATTAAAAAAAATGTAATTGCTTAGAGGTTTAGGAACGAGCTTGATGCCAAAAATATAGGTTTTAGATATTTTGTCTGTTTGTATGTATGTTCCGGTTTAATGCAAAAATGTAAAAACGACTGAACGGATTTGGATGAAATTTGGCATGCTAATATTTTGTAACTTGGATCAAAAGTACCCTGGACCTGTACCCTGATGTATCCCGATAGTACCTACGTTCACATATCTTCCGACGTCCGCGGTTTCTTGTTTTTTGCTTATAGAATATTATGTTTCGGCAGCTGCTCACTCTTGACTAGTATTTTGTTTCATTCATTTAGTTTGACCTATGACAACTGACATCTTTCTGTCAAGTTGATTTAAATTTATTTTAACCTGTTTTTCATTCAAAGGCACTTGGTTGCAAAAAAACGTCGAGGCCTTGGTTAAATCAAGACGAGAATAAAATTGAGTGGTCTCGCTTTGGCTGCGAAATATTGCTTTAAATAATTTTATTTCGTGAAAGAATATTTTATAGAAGAAGATATGTAAATGGAATATAAAAAGACTTAAGCGGTTCCACTATCAAGGAAAAATTACTACTAACGGTTTGAACGCTCAAGAAACACAAAATATAGTAGGTCCCGTGTAAGTAAAAAAGAGGTACATAATATAAATCAACTGATAGCTGTCTATTCTCACCGCTGGCAAGTACTCGTTTTTCGCAGCGACAAGAGCTATCAAAGAAAGTACTCGCTAAACGACGCTAACTTGACATCTTAGAACACTCGTTGAGAGACTCACGCTTAATATATACTCATACCAGCGAGTAATCGCTTGGCTTCGTCGTGCCCTCGTTAGTCATTGCTCGCCAAATCGTTTTTAGTTGCTAGTTCTACTCGCTTCTCGTTATCGCTAACGATGGGACACGTGCCTTATCTGGATTTATTTCCATATGTTGAAAGATCAAAGTATGAAACCATCTCAGTATTGATTCATTTCCAGAAATATGATTTTATGATAGCCAGAATATTGAAAACACAAATTGGGAAGCGAAAATTGAACAAGATATTAAACAATAAAATAATGTTATTGGTTATGAATGTTAGTAAATTCGCTAAACCAACATAAATAAAGAGAAAGCCTGCAGACTAATGAAAAACACGTGTAGTGTAAAGAGAGGTGAAGCCACAAAACTGTCCATCAAGCTCTCAACGATATGACTAATTCCAAAAAGACTTTTTAGTTCAGAGACGGTTGGATGCAATGTTGACCTTAAAGTCTTCAGTGTTAAAAGATGCATATGTGGACTTTGAACTTAATGATAATGTATAAGTTCTCTATCTATAATATTGTAATAATAAAATATATTTTATTTAATAATATAATATATTTAAAAAAAAAATGTATGTAAGTAGTGTATCAGCCATCTCGTTACCATAACACAAGCATTAGGTTGCTTAGCTTGGGACTATATGGCGTTGTGTGAAACGTCCAAGGATATTATTATTAAAATATTGTGGACGGAAATGTAATTACTGGGCTTGGCAGTTCTGATCTGGAACAAAGACCAGTAGAACATACGGGTGCACCACAAAATGTTCTTCTAAAGGCACTATTCCACCAGTGTGCGGCACTGTGCGACACTGTACTGCACAGTGTACTGCACAAATGTTTCTTTCGGTGGATCCACTCAAGTAAACATTTACAAACCTGCTGCACTGTACGCTAACAAAAATTACGTACAATTTTGACGGTGGAAAAGCGTCTGCAGCTCTGTACGTGCACTGTTGGAGTTCAGCACAGAATGTTTGTGAACAAATGTACTGAACACAATTTTGGTGGAATCGGACCTTTACACTTCAAATAAATTAAGGCAAAAACTACGCAACAACGGGTATGACTTTTTAGTAAATTTACAACTGCTGCCAAGGGCCAAGGTACCAAAGCCCTTTAAATTGGGCCGACCTCGATTACCCGTGGTCGTTAGCTCGTCTCTTTTATGGACACTTAAATTGCCATTATATAATAATGCAGTCTTTACATCATCAGTTATTTTTACGACTTAATTGCGTACTTACAATTGAGATGTTCTAAAATTTAAGGAACCTTGCTAATGATGCTGGTCAGATGTCTGCAAGTCCTTTTTATATGGCTTCATTGCTGAGCAAATTCTATTAAACGTGGTTAGAGTTACTCGTACCTTTTGGTAATTTTTACATATTACATTCGACGCTTTTTATAGAAAAGAATTACAACGTAAGTGGAACTACGAGATGCCCTTATAAAAATGGCCACTTAGAGGTATCAGTACTTAAGCGGGATTGTCCGAAAGGGTTACCGCTACCCTGGAACATAAAGGGCTAAGGAAGGAACATGGATGGGTTTTAGTCAGTATAAGTCTGACACTCCCTTCCGCTCCACCCAGAGCGGGAGAAGTCATTTGATGATTTCCCAGCCTCAAAAAAAGAGGTACTGGGTGTTTCTGTTGAAGTTTCAAAAATAGAAAATTTTGAATCTGACGCTGACTGCGGGCTGCAATAAAGGCCCTAAGAAAGAAGAATATAATATCAGTGTTTCATTTTTTTTATAAAAGAGTACTTTATTTTCTATATTACAACCTAAAACTAAAAAATGTAAATATTATGTACACGTAGTAAAAAAAAGGGAAGAAAAATCGTCTAAAAATTCATCCCAATCGCTGTCAGTGGGAAATGTGCCCAAAAGGCTGGCAGCATTACCACGTTGGATGGCAATGCTGATTCTTTGACCTAAAATTGACCAGCTATCACGTGTAGAATCGACCAACCGCTGGGCGATATCCCGAAATACCCGATGCGCACTCGGACCCCAGCGCCCAAGTGTTTCAACCCCAAACGGCTTGGACATGCAACTGCCAATAAGGTTGTTATACATCAAAGAGTCAAATCCTTTCAGCTTCAAACGCTTTTCATTCAGTAAGATTACGTCACCTTCATCGTGATCGTTCTGTATAGTCTGCAAGTGGTCTGCTCGCCCTTGAATACGGATGAGCATTCAACTGCTATTCTCATATGTTATGTATGCACGTTGCAATCGCCCTCGCTTCGACCTATCTTGTCTTTGTCGATCTCGATTTACTTATTCTGTAATTTAATTGCAGCTGAATCGTGTGTCCGTGCCGTACCTGCTTAACATTTTTTTTTAAATTCGAAGTGAGAATTTTATTGATTTTAGACATCGGTATTTTCGCACGATTCTGGTTTATTTGTTTGAGGTAATTGTTTTGGGGGAAATGGACTAGCTTCCATCGTCATGGTATGTCATGGCTGTGTTTAACTATGCATCGCAGAAAGTGAGCATGAATGTCTAGCTTCACTCTTTTCAATTGTTTTATTTATTTATTGTTAAATGTTAATCGTCTATTTGAAAATTGATTTGGGTTTCCATCTGAAGTAATAAAAACTAACGATTGCAATCTATATTGAGTTAATAAGGGTATCGTTTTTATTTTAGACAAGCATAACGATTCTGCTTCTCGTTTTCTTATTGCAGCTTGTGCAATTTTGATGGTAGAGGTAAACTAATTTAAATTCATGGATTCCACGACGAAATACTGTTGTGCACAGTTCGTTTGCCATTCTGTGACGAATATTGTTTTTCAATAGCCGCCATCCGCGTCATTCGGTCGGTTTTAGAGAGTCATCAATGGTGAAATATTCAAAATCTCATCGTTTTGAATATCAATGCATATTCGCGCGTTGTGTAACGTTCGAGAAGAACCGTTTTGTGTTCCACAAAGTGATGTTTTTGGTCGGATATGGAATCGTGTATTTTGCTAAAACTTATAAAAACTATCTATAGTGTGTTAGGTTAAATAAGGGATATACTTTCAGGGGTTACAACTTTGTTTAAGGAACTATACCTCAAATCATAAAAAAAAACAGCTGTTGAGTACATTTATGTTTGCATAATTCGTCAGAATGTATGGAACAGCAAATTTTTTTTTTCATATTTCAGAGTTAGTCCCATGGACAAAGTTGTGGATTTTCAGAGTACTATACAACCTAAAAGTGTGTCCCTCGTTTAACCTAACACACAGTATATGAGAGATATTATATTTAGATCAGGTACGTAGCAACATTTCACGAACGCGCTTTATTCCATTCGTTTTTTCTACTATGTACCTTGTTAAAGATTTAGTTATAATATTCTGTTAAAGCTTTTCACGAGAAAAAGTTTTTTGAAATAAGTCAAACAAGATCAAATACGTACTCTACCGTGGTTACCAGCAGATAAATATAAACCTACTGGATTATCATGTCTACACGCTCAAATACTTGTTATATGGGGATTGTCCGAAAGGGTTAACGCTACCCCGGACCATAACAGGCTAAAGAAGGAACATGGATGGGTTTTAGTCAGTAAGAGTCTGCCACTTCTTTCCACTCCACCCAGAGCGGCAGGGGTCATTCAATGAATTACCACCCTCAAAAAAAGGTGGATACCTACATACTTTTATTACGTTTTAGTTTTTACTACAACTTTTTCCACGCTGAACTGTTCTTAATATCCCCGAGGCCATTTTAGTGCAGTGCTGTTATACCGGGCTATGGTCTTAGGCGGAAGTAATTCGAGTAGCCAGTGAAGCCTTCCAACTCATTCTATTTACTACACGCTATAGTGCGAAACGTACAAGCAATTATACACACTATTGCGAAACACTACTACTACTTACTACAGATATGAGAAAATCGCCTGCAGGTGATCCTTGTGAAATAAGTAGGGACCAATTGAACGTCCGTCAGATTTGCAATGAAAGTTTTTGTTAAATTTTAAGATTGGTTATCTATAAAATATTATTCGATATAGAAATTATTTTATTCACTGTGATGTGATTCTGTCTGTGTGTTCAATTTTCATTGAATAAGTAAAACGGGGTGAATAAGAATGCAGGGGTGAATCGGGACGAAACTTTAAAAGCGATTTAAGCATTAAATAATATAGTTTGTGGCTAAAAAGGACTCGTAATGTGTTAACTGTATAATAATTAATGATCAATTGTTCTGGTTGGCAACAAACTATATTATTTCAATGATAAAATCCGTATATAAGTTTCGTTCCGATTCACCCCTGCATCCCTATTCACCCCGTTTACCGTATTTATTACTGACTGGGGTCTGCGTTTGATATCTGAAAAAGAGTTATTTACATTTTGCCATTTCTTACCAAGGTTTGGACTCCAGCTATTCGTCAGCTTCAAGTAAACAGAATCGCCTCTAACGAATTTAAGTAATATGGGTGTACCAGCACTTGTGCCTACACCTTCGGTAAATGCAATCGTGATGTTTATTATAGCAACTGCTAGCGATATTTCATTAAGTCGTTTACATGTACGTAAGTTGAATTCCTTAGAATATGGAGACTAAGCGTGGAGTATTTCATAAGCGCTGGCATTCTGAATATTGATTGCCACATGCACAGAAATGTGGTGTTTCATAATTAATATTGATGTTGGTTAGGGCTTTGCTTTTGTTTTGTGACGTCATTTATTTTAATAATCCTTTTATTTGATTAACAATATAGTGGTTTCTGATCAGTCATACTGACTCTATCGAAATACTTATTCTGTAATTGAATTGCAGCTGAACCGTGTATCTACCGCCTTAACTCTTCTTTTTAATTCAAAATTTGAATTCTATTGATTTTAGATATCGGTATTTGTGGAGGATTCATGATTATTTGTTTGAGGTAATTGTTTTGGGGTGAAATGGACTAATTTTCGTCATGGTATACAATGGCTGTGTTAAACGATGCATCGCTGAAAGTGAAAGTTTTATTTATTTCTTTATTTATTGTTAAATGTTATTTGTCTATTTGAAAATTGATTAAGGTTTCCATCTCAAGTAAGTAATAAAAACAAGGGATTGCAAACTAACTAGCAATCATGTTGAGCAAACTTTTTCCTAAAGTTTTTAGAAAGTACTCATCATCATCAGCCTTGCTTTTTCCCGACTATGTTCAGTTGGGCGTCAGCTCCCAGTCTAACCAAATGTAGCTGAATATCGATCATTTACGTGGCGCGACAGCTTATCGGTCAAATAAGCTGTCGCGTCTTGGGCCTTACAAAAGGATCTATCGTGGCATATTGAGCGCACGGCGAATAAACCGGGTTACGACCGGGTCACAGCCGGGCTGTCCCGGTTCGACACACTGACCCGTATAGACGAATAACAGGAAAATGTATTGAAATATATCAAACAATTATTATTGCTATGTAAACTTGTGAGCAGTTGAAATAATAAAACATAAAGAATATTTGACAAAATGTTTTCAAAGAAAAAAAAATTCGTTGTATTTTAAGCTAGTCGTCAGCGCAGAGTTACAATAATTTAAAAATATAAAAATAACCTTTGTATCTAAAGCAATTTTCCTGTTCAATAAACTAATACAATGGGATAATTAAAAAGTCCTTTGAGAAAAATCTACTCTATGAAATTGTCTATGAAAAGTTGCTAAGTTGCCTGCTTTTGTTCACGTATCTAAAGTATTAAATATAAAAAATGTTATGAAAAAAAAGTAAATGAGCGCGATTCAACAAAGAGTTCGAAATTTAAAATCTCAAAAAAAAATCTTCATCTCTCCATTTTTTGCAAACCCCATAAAGTCCTAATTACATTTCTATCAAACATAAAGCCAAGACCATACTTCTCGGTACAATTGATTCCAATAACTGTTCGATATCACAAAGCTGAGAGGATACGACACGTGTACCATCCCTGTGGAACTGGGGCACAGAGGGAGGCTGGGCGGCCCACTTCGCAGGGTCACACCGCGACCTACCTCACGACCTGTTTGTTGCTGACTTTATCCGATACGTTAAGGATACGGTGACGTCACACTTCAGAGGTATTCTTTTTTTGGATTTTGGAATTGCAGTTATCGTGATATAGTGCGACAGTTTTAAATGCGTAAGTTTATCATGCAAGAATTTTTATATGGCACAGTAAAAATAGGGGAGGTATGAAACAAATAAAAATGTATTTAATTCTAAGTTGCTTTAATTTTCTGTAGATTTTCGTGTCTGCCTGGGTGACCACATTGTTCTTCTTGACAACACAATAGATTATGATGCGGTATTCACCTTAGTTTGGACAATTTAACCCGAAATTTTATTTATTATTGTTATTATATTTATTTTATCAAGTCTAAAAACCGTGCAAAGTTGGGGCAGGTCGTTAGTAAATAATAATACGAAATTTTATATGCCTACCTTCTTGACTCTGGGTATGATAAAAGGATTTGTTCATACTTGACTTAACTGTTTTGGAGGTGTTTCTAATAATATAACTACTAATAATATTCGGAACAAGAATGATTGTAAGGTGGCCCTTTCAGTACCAGCAAAGAAAAGCCCACCCACTATTCCCTTAACATTTCAAAAATACATCTTTACCCGACTATTTTTAAACCTTTCGTTTACCATAATGTCCCTAACGATACTAGTTAGATAGTGGAGTTTAAAAAGAGAAATGTTAGCACGCAACGCTACGAGATAGTCACGATCGTCGCGTGTAGCTACCCTAATGGCCGTACTAAGGTCGCTGCTTACGATGCGCGATTTGAATGTGTGTGGAGCGAGCTTAATGTTATATTGTGCTGAAATTTAGATACGATATTTCAAGGAGTTTTCAACAAAAATTCTGCAGTATTTTTGGCTTAATTAAATGCACAATCACTACATAGTATAAAGCAAAGTCGTTTCCCGCGTCTGTCCTATCGTGCCATCAAATTGAATTGCCCTGTAGTGTCAGTCAGTCAGTGCCCAGTTTAGTCATCCAAAGCCTGACTAAAGCTTTTTTTTTAAATGGCATCTCGCCGTTTAAATGGGTTTAGCAGTAGACCACCACAGGGTTGTCTACTGCTAAACCGGGCTCCTAACTAAAGCTCCAAAGCTTCCTTTCTTCTACAATTTTGCTGCGAAACTTAAAAGTTATTAAGATATTTATGGAGCAGTACCATATTGATTTTAATATATTTTAAGTTACCACCGAAATACATAGGTACATATTGAGGAATGCAATGAATGAACGAGTATTGAGTGTGGAATAGAAGATCTTAAACCAGAACCAATTTTCATAGTTAAAGAAAACATAGACTACACCATCACGGACTTTTTGTTGGAACCTTTTTCTTGCCAATTTCCAAGCAAATCTCTCTGTCTCGTGTCGTCCTCGCCACGTTCCGTGTTGTCGGACTTAGCAAGCAATATGGCCGGCGTTAGTGCCATTAGGCCGCAGGTAGCATTCGTGACTATTAACGTAACGTGTGCCTTGTATCGTGTGTGTTCGCAACTTCCCTACCTGGGATTAGGTACAGGCATATACAGGCCTTTGGTGGCCCAGTGGTAACTGTCCCGACTTACGAGTTGCAGGCCTTGGGTTCGAACCCAGCCAGGTGCTTTACTTTGTGTAAATAATTTCATCACCACTGCTCTCAAAAGGGTGAAGGAAAACATCGTGAGGAAACCAAATGTCTTAGAACCAAAAATTCGAAGACATGTGACCTCTTCAACCCGCACTGGGCTCGCGTGGTGGATTAAAGGCCTGTGTTCCAGCAGTGGGAACATTATAAGCTGATTATGAGACTGTTGGCAGGTTCAGAGACCAACGTATACTGGTAATAGTGATTATATTTATATAGCAAGGTGTGTTATGAATCTCTGGGACTAAAGGGGACTTTTAATCTTTCCGGATTATGTGATTACTTACCATTTTTTTTTTACTTTGTATAAATTTATGTCCTTTTCGCGTCTTTCCGTGTTTAATTTTAATGCGACTTCAACGTTATTTGGACCATATTTATATAACCTTCCGGAAAATGTTTTCCGGTTGTTTATATGGTTTAAATTAATATTGATCTTACTTCAAATAAAGAATTCGCCATGTTTTGTAGAGTCGTAAAAAGCGTGCGAAGGTAACGAAGCGAAAGTAATATAAATTTTAATCGTATTAGGTTGCGTTCTATCCTATAGGTTGAGTTTATGCAAATATATTTTTTAAAATTATGATTAAATTATTGTACAGACCCCGCACATCAAGCTAACCCTACCTGTCAATTTTTCTCAATTAAAAATGAACCTTATGTCTTTGCAATAAAGTTGAAATACTATCAAAGAAATTTGACTAAGTGATAAGGATTACTAACCATTCAATTCATATCTTTTACGAATCTACATAGAAGGTAATATTACATATTTAATGATAAACCTAGGTACAGAGTAAAGAGGGGTAGGAAGAGGGAATGTAGAAGGTTAGGAGAGTTAGTATGAAATCCATATGGACAGGGTCCTTAAAGAGCTAGTAGGTAGCACATCAAGCTACCCCAGTCTGTCAAATTTCTTTGATAGATTTTCAACACTATATTAAAAGCATAAGGTTCATTTTCGATTGGAAAACATTGACAGTTAGGGATAGCTTGATGTGCTGGCGTCTGTGCCTACTGTCTTTTAACCTTTGCGACGCACAAAGGTGGGATGATCTATGGCTCTTCCCACCTCTGTAACCATAGTAAAGAAATCTCATATGTCAAAGGAATTTAATGATGCGTTGACCCATGACCCTTCTCAATCCCAGCTGAGGCTGTGTTGCCAGGAAAATATTGTTGCCGTGTGAAATTATACGCTAAGTAAATAAACTTCCGCTACCCCGGTACATAAAGGGCTAAGGAAGGAACAAGGATGGGTTTAAGTCAGTAAAAGTCTGACATCATTGGCCAGTCATTTGATGATTTCCCACCCTCAAAAAAAAAAGGAAATAAACTTTTTTGACTGCCTCGTTGGTCTAGAAGTCGCAAGCGCAAAGCTGAGCATGAAGTCCTGGGCTCGATTCCCAGGTCGGGCAAGGTGTTTTATGGGGTTTTCAATGTTGAATTTCCGTCCCGGTTGATAGAAATAGGCTCGTCCCTTCGGGACTTAAAAACGTAACTAGCAAATTGTGGATGTACTACAGGTACACCCCATTTTTTTTTAAGGCTGGGATATCATCCAACTCTCGAGGTATACCCCTGCCTTACCCTTCGGCGGAATACAGGCGAAATGAATAAAAAAAAACTGCCTTTTTTTTTTAAGGCTGGGAAATCATCCAATGACTGCTCCCGCTCTGGGTGGAGCGGAAGGGAGTGTCAGACTCTTACTGACTTAAACCCATCCATGTTCCTTCCGTAGCCCTTTATGTTCCGGGGTAGCGGTAACCCTTTCGGACAATCCCGCTTACCCGGCAGGCTTGGCCCTGAGGGGCCCCTTCATATGCTGACATCTCTTTGAGGCGCGCGTGGAACATATACGCGCCGTACGGCACGGGTCTGGTGCTGATCGGACGGTGAGTCACCCATTACTCACCGCCCGCAGGCCCGCGCCTACGGTGGCCGGGAGTCGTCACGTGGCTCCCGACGCCCGGAGCGTCTCCCGCGGCGGCTGGGACGGGAGGACCTTTCTCTCTCCTTTCCCGCCACCTCCTTCGCGAGCATAACTTTTTCGCAGAAGGAGGTGACTGCCTCCCACTCCCTCTCGCCCCGGACCATGGCTTGCGCGAGAGGTCGCCGCCGATCGCCTCTACGAGGACACGGCGGTGCTCCACCCAAGCGGGGCAGGTTTGCACCGTATGTTCTACCGTGTCTTCTGGGCGATCCTCGCAGTGGTGACACCCGGGCGTTTCCTCCCGCCTGATGATGTGCAGGAACCTCCCGAAACATCCATGTCCGGTGAGGACCTGCGTCAGGCGGTAAGTGAGGGCGCCGTGACGCCTCTCTAGCCACTCCTCAAAGAGGGGCCTTACCGCCACTATCGTGGCGTGCCCTGCGCTGGGTTGCGACAGTCGCTGATTCCAGGCCGCCATGAGATCGCGCCGGAGGTCCGTCCGCTCCGCCGCAATTTGCTGCGGAAACGGAGTTTCCCCCCGGCCCAAGTACCTCCGTGCGCCACTCGAACAGGCGCGCGAGGACTATCGCCTCCAGATCCCACGGCGGCAGTCCGGCAAGGAGGCTTGCCGCCTCGCCCGAGATCGTGCGGTACCCCCGGATAAGCCGTATGGCTACCACATTTTGGGGCGCGTTCAGATAGTGGGCGGCTCGCCGCCGTAGTGAACGCGCCCACACCGGGGCCCCGTAAAGGGCCATGGACCGCACGACTCCCGCGTAAAGCCTCCTGCAGGAGGCGTTTGGCCCCCTCAAATTGGGCAAGAGCCGCAATTGGGCAAAAACTGCCTAACCTTTTCCCAACTATGTTGGGGTCGGCTTCCAGTCTGACTGGATGCAGCAGAATACCAGTATTTTGCATGGAGCGACTGCCTATCTGACCTCCACAACCCAGTAACTGGGTAAATCGATACCCCTTGGTAAGACTAGCTGTCAAATTTTAGGGCTTCTGACGACCCGTAACGACTGTCAAAGATGCACAAATGACAGCCGAGACCAATGACTTAACGTGCTTTCCGAGGCATGGAGGAGTCTCGGTATGTAAAGATGGACATCTACGGACAACCCCGGCAAGCGTAGCTTAACCTGATGGATCGATCTGTGCGGCTGTTATTACAAAGCCTATGTGATGTTTATGTATGTATTAAAAAATTTTTTGGGTTTATAACGTCTGGTAGGTTAAGAGCCAATGACTTGTAACAGGTAATAAATTCTATAAAACTCTATTGAGAATATTGAGATTGACGTAATTTTAGCACTGGCAATGATGTAATTTTTATTTGCTCGTATTTATAAATGTAAGTGTGATTTCCTAATACGACGTCTTGGGTTTTGCCAGTTTGTGTTTTTATTCTGATCAGATGCATACATGCATTTTAAGTGACCACATTTTCTCTTGTCTTGTTTTTCAATTTGAATTGTTTGTTGGTAATTTAAATTAAATCGTTTCGTGCTGCTGTGATTTTAAGTGCAGTGAAAATATAATTTAGTAATTTTTTTTTAAATAATCTCTTTACACTTCTATAATAAGTTTAACACGCCATCACGCTTGTAATTCCGAAAGGGTTACACAGAGGAATACCTAAAGTACTCCCACACTTCACCTGTTATGTTTTTGTTATGTTGTTTGTGTACACAGGCCAGCACATCAAGTTACCCGTCAAATTTCTTTGATAATTTTTCAACTTTATTACAAAACCATAAGGTTCATTTTCAATTGGGAAAATTACACCGTTTGGGATAGCTTGATGTGCTGGCGCCTGTAGGAAGGCCTTTCAAAAAGTTTTGTCCCACGAAAATTCTTACATAATACCTGTATGATTGTAACTGGAAATGATTTTATATCGTTGACCTACTATCTGCCATTTTGAACGTTGATTAACTACCGGTCGATTCTGTAAAAAACACACCGTGTAATCTTAGATGAGGTGAACGCGAAGTCAGTTGTCGTTCTACCTAATGCTAGGGATTGACACTATTGACAGTTCACTTTAAATTCGGATCACCAACATGTTCACGGTGAGATTTCTACAGAATAATAATAATAATATAATATAATATAATATCCATGGACATTTCACACAACGCCATATCGTCCCAAGCTAAGCAACTTAATGCCTTGTGTTATGGTAACGAGATGGCTGATAAACTACTTATATACATTTTTTTTTATAAATACATACATATTATAGATAGAAAAATACCCAGACTCGTAACAGATACTTGCAGGTCGTACAAATATTTGTTCCGTGCGGGAATCGAACCCGCGATAGTGCGCAGCAGTCAATCGCTCAACCACTGCGCCAACCGTGTCGTCAATAACACCAACGTCGAATAGCACTACTGAATCTCTCCGGATAACGAGCATAATAGCCGAGTAGCTTAGAGTCTTTAAACTGAATCGAATTCTCTATGGTTCAGAGAAAACCCAACCGAGAAGCAATTAGAAATGTCTCCTAAAATCTCCATTTATTAGCTTCCAATTTGAAACAAACTCATTTAACAAGAGATACTGCGTCAACTTTTCCTGGATCCTTTAAGTCGAGTAATCCACATTTCTTATTGAATGAGTGCTTTCTTTTGTATTTTGAGAACCAAATAAATTGGTACACTGAAACCTTTTTATGTTTTTCACAATTAACGTACTCTTCTGCAGTATTCTGAAGTACTTTTGGAAGTAACATTTAGCTATACTTAGCTAAATTGACGATCGAATAGGGATGATGACTAAATTATTTTACTTGTCCGTCAAGTAAATTAAAAAAAAAAGCAACAGCAGCATGCGAAGCTAAGTCAGGTTCATGGGCAGCAAAAAAACTCTGACACCAGGTTATTCACTAACCACACGAAAAGAAGAAGAATTTAAAAAAATATATTGAACACGTATTTTTCTTTTTCTACATACTCAAAGTATGACGTTGATACAATCTGCCTAGCCTTTTTCCAACTATGTTGGGGTCGGCTGCCAGTTTAACCGGACGCAGCTGAATACCAGTATTTTACATGGAGCGACTGCCTGTCTGACCTCCACAACCCAGTCAGTAACTGGGTAATACGATACCCCTTGGTAAGACTGGCTGTCAGACTTTCGGGCTTCTGACTACCCGTAACGACTGTCAAAGATCCACGATTGGCAGCCGGGACCAACGGCTTAACGTGCTTTCCGAGGCACGGAGGAATCTCGATATGTTGAGATGGTCACCCATGCACGGACCAACCGTGGCCATCGTAGCTTAACCTGATGAATCAATCCGTGCGACTGCTATTTCTTAGCAAAGTGTAACGTTGGTACATTGAGTTAAAATATGGCATGACGTCACGCGTACGTAGATTTTATACTTAGGTACCTAGTTGTAACGTTGCAAGCTCTCCAACTATTAAAGTTGGTGGGTGGGGCTTGCAACGTTATATCTAAGTCATTTTTTATTAATAATATGATAAAGCAAAAAAAACGTGTCCTATATTTTTTTATTATCTGACCGACAGACTAAACATACTTTTTTTTTTAACCCAGCCACCATCTCTATTCATGAATTCAAGAGCTGCCGTTGGTAATCTTGTACATATATTATGCGAGTGTCGAGATAACAGTTAGATGTAAGTGCAAGTGGTAATAGATTACTTAAAGCACGCAGAACTGGTCTTGCACTTGCCTGTGTATAACCGGTTTCTGGAAGCAGCTCAGAATCTAGTGTTCGGTTAGGAAACCAAGCTACTTTTCTTATGAATCTATTTATTGTTTCTTAGTTTAAAGCGCGTTCAAGAGCTGTCAATGTGACCATTGCGGTGGAATATTTCCACTGACAGCTTTAAGCCATAAGGAAAAAAGACGTATCTATCATTTTTTTTTAATTGAGTTACATACAATATTCTAAATCAGTAAAAAAAATTGCACCCACCAGTATTTTTATACGTCGCATAAATTAAACGGAAGCCTATTGTGTCTCACTATTTGTCAAAACACCTCTAGTTTACGTATATTTTTGACAAGTTTGTGACATTGATTATGAAAGAGATAAACCTTTTAAACTTCGAACGTTTTTTAATTGGCCTTCAGATATTTGCATCATTTCCATTTGCCAAGGGTTTCTGTAATGATAACTTTACCCACATAATACTAACACATACTCGTATTACATCTACTGAAAGGGAAAACCTCTGCCTTGCTGATTACATCCATAATTCCAGTTCCTCCATGACTGATGTTATCGTTTATACAAACTAAGCTGAGAGTAATTTCATGCATCGGTGCCTTTAAATAAACAATGCAACGCCTTTGTGTGAGTTACTATTGTCGCTCTATATACATATATGTATATACAATATGTGGTTTGTGGAACATTATTTTATGTACTACAAAAGGTTGTTGCTAAGGATGCCACAAGCAGTTTGATATAGAACCAGGTTTATGGAACTCAGTCGTGAGTGCGATAATTTTGAAATGGAGGAATATAAAAATGAAGGTAAATATTGAGAAGGTAGGTTATCTTTTATTATCTACTTGTTTAGGCACCGACAAGCCACGAATAAAGCCTTTGAACAACTGTTGGCGTTTCGGTAATAA
The DNA here is from genome assembly GCA_951799385.1 of Hyppa rectilinea. Taxonomy (NCBI): domain Eukaryota; kingdom Metazoa; phylum Arthropoda; class Insecta; order Lepidoptera; family Noctuidae; genus Hyppa; species Hyppa rectilinea. The sequence continues at coordinate 7,217,015 of OX637308.1, read as the reverse complement.
TGCATTATTTATTTAACCTCTAAATAACATAAAATAAAACCGTTTGTCAACCCTATGATATAGTGCAATTGTTCGCGCATCAATTCTGCGCACGATCACAATATAAATATGAACAGTATGGAAACTAGGCCTATTTGTTGAAATAATTACCTACGCTCCACTGCAGCATTAGGGTTGTCACTCTTAATGTTTTTGAAACTGAACTGTATTTATTAAAATATTTGTGTTCTCAAACAATCAAGTTGGAATTAGTTATTTCAACTCGATTCTTTACTAATAACATTTAAATAGGTAATCTCATGGCTGCGGTTAATACCAGTAAAAGAAGATTGTTTATAAACACGGAACAGTTTAAAATCAATACATAACAACTTGTGAGCTTTATCAATATGGTAACCTTTTACAAGTTTTGGAGTGAGCCGCGGAAAGACGAAAACGTTTCGTGCGATCCTTGTCCGAAGGGCGCGCGGAGGACACCCGCCGCAAACGGTGCGCGGCATGGCGCATATTTGGCGCCGATGCCTGATTAACCCGGCGGCCGCCCTCCGTACTGTGCGTTTCAACTAAGGATAGGATGACCTTGGCACCATATTGTGACAACAATTAAGTTTAACAAAAAAATACTTTATGCAAATTACTTATCTTGTTCATGTAATTTTCATATTATATTTATTGTTTATCTAATATAGGGCCAAGGTCATCCTATTCTTAGTTAAAACGCAATCGCATAGTAGGTACCACGTGTTAACCCGAAAATGCGTGTGCATTAACCATTCGTCTTGACGCGGCACTCACGACTGACAGCACCGCGACAACCGCTTAGCGGTCTCGTCGATTCGCGTGTTTGTGTGAGTGTGCCGTTTCGAACGTTAGTTCGTAGTTTCCGTACTGTTCATATTTATATTGTGGCACGATTCACCTACAATAGAATTTGTCGGCGTCGTTTGTAACACGCGTGCGAGTCATTATTCGCGCCCAGACCTGCGCCTACGCATCCGATCTCCACTTTACAACAATTTCCTCCATTTTATTGTTACATTAAATTATTGAAGGATAAATTGAATTCCTGTGGTCGTGTTTTGGTAATTGGCTTGTAACTTATTTGGTCACTTTCCTATTTATTAAGTTAGTTTATGACCTGCTTGCACCTCAAATCAATTGCCTGCTAGCTCTGAAAATTCGGAAAAGCTCAGCTCAGCTCAGCTCAGCTCAGCTCAGCTTAGCTAGCTACTCCCACGCGGTTTCACCCGCTGCTCTGTTCCTATTGGTCGTGATGTTACATAGCCTTCCTCAATAAATGGACTGTCCAACACAAAAAGAATTTTTCAATTCGGACCAGTAGTTCCAGAGATTAGCGCGTTCAAACAAACAAACTCTTCAGCTTTATAATATTAGTACACGTCAATTTGTGCTGCTCGATTTCCATAATATCAATTACATTTTGGGCCAAACACCTTTCAAACTGTGTGACAGTTGTCGGAAAGATGAATGTCTTAAAACATTTGGTATAATAATAATCTTACTAATGCTTTTAGACTTAACTGTCTCAGTCTTCGTTATCTGTAATTTTAGCATAAAAGATATGCATAATGTGTTTAACATACAAAAAAGTAGGTGAGCGCCAGATTTATTCTTTAACAATGTGTGACCTATTTCTTTTGAAATAACCAAATTGTTTTTCGCTAGCTTTCTGTGTCAGGGAAGCACTGTTTTATGTTCAAAAGCCTGTAAGTGTAGTTATAATTAGTAATATACATTTAGAAACCTTAAAAAGCCGAAAGTAATGATGAAAGTAACAGTAAAGTCTCGTTCATCTCATTGACATTATTTACCTATATTTTTCTAGTTACTTTTTCTGTATTTTTCCTAGTTTTTTTTTAGCCAATTGCTATGAATAAAACTCCGCGTTCATTAAATTCGTAGTACTATATAGTTCTGCGTAATCGGCCTTGATATAATTCATGAAAGCTGTTGTAAAATACCTATTGATATATAGATATCAATAGGTATTTTACAACAGCTTTAATAGTAATAATAGTAAAATAATACCAATAATAGTATTAGGGCTATACGCTCGTATAGTCACGCTAGACTTCAAGGGATTTGAAACAGCTGTTCATTTAACTATGATAAAAATAGCGAATTCATGGCAACATTAATACTCGTAGGTGTAATAAATAACTAATAGGAGAAAAAACGCCACGTCGTACGAATGCACGCGGAGAGATATGCAAAGATCGTCCCTCTCTGGTCGGCTGAAGGATCGCGCCTCCGAGATTTCATCATGTTTGCGGTGCAAACACGGCCAGGAATCGCACAAAATAAAGAGGTATGTAAGGAAACAACGGAGGTCTAAAGCTAGTTTTGCAATAATTTAGAGTAACAAAAAAAAATACTTAAATAAAAAATAACTTTAACCGTTTTTCGTTCGCAATACCTAGGTAGGATGTGGGACATTCAGTTCGACATTTTCCTGAGGCAAGAAAATTACTGGCCTGAGTGGCCAGAGACTTAGCCGGCTCAGTTTTGCCGCTACCAAGAGATTGGAAGGACTAGCTATGTAAATAACCCTATAAAGCGTGTCTTACTTTTATTTCAAACCTTTAAGCAATGGCTACGCATGATAAGGAAATAATGACACCAGCAACACAGCCCTGTTCCTTTAAAAAAAAATAAAAAAAAAGGTGAAAATACTTTGTATACCTTTTTGCAGACCCTGCAACCAACAACACCATTAAAGACCTCAACACAATGAAGGTACATGTACACGGCACACGTCGCGTGTCATCCTCTCCACAAGGTCGCAGCACACTATCACGCATTCACATCGCACAATCGTCGAGTACTCGAGTACCATCCATTCATCATTTTTTTCACAAAGTCACTGCGCAACTGAACCATAATGCTCTGCTGTCGTGATTTTCTCTCTGGTAAATTAAACAGAGGAGCTGCTCAGAGTTTTGGCACGAGCGTTGGTTCTGGATCAAGTGTTTGGCAATGTCATTACTCAGGATTAGGTTGGTAATCCTTCGTTTGTTACTGAGAAGTCAGATCTAAGATATGACGCGGTCAAAATAGTGCAGCTGTCAACACTACAGCACCTATGTTTCTAACTGTTCTGTGAATATTTCAGCGTGAAAACTTTGGTGAACTGAGCTATTAATACTGTCAGTCCCTATTAGGTGGATTGACAGCTCACTTCGCGTTAGTTTTCACAGAAAAGACCGGTAACTCCAGTGCCTACAATATTTATAAATAGGTAGCCAGTACTAGACCAAGTACGATAACTAATGAAATAAAAAAAAATCGTAGGATGAAACCCATTGGAAAAGGAAGAGAATATACCAAAAATGAAAGGAAACTAATTTACGGGCGATCTGAGGTCGGGAAGTAGATGGGGGTGCGTTTTTAAGGGTAAAAACAGTTTTTCTCGATTTCCGGCAAAACTACAAGTCCTATGGAAAAAAGTTGAACGGCAAAGTTGTAGGTAATAAAAAGATCAACAACTTTTGTATTTACACTTTTTTCACATAACCTCAAAATGTATGTGAAAAATTCAAATAAAAAACCAAATACTTGGATTTCGTTTTTTATTTTTATGTTTTACACACCATTTTTACCTTACTACTTCCAAATGCTTCAGCCCTGGTCATTGCGTAAAAAACAAAAGAAAAACAGTCCGTTGTTTCGTAAACCCGTTTCACCCTGAACAATAAAACGCTGCCTAAAGCAGCAGCAAAGCGAACTATAGGGGTGTAGTCTCTGCTAACGAGCATTAGATTCGGTCGATGTGTAGTTACGAAGTAAAGATTGCGCCACACTAGGTTCACACGGGTTCAGCCGCGCGATATCTGCGGCCTTGGCCCCCGCGCGATAAACAATGGTAATTATGACATCGCTGGCGAAAGCACGCTATTGATACAGACAGAACTGATACGGTTCATGTATCGTTGTCGAGGTTAATCACGCATTATGTACTGGAGTACCAGGGGCAAATGTAGGGGAAGTACCCATTTAAAGGTTAGTGGAGCAAGGGTGTAAACATAAGATACATAGATAGAATCCTCGAGGAGCTCGTGGCTTAGTAATAGCAGTCGCATGGATCGATCCATCAGGTTAAGCTACGCTTGCCGGGTTGGGCTGTGGATGGGTGACCATCTTTAGATATCGAGACTTCTCCGTGCCTCGGAAAGCACGTTAAGCTGTTGGTCCCGGCTGTCATTCGTGGATCTTTGACAGTCGTTACGGGTAGTCAGAAGCCCGAAAGTCAGACAGCCAGTCTTACCTACGGGTATCGTATTATTGTTAGTGACTGGGTTGTGGCGGTCGGATAGGCTCTCGCTTCATGTAAAATACTGGTATTCAGTTTTCATGCATCCGGTTAGACTGGAAGCCGACCCCAATATAGTTGGGAAAAGGCTAGACAGATTGAGATAGTTAGAACCATGATAGAACACTCTTTATTTTGTACACCATAAATATTACAGAATATGAATGAAGAAATGTTTACAAGCGGCAACACAATCAGCTGTTAGGCCTGTCGTTAAAAGCAATCTTTTAAAGACCACTTTTGGATTAAGTCATAAGACTGCATACTGCAGGTGATGTTCTAAGGAGTCGAGTGATCATAAAACCGACACTATAAGATGATTGAGAAATTCCACGGATGCAAGGCTGTCTGCTTCTAAAACTAATCATATTAATCAAAGTAAAAATGTTAAGTAACCATTGCATACCTCATTATAGCATGGCATTGTAATTAATGATACAACTGACAAGTACCCGACGATTTATGTTAAAATAAATTGGGATAATAAAGTTTCAAAACAGAGGTAATTTTAAGAACTTTAATGAGGTTACCAAAAACCGGTCAAGTGCGAATCGGACTCGCGCACGAAGGCTTCAGTACCATTATCTATAAAAACGTTTGTTGTATGGGGGGCCCCTTAAATATTTATTTTATTATGATTTTTAGTATTTGTTGTTATAGCGGCAACAGAAATACATCATCTGTGAAAATTTCAACTGTCTAACTATCACAGTTCATGAGCCTGGTGACTGACGGACAGAAGAACGGACAGATGAACGGACAGCGGAGTCTTAGTAGTATGAATGGTAGATGAGACTCTTTGGAAGTGAATCATCAGCGTTGACAACCCAAGATTTAAAAAATAAATAATTACAGAGTTGTAAAAAGCATGTAGAGGAAAACAACCTCATCGGTGTGGGTGAAAAAAAAACTTATTATTTTTATGGTGACAAAGCTAGAGTTCCTGACTTCCTGAGTTCCAGTCTCAATTGTACAGTGTTATTATGTAGAGACGCCAGCACATCAAGCTATCCTTAACTGTGAAATTTTCCCAATTGAAAGTGAAAATTATGCTTTTGTAATAAAGTTGGAAACCTGTCAAAGAAATTTGACAGATTGGGGTAACTTAATATGCTGGCCTCTGTACCTACAACTGTAGGAAATGCTCAAAATGTATAATTAACGTATATCGAAATCTCAAACATCCATTGAAATTGAAAATCTAAACAAAAATATACATCCGCATATTTTTCAAACACGTCACTTGGATTTTATTATTCCTATTGTGCGTCAAATTCATACTAGATGTTAATTAGATATGTATCAGATTATACATAAGAACGTGTATGTGTGTATTATAAGTTATTTTCTTGAGTACCTATTTTTTATTAATAACTCCTGTTTTTTTTTCTAACATTGGTCCTCTCAACCAAAGCACCTGCTAACAAATCTCTTCACCACACTTGACTGATAGAACTGCCTAAGGAATCAAGTCCGAAATTGAGTGCGAATAATTTAAATAAATACATGACACTAATATTATAAAGGCGAAAGTTTTTGAGTGAGTTTGTATGTTTATTCGTCCCGCTCAAATGGCTGAACGGATCTGGATGAAATATGGCACAAAGGTACTTTATGACCTGGATTCACACATAGGATCTTTTTATCCCGGTACAACGTTCCCTTGGGATAATTTCCGCATCCGCGCGGACGAAGCCGCTGGCAGCCACTAGTAATATATAATTCAAGACATAATAATGGTAGTGTCCTTACGTTATGCAATAAAACAACTCAATGAACCCAACTCGATGCCAAATTGGCAAACACCGCTATAACGTGAACGTTCCCAGTATTTTGACCTATTCCTTCGTACGTATTTACATAATAAATGTGTCATATTAATAATACATTTGAAGCTTTAGGGACAGTCATGTTATATTTATCTGTTTAAACTGTGTCGAGTTCCGAGTAACCGTGATGTGATCATGTGGGCTCGTTTCGCGTTTGATTTACATTTATTATTTGAGCCAGGTTCGCAGCTATACTTATTTGAGTTATGGTAAAGTTATTTGGAATTTAACCTTTTGTAATTAAGATTGATTTTTGAAATAACGATATTAAACTCATTCCTTGTTCTGGAGGCCTAGACAAAGTCACATTTTCATTAGCGATTACGAAATAAGATAAATCCGAAATGTACGGAATTGGCATTAGCTTTCGAAGTGTCACGTGATCAATCGTTTTCATTCGCTAACTGCTAGACAATGTCTAATTGTGTAACGAAACTCAATCAATATTCCCATAGCAATGCATTGACAAATGGCGTTCTTGACAATCTGAATAGCTGAGATAACGAACTGTTCGATCAACACTTTTCAAAATCGAATCGACACGGAGCGATTGTCACTTGTCTAGGCCCTCTGTATTCGTAGATTAGTTCTTTTCATCAACCGAGTATTCATGTCCGAATTATCAACCACATTAAAACATAGGTCTTCAAATTTCGATGGTTTCCTACAGACAAAACGTGTCCATAACCTTTGCTAAATTCTAGGAGCTAAAAAAACATATACTACATACTAATTCCGTAGTAAATTAGAGGTCATTTTGGCATATCAAGACTGAGATTGGAAATCAAAAAAGTCCCTACGGGAATTGCCACTCTGATTATATCGAGGGATATCCCATGCCTATCTAAGTAGACACACTAATAACAAATAATTTATTTATAAGTTGTAACGCACTAATTACCTGATATTATGCAGTATAAACAGTGACATGTCATGACCTATGAGTGTCTTGAAATTGCCGCAATTTATGATGAAAATACAGACATAAAATTTGGTCGTAAATTCGCACCAAATATTAATATATCTTCGTGGTGAACTGAGTTATGCTTAATTAAGGCTGTCATCAAGAACAGACAATAAGGAAATAGAAAGTTTATCTGAAAAGTTGCGTATATATCTTTATTAATAAAATTTGACTTCTCTGGCGATTTTGTGATAAGTTCAAATACTTAGAAAGACAGCCTTGTAAGGAAGCTTTATAATGTCAGGGTTCAGATAAGCAGAGGTTACTTTTGATGGGGTTTCCCAGGTTCAAAGAGGGTGGCTCATATTTCGATGTTTACACACTATCAAATTTCTTTGAGGTATTCCCACAAGAAAACTTCGCCGAATCGTAGGTAGAAATCGTCCAAAGAATATTACAACAACTTTGAAGAAAACACATTCAAATTCAAACCAACAATATTCCATACAACATTTTGTAATACGGGTCACACATAAACGTGGAATAGTCTATTTAGATTTTACAAGCCAATTCAATTCAACACAAAATCGCCGACATCAAAACAAAATAATAAACTGAGAGTATTTCTTCAGCACCAATGTAATTTCAGTTGAACGACACACAAATAGGTGCGGCAAAGTATTGAAGATATAAATCAATGTTTTCAACGTTGAGAACCATTTTATGACTCTCCTATCTATTATAGTGCCTCATTTAGATCCTTTCCTCGTGCTCTTCAATCGTTTTGCAAGTATAGAAACGTCTTGCCCTCAGAGAATAATAGATACAACAATAACAGACAGAAATCATTGAATTTAAAATGAATATCTGCAGAAGAATACTGTTCACTTCACATAAATTGAATGAAAACAAAAAGGTGAAGTGCGATTTCAAGTATGGGTTTATTGTTCCGACGCTAACGTAAGCTCATTCAAGTGCAGAAAAGAAATTTTCAATCTAGTATACTGTTGTACCATAAACATAACATCCCCGATAGGTTAGGCAAAGTTGTATCACGTTGTACAGACGCCAGCACATTAGGCTATCTCAAACTGCCAATTTTTTCCAATTGAAAATGCACCTTATGCTTTTGTAATAATGTTGAAAACTATAAAAAAAAATGGACAGATTGGGGTAACTTGATGTTCTGGCTTCTGTACAATCATATTTTATTAGTTATGATTATAAGTCTTATACAATGTGTTAGGTTAAACGAGGGACATACTTTCAGGAGACATTGTAGGTACTCACGAAAATGAAAAACTTTCACTATGGGAAAGAAAAACTGAAATATGAAAAACAAATCTGCACTTTCATACATTTTGACGAATTATGCGTACATAAAATGTACTGAACATCTGATTTTTTTTCGTGATTTCAGAGTTGGTCCCTTAGTAAAAGTTGTTCATTTTCATGAACTATACACGCTGAAATTAAATCGAATAGGGGGCGAGCCTATTGCCATAAACCAAGCACAAATCCTGACTCAGGGCTGCTACTGAGAAGTTCCAAATGGTCTTACGAACCAAGTTATGCTAGGTAAAATCTCGTAATTATTGTTATAAATACTTGTTACTTAATTACTTTACTTATCTTAGAGTTCAGTGAACAGGCGAACATAAATATTGCATAAATATAATTATATACGCGGAGCATAAAACCCCGTGTTTAGATACTTGTGCATCGCCGAGAACGCATAGTTAAGGCGCTGTGAAATAACACAACTGAAATACTTTATAGATGGCGAGTAAAGTTCTGAGAAAGTTATGGCTATTGGCTTGTCTCGTTGGGCATCGGGCAGATTTTATTTCTTTATGTTTTATTGCTGGTTATTAGAAGAAATATACGATTTTGTTGGTATATTATTATGCGATATTGTAGCTGTAAAGTTTATTTATTTATTTATTTATATCTTCATCTTTACATCTATAATTACAGGTAACAAAACAAGTTGTGAGTAAAAAGTTTAAAAGTAATTATAGTTGTTAAGTTTTGAATGTTGTTCAATATAAGATAGGTTGGATTAGCCAAGGTAGCCCGGGATATTAAAATTTGCAAACGTTTTTTGCAATTTGCAGATCAATGTCAGGTTGTATATTGATCAACATATTGTTCGCGGCCGAAGCAAGTGTATTTACAGAATTATGGAATAATAAAAATCACCAACTCTCTAAGTTATAATAGGGATGATGACTAAAATTAGTTTTTTAGTCCGTCATTGTCAGCTAGGTTATTAAAAAATATTGGATACGTGTTTTTTTCTTTTTTCACGTAATCATCATGTGTGGCATGACGTCACTCCTTTGTAGATTTTATAGTGAATTGTGAAGTAGCGCGATTTTTTACTAATATGATAAAGCAAAAAATACGTGTTTCATATTTTTTCGACTTAATACAATTTATTTTTTTCCTGTCATCATCCCTAATGGCCTCAAATGTCATGATTTCATAAAATTGACATTATGTAGGATAATTTATGAACATAGAGGGTTGTATCGGTGGTTTTAATTATTACAGTTCTGTAAATACGAACTTGTTGCCATAAATCATATTTTACATACAACCCCTGACAAATAGACAAATAAAAATATTTATGTCAGTCATCTAACCAATTGCAAAAAACGTAAGAAATTTTAATTTTGCGGGCTACCTTAAAACGTTCACTTTAAAGTTAAAATAAAACAAATATTTGCCTCCCACGCAATGCATTTGGCTGTGCCCATTTAAAAAATCAAATCAGAATTCTTTAAATATCTCGATTGCCTTTTCGAACGTTTTGTGAGATATTGTCCTTATTTTTTTGGTTTATTTCTTTCTCTCGTTGACTGCCATGCGACCGACATCGCTCACAAAAGAACAAACCACGTCCACCAATGATTATCGTAACTGACATTTTGTTTAATTCATGCTTAACTGATCTTCTTGATTTATACAAGTAGCTGTTTTTATTTGCATATTAAGATTCAACGATTGAGCTTTGGTTTTCTGTTTATCATCTCGCTCGTAATTTATTTGGGTCGGCGCAACATGTCTTTTTCTTCTATTAGGCGATTTACACACGGCACCGCGCTCCGCCGCGGTAGGTGGTGAAGCGGATCTCTTGTCACATTGGTCTAAGAAATCCGTTGATGCCTAACACACGTACACCGCCCGACCGCGCGGTCGAGCGGTGCTCGTTTCTACCGCAAACTGCTCCTACCGCGCGGTCGAGCGGTGCCGTGTGTTAATCGCCTAAGTCGTCATGTCAGAGGTGTTCTCTTGATTAGGAATATTAATTTTAGAGTTTTCTGGACTAGACTTTATTATTTGACTTTCTACGTGAAATGTTGTAAATCATCGTGCAATATAATATTTTTTGTTTGCACTCTCGTCGGTCCGTAGCCTGATATTAGCACTCTTTTATTTGTGCAAAAAGCTCTTCTGGATCAAAAATATCTTCGAATAAATCTTAACGAGAAAATAATGAGAAGCACACACGCTCCAACATGATGCTTTAAGCAGAACAGAGGCAGACATATTAATCTTTTAGTATACAAGTAATTCTTAATTAGTTCCCGGAAACTTATCCCAGTTTTCATCGTCGGAATTTATAAAAGGCATGTGAGTCATTGGATTGGAGTAGTGATGGCCCAGTGGTGACGGGCGTGAGTTTCGAGTCGTAAGTTCGAACCCGAGCAGGCGTTTTACTTGATGTGAGTTAATTCATCACCACTGTTCTCACAGCGGTGAAGGAAAATATCGTGAGGAAACTAGCCTGTCCTAGAACTAACAATTAAAGACATGTTATATCCACCAACCTGCATTGGGTTCACGAGGTGAATTTCAGCCCACTCCTCCTCCCAGAAAGAGAAGGTTTGCATCCCACCAGTGGGAACATTACGTGTGAATCATTACGCTGTTTTCGTCTGCAGAATAACGTAATGGCAAATTAAATTCGGGTAGCCGAATCGGAATCGGTTCATTTTAAGCGAAGACTGACGTCATAATGTTTATGGAGGGTCAGTTATTCAGTGCCGTGTTAACGACGCACGGATTTGTAGAATCACTTAGATCGACTTAAGAATGTCCCACGCACATTTCGACTCGATCTTAAAGTTACGACTTCGGTGAAAATCTTTTTTGTTTTTGTTAAATCCGCAGATCATTTTATTTGGTTTTTATAATCACACCTACAGTCGAGGCGGAGGTCGCGGAAGGTTAAAATATTTAAAAATATCCGCTGGGTTTTAGCATAGGCTTCTGTGTGAGCGTGAAGTGTGAGTGCGCTCCCGAGCGTGGCTAGTATAGGTACGCAAGCCTCTAGTCCTCATTACATACATCAATCCACGTCTGTTATGTTCAGACATTCAAATAACGTGTTTTCCTAGGTTTGTTAGCGGAGGAGCGCGAACTCGGCCTGACCTCGAGGCTAATTTGACTTCGTATACGGATAATGGAAAATCTCCGACTTGACGTTAACGATTTACCAACGCCCATAAGAGTCTCATTTTATTTGAATTGTTGCCGGTATGTTAGTGGGGTTAGTGTCAGGGGAATTAGCATTTTGTGGCTTTCTCTCAGTTCGTAACGAGTTTATTTGTATGTAACACTTTTACGTTGATACGAAAACGAAAATATCTACATGACGGCATTGCTATCTAAATCACGCAATAGTCAGGTCGTTGCCCTCATTATCGCTTTGCACGATAACGTGGAACACGGAAAAAATCCATCCTCAGACTGATAAAGATGTCGACCAGTGTTACGTGGTCTATCGCGATTCCCGTCAGTCTTAGAGAATGAGGTCGTTGAGGGGAAAAGGTGTGTTAGATTAGAGTTCTAGTTAAAATGGGTAAATGTAGGTGTTAATGTAACGAATAGCTTAAGTAAATAGAAGCATGTCCTTGGTCGCGACTGGGCGGGCGGCGCGGGCGCGGGCGGTGAGGTCGCGAGAGGTCGCAAGCACTATTGTAAATATTTAAACTGGCAATTCTTTTATATTACGGTCTTTTTAGCAGTGTGCTACAGTAACACTGCTGTGCAAAATGTCCTCGACTCAAAAAATCTGTGGCGAATACCGATAAGTTTTAAAACAATTTATCATTTTGTTTTTATTTCTTTTTTTTTTCAATTTCCAACAAGATCATCGAAAAAAACATTTGTATGTTGTTTTTCAAATGTTTTTTTTTCTTTTCTCATTTTTTTATTTTTTTACACTGCACAACGCCTTGGGACTTGTTCTGTAATGTTGTGCATGTACATTTAAATAAAAATAATTAAATCATTATTTTTATTGTAGCTATTTCGAATTAAGTTTCCCCCACTTTTTAATACGAAATTCAAAGAAAAACTAATTAAATTTTCCTGGTATTTTCCATTCAACTTGACCGATAAGAATCTACACGCAATTATTTACTGCATGATAAGGCCAATCTCTAAGCCTATATAATAAGTAAGTAAGCGTAATTGTATGTATTTCACTAGAGCATTATGAAATTCTTCGTCGTCGTCATTATAATAAATTGTTTTATCGTTACTTTTTTGTTATCAATTTCTTTTCAGTATCTCTAACTCATTGGGAACGTGGCATACTAATGTATGTAAATTCGGGCTGTTTTAATTATCGCTTGACATACCTGCTACTAACCTAATAATGCTGCGTTTTTCTTAAGAAAAGATTTAAAAAGTATAGATTCTTGGCTTATGTGGAAAATTGTAACATCATACTTATCAATACGTACATACTTTGTAATGAAACTGATTAATAACTAGTAACAGTTAACAGTTACCACTGGCGTTGTCCTGACCAAATTTCAATTACTCATAAAAAAGACCCATAAAAGAAAAACACTAAGTTTTCCCCCAATTTTGTAATTTTTCAGTCAACATTTAAAATATTTTTAAGGCAATAAACGCAATGAGAAAAAACTAATATTCAAAATAAATTTTAAAACTCTGAAACCAATCAACTTAAAATAAAGAAGATAGAACAACGGATACAAATATTTAAAAAAAAATCAACCTAATCAGCCGTTGTCAAGTGACGCGTTTACCAACGACCAGTATTAAAATTATATAGACTAGCGATCCGCCCCTGCTTGGAACGTTTTGTACAATTTAACAAAACAGCGTGATTTCCGTATCACATTATGTATTGTACAAAAAAGTCTTCTAGAACAAATTTACTAAATGATAGTGAAATCTGCACTAAAATCCAAAACACGAAAAGCCAGTATTATGTAGGCTATATTGATAACCAGATTCCGATATCATTACAAGCATGTGTGACTTTTTAAGATTGTCTCAGAGCTAGGCATCGTATGACGCATCGGCAGTCTCTTGCGATGTTGTACACTTGCACCTGACATAAAGATTAAGTTGAAATGACACATGCACCTGATACTCCATACCGGGACCCTTTTTTTTTTTAAGGCTGGGAAATCATCCAATGACTGCTCCCGCTCTGGGTGGAGCGGAAGAGAGTGTCAGACTCTTACTGACTAAAACCCATCCATGTTCCTTCCGTAGCCCTTTACCCTTTGATCACGGTAGTGGAACGAATAGAAGATTATTTTAATTGTCAAAATAAGTTCAATTCAGTAGTTTTATAGTCCTTTTGCGTAGTTTAGTATCTACTTATACTTTCATTTTAGACGTAAGAAAGATAATGTCACGTCGTAGTATCAAAACGAATGGAAAAGGACATACGCAAGCGTATCACTTGAGAACAACCGAATAATTTGGCTATTTTTTATTTTTAAATATTCGTAATAGTCCGAATTATATATTTGAGGAACACACTGAGAATATCCGGGTAACATTAAAGTGCTTTTTTCAATGGGGTTTGAGTATGAATACTAGCTTTTGCCAGCAGCTTCGCACACGTGGATGTCAGGCACCATTCTGGAACTTACTACCGTGATAAAAAATCCTACTTGTTAGTCCAGGTAAGAAACTATCTGTGTGCCAAACTTCATCAAGATCCGATACCCCTTGTTAAGACGGACTGTCAGATTTTCGGGCTTCTGACGACCAACGTCAACGGCTTAACGTGCTTTCAGAGGCACGGAGGAGTCTCGGTATATAAAGATGGTCACCCATACACGGCCAACCCTAGCTGGCGTAGCTTACCTGATGGATCGACCTGTACGGCTGTTATTACTTAGCCACAAGCTCCTCATCATTGAGTAACAAACATCCATCCAAATTTTAGCTTATTAGTAAGGATTGAAACTTGGGCACGACAACTCTCGGGTCAGCTAGTCTTAAATAAAGCCAGGGAATGGTTGAAGACTAAGAGCATTATTGCACAAGTATTTAATGGTACGTCACCATATGACTATTATAATCTAATACGTGATGTAGGTGCTAGAAGGCTAGGTACGTGATTGTTTAGAAACATGGGTTCTCCCCCGATAGTGTTTAGAATTTCCCAGCTCACCTCAAGAATAGTAAGTGCGAACTGTTTCTAATTATCAGCATCGGTAATCCCTCATATTAAGTCATTATTTTAATTAATTTAACTTTTGAATATGCATATTTTGTTAATAAGCTAATTAATTCGTGATTTCAATGGATAGGAATGTGCATATAAAATGCACAAATCGGAATAGTGCGCACATGCGTGTAACTACATGAAAAGTTATGGCGTATTTGATTCGGTATGTTAATTTGATGTTTATGATTTATTTGTCACTGTTTACTATAGGATTTCTTAACCATATTTCAGGATTAAAACGCATTCGGCCCGAGAAAAGCCGCTTGTGTGGGCTCTGCCGAAACTTGTATCAAGATAAATGATGACATTGTAATAACCCGTTCAAAATACGTTCCATTTTTTTTTCTTCTACGGATATTGTCATAAATATTCCGAAAATATCATTTTTCATTGATATCGTCTCATCTTGACATCTCATTCGGCTATCGTAAAGTATCAAGAAAAATGTCCTTCGACATAAATCGTAGTTTTTCTCTATATATATCGTGTCATCCGATCAGCGCAAGATACCTTCGTTACTCTGTCGTTTCGCGTGGAAATGGACAAGATACGAAACCCTTTCCCTTTCGTCCCTATATTAACTATGAATATAAGTATTATGGAAATCGGAAAATGTTTTTTCCTCTAATGCACTATGCGTTAAAGTAAAAAAACATTTTCCGATTATTTAAACAATATTCCGTTATTTTATTACAGTGAAATTAATTGTTTATCAAATTGACTACCAGTTTAAAGTATCTATTCATGTATTTATTTAAGAAATACCATCAACAGTATATAATTATGTACCATCGCGATCACTGGCGGTGATCACTTTTCAATCTAATAACTAAGAGCATAAGAGTGAAAATTTATCAACAGCAAATCTACGCAGTTGTACTTTCAACATTGGCTTACAATATTATCGCAAGTTGAATTGATTTGACTGTTCAAGCTTTTGCAATAAATTGACTACAGTAAAATTAAAGTCATTATTAAATATTTATTTAAAAACTGAACCATTTGATGTTTAGGACCCTTGTATTAAGCGATTGATTTTCGGAAAGGGTTTTCGCTACCCAGGAACATAAAGGGCTAAGGAAGGAATATGGATGGGTTTTAGTCAGTAAGAGTCTGGCACTCCCTTCCGCTCCACCCAGAGCGGGAGGCGTCATTTAATGATTTCCCAGCCCCAAAAAAAAGGACCCTTGTCTATAGAAGCCGCTCATTCACTGCGAGTCGCAAAGACCTACACACAAAGACGAAAAATCTCACATAATCATCGCTCCTAATTTTACTTAAAAGCTGAAAATAAAAGAAAGAAAAAGATTCCTTTTACAGTTAATTTAATAACAGTAAAAGTGTACTCTCCTACTGCCCTAGCGTATCATTAACAGCTGAAGGTTGCTGGGAATGGGATTACACGAGACCACATAGTTCTTTGTTACGCATGTAGGTCACTCATTCAATGCAGGATTACGGTTCTTCCCTGCTGTTACACAATTATGTTCCGTCACACTATGAAAACTAGGTCGAGAGTTGACATTGTTTGTCAAGAAATGACATGTGTTTTATTGTGTACACTCGGCTACAAGTCAAGGTGTAACGTTCTAGTATAAGCTGATCTCGCATTGTTTATGATTGCCGTACAATGAGAGGTCAATTTATATTGGAAGGTTATAAGCCGTGTGTTCAAGCGTAAATTTATGCTTGTGAGCATTCAGGAAGTGACAATTAGTGTCAGGCTTGATTATATGCGCTTGGTAGTGATTAGCAGGCTATGCTAGAACCATATCGGAAAATAATTTGTTTGCTTTGTTACTGTGCTGAATATGGTATGAACCTCCAATCTTGGGAGAAGAGTATCTGGGGACACTTGACAATCTGTCAACTGATCGCGATCAGGACGTAAACACCGTTTAAGAGTTGTCTACGTAATTATTTTCTACGGAATATTAATTGATTGGAATATTGGTCTTGAATGTAGTTTGGAATGGATTTGGGAAATTGGCACTTATGACGAGCTTCACTAATGAAACCATCATGTCATCGTTATTATGGAATTTTGACACTGACAGCTCTTGAATACAGTTGAAGCGCTCATAGCGATCGGTTTCACCGGTTAAACAAGCGAGGTTGTGGTGATGGATGTTGAGATTTACTTAGAGGTAGCCTCTTTCATGAAGCTTTGATGATGTAAGTTATTTTCGGAAAGGCTCTTTCTTCTTTTTATGTGGTAAGTAACTAACCTGGTGTCAGAGTTTTAATGCTGCCCATGGGCCTCTGACTTAGCATCACATGCTGTTGAGAAATATCTCTCGGGCATGCCGGTTTCCTCACGATGTTTAACGAAATTGAATTCGTTCGAATCGATTGATCGGAAAGTGTTATTCAACTCCTTAGAGGATCGATATTAAAATTGATGTATTACGAAGGAAGCTACTGTCGTATACTCCTGACAGTAATGACCTTTTGCATGATTCTCTGGCGGTTTTTTATTCGACTACATTTTGAGAGTTTATTTCCTCCTCGAACGAACATTTAGTGTGCCTACATTTCGGAGTTTGAAAACTCCCGTCTTCAAGGTTAGAGATAAGTATACTTAATTATTTACAAGTACAATGACAAAATTTCGTAGGTATCTTAGAAAATAAAAATGTTTTTTTTTCATTTATAATCAACTTAATTATAATAATAATAAAACTCAATGGGGCCTTCTCAACTTTTATTTTATTTTAACGTTTTAGTAAACAATAATAATATATTGATTCATTTCATCCAATCTTCTTGACCATTATTTTCCATAGAGATGAATTAGATTAGATTAACGTTTTGGAATGGGCTTTTTTTTTTTTAAGGCTGAGATTAACGTTTTGGAATGGGCTTAGGTTCAATTTTCTGACTTCAATTTTCCCCAACAACCTTTGGGCTGTAGCATTGTTGTTGAATCTTTCATACATTAACATGAGTAAAACGTCTGAAGTAGTGTTTTTTCCCCTATCATTATCATCATACGTCTATATACATATAATAAAACAGTAAAAAAACTGTGTCTGTACATTCAATATATTAAAAAAATAATAATTGAGGGGGGTTTAGAAACAGTAATAGAGCATGAATCCAAAAAAAAAATTTTGTCTGTTTGTCTGTTTGTTTGTACACGCTAATCTTCGGAACTACTGGACGGATTGGAATGTTTTTTTTTTGTTGTATAGGTATTAAGTCTGGGCAACATATAGGCTATAATTTATCTTGGAAACTTGAACACCTGATGTAGAACCGCAAAAGACCAGCTAAACTATAAGAGATACAAAAATGATACCTTAGCAAAAATTGTTCCACGTGATTAGCATTTTCTGCTGAGAGAATAAATTAGAAGATCTGGAACACCTGATGTGGAACTCCAAGAGCCCAGCTACACTGTAACATATATAGGAATGACGTCTTAGCAAAAGTTGTTCGGTCTGCTGGGCATTTCCTGTTGACTTATAAAAATCGAAGATCTGGAACACCTGTTGTGGAACTCCAAGAGCCTAGCTACACCATAACACATATAAGAATGACGTCTTAGCGAAAGTTGTTCAGCCTGATGAGCACTCTCTGTTGATGTATAAAAATTGAAGATCTGGAACACCTGTTGTGGAACTCCAAGAGCCTAGCTACAACATAACACATATAGGAATAACGTCTTAGCACAAGTTGTTCAATCTGATGAGCACTCTCTGTTGACTTATAAAAATCGAAGATCTGGAACACCTGTTGTGGAACTCCAAGAGCCTAGCTACAACATAACACATATAGGAATGACGTCTTTGACGTCTTTGTTGTTCAATATGATGGGCATTTCCTGTTGACTTATAAAAATCGAAGATCAGAAACATCTGATGTGGAAATCAAAGCTATCACTAATTTTACTGTGTAATTATAAAATAACATAAACTGGGAGTACCTGCACGCGGTGAAGGCGGTAACAGTTTAGGACTGATTTTCGATGACGATGGTATATCATTGAAAATTTGACTCTACTGGCCAAAACTCCTATTTATTTTTTTATTTTATCGTATGAATATGCCTTCGGGCTTATGTTGTTTGAGTGTTTAATTTCCTTTTCCATTTATCTTCGTGACACTGTAGCCTACCCGGTAACGCAGGGGAGCAGTCATTTTAATTTAGATTTTTATTGATCAGGTATCTTCACAATAAAACTATGACCATGCCTAGAAAGAGGTCAAATCTTTCCCAATGTTCCAAGAGAGCTAAAAGATTGAGATTGAGATTAAAATCCCAAGAATCTACCGAAGAGCGTCAGGAGAGACTTGATGCTGTTCGAGAACATTAGGCTGCAACTCGCTCCGTGGAAACCTCTTCGGGTCGCGAAGCACGCCTGCGTTCTCAGCGTATTCATTAGGTCTCTAGAGACCAGTGAAGAATATGATGCGCGACTGACCGCTGATCGTGAACGTCATGTATTGTCTCGCGAGTCAGAGACATTCACGGAAAGAGAATTACGCTTGAGTTCCAAGCGTATCTACGCATCGACTTCTAGGTCTCTAGAGGAGGAATATAATAATGCGGTTACCAAAATGAAAACGATGACAAATGGACTGTATGTTTTGGTGGTTGTTGGAATGAAATAAAACTAAAGCTCAGTGTGATAAAAGACTTAAATGAAAAATAACATAAATGGCGCCCCGTTGTCGCTGGCATAAGCAACAGGGTCCGCGTACGAAGTCGCGGGCAGAAGCTAGTCTACAATAAATATAATTTTGTTCGGACTTTATTTAACAACGTTACCATTCCAAAACCAATTTCGTTAAAGAATACTTATATAGATTTTGCTTTTGCTGTCTTTGTTACGTCATCTGAATAAAGTATTTGATACATGGCTCTAGCGTCATAGACATAATCAAGAATTATACATATGTATAGGTAATTTGTTATCTCTTTCGGTAATACATGTTAAAATTTGAACACGTGGAAGCTTTACATCGCAATAAGAAAGAATGTGTGACTGGTTGACTAATTCGTTGTGCATTTTTTAAGGATGGGAGATCATCAAATGACTCCTTCCGCTCTAGGTGAAGTGGAAGAGCGTGTAACTCTTACTAACTAAAACTCAGTCATGTTTCGTCCTTAGCCCTTTGTGTTCCGGGGCAGAGGTAACCCTTTCGGAAAATCCCGCTGACCTGATTCACAGTGCTGTAATCAATAAAGTCTAGACGAAATTTCGCTGCCGCGTATCTTTGCGGGCCGCATCACCTCTTATCGACATGCGAGATAGTAGTCAAACGCGACCCTAAAAAAGGCACTTACCTATCTTTCCATTAGGGCTGTAAGGCCCGTAGCTGCCCGATGACAATGGCGAGGAGTACCCGTTCGGCTGTGGCTGCACTGGCGGGCCGGGGGAAGGCGAGCCAGCGCCCGCGCCGCCGGCCATCCAGTCGCGGACGTGGCCGTTGGCTTGGTGGCCGTTGTGGCTGACCCCCGGCTCGGCCTTGACCGGGCCTGGCAACACGCCGCGGTACGCCACCTCGTGCTTCAGGTCCATGCCGCTGCTACCGCATGCTGTACCTCCGACGCCGGCCCCGCCGCCCGCGCTCCACACTTCTAAAACAAAAGAAACGTACAGTTATTCAAATGTTGTTACAAAACAAGTTGTTGTTGTAATTGTTATGCAGGGAAATAATAGGTTTAAAGACGACTTGAAACTTGAATTACTTACTTATAAACCAACACCGACAGACAACTCCAACCAACTCTTCTGTACTGAAATGAAATGTAAGCTTTGGTCTGCTATTAATATGAAAAGACGACCAAAGGCTCTGATATAACAATCAATCCATCTGCCTAGCCTTTTCCCAACTTTGTTGGGGTCGGCTTCCAGTCTTACCGGATGCAGCTGAATACCACTATTTTACATGGAGTAACTATCTGACCTCCACAACCCAGTAACTGGGCAATACGATACCCCTTGGTAAGACTGGCTGTCAGATTTTTGTGCTTCTGACGACCCGTAACGACTGGCAAAAGATACACAAATTACAGCCGGGACCAACGGCTAAATGTGCTTTCCGAGGCACGGAGGAGTTTCGATATGTAAAGATGGTGACCAATCCACGGACCAACCGTGGCAAGCGTAGCTTTACCTGATCGACCGAACCGTGCGGCAATCATTACTTAGCCACGGATATAACAATGATATAAAAATCTGTTCTTAGAATCAGAAGAAGAATTTTGTTGTTGATGATGACACATGATGATGACATGCCTGATATAACTTTCAGATCAATTAGCGACAATCCTACAAAACGAGAGAAGAAACATAACTCTGAATTTTATCTTACGTAGCGGTTGTATTTCAAGAGTATACAATCGAATGACCGAACGAGTATAGTTCCCATGGCCGCTGTAATCTTTGATCTCATCACAGATAAACAAGCCGCGGTTTGGCAACAAAGGGATTTGAAGGTGAATAGAAAGTTGCACCGAACAGTAGACCTCTGATTGTTTGTTTAAGAGAGTACACAGGTACAGTCACGAGCACGAATATGTATACACCGAGCAAAATTCAGAAGGGATTTTCTCGTAAAATAACTATTTCAACTCTGAGATACGACAGATTCGGTAAATTCATGGATTCGAAAATGCAATGTGTGTGACTAAATCAAATTTCATTGAATAATTAAGGCAAAAGCCGCTTTTAAAACTAGCTAACTGTATACATATTTTTGCTCGTGATTGTACATGCGAGAATTGTCGGTAGGTATTATTGCTGTCCTTTATTTTTACAAAGAAGAAGATAAAGACACAATAACGTAGAGCTGTGGAGATAGATTTGATTTAATTTGAATGAGCTGACATAATCAGCTTACAATGTTCCCACTGCTGGGACACAGACACTCCTCTCAAAAAGAGGGAGTTGGCAATAATCTAACACACAGGTTTAGGTGGTGCAGGACTCGCAGGTGCGGGTTGGCGGATGTCACATGTCTTCGAATTTTTAGTTTTAGGACATGCCGGTTTCCTTCTCCGTTTTGAGAGCAGTGCTGATGAAATTATCTATACTAATATTATAAAGAGGAAAACTTTGTTTGTTTGTTTGGTTGTAATGAATAGGCTCAAAAACTACTGGACCGATTTTAAAAATTCTTTCACCGTTGGAAAGCTTAGTTTTCTAGGAGTAACATAGACTACTTTTTATCCCGGGAAAAATAACGGGTCTCACGGGAAAGACCACGGGAGCGAAGCCGCGGGCAAAGTGCTAGTATTTACATAAAGGAAAATGCCTGCTTGGGTTCGAACCCACGACCTATAACGGCCGATACCACTGGGCCACCAATGCTCTGAGTTTAATTTAATTTAAATTTAAGTTACTCAAAAAGATTTATTTTCTTCTTTCATACCTATGTCCTTTACTTTATCAACTTGTTCCAATTTCTACCTGACAAACATATTTTAAATTGTATAGCTTAGTTGACAACTTTATTGTGCATGGTATGTTGAAAACATAGCATGCACAATAAACAACAAACCAACAACAACCAACAACTTTATTGTGCATGCTATGTTCTCCCATAAGCGAAGGAGTACACTTACTTAATACCTGATGTTGCCCTTTGTTCTGTATTGTGTACATTTTTGTTCGGTATTCTAAATTAATAAATAAATAGCTAGGACTACAAACAATGCAACCAATTGGGAAAAAAAATAACAACCAAAATATGAGAAATTGGAGTTGTAAACATAATAATATGGATAGGTACTATTGTTTGACATCTCTTTTCTTCCGTCAGTTTTGTGATCTGCCTAAAAATAGCAATATCTACCTATAGTTTAGGCTATAAATTATAATATTTAAACAACAAGATACCTCCTCAAACCGAGTTTCAATAGGTTTTAGGTATGACTTTACACGGAAATGTAAATTAGATTTATTCACGGTGAGAAAAAGTTGTTATTGCCAGATAAGTTTAAACATCAACGAATTGTATTATCTAATATTTGAAAAATGTAGCGTGAAACATTATGCTTTCAGTTTTAAATGTCCAAGCGGTCTATAAAGTGGTTGGTTAAATGGTATTCATTTCCATTCGGAGCGTATGAAGTGGTATTACTGATTCTAATAGTATATTACGGGACCTGAAAGAGTAATAATCATAAAATAACTTCTAATCTGGAACTAACAGCAACTGCAAATGCTAAATACAGATATTGCCCACATAATAATAATGAACTTAAGTTGAACATTCCTAAACCTGTTTTCGCTTCATACAATAAACGTTGTATACTTTATTTTAGATCATAATTGTACCGGCGGCGGCACGGCAAATGAAATATAGTTAACGCACGGTTACTTCTCTGCATTCCGTAATATAAATATAATTACATTTCTGAAAACCCATCTCAATGAAAATATGAATGAAATTCCGAAAAGGTATTACTGACATATTGAGTAGACGTTCAATTGTATCCTGTAGACGAATACTGCAATTCGATTCGCGGCTGTAGCGAGTACGTATAATTATATAGAACTGTAATAATTACAAACATCAATACAATACTCTAAGTTCATATTACGGTATGAAATTAATATTTCATGAACTTATGACTTTGGAGAGCAATTCCAATTAAGAGTTGTATTGATAATTCAGTACATACATATTTCTCGCCGATTGGTCGATACTTCACGTGACCAGAGGGCTTTTTTTTTTTTTTTTAAGGCTGGAAAATCATCCAATGACTGCTCCCGCTCTGGGTGGAGCGGAAGGGAGTGTCAGACTCTTACTGACTAAAACCCATCCATGTTCCTTCCGTAGCCCTTTATGTTCCGGGGTAGCGGTAACCCTTTCGGACAATCCCGCTTACCCGGCAGGCTTGGCCCTGAGGGGCCCCTTCATATGCTGACATCTCTTTGAGGCGCGCGTGGAACATATACGCGCCGTACGGCACGGGTCTGGTTCTGATCGGACGGTGAGTCACCCATTACTCACCGTCCGCAGGCCCGCGCCTACGGTGGCCGGGAGTCGTCACGTGGCTCCCGACGCCCGGAGCGTCTCCCGCGGCGGCTGGGACGGGAGGACCTTTCTCTCTCCCATCCCGCCACCTCCTTCGCGAGCATAACTTTTTCGCAGAAGGAGGTGACTGCCTCCCACTCCCTCTCGCCCCGGACCATGGCTTGCACCAGGGCCGGGCGCGAGAGGTCGCCGCCGCCGATCGCCTCTACGAGGACACGTCGGTGCTCCGCCCAAGCGGGGCAGGTTTGCACCGTGTGCTCCACCGTGTCCTCTGGGCGATCCTCGCAGTGGTGACACCCGGCCGTTTCCTCCCGCCTGATGATGTGCAGGAACCTCCCGAAACATCCATGTCCGGTGAGGACCTGCGTCAGGCGGAAGGTGAGGGCGCCGTGACGCCTCTCTAGCCACTCCTCAAAGAGGGGCCTTACCGCCACTATCGTGGCGTGCCCTAGTGACCAGAGGGCTGGATTGTTCTTTGCCAGTCTTCTGGGCACGTTTCCGGACGACAGCGATGCGGATGAGTACTTTGACGCCTAAGTCCTTTCGGTTTTTGTATTTATTTGTATATAGTTAGTTAAATCGTCATTTAATTTAAGTATAGTTTAAGTTGTTAGCTTTTAAATTTAATTATTTTTTTTATTAAAGGGATCAATGATAGGGCAAATGAAATAAATACAAATAAATAGTTATTATAACATAAGCTTCCGCTGTTCCACGCGAACGTGGGCAGAACCTAGTGGATTATAAAGAAACAGCATCAAAATACATTGGCGACAATTGAGGGCATCTAAACTTAGGACACTCTCTTTAAACGGGTCGGAACCTTTTACTCTGATTATTTCACTGGGAAACCCAAATACAAATTTAGGTACACATTCTTTGAAATAGGTACATAAAGAAAGTTATTTGGTGAAATTATATCCTATACATATTAATAGAAATTAAATATTTATAAAAATTTATCGACTCTTCACGTGACTAGAGGGCCTCTTTTTTAACCGACTTCAAAAAGGAGGAGGTTCTTGGTCAAAGAATCAGTATTGCCATACAACGCGGCAATGCTATCAGCCTTTTGGGAACTTTTCCTGTTGACAGCGATGTGGACGAATTTTTTGATGCTCTTTGATTATTATACATATTATTTCTGTACATATTATTGTGAATATTTAGCTTTAAATGTGTGTGTAATTCGTAATTTCATAAAACAGTTAAAACGTAGGTAAGTAGTAAGTCTTTTTCATACATATGTTAAGTGTTTATGTTCAAATACTTTCGTAGACTCGACAAGGATCTCCTTGTACTATTTTTGACAAGGGCGCCAAATACGTATGGAACTAAGTTTCAACGTTCTGAAAATGAGGTATTTTGACTTGAGTAAATTGTCTTTTTTTGGTGTTTTAAATATTTTGATCGCTAAAATTTTAAGTTGTTTTCTTTGTATTTTCTCGGAATCGGATTTTCCTTAAACGAATATTATCATAGTCTTTTTTTTTTTTTTTTTTTAAGGCTGGGAAATCATCCAATGACTGCTCCCGCTCTGGGTGGAGCGGAAGGGAGTGTCAGACTCTTACTGACTAAAACCCATCCATGTTCCTTCCGTAGCCCTTTATGTTCCGGGGTAGCGGTAACCCTTTCGGACAATCCCGCTTACATTATCATAGTCTGACCTTCGCAATTTTTTTTTGTGCTTTGGAAAATGATGTTTATGTCTCACACAGCTCGCGCCTTCGTGCGCGTGAAATTTTTTGTTCCCAAACTTTTTGCATTGTCTATCATTTCGTATTCACTTAGCGCTTTCGTCTGATTTTTTGTTGTTAAATTTTATTTTTGCTTTCATCAAGAATTGGGTTATCAAATCGCTCCAGATTAGCGCGTTAAAACAAAAAATCAAACTGTAAAACAAATCCTTCATATTTATTACTAGCGACTCGAAGCCAGGTACCCAAAGGTTCCTCTTTAATCACTCTGTCTAATAATGAAAACCGCATTCAAATCTGTAGCTTTGTTTAAAATATCTAAGTGTACAGAGAACAGGCGGCGGGAAGCGATTTTGTCTTATACTATGTAGATAGTAGTATATTTTGCTATTTAAAGTATTGTTATAATTATCACCTGGATTTCTAGAGACGCTTAATAATTCTGAACGAAAAACAATTCCTGATGAAAGTATATGTATATCACCATCATCATCATCTTCAGTCTACAGCAGTCCATAACTGGATATAGGACTCTCCAATTGCACGCTGTTCAGGTCGATTCTCAGCAACACTCATCCAGCTGCTACCAGCCATTTTGCGAAGATCTTCGCTCCACCTAGCCTGAGGGCGTCCTACCTTACGTTTGCCGATTCGCGGTCTTCACTCAAGAACACGTCTACCCCAACGGTCTTCGGTTCTACGGCTAATATGGCCGGTCCATTGCTACTTCAGCTTGCTTATTCTATGAGCTATGTCGACAACTTTGGTTCTCTATGTATGTATATACTTTGAATCAACTCATTCCTTGTCACAATTCCGACTAGCTCTTATTACTCTGTCCAACACTGCACGGGTCCTTGGTCAGGGAGATTAAATTTCAGCAAACTAGATAGTAAATCTAGTTGGTGTATCAGGCGATCGCGGTAATAAACCGCAGCGTCCCGGGATTAACCGGGATCGCTCCGGGATGACGCCAATCCCGGGATGTTAACAATTGCTTGTGCATTGTGTAGATCGTAAAATGGTTACATGGGTTTATGGGTAGCTGTATTTTGGTACTGGTGTTGTTGATTTTCATTTGTTTTCTTGTATTTCCTTAGCTTGTTTTACATAAGAAAGGGTGGATAACCTTTTCTTAGTCTCCACGTATGTATACGTTGTTCATATGTATACTGAAAGTGTCGAAACCGGTTGATCGATTTTGATAAATGAGGTGTCAGTCGAACATCCTTGTGATGTGGGTTTTAGACAGTTTTAGTATCTATGCGAAAAGTTTTATTGTTAAGAGCATTATTACGTTTTTCTACTTCATTTTCCCGTAATTTTTAAACGATTTATGAGTAGATTTTTCTTTGAAGAATCGTTTAAAATGGCGGCGGAGATTTTTTTTTTCCATTTCATTTTGTATCACCGACTGAAGAATAATTTCAGAATTTTTGGTTCAACAATAAAGTACCACTTTGCGGTGGTATAATTTGTGATACGATTTATGAACCTAAATAATATTTATCTAGTTTGTAAAAACATTAAAATATCATCTAGATCATTTAAATAACACATGGTTTTACAAAATTAAATAGGTTTATTCTTTTATAATATATTATAGTTTGTGAGACAATGCCAATAAACTGTTACAATTCACAACAAGAATGATTTTTTCAGGTCATTGGCCCCACTTATTTCCCGCGGTAATTTATTTTCTATGGATAGCACCATAAATAATCTGATAGCCGTTCGTATCAATCTGATAAGCGGTTTTTATTTGGATCCAATACAAATAAGTCATGACGTCATTACTTTTTGGGTTACTTGGAGTCAGCACAGAGTAAGTGGGAGAGATACCTACAGCTATCGGAGGAAAAGATGAGCTTACTCCAAGAAAATCGAGTAAGAGCAGGAGGATGACTATGGTCGGACTTGCAGACATAAAATCAAGCTTTCTGCCCAAGGGGCTAAGCAGAATCTGCAGAAGGACATTTTTTTTTGTCATTGGCATCTCGCAGTTCAACCATAGGCTACACAAGGCCACTCGCTACAATCCATAAATACTCCTTTGCTACGTTAAGGTTCCTTCGTCTGTAAGCTCAATGTGAAGGCTTAGATAAAGTGAGTTCTTTTCTATTCTATTTTTTTTTAATAACAATATAGCCGATGTCGACCATGTCGTCCCACCTAACTAGGGATTGACACCATTCACAGCTCACTTTAAACTCACTTCACCTTCGTTTTCACCCTGAGATTTTGCAGAATAATAATTAATTAATTAATTTTTACCTGTATCCCTAAATGGACTACTAGTGGTCAGCGATACTGCTCACTTGTTAAAGGATATGTGCCTGCCGTAAAGTGTTGCCTGAGGTCCGTTTGTGGGTAGCATTTACTGTAACCCTGAAAAGGTTCAAACTGATGTCCACCTCCTTACTTACAATTGTGGGTCAGAGAGAGTATTGTAGTTCGGGTCATTAGATTTAATCCTATTGGTACTCCACAAGATTATCTAAGTGTGACCTTCCTCAAGACTAATCTGTTCTACCAAATCCTGGATTAAGTATGAATGAATCTGAATGTTGGGCCTTGTTTATACAGACATATATTGTGTTTGTGTGTCTGTTTGTCTGTGGTAGGGTGTGTGTGTGATTTATACAGTGTGTTAGGTTAAACGAGGGACATACTTTACTCTTGAAAATGAACAACTTTGGCTATAGAGCTATACCTCAAACCACGGTAAAAAATCTGCTTTTCAGTACATTTATGTTCGCATAATTCGTCAAAATATATGGAACAGCTGATTTTTTTTTTTATATTTCAGAGTTGGTTCGATGGACAAAGTTGTTGATTTTCATGAGTACTATACAACCTGAAAGTATGTCCCTCGTTTAACCTATAAGTACATGTAAGTATGATTGTCCATATTTTATGGTCTCTAGAATAAACTTTGTAACTTAAAACATTTTACGGCTAAACATAAAATGTGAATATGCAAAACATACGATTTCTGTGGAACAGCGGGCGCTGCGACGAGTGAAATATAATTTATTAAATCTGCATATTGCAATAAAATAATAGATACATGTTTTACGACGATCCCATAAGTTACTTCGCATGATTACTGAATAGAGTATTTTTTTACCTGATTGTTAGGAAACTTAAACTAACACAAGCTGCTGTGCACGGTTCCGCTCGTATGGACCCTTATTATTTTTAAAAAATCAAAGAAACTTAATTTACTTTTTATAACATCAGGTATCTACATAAGAAACACAGAAACAGTCGGACAGACAAAGATAAAAAAAATGTTTTTGTTAAATATTCTTTAATATTAAGTAAAAGCTGTTTTGTTATTACAAATAGACACTTACGTTTTATTTATTTGTAGTATTTGTATAGATAATTTTTTGGTTTTTCCTTTTATAGATTTTTTTTTGGTTTGTGGTTTCACTTGCGTCGTGTAAGTGAAAACTGTGGGCCTTCGAGCCGTTGTTGGAATATCGAAAATCTGTCATCTCATTGAACTAAAATCTTCGAAATTCTGAATTTCAAACTGACTTTAGTTACCTACTATATGCTCGAGATTATACAGGGTGAATTTGAATTCATGGCCAGTAATTTAAGAGGTCATTGTATTTATTGATTTCAGGTGTGTTCTCAAGATAAATGTTGTTCATAATGATGAGTACAATGGGCCTTTAAAATATTGCTCATGAATTCAATTTCACCCTGTAGACACCCTTTCTCAAAGTGGGCGATAACGCCCACTTGTGGGCGCTGCAGGCCTAAAGAAGGACAGTACACTTACTGCCCTTCTTTAGGCCTTAGGGGCCTTGTGTAGAGGCTTAGGGAGTGATTTGTAATTTCATCTAGATAGTGGTTTTTAATTACGTGAAATAATAGGGTCGAAAAAATAATTTATTCTCAAAATGGGCAGTAGACAAAATAAATTAGGGAACAGGCAGGGGTGTAGAGGGTGGAAACAGTCTCCAGAAAAACACCGTATAAATAGCCACAACTCCAAAATCAGAAACCCAACCCAACGTAATACGAGAAAGGCATCTCTGATCAATAGAAAATAACCACCATTGATCATGAAATTACCCAACATGATGTAATATAACGTAATGAAGATAAAGAATAATATTGAATTGACAAGATTATGAACAAGAGAAAGTAATATAACGTTACTTGTTCCATCACAGTTAGTTACCTATAAATCAATAAATTATCTCGGTAGCTATCCTTTAACATAATTGAATAAATCCACTCGTTTGTACTACAGGTCCAAGTTAAGTACTTGCAAGAAAACACGTTTGAGAAAAGGAAAATTCTGTAGAAATGAACATTACGCCTCCACGGTGGAGATATCGCTGAATCATTCGGTTTTCCTTTTTTTGATGACGTAGCATAAGGGTAACCCACATCTTGGTAATTAAGAAATGTATGTGTAGCAATTAAGTGATAAGTTATGTTAGGTAAAGACTTGGTTTGCCCTGTGCAATTGGAATGACTGAATCATCGAGGACATGATTGTGTACGAGTCGCATTCTGATGCGTCGGTAGGTATTTCACCAAGTTGCCTGATAATTGTTTTTAAGATCTTCAGTGATAATTGATTGCCGTACCAAAATTTCGAAAATAAAACATGAGAGTGCACTGGATTTGATTGCAGTGGGCACCACAGCAGCGACGCGGGTGCGGTTGCACAACGCGCGCGCAGAGAAAGCGGCTGACGTCACGACCTCGACACGCTCACCTACTTGCGCGCGCGCCGCCGCCGCCGCCGCCGCCTGCACCAACCCACTTCTGCCGATACCGGCCCAATGTCGCCGGGCTTTCTCTCACCGTGTACCTCTTCACGCAGACATAAACACAACGTAATCGCCATGTTACTATCCAATGCGTAATACCACACCATGGAAACAATACGCAAATGTATTCTAAACACGGGAAAAATAAAAGTGTTAACACTGGCACCGTTTCGGTGCGCAGCCGCATCTTTTTACGCTCGTTTTTTCAGCAACAACAGAGCCACAGTGAAAGTTGATATTTTTTAATTTTATACCATAAAACTCAGCGTTTATCTAGAGGCTGACCTGATATATGTATACCACTTTCGCTTCATCAGAGCGAATGTGTGCCGGTTTAGAAGCCAACTTCATTAACAAAGTGCAGCAGTGCTGAGGCACGAGCAAAATTACCGTTTCGTTCATGAATTGGTATTTAGCACAAGCTCATTTATTTTTCGCTCTCATTCTTTATCGTTTCCTCCAAAGATAAAGTTTGCAAACGATAAGATTTGAGAGGTAGAATGACTCATATTAAATAAATTTTAGAGTTATAAAAGCAAGCACCAGCGGCGCCACTAAGATCATTAAAATAAATGACATCCAGTGGAGCTCCACTCCCTAATTTTTCACGAATCGCAACTTTCCATTATTGGACACTTGGCACCGACTGGTGTCGGCACCGCGGTGTGAGCTTTGTGTCACACTCGTAACATCAACGTTCTCGCCTCATCGCATCCTACCTTCAGAGTTCAGACCCAACGAAGGATTCGCTTTTACGACGTGAGCAATAAACTTTTATGACTCATTACGATAACGTTAGAATAAAATACGCGAAGAGCAATCGAAAGAATGTAAGTGCTAGCTCATTCCTTACTGGAATCGTTCGGTTCTGTATTTTGCTTTCAGAAAATATTCATCGCGAGGAGTCGCTAGTCATCGAGATTGCGATCGTCTGATTTATGCGCGGTACTATACAAGAGAGCTGGAGCTCAGAAAATATTCCGTGAAATAAATCCGGTGCGGTTCGGTGGTTCATGCGGAGAACGCGTGTATAAAGTATCTTCGGTGCGGTCAGCGCATATACTATCGAGTAAAAGTATTATGGAGAGAAGGAGGACGTGCCGCGACGGCGTCCTGAGAACATTCCAGGGCTCGCTCCGATGGCACTGATGTAGTGTCGCAGCCGGCGTGGCGCGCACCGACTATTTGACTCATGCAGGTTGTCGCAATATATATGCAAAGCTTTGTGGCCCTCGTTCACTACTGAGGCATTAAAGAATTGTCGATGACGCGGAAACAGAATTTACGAGTGTTGCGACCCCAGCAGCGCCGTGTGATATATTGAGCGAGGTCACTGGCTCGCCAGCGGCGTGCTGTGGCTGTTGCGTCACTGTAGACTGATGGCCTTGTTATAATATACATTTATGTAGGCATAGAATATTTCTAGGTGGAGGGTTCGATAACCGTGCCCTGAGGTGGGAATAAACCGTTTGTGTTGTTCGCCGTAATTAGAGAGTCTGTTCGGCGCAGCGGACGACTGACGGGCTTCATGCATTATT
The DNA here is from genome assembly GCA_951799385.1 of Hyppa rectilinea. Taxonomy (NCBI): domain Eukaryota; kingdom Metazoa; phylum Arthropoda; class Insecta; order Lepidoptera; family Noctuidae; genus Hyppa; species Hyppa rectilinea. The sequence continues at coordinate 7,185,406 of OX637308.1, read as the reverse complement.
GAGTTGAGCGCATGGTAGGCAGACACCGGGCTCAGGTGATTGCGAGCAAATTGTTATAGTTCCCACGGGACTTATAGCCGTGTTTGTGAGCCGTTTTACGTAATATTAATGAAATTTAAAGCGAGTACCTCGCAATATTTTACTGCTTAGGAATGCTAAAAATTTATGCAAAATTTTTACGCAGTTTTTAAGAAAAATTCATGGCACGTTGGATAAAATACAGGTGAATTGGAAGAGTTGCTCTTTCTGCAACATATATTTTAATTTAACGGACACTCATTTACCCACAGCTACTCGGCGAGGAGAACCTTTATCACATAAAGAACTTAAACGATATTCCCAACCAACCCACTTTATATTACGAATGCAGAACTCTTGTGCAATTGAACGAATCAAGGATCGGGACGTCTCTAGAACAAAACTGCATTTTCACTTTATTGTCTGCGAGAAATGAGAATTGCTTTTCAGCAATGGCTATAGAAAACAAGAAACGAATTTCTAGCAATAAAAATGCTGGAAAATAAGGTATCAAGTAACAATAAATACACACATCAAAAGTGTCTAGGGATCAACATATATTTTTGCAATAACTTTTCTCTTGATTGATATTAATTTAAATTTTCTTTAAGGATTCATCAAATAAAGTGTTTTCGTTTGTCACAGTAACGATAAACCAAGTCACCTTTGCATTAATAAAGAAATTTGCCATTTTCCTAATAAAGGGATTTTTGACATTTGAACCACTAACATTAAAGTTCGAAAAAAAGACTGAAATAACAGTTTTCTTTAAAATTTTATTGGGTAACTTAAACAATTAATAATCCGTGTTTCTACCGCGAACACTAACAACACAAGAACATCGGTTTGGCATACTCAAAATGAGTTCATCCAAATCACGCTGTGGAATGGCCGCCCATGTTCGTTGCAACAACAAAAAAAGGTCTTCTTGCAACTGGATACCCTCCATATTCGGCAGAGCTCTTCTCTGTAGCATATCCCATGCATGCTCAATCGGGTTCAAGTCTGGCGACTGAGCAGGCCAGGGCAGGACATTGATGTTAGCTGCGGCGAGAGTCTGTCTTACAACTCTTGCGGTGTGCGCTCGTGCATTATCATGCATTAACTGAAATAAGGGACCGATTTGCACTTGTAGAGGAACGAATGAAGTGAACCTTCATTCCCGAAGACCGCTACGGGTACCACCTATAGCAATGCACAATCGTAGGATTCGATATCAATGGGCTCTTGAACACAGAAATTGGGCAGAAGAACAATGGCGTTTCGTGTGCTTTTCTGATGAGTCTCGTTTTGGTATGAGACCGGATACAAGACGTATACGACACTGGAGAACCCCTGGACGCCAACAGCGATTAAAATCCTGCCAGGAAGTCCATCCTTATAGTGGTGGAACCATCATGGTATGGGCGGGTATTTGGATCGGCGGAAGAACTGAGTTGATTTGGATCAGAGGCAACCTCAACGCTCAAATTTATGCTGAGACGATTGTATCTGACGTCATCGTTCCTCTACAAGTGCAAATCGGTCCCTTATTTCAGTTAATGCATGATAATGCACGACCGCACACCGCAAGAGTTGTAAGACAGACTCTCGCCGCAGCTAACATCCATGTCCTGCCCTGGCCTGCTCAGTCGCCAGACTTGAACCCGATTGAGCATGCATGGGATATGCTACAGAGAAGAGCTCTGCCGAATATGGAGGGTATCCAGTTGCAAGAAGACCTTTTTTTGTTGTTGCAACGAACATGGGCGGCCATTCCACAGCGTGATTTGGATGAACTCATTTTGAGTATGCCAAACCGATGTTCTTGTGTTGTTAGTGTTCGCGGTAGAAACACGGATTATTAATTGTTTAAGTTACCCAATAAAATTTTAAAGAAAACTGTTATTTCAGTCTTTTTTTCGAACTTTAATGTTAGTGGTTCAAATGTCAAAAATCCCTTTATTAGGAAAATGGCAAATTTCTTTATTAATGCAAAGGTGACTTGGTTTATCGTTACTGTGACAAACGAAAACACTTTATTTGATGAATCCTTAAAGAAAATTTAAATTAATATCAATCAAGAGAAAAGTTATTGCAAAAATATATGTTGATCCCTAGACACTTTTGATGTGTATATAAATCTGTTCGCCTTATTCAACATATTGGAGACGGGCAATACGGCACTGATATCCGCGAGGGAGTGCTTCAATAATGCGATTTCTAAACTTAGTCTGAATGTAAAGTCGTCGGATATTCCGCCAGATGACAGTCCGTGTGTTTACTGCGTCTTTTGCTGGAACACGAGACGATCCGAGCGGATGGGGAGAGATGAAAAGATTGCAGCATCCCGAGCGGGGAAATCACGTAGCTATTTTATCGGCGCATCGTACCGTCTCAATGGTCCCCCCACACTAACACTATTTTTACGAAAAGGATCCCGCTACATGCTGAGATTTTAAATAAAACATTTCAGGCTTAATATCTGGCTGACAACTTTTAAGGGAAAGATTAAAGAAAAGGTGTAAACACAGTTACCTTACAAATTTTAAAACGTTTTAATAAAAATAAATCGCATTAGCGAGCATATTCAACTACTATATCGTTTTCGAATGACTGATTAACATAGTTTGGAAATAAATTGGACTCACTATCTACGTACAAGTAGTTACTGTACTAATTTCTGGTGTACGCCATTGATCAAGATTAATTACCCCAACCATATTAGGACAAAAGGCATGTTCGGTTGTGACAAAGATATACAGATGTTCAATTGTGTCACAAGCTCTTTTGAAATCTAATGCATCATGTCAATGTGCCAAAGGTATCAGATTATGTCTTAGTGGATGTATTGCTCGATTTAGTTGCGTCAAACATTGCCCAACATGACTCAATGGGCACAATTCTTTTATTAGAGTGTACCAACGAATTTGGGCACAATTTATTATGAGGGGAGCCATTTGATTATGTTTGACAGAGCTTCGTCAACCATTTTGAAACCGGCATCCAGACAAACTAATAAGGAGTGAGTATGAGAGTTTACACAATAAGTTAGATACCTATCTTTGTTAGATTTCGATTACTGCAATGTTTGTTGAGGCGTTTAAGAGGACATAGATGGTAGGATTTATACAAAACATGGGTTTGACATTGAATGGAGCGGAGATAGAACGATACGAAACTAAGGTTAGTAGAAAAAAGTACGAGAGCAATGATGGCCTAGTGGTAACAGCCTATGAATTATATAAAGGTAGTGGGTTCGAACCAAACCAGGAGCTTCACTTTGAATAATTTATTTCGTCACCATTATTTTCAAAACGGTGAAAGAAAACATCGTAACGACCGGCAAGTTTTAGAACCGAAAATTCGAAGACATGTTGTGACATCCATCAGCCCGCACCCGCGTGGTAGATTACAGCCCATTACCTCTCACAGACAGGAGGCATGTGTTGCAGCAGTGGGAATGTTATCGGCTGATTATGATAAGTAGAAAGAAGTAAATAATTCCAGAAAAACCAACGGTCATCATCATCTGCCTAACCTTTTCCCAACTATGTTGGGGTCGGCTTCCAGTGTACCCGGATGCAGCTGAATACCAGTATTTTACATGGAGCGACTGCCTATCTGACTCCACAACCCAGTAACTGGGTAATATGATACCCCTTGTTAAGACTGGCTGTCACATTTTCGGGCTTCTGACGACCCGTAAGGTCTGTCAAAGATGCAGAAATGACTGCCGGGACCAACGGCTTAACGTGCTTTCTGAAGCACGGAGGAGTCTCGGTATGTAAAGGTGGACCCATCCACGGCCAACCCCGGCAAGCGTAGCTTAACCTGATGGATCGACCTGTGCGGCTGTTAGTACTTAGCCACGAGCTTCTCTCCAGGCTCCAGAAAAGCCAACGGTCTACCGGTTTAATTTTATCTTGAAAACTTGCAAATTAATTAATGTGCTACAACGATTCAGAAAGCAAACAACAAAAGTTTACTTGTATCTCCAATATAAACTTAGATTTATGAAGGACCCATCTAACCGTTGTATCGCTCCTCTTAATTTGAGAAACATCTGAGGCTATAAACCTCTCCATTATTTCCGACAAAGAAATCTCCAACCCATTTCATTTTTACTTAGAGAGTGCCTTCATGAAATTCGCAGTTCCCACGACAACCGGAAAATAATAAGATCGAATGTAGAACAAAAAGGGGGAATTTGATATCAAGTATTACCTCCGATATTACTTATTCAAGTACGAATTGCTTTGTTTTCTTCTAACGAAACGTTAAAATCGTCGAGTGCGAGGAAGTGAGCGTCCATAAAGTTATTCTCTGGATGTTTTGAATTGGAATCCTTTACATAAATTTTGTTACTGATCGTTTTATATCTATCGCTAGTTTCAATACACTATAACTTTCCCATTACCCATGTAGAACCCAGTTAATGGTTGCTTGTGTGTCGTCATGCAGTACACTTTTATTTTCTTTGTTCTCTAGTTACAGCGCGAAGATTAAAATCTGCATACCCTCGATGTTTGTATACTTTAAGATTATTGGTAGGTACTGATGCTGTACAAGATAAACTTGTGGACAGTTCTGCTAATAAAGGAACGCTATTTGCAACTTAAAAGGTGTACGTAAACTATTCTTGGTGATGGGTTGTATTTCTTTGTAAATAAAGGCTGTACGGAGGTCGTTATGCATGCCCGCGAAAGGATAAATAAGCACGTCATATTTTTATTTTAATGCTTGAAGTTGTTGGTATATGGTGAGTAGTAAGGCTTTCAGTTGAAGGTATCGTTTTCTTAAAATTAAGTTCTAATAACATGACATATAAAGATACAAAAACAATATGGTCTCAACGAAAACAATATTCCCAAAAGATATTCGCGCATCTGGAAATGGCAAATTTGCCATTGAAAACATTGTCACGTACACATCAAATGGTTATTCTATTCCAAGGGAGCTCTAGAGAATTTCTAGAACATTCTACAGTGCATGTCCATAATGGTGGAATGCATTGATAAAGCCAAGGTTAATCAAAGTGCAAGGCTAAGGCAAGGGCGGAGGGACCTTGCGTCCTACGATACCGTACTGAGCTTACATTTTGTTGTTTTCACACGCAAACTGTACAATTTACTACTTTGTGTTTATTAAACTAGAATTTACTCGAATAACATAAAACTATAGTGTAGTTTTACTTTTAATATAAGAAAGAAAAAAACGTTCATTTACGGCAAACGTGACGCAAAGAAAGAACATGTTAGGGGGAAAATATGCGTCACATCCACGCAAAACGCTGCAAACCTATGCGAGACTTTCTTGCCCGTCCATGGAATGTCTTGCCCGTTCTTCTCCATAGGTACCTACTGCTTTGGAATGGGCAACTAGCTTCATCGTTCTGACTGACCGACCTTGACAATTCAAAAGTGCCTGTAATTGGTTTATTTGAAATAAATGCTTTGAGTTTAAGTTTGAGACAGAGCCCTAGCGCTGGTTTGAAATCCAGCTGAAGCGACAGCCGGCGTTTACGTGATGACGTCGAAAATAATGAGGTAAAAATAAGAAATAAAATAATACAATACTTAATAGTATGCAATAGTGAAACTGCGATCAAGATCAGAAAAGAGTATGGTAAAACTAGTTTAAACGATACTGATATAAAATATTCCTTCATTTAGGTAATGAAGAAGTGTGACCCATAGAGCTGGCATAGGCAGGGATTTAAGTAAGGATAAAATAATCAGTTAAAAAAGAAGGGTTTTTCAAGCGCTATAAAACTCCTAGGAAGTGGATTAATATGGATTGATACCTAGTCACCTTTAACTTTTTCCTTTAGCCAAAAAATCTTCAGGTTTTTTTACGTAAAAACACACATATTGTTGCGAACTCCTTAGCTGTGCAACCTTTTTAGAAAAAAATATGTTTTTATTTCGAATGTTACTCGCTTGTTTTTTTTCTTGTATCTGTCAAAAGTTTTGATTTGTGTTTTCCAATTTATGTAATTTTTATATTTTTTTACATTTCAATCCTTTTATCACGCTGAGTTTTAGTTTTATTTAATTCCAACAGTCCCCAATACACACAGGTCCACTTGTCTTCGTTTTCGGAAATAATTTCATAATCTAATAAAACTTAACTAAATAATATCATACGAAGGAAGATGGAGAAAATTTAGACATTGAAACATCAAAATTCGCTCCCTCAATCGACAAAGTTATAAGTTCTAATATAAAGTTCCAATTGTTCATTGTTCGTACGTTAAAGTTAGACTGTTTGCATAATAGTTTTACTCTTATTTCATGTTCAGCTGCATTCCCTTCGAATATTATTGGAAACTCTTTAAATTCCGCTCAATAGAATATTTTTACGATGCTAAATTGCTTTCAGCGTTATTCGAGTTGTTTGCGAACGATATATTCGCTTCTATTCGAGTGTGTTATTTTATTATTTATGGTTCTTCAGGTTGCCTGTTTATTATGCGTAATGAGAGGTATAGAGTATTGTGCTAATCTTGCTTAAGCTTCTATAAGTATGACGCTTAGAAGGCACTAAAAAACGAACTTGCCAGGCGGGTCAATTTGGCCTTGCGAATATGACAAATAGCGACTAATTTTTTGCAGCCGTATTCACTATAGACAAAAAGTATTGGCAGCATAGTAATATTGTATATTTATGACAATAACGTCTCGTTCAAAAGGCCTTGTTATTTCTTATAACTTATCTACCTACAGACATTTTCATACAATTAGTTTGCAAAATTATTACCCGGGAGGTTTGTTTTTCAAATAATAATACAACTCAGCAAGGCCTTCATTTGAATAAAGGATAAGGCAGTGGGCAGAAAACACTTAAACAATTTGATTTTAATTATAAAAAAATATCTTTGCAATCCCTTCTTTGGTTATGACGATCATGAGACCAGCCAGACCAGCATGACTGTACAATAAGTCAACGACACATTAATCGTTTTAAAATAATGACGGTAAAAAGTCTCGTAAAAATTGCACGTTCTCATTTGTTTGTTATTCTCAAAACGGTGAAGGAAAACATCGCGAGAAAACCCGGCATGTTCTAGAACCTTTTTTTTTTTTAAGGCTGGGAAATCATCCAATGACTTAGGCACGAGTTCCTCGTAAACAGAAATATATCGTTTTAAATTTAAATAAATGGAAACACGTAAACTTATTTAGCTTGGTACTGCAATATTGCACAGAAATGCAGAGCGCTACGATAATACCCGTCTGTAAGCTGATCACATCCAAATGTGCAATTTATCTAGATACCTACTGCACTATATACGTAGCAATATATCCAGTGTCTCCATTCATTGATTCTGCTTTGTTCTCTCAGACAGATCAATCTTAGTAAGGAAATTAAATACTGATTGCTATATACAAATACAAAATATTTATTTCTGTACCAAAAAGTTAAAATTAGTTTTTGATTGGAGCCTCTTTTTAATCATAATGACGCCTGTTTTACTGCTTTGCCTGTTTTAAATCTTACAATAAAAAAAATATAAAAATATTATAACTATAATATAATTATTATGAGTTCAAAAACGCTCGCTCGATTATGAATGTAACATATGTAATGGATGGAGACATTAATGAGGGTGTGTTGGGAGTGCAGAGTGTGTGATGTGTATGTGGGGTGTGTGATGTGTGTAGGGTATGTGATGTGTGTGGGGTGTGTGTGATATGAGAGGTGTGACAGGTGTGTGGGTGGTGTGGATGTATGTATGGGGGAGAATGTACGAGTCGGGGTGTAGTGTCATATTTGTTTCAGTTTCCTATCATATCTTAATGATATCTTTATTTATTATCTATAGCAGATAACTAAGCGTAGTTTAACAGACTCTTGTTTTGACCAGTAAAGAATGAGACTACCTCAGGGCCCATCGAAATAAACTATGTACAAACAAAACTATTACTTATTAACATAAACATAAGACACATAAGGAACACGATAAGTTATTTGTGCCTGCTACTAGGGATTTAATTTCCGTATGTGTGAAAGTAGGCCGTAGTGTATTAGCTGCGAGTCGTCCCGTGTTGTTTAAGTCAACAAAGAGAATCAGGTTAATGGTGGCAGCAGGCAGTGTGTCCAGTTGTTAGTTTTGATTCCAGCATGGTTTTTCACTTTAATATTGCTTACAGGCTTTTACATTGTCAAAGCTGAGCTGTGTGATATTTCATGCTTGCCAACTCGCTTTAAGACCAGCCATTTTGAAGGCAGGGTACCAAGGTAGGCGACCTTGGTACCCTGCCTTCAAAATGGCCGGCTAAGCGGGAAGAAACATGGATGGGTTTCAGTCGGTAAGAGTCTGGCACTCCCTTCACTCCACCCAGAGCGGGAGAAGTCATTAGATGATTTCCCACCCTCAAAAAAAAGGGTACCCAGGCATATTAATTTATATAAAACAGTTCTTGAATAATGCATTCTGAAATAAATATAGAACAAAATTTCAGACACAAAGAAATATAAACGGTAACAAAAACAACTCAACGTTACCTCACAACAAAATCAACGATTTTCACGAACCTCTTTGCAAATACCCAGCAACCAACTTGATTTAATGAAAGAAAATACAGAAAGAGTCGTCCATTAATCAGGAGATACAAAACAGAAATGTTACCAACATTAAAATTTATTGTACGGAACTGAAACATTACCATTACCAACGAGTTATTGTATAAAGCAGATATTTTATTGTCAATCTCGCCAAATAAAACTGCTATAAACGTTTGTAATAAAGGAATATTTACAGAAATAACAATTCCATCGAACCGATATCAATAGTTGGTAGGAAATCCTTATTCAAATGTTTCCTTATTACTAGAAATAAAAGTAACTTGCTTCTATTTGAATATTTGTTTAGGATCACTTGCGTAACTCTCAAACTACGGAACCACCATCAAAAGTTTATAGAATGAGTCATTATCATAAAAAAGGTTTTTATTGTCATTGTATTTGTGTCTTGATTAGTAATTTTAGCGCATTCGATATGTGATGAACGAATGAATGAGTGAAAGTAGTGAATGGATCACTGGATTGTTGTTTTCTGATATTGAGAAACGCTTTGCTTCGAGATCTTGTGGTAGGTTCAATTCTACAACTATTGCCATATTTATAGCTTTGATTACGGAAAACTCACAAGAAAATTAACGTCGGACTGCCAAGTCATAGGTCTCGAGTTCGAACCCAAGGCTGATTTTACAGATTCATGTGCGTATTGTATAATTATCACTCACTTAAAAATCGGTGAAGGAAAACATCGTGAGGAAACCAGCATGACTGAGAGATATTTCTTAACAGCATGTGAAGCTAAGTCAGAGGCCCATGGGCAGCATAGAAAAAAAAACTCACACCAGGTTAGTTACTAACTACACGCAAAAGAAAGACAACACAAGAAAAAGTTCAATAATTAACGTTGTATTATCATAGCTATTATGAATCGTACCACATCCACATATAGACATATTTCAGTGTCGCGTGTCGGCAGATAATTACAACGTTCGATTCATGCCAAAGTCTATTTATATTTTAAGTGTAAGCAGAATCGAAGATGTTATTGAATATTCAAAATGAGCCATCAACCATTTGCATTCAATACGTAGGGTAGGTAAATAACACGGCGCGTGCAATCGCTTCCATCCTTGAGGCTGCAAGGGGTCAACAGCCTTAAGGCCTTCATACACCACAAATAATAACGTATTTGTAAAGGTGTTTTCTACAATAATGTACTACCAGAAATTCATTGTTGTTATGTCGTTAAATAGATTGGCGGCCATAATGGCTTTTGTGTTACTAAGTCCGAGTCTGTGTGAGAACTAAAAGAAACAAACTTGTCAGTATTATAGTTTAGTGGAACCTTGAAACGGAATACATGTTACGGATCAAATTGGTGCTAGCTACCGACGTGGTTAAGCGGATCCTGCGAGGTCGGGAGAGCGCTAAAAAGAAATAAGAGAACGTGTCTTCTCACGATACATAAACAAAACGAAACGACCACAAGAACACGTATGGAATCCTTGCTTTCAGAATTTTGAAAACTATCTCCAACATGGACATAACATTACACCTTTGGGATAGATTTCAGTGCAGTGGCAGCTGTTATTTCCAGTTCTCCAAATAGTCGTTATCACATCGCATCGGTTGTTTTGAAGGCTCTTAATGTGTAGAGGAGGGAAGAGTGGGAGGTCCTAGACGCAAAATAAGGCTGAGTGCGCGGCAGTCGAACGTTGTGTTGTGTCTGCCAGTCTGCCTGTATCGATCCGGCGCCCTCATTTCAGGCCTGGCCGGCTGCGCCCACAATAAACGTAGCAGCCGCTTCAGGAGCTATGTGTGCAGGCAATCGTAACAATGCACATTTTTGTGTTTGGGAGAACAAAAACGTATTTTTTAGAACGCGGTTCAATTTCGGAACAAATTGCTTGCATGTTCCTACTAACAAACGGTGTGATGCAAATTGCAACCTGCTATAGAACCTTATTCTGAATGGTGCATAAATAATGTTGTTCTAGTGAAACTGGGTATTTTGCAGTTGCTGGTAACTGGTGTGTAGATGTGGGGCGTCGTGTACGAGTGGCTTATGCGCTTATGTATGTTTAGGTTACATTTATAAATCTTTCTTGTATTTTCTTTGACTGCTTTCTTATAAATCTTTCTTTTTCTTCCTTTTCGTGTGGTTAGTGACTAAGCTGGTGTCGTAGTTTTTATGCTGCCCATGGGCCTCTGACACATGCTGTTGAGAAATATCTCTCAGACATGCTGGTTACCTCACGATGTTTTCCTCCACCGATTTTAAGCAGGTGATCATTTTACAATACGCTCATGAATCCGTAAAATCAAATCTTTCTTTACAATGTGTTTTAGACTATCGTGCTTTAGGTTACGAAACTAACAATCTTCAAATTCTCGTATAGAAATATCGTATTTGTCAAGACATAAATATTGTAAGTCCAAGAGCACTCAAGTCCTTCAGGTTTTCGATTTCCTCGCCAACTGTTCTCTGTACCTCGGGATGGTATCCAATTTCCTGCGAAACCGTATTTATACTTTCGCAATTTTCAAAGATCCTTGTATGTGCAGGTACAATACTTGTAAAGCAACGTATTCATTTCATTGGCTGTTCAATCTTATTTGTTTTTTATCATTTTGGAACATTTCCTCTTTCCTTGAACATCGTCATTGCATGTAGTTCCTTGCTCGCGTTTCATGTTTATCAAACTAATATTATAAAAACGAAATTTTGTGTGTGTTTGTTACATCTTTACGCAAAAACTAAGGAACGAATCTGGATGAAATTTAGCACAGAGATAGATGACACATTAGAAATACACACACTACACATTAGTACAAACACATACACATACATACACGTACATTAGTTTACTGGATCACACATTAGTACTTTTCTGAGGGAAATTATCGTCAACCACGCGGGCGGTCAAGTTATTTAAGTATATAAGAAGGTAAATTTTAATGTTTTATGTATGTATGTATTTATTGTGTATGTAAATGCTACACCACAGTTTACAAAGGTTGCCTGTAAAAGATCACATTTAGCGATAAGAACGCCCATTTTGTCACTCGTTGTATTTTTTTGTTATATTGAGTATAGGGAGTGACTATCGAAATGACGACTAATAGAGAAGTATGGAAGAAGAAGACATGTTGCGCCGACCCCAAATAGATTGGGATAAGGGCAGGAGAATGATGAATGATGATATGATATCTGTTATTTTTATTGTGTACATTATTAAGAATATTATTATATTAAAGAATCTTCTTACAGTAAGTAGTGTACATATCTATATACAGTGTGTTAGGTTAAACGAGGGACATACTTTCAGGTTGGTGCTCATAGAAATTAACAACTTTGACCATCGCGATTTTGGACCAACTCTGAAATATGAAAAAAAATATATATCAGCTGTTTCATACATTACTGTACTGGACAACTTTTTTCATGATTTCAGGTATAGTTCCATAGTCAAAGTTGTTCATTTTCATGAGTATAGTACCCCCTGAAAGTATGTCCCTCGTTTAACCTAACGCACTGTAGAATAAAGTAGATAGGTATCAGGCAATGCAACTGACTAAGTTACCAGTTACTTGTTGAATTATTTCTATTCTAGTTGTTACTATTTTACGAAATGCCCTCTAGAACACACATAAAATATTCCACACAATTTATGCAACCAAAGGGACAGATTTATCTCGACACATGTCGAGTTTCGACACCACATTGCACCACTTAGGACAAAGTGAATGTAAAAACTAACTAGATGGTACTTTGTTTATATCTAATTCACGATTAGCCGAGTTGTTACGTGGCGAACAAATGCATGATACGAGTATTACTAATACTCGAGATTGCGATAGTCAAGTTTCATAAGCTACTTTGCAATTCCGGTGACAAAATTGCCAAGTTTAGGGCTGTAACACACGGGACTCTAAAGATCTTTTCTTTATTTGAAGCGGTAACGGAACAGGCGGATACATAACTTTTTTTTTTGAGAGTGGGAAATCATCAAATGACTCCTCGCGTCCTGGGTGTAGCAAAAGGAAGAGTCAGACCCCTACTGACTAAAACCCATCCATGTTCCTTCCTTAACCCTTTATGTTCCGGGGTAGCGTCCTTGTCTTGTCCTTTCGGACAATCCCGCTGACCGGATACGTCTCCTGACGTAGATAACTCCAACATTATATAGCACTGTCTTGTAAGAGGTTTGTATAGGTAGGTAACCTACACAGTGAATTGCAATGGAATTATTATAAAGACATCGGCACACAATGCTGCTTAGCCAATAAAAAAACTTACATCGATTTATTCAGGTTCGCGTCATATAATTTTTATTGCCATCCATATCCCTGCATACTAAATACAGATGGTGCAATAAACCAATTGTAATAAAAATCTCCTGTTACATGATGTCATATTTCAGCTGTCTCCTTTTCTTTGCTTACGTCAATGCATAATTTAACTTCCTTGTCTTAATGGTTCAATTTCGATGTATAAAATGCGGCGTCAATGCAGTCTGGTGTCCCGCATTTTTGATGAAGTCGCCATTTTGGATTCGTGGTCTACATCGTTAAGGCGATGAAAGTACTAAGTCGATCGATAATGGACTCCGCACGTTCTTGCCCTAGTGAAGGTGAAGTCCGGTTTTAATGCTAAATTTAGTCTTTAAAACTGACGGCTAATATTATTGGTTATTTAATTTTGCAACTTCGACTGGCTTTTATTGTGTGTCAAAGGATAGTTTATTGTGTTCTTCTAGCAAGTTTCTAACATTATTTTGTCCTCTTCCACCCGTATTCTGTATAATATTGCATAACTTTGGTATTTCTTTGTGACGCAAATACTCCATTTTGAATAATTAACATGTTCCGCGGTAGCACATTTGCAACAAATTCTTTAGATTTTGTTAAACTGTCGATGGCAATTTTAAATGGAACGAAGTAATGGAGTGTCATTTAAAATGACTGTTAATACATGAAACCCTTTGCAAACGCCATCAATTATAAAGTTATGTTCAGGCAACCATGTACATCAATAATTTGAAAGCATTGGAAGCAATACAATCACACATAAATCTTGAAGCTTCCTTCCGTGTGCAGTAGGTGATAAACTGAGTTTACCAGAAGTGTAACGGGTTCAATCTGTTGATTGGAACTCAGCACCACTATTTACATTACCCCTATAAATTCCAACCTCCTGTTTCACAAAACAGAAACCATTTCCCTAATTGAATTTGTGTTGTTTTTGCTCTTGTGGAAAATTGGCTTTGTGCATTCAAAGCGGGCGAGCGTGAGAAAGTGCATAACTTGTTTACATAACCAACACAAATTTACACGGAGTTTCTTATTTAGAAAATGTACTGGGATGTCTGCCATGACTGGTTAATGCTCTGAGATGAATAGTGAGTGAAACATTACGTGTTTATCTGTTTACTAGACAGTGTATGTATCTTTGGTATCTAACAAATAAGGACTGCAAATGCAATGCAATGCAATGCTCTCTGAGAAACAGGTCTACTCTCTTCGAGAGGGAGTGTCGTGTGTGTGTGTGTCAGATCTGTAATATAATAAATGATGTATAATAAATATAATAATGTTGTAAATATGTGAGCACCATGTACTTATGACATACTTAAGTTTACCTGCCATTACTATATGTGTTTTTCTTTTCGCCTTTTGTGGTGTAGTGTTTTTATTCTGGGTGCATCATCGTCTTCAGATATAATCCTATAATTCATGTATACAAAACATTGTAAAACATTTTAAAAGCGTAAAGGTGGAGTTTTTTTCCCATTTTTGTCCACACGAAACTACCTTTTGGAAGGGGCGACTAGAATCAATTTTATTTCTTGTTCATTTTGACTTTCATAAGTGCCTTGTGCCTATTTGAAATAAATGATTTGACTTTGAATACACGTGTCCAGTGCGGGATGCTAGTTGTCATATGTCTTAGAATTTTTGGTTCTAGATCACGCCGGTTTCTTCACGATGTTTTCCTTCAACGTTTTGAGAGTAGGGGTGATGAAATTATTTATACAGTTAAGTGTCTGTCTGGATTCGAAACCACGACCTATAACTCTTAAGCCGGGGCTGTTACCATCGGGATAATAATGACTATAACGTGGGATAACTCCAGTTTATGTTTGTGCGAGAAATTCAAGCAAAGCAATGGTGAAGGCTTTTAAACGACTTTAAACTTAAGATGCAAAGCTTATTTAGGATCCGTCTGTAGGTATATAATTTATACGAGGTTTTTTATTTGCCAAACTTTAATCAAATGATAAATATATATGTAGATAGATAGGATACTCTTTCTTACATACATCATGATAATTACAAATATTTAAATGCAGAAAATTTTAAAATTGGTGACGCTTCTATCTTTTATGGACAAGTTTTGGATGAGTTAAGGGAGAAGGAGAGACAGTACTGCAGAACTTACGTAAAAAAATAATATAAGATTTATCTATAGTAATATAAACAAGTGTAAAGTATAACAACAGTAACCAGTGTAAAGAACAATAAAATGATGTTTACGGAGAGAGATAGAAGGACGATTCGCACACAAATAAATTAACTTCGTGCGAGTCGATAACAGAAAAAAATATATTTAAAATTGACAATCAATCAATCTGCCTAGCCTTTTCCCAACTATGTTGGGGTCGGCTTCCAGTCTAACCGGATGTAGCTGACTACGAGTTTTTTACATGAAGCGACTGCCTATCTGACCTCCACAGCCCAGTCAGTAACTGTGTAATACGATGCCCTTGAAGACACTGGCTGTCAAACTTTCGAGCTTCTGACTACCCTTAACGACTGTTAAAAATCCAGGAATGACAGTTCGAGTCAATTCGTGTCAATAGAGCAATAAGCCGAACATAACAATGACAAAGCTGACAAGTTTAGTTTAATAGTTCAGTTAAGTAATCCAGAGCAATATCTAAGAGTGCCCAAAGTAATCTGATTCGTAATAAGCTCAGGCCATTTCTCCCGGATGACCTATAAAACTGCGTGGGCATCAACCATCCGATACTATGTTTTCCTTTGATTCACAGATAGTGTAATGTCTTTGTCTATGATTTAAGCCTGTGGTAGAATTCCACAATTCTGTTTACATTAAGTGGCTAGTAAATTAATATAACATTCTTACTGAACGTAGGCGCTTACAACGAGGTGTGAGTTTGTGTTTCTGTGCAAGTAACAACATTGTTTGATCTGAAGGTATTGCATAAAACACAGATGTTATTCTTCAAATTTTGTTGGCCCAAAACCGCCATTTTCTCACCGTTGTCAGTGGCAGCGCAGAGATCGCTTAGGCTGTATGTTTTAGGACACAGAGGGCAGGATAGGTCGAGTTTAGTTTACGATATAGCCCCAAATTCCTAATTCACCCTAGATGCTATTAATTTTCGGACTATTCGTTATTGACAAGACGTCCGTAGCAATATAGATTTTAGCGACGAAACCTGGACTAGTTAGAATCGCTATTACTCAGTGAAAAAGAGCGTTATTAATGCGATTTCTTTTATAGGAAGAGGCATTTTTAATACAGTTTGACAAATAACACTAAGCTAGAATTGTTGAAAATAAAACATTGTTTTAGTGTTAGCTCCAAAAGTAGATAAATCTTCATATACACACGTACGCCCTCAAAATGACCACAATTCGTATAAATATGTTCATTAAACAATGTATTTTTATAGCAACGTTTTATGATCGCGACGGCCCGGGGTAAACAAAGGGCGTAGCTAGAGTTGCCAGTCTCCTTGGCGAGACGCGGGTCGTGGGGAGAATTTTGCAGGGCTGCCAAAAATAGGTAGAATTTCTGTTGCATCATCGGTTATATAAAAATCTGGTTATTCATTTTATGTTGTAAAAGGTGCTCCTTGAACTAGGTTCATCTTTCTGACTGCTTGGTCCCTTGACAATACAAAAGTGCCTGTAAGTTTGAGTTTCAGATTTCCTACCGGCAAAATGTCAAACTTCCATATTAACTTTCATGTCTATTGCATAATCAATTGTGAAAGAACTTGAAATAATTTTTGGGATTGTCCGAAAGGGTTACCGCTGCTCCGAAACATAAAGGGCTAAGGAAGGAACATGGATGGGTTTCAGTCAGTAAAAGTCTGACACTCCCAACCCCCCCCCCTTTTCCCAGCCTTAAAAAAAAGGTCTGTGTGACTATATACAGTTTTCGTAATTCTAAGCCATTTGTGTCGTTCACTGCACCTGTTAATAGTTTGATCACTTAAAGTCTCTCGTTAAAATAATTCATTCATTATTTTTACACAATTTTGATTTTATTTCAAGGATAGCTGTAGAAAAAATGTTTTTTTTTTAGGTTTTGCTAAATAATACGAAAAATACATTATTTATTAAAACGCACACAATAAAGGTATAAAGAAGTTGAAAAATTGGTCCAATCACATGCAAGTAGTGTAATCACATGCAATACTGTATTCAAACCAATTTTTTTCCTTTAAGTGTTTTCAGAAAATGTTCTGTAAGTAAAACTTATCTAACAGTGCATTTGCATACATTATTGCACAACAATATGCTATTAAGCACCTCATAGATCATAACTTTGGCCAAGCATGCACTCAGGCCAAGGATTTCTATTGCGTGGCAGCCCTGCATCAGACTATTTACGTTGACGAGGCTGGGCGAGGTGACCTACCCGTGACCTTTGACCCGCAGCCTGTGACCTACATCGGGAGCCCAATCGATACGCACTCCGCTGTATCTGTTGCCTTCGATAAGGACGCGCTTCATTAAAACTTTTGATTGGCCGCCGTCTGCCAGCTTAGTGATAAAACGGTAATGGATTTCGTTTTTACTTTTTCCGACATTTTATTTTCGATAAAGTAAGACTAGCAAGTAGTGAATGTCGAATGAGGTCGAAAGCCGGGAGGAGGGTATGCGATTTTCTAAGCGTTCGTTCATGCGATTTTCCGTCTGATGACGTATTAGATTGAGACTTTGTGAGATTGTAGAAGTGTGTAAGTTGTGACAGGAAACTGGCTCATTGCCTACGAGTGTCATTAATTTCACGTTTCTTTTATCTTACGACCTGAATGAAAAGATACGCAGATGACGAACGTATTTATTTCCCTTTTTTTAGAGCAGCGAAGGAATTCTGTTGCCACCGTTTTATGATTTTTTGTTTGATTTGCTGTTAACACACCAACGCCATTCCCAAATTAAGATTCTTGGCGTGAAACCATTAAATCAAGATGGCGGTGTATCACGCAATGTAACTTTTAAAATGAATGAATAAGGTTACAAAGTTCACAAATGTTTATGTAGTATAGTTAGTATATTAGATAGTTTCAAAACGTGCAAGATTGAGAAAATCCGCTAAAGCTTCATTAGATATGCAAGATGTTTTTTTTATATTCCGTAACTCAACTGAAACCCAAATAAAAGAATCAACTTGTAAATTAATTATTTTTTAATTACCTAACTTTTATATTTTATTTTCACAGTAAATATGACACGTAGCATATTTTTAGCTTTAATTAAGAATTTGAATTTGGTTTGAATGAAAATGAATTATATTTGCCAATGAAACTTAGATACGTACAGTCATCGAGATAAACTAATTATGATTGATGATATCTTCTAAACTATACCTTTTTGGGCCACATATTCTTGGTCTTTTTGTGTTATTTTTACTTATAGAATGTAACCCAAGAGTTATGGGATATTAAAAAAAACATGATAGTCGAACTCAACCTGTGCAACGTGCAACTCCTGCAACAAATACCCGGAGGTAAAATGGACCACCAACATTCTAAACTTAAATATTTTTAGCAATAACTCATAAGTGGGGCGCTCCAGTGCTTTGTCGACGAAATGCTACCCTCTTGCACAATATAACACGATTTGTATGAGAAATACTTTTATACCTACCGCAGCATATTTTGTTAGAGCTGTATGTACCTGTTTGTTTGTAGTTATGTTCTTTGTTTGTATATGAAGGGTTTCGTACAGTTTGTTTTACCTACTTTCCTCTTTTTCAAACTTTTGTTTCACTCTATATTTAGCCTGCGATCTTAAAACGT
Organism: Hyppa rectilinea; assembly: GCA_951799385.1. Classification (NCBI taxonomy): domain Eukaryota; kingdom Metazoa; phylum Arthropoda; class Insecta; order Lepidoptera; family Noctuidae; genus Hyppa; species Hyppa rectilinea. The sequence continues at coordinate 7,166,819 of OX637308.1, read as the reverse complement.
TACTTAACACGTTTTGTATAGGAAGGGTTTCGTGCAGGTTGTATTTTACCTACTTTCTTCTTTTCCAAACTTTTCTTTCACTCGATATTTAAAAACGTTACTTAACAAAAGTACGTGTTAAGTAACGTGTTATACGCGTTTTTCTCGTTTTTGTCGCACAACTGTCAAACTAGAAGTGCGTAAGATAGAGATGGAACAAGTCTATGTAAAATCACTTGCTAATGTAACGTAACGTTTCTGTTTTTTCGGACTAATATATATTATTATTACAGAAAAGTTTACAAAAAATCTTAATTTATGAACTATGCCCCACAAAACTGTTTTCATGGTTTGTCTGTGGGAATAATCTCCGAAACGGGTGGACCTATTTTTAAGGGAGTTTCATTTGTAGATAGCTGCTGTCATAAGGAGTAACTTAGGCTACTTTTACTTTGGATAGAGAACCTAAGTCTCTTACTCCACACAGCGAATCTACTGGCAGCAGATTTTCAAACATTTTTTCTAAAATAGACCTCGTTTATACCATATCATTAATTTATTTGGCATTATTTAGACATTTTTTTTTGTGTTATTGTCAGCTGAGTTTCATTTGTGACGACCAGATGGGCCTTCACTTAGGGAGCTCTCAGAGGTAGAGGTTGTTTAGTTTGTTGTGTTGTAGGGCTTTTTATTCTACAAATAGATACACGGGGCAGCAGCTATTGAATTATGTTAGTTTTCAAGAATACAAACGTCCAGCAGCATGGCTACTACCAGACTCTCATTCATTTCTTTTATAAAAACCTATCAAAATATTCTATCATTTTGAAAGGTCGAATGTCAGTTATTTTTTGTCGCATAAGGTTTCAACAAGCATCTACAGTACCTATACAATATTACATAACAGCTTTCAAAGAATCAACACGTAACATTTATGAATGAGCATTCCACTGCGATTGACAATTATTTTATTTATTATGCTACGTCGTGAGCATTGGAGGCCCATTGTTACGGCCCCGACAGATTGTAGGTCGTGGGTTCAAACCCATGCAGGTGTTTTACCCTGTGTAAATATTTTTATCACCACTGCTTTCAAAATGCGGAAGAAACACACTGTGTGGAAATCGGATTATCCTGGCTCTAAAAACTCGAAGACATGTGTCATCTACCAACCGCAACCAAAAAGCAGTGATAGCCTAGTGGTGTGACCGTCAGACTGCCAAGTCATAGGTCTCGAGTTCGAACCCATGGCACGCACCTCTGACTTTTCGGATTCATGTGCGTATTTGTATAATTATTACTTGCTTAAATACGGTGAAGGAAAACATCGTGGGGAAACCAGCATGTCTGAGAGATGTTTCTCAACAGCATGTGAAGCTAAGTCAGAGGCCCATGGGCAGCATGGCATCAGGTTAGTCGCTAACCACACGAATAAGAAAGATCTACCAACCGCATGGTGGATTACAGCCTCTCAAAGAGAGGAGGCTTATGCCCTAAACGTGTGGTCATTATAGGCTGACTATGCTACGTCGTTATCAGTTGGGATTCAAGAAATAGGCAAAACAACAGTTGTAAAGTAAGCGTCATGAGAAGCTATAAATTTTGTAAACAAGTGTTCAGGAGTTCACAACATTTGGACCAACAAAAAAAATGAATTTGTTTAAGATTTAATAAATTATTAAGTAACAAATATTAATTAACATATATTATTTAAGAATTCGTCAGATTCAGATGTTTCCATTTCTGTGTGAAACAAACTCGTACGCATTCGAAACTCGAATGACGCGTTTATTTCAAAATGGCGTCCCGATAGTTTACAATCCCTGCGACGGACGCGTTCCGGTACCAAGAAACACAAACGATAGCGCTTTGCGTCGTTAAAATATGATCCGACTAAATTAAATAGGTTGTTACTTTCATATAACCCGTCTATATTTCATGTCGATTGAAAATGGTCAATTTATTATTATCTCGCAGTATAAAATGTTTACTTAGTAAAAGATGTTTGTTTACATAATTTATAGCTTCTCGTGGCTCGTACTTTAGTTTATTAACGTTTTTAATTCAGCCTAATAGCGTAACGTTTCAAGTTCTTCTTATACATTTAAATTTAATCGGAGTCGTAAAACACCGTTAAAGGAAAATTTACACGAACATAAACGAAAGGTGAACTGCATAAAATTTTCATATAGTGCGTTTTTTATTAAACACGCTGTATAAAGCCATTTCGGGTTAAATTATTGTAGCTCTGCATCACGATAACCCAATTTAATGCATGAATAAAGAATAAGAAAGAACAACTCTTTCATAATTTTAAATAATAATACAGAATGAAGTAATTAATACAAGTTGAATAAAAAATGTCCCATTAATTAATAGATATCTAATTAGCGGGCAATTTATGTCCACCTTTAATGTATTCTTTTGCTGTTTTATGGTAATTATACATTATGTTCACTTAAATTAAATGCATAAGTACTACGAAGTAATAATAGGAACCAGGGGGGCCAACCACAATATTATTATAATATAATAGTACTTAGCCCAACCCAGGAATCGAACCTAGGACCTCATGCTCAGGAGTAGCGCTTGCAGCCGCTAGACCAAAGAGGCAGTCAAATAATAATTAAGTAAAATAAATTCCTTGTTTAATTAATACGATCTGGAACTATACTAAACGTTCGTTATTACAGTAGGTCGCCAGCGCATCAAATTATACCAAACTATCAAATTTCTCCAAATGATTTTAAACCTTAAAACGTTGATTTTTAAGTTCAAAATCGACTAAGAAAATTTGATAGTTTGTGGTTAGTTTGTGCTGGCGACTGTACCATATAAGAACAAGAAAAAAACCCACCATGCTATAACTGAATACCGTTTCCTCAATAATCAAGTAATAGTGCAACATTAACAATCCTACCATCATCGTAATGAAACGCAATCGAGTCATTACAACTAATTTGCACTTACAATCATGTTCCCCTAATTTCTTTCGGATCGCGATCGGGACTAGGTATAATTACGCTGTCTTGTCAAGCTATTAAAGGTTAATTCAGGGCAAGTTGTTCGATTCCTTCGTCATCGTGGTGCCGCAATAATAACTGTTTAAATGACTTAAGTGTTACCAGAATAGATTTCTAAAAGGACTGATGGATAGAACTTACCGTAGATCTTTGACAGTTGTTAGAATCACTAAAGTCTGACAACAAGTCTACCAAGGGGATTCTTTTACCCTGACATTGGGTTGTGGAAGTCAAGTCTCTCCGTGTAAAATAGCCGTGAGATAGCCAGCTTGTAAATATTTGGGAAAGCCAGATAAAAATAAAAACTTATCCAAGTTTATTACGTAGTTTATTTCCAAGAAATTCATCATATTCTGTACTTTCCTTATAACATACTTCGCTTCTTCCTATAGTTCTTTTTTCAAAATATCACATTCTTTTTGCAAAATGGCGGGACTTTCTGCCTGAGTCAGCGATACCGCGAAGTCGTTTGGCGGGTTAGCGGTCCCCATTTACTTAAGACATCTTTCTTGCAAAGATCGCACCATCCGTGTTTTACGCTCACTTAGATTCGCACAAAAAAACTTAATTAGCGAAAACTTAACAGTGTAATTTAGAACAGTGTTGAGTGCTGTAATTAAATTATTATCCGTGATATTATCTGGTACTTTGTTCCGTTTTTTTGTTTGAAGTTTGTGCGTGGACCATTTAATAGTCGTAGGACTAGGCTGAGTAAATATGATTTTTGAAGATTAGCTAGTCGTACAAAAATTGTGATAAAAACAGTACCACTTTATTTAATCTAACAGTTGAACAATTAACCCCTCAAATGTCGTATGAACGCCACAGATTCATAAAAAAAATCTCTCGAAACGACAATGAATATAACCGTGTAAATCGTTGAGCTCTTATAGCATGGCTTCTAATAGGCGAACATCTAATGGGTTAACCTGTGTTTTACAATAAACAAGTTGTTACTAAGTTGTCATGTAAACAATTATTCACTTCAAGAAAAAGTAGGTTTTATTTTTGGCTCGTCTTAGTAAGGGCACAACCAAAATCAAAATCAAAAGTCATTTATACAAACTAGGCTGAGAATCAGCACTTTTTGAAGGTCAAAGTTACATAAGACAGTCCTCCAAAACGCCCACATTTAACCACTTCCTGTGCTTTAGCTGGGCAGAAGAAGTGGCGCAACAAACTTCCTAGCAGCCGTGCCCAGATTAAGTTGTAAACAATAACAAAGCACTAAAGATCAATCGTGAATCAAATCAATTAAGTAATGGAATTAACCTGATTGATCTTCTATAAAAAGACTGCTATAAAGGAATTGTTTGGTGGTTTGATTAGGTACACTGAATTGCCTTTTAAAATTACGAACATTTACAATGTGTAGGTACATATTGATATTATTTTCTTTGTTACAGATTTACAAAGGTGCTTTAACATTATGACATTACAAATTAATATAAAACGTGATCTAAAACAGTCAACTCTTTGATAGCTCTTTCTATTTATTTAATGACCAAACCAAAACTTTTACACTTTACTGAATTTATTAAGTCCATGATCCAAGTCGACCAGCAATTAATATATTGCATAAATCCAAACTTAAAAGTTGTCGTCGTAAACATAATTTAAAATAATTGGATGAGTTCATAACCCATTAGACATTTCTAGAGCAAACAATAGCAAAGTCCTTAATTACTGATTTCCATTAAAAAGACGACCACAGACAAAGCAAATAAATACGCAGAATGACAGGCAATTATAGGAAACTTTTTACGACTGGCACTGGCTGAGCATACATTTGTGTTTTGAAAAAAGAACGTTACAAGATGGCGGCTTCTTTTTTTCAACACCCATGCGTGGGGATTGTACTAACTGTATTCCAGATGAGATTTTTCCGATTTCCTAACAATGTCATCCGTATTATTTGGTGACACACATCGCAGTCTCCCGGCTGGGCCTGGGGCTGCGACCGGGTCACGCCACCCGCCCCGCTTCTCTCCCGGCCCGCATCTGCACTTGAACTGGTTGGCGTACTTTCGGTTTCTCTCGCCCGGGACTCGGGAGCCTGACCTACCCGAAGACTTACGGTAAGACGCCGACCGCGTAGGGTTGGGTCTCACATGATCTTAGGGGCTTGTTGCGTAAGATAACAATGAGAAAAATAGGTGTATTGCGTATCACTTAAGAATTTGGGCGTTGAATATTAATATACTTTGTAGCATTTAAGTTCGCCGCATGAACCATGTTTAGAATAGATATGTAGCGTAAAGAGATTAGGGGAAGTATTGATTTTTCTTTCACATTCTATACACACAAGGTTTTCAAATAGGGACACTGTCGATGGATGTTTTTTAGCTTAAGAAATAGCTATACATTTTGAACACAATTTTCTTTAGCGTGACAAAGGGCAGAACACACACGAGTAAGCCAAAATAAAGAAAATAATATTAACGAAACTATAGTATGAGCAATCAATAAGGGCCTATGGTGTGAGGCGTCACAAAGGCCTCTAATGAGGAAGGTCCACGGTACAACGTGCTATTTCCTGACATTATCACTTGCCTCTATTGTTGGTTAGGCAGGGCCTTGGCCCCATGGGGCGTGAAGACATTCAGGATGTCATAATGGCCTGAAATGTGACATTATTGATGATGTGATCAACTAACTTCGCATATTCGGCTTGTTAGAGGAACATTTGAAATGTTTTTGAGCAAGAAGTTGAGTAATATTCTTAAGCTACTCGTTTAAAAGGTATATTTGAGTTTTTTTTTTGCTGAAATGTAATACAAGAAATGCCAAGGCAGAAAAGAACTAATGTGCCTCTTTTCCTCCCAAGTACTACAAAAACATCTTTGTTTTGTCTAAGCCTAAAGTTTAGGTTAAGTGTTTGTACAATAGAAGCTTTTTGTAGAACAATGACGTATTATGTACGAAGAAAATGTTCTTATATTACTCAGACAAGAGTGACAAACGGTGTACCAAGAAAATATGTTTAAGAAAAACAATTCTCGAATATAATACAGGCTATTTATAAACGTACCGAGATGTGCCCCTCTTGCAACATGGAATAAATTTGTATCGCGCCGGAAAATTACATGTATGTTTGAGTAAAAGTCGTCGAGTCTTTTAGAAACTCACATATTTTAGATAGAAAACATTCACGTTTACGTCTAAATGTTTATTAAGAATACGTGAATGTATTTTTTAATATCGACGTTTAATTCCTCTAAACAAAGATTTAAAAACCGTGCGACGGTAGAATACCTTTAATGTATGCACCATACTTCTTTTTTGAAATTGTACCTCAAAGGGAACAACACCGGGATAATTGCGTAACACACATAAAATGACAATAGATTGCAGTAGGTTCACCCACAGGTTTGACAGTTCACCAAAGTCCATTGCGCTATTTACGCTGTAGACAATTCGTCTGCTAGACGAATTGTTCAAACCTATGAAGCAATGGATTAGAATTTTCTTCAAAAGTCTTAAATTTCGCAGTATTACGAGTCGTTGATAAACCAAAAAAATCCGTCCTTCATTATGTCACAGAAAAGAAACAAAGACGTCGACCTTATAGCATCTATCTTTATTTTAAATAACTGGCAACGACATAATATGCCTTCAACACGCCAAGTAAAGTGTTGACATGAAAAAATATTTTAAGTGAAAAACAGAAAAACGTTTTCATACCGTTTTCCTGAACATGACATGTTTTTAATGTAAGGTGATAAGTAAATTAAATAACAGACAGTTTCACACTTGTCTAAATACTAAGTTTAACCTTGGGACAAAAAATCGTCGACATTCTTCATTTGAAATTGAAATGACAAAACAACGTCATCCAACTATCAATATAAAAGAGACGTTTTTGTTTTGTAAATGGAACACTCGTTTCCCGCTCTCACGTCGTTGTCTTTGTAATTCATCATTCCATTTTTGAATAAGTGTCAAAGTGACCATAGTGTTTCCAGCCCATGCATTTTGACTTGAGTCGAAAGGAAGTTCCTAAAATCCATCATATCTTTATTACCACAACTTATCATATTATTATCGTTTTATAGAAGGCCGAACCAACTACTAATTTGTCAATGTATGACATTACACGTGTACGTTATAGATTTATTTATAACTAGTTTTTACCCCTGGCGCAGTTTGCTAGATTTTTTTTTGTACGTTAAAAAAACATGCTGTCTGGCTTTCTGTTGACTATGACTGACTCAAAAACGAAGAGGTTTTTAGGTGTTTACATTTAAAACTCGATCTTCAGGGCCATTTTTTCCATGAACATTTTATGAAGACTTGGTAGATTGGTATTTTTACACGTTATTTTTCAGTACCTATCAGTATTTTCAATCTAACTTTCATTGTATGTACAAGCTTCGTATGAATAAAGGTGTTTGTTTTAGTTAGTAGGTTTGGTCTAAATGAAATAAAATACGTAAAATATTTTTTATTGCCAAGGTATTAGCTTTGTTTAAAATATATTCTTGTACCATTAGGTAGTGCCTAAACACGATTTCGATTTCAGGCATATATGTATATGTGCGCCACGGATGGATTAAATGAAACCCAGTCCGGAAGTATAAAGACTTATAATGGATTTAAAAGGGCGTCTCAACAAACGCTACTCGGTTTTCTCCACTCAAAATTCGGCAATTCTGCTTAGTAACGTAGCCGTTCAACGAAAAATGAGCTTCATCAATGAACAAAATTTTGGCCGTAAAACGGACGCAGCGCACGGTAAGTTTGGCGAACTGAATTACTGAACCATTTCAAAAATAAAGCGCAATTTGCTAGTGTTGTTCTGAAGTAAGTACTATTCATTGTTAAATGGCAAAACGTACTGGCCACAAGTAAACTGTCAACTATCAAATTTACAGTCACTAGAAAAAGCTTTGTCAAGTTAAAAACATTCGTTGTTATCATGTAGCTAATCATGTCAGTCTACTGTCTAGTACCTAATGAGAACAATATTGGCGCCACACTATGAATTGAGCTAGAGGTATAGATATCATTACCAAGCTCATGTATCTGACAGATCATGGCCACTGAGAATGATCGAGACGGGGATAATGTAACCATTTCTTTATATTATTAGGCTTGGTAGTACACGTGGATAAATACGTATTTTTATTCAGTCATTTTGTTTGTAATAATTCGGACGTCGTGATTTTTATAAGGGCTCCGTAGTCGAAGCGGAAACGTAACCCTATAACTAAGCCTCTGCTGTCTGTCTTTCCGTCCGTCTGTCTGCCAGTGGGCTGTGTCTCGTAGGCAATATGCGCGCTCCCTTACATGGGTTTTAAACACAGCTAGACCACTGCTTAACCCTTCCGAACAATAAGTACCCGAACGATATAGGTTATTTGCCTAAGCTTTCACGAAATAAGAACTTGATATTATATGTAAAACATCCAGGCCAAATATGACTGCCACAGCTTAACAATAATATACACCTCTTCATAGATACCGGTTTGGGAAGTACAAATACAATGATTATGTTATGTCTTCATGCTCATGCGCATCGGCGACACGCCTCAATGGTAGAGGCAACCGCAACCATCGACACCCGTCGATACGTGCCGCTCGTGTGTTTGACCACCGTATTCAAATACACGAGCGACACGTTGTTGACGGCAGCCACTGCGCCGATGCATCGACCGCACCGTTGACGCGTGTTGTTTGTGTGTATAAGAAGTAGTTGACTATTTGAATCGGTCAAAAGTAAAATATGAAATCACTTGGAAAAAAGCCCGCTCGTCATAAAAACTTCCATCACCGTGCAGAAATCTTCGCATTAAATATAATGCGAAGATTGAATTGTTAAATTGCATTTAATGCTAATAAGTATTCAATTTGATTCTAAAAATCTATGACGTCACATTGTTATGTTTCATACAAATCACGTATAAATGGCGCGTTTTGACAGTTCATAAAAAGTAACGTTATTGACAACCCTTTCAAATACCCAATTGTTTGTGTTAGTTGTTACCTTTAACCTTATTTGCTTACTAATCAGGTCCCTGAATATTATTCTAGGTCCTACATGATAGAATAAGTGAACATAGCATTATGTAATTCTAAACAGTAGCTCTAATCTAACACAAGGTGGCATTGTCTGTGTAACTATGATTTATATAAGTATAACTTCATACATAAATGTATTTTCAGGAATCACTGAAATAAAACACTAAAAGACAAGATTTTTATGGTGTACATAATAATAAAGCGTATCATTCAATTCTAAAGACTGCGGACGAAAATGAGGCTACTCAAGAAAGAGGTCGACCTTTTTTGTATAAAAAAAAACATTACCGAAGTATTATTTATTCCTAGATAAACGTCAAAATGTTTATTCTTAATTTTTATTTACTCACAAAACATAATTAGGCATAGTACCTGCCTAGCTAGCGGCTGTCTTTTTTAGGGTTCCGTAGCCAAATGGCAAAAAACGGAACCCTTATAGTTTCGCCATGTCTGTCTGTCTGTCTGTCTGTCTGTCTGTCTGTCTGTCCGCGGATAATCTCAGTGACCGTTAGCACCAGAAAGCTGAAATTTGGTACCAATATGTATATCAATCATGCCGACAAAGTGCAAAAATAAAAATTAAAAAAAACATTTTTATTAGGGTACCTCCCCCAGACGTAAAGTGGAGAGCGATTTTTTTTTTAATTTTAACCCTAACGTGTGATATATTGTTGGATAGGTATTTAAAAATGAATAGGGGTTTTCTAAAATCATTTTTTGATAATATTAATATTTTAGGAAATAATCGCTCCGAAAGTCAAAAACAATGTGTCCCCCCCCCCTCTAACTTTTGAACCATAAGTTTAAAAAATATGAAAAAAATCACAGAAGTAGACCTTTATATGAACTTTCTAGGAAAATTATTTTCAACTTGATGAGTTGAATAGTTTTTGAGTTATATAGCACTTTTTCAAAAAAACGCAAATGATAACTTTGTTTTTCATACAAATACTATGAAAAACAAAGTTATTTTTGCTGACGAAAAATGTTGGTATTTTTAATGGTCATAGACAGGTACTGTCCCTGATCTATGCTTGTTTGAGTTTAGATTACTTTATTTGAATTTAGTTTATATTTTATCATCCTGAACGTATCTCCTTTCAAATAAAAAATCGGTTCACGTAATCCAAAATTTCCCGAGAGATGGCGCTGTACGTAATCTTTCTGTTAAAGTATGTTAGGTATATTACATAAAAAATAAGTTCATTTATCCACTTTTTGTTTACAAAAAAAGACAACTTGAAAAATGCACTACAAAGTTCAAAATAACTGCGTAATTTAAAACTCGCAATTTTGAAGGCGGTGCCAAGTAAAAAAACTATTAAACACAAATTTACCTAGTATGTAAAGAAAAATGAAAATAACACAAGAAAAATAATTCTAAAAATGATTCACGTTCGTAATTTTTGATGACAAAAATGTAATATACTAAGTTTGCGTGGGAAGCTACGGAACCCTACAGTGAGCGTGGCCCGACACGCTCTTGGCCGGTTTTTTTGTTACTACATTTAATTTAGATGTCTTAAAAACATTAGGTACTTGGTTTCGCAAACTGGTTTCTTAATTAAAAAGCTTTTAAGTTAATTCATAAGGCTGAAATTAAATCAGTGAGCTGGATCCGAGTGACAAAGAAGGACCTAAATTGTTGTTAACATGTTTTTAAATTGCTTTTTCGCGTTCACATCAGTCACTGAACTCAGTGGCAAATATAAAGTCACCATTATCTCTTATAGGTATAAAATCAGTACAGCGATTCAGTGAATAAAAAAAAATTGAGTTTATTTGGTGCAGTTTGTTTAGAATATTAATAAATCAACATTGAAATTCCTATAAACAATATAACACAACTAATATGAATAAATACAAAAAAAACCGGACTCTTAGGCGTCGCGGTAGTCATCCGCATTGCTGTCATCCGCCGTGCCAATTGCCACGATTATTGGCGATTCTTTGTCCAAAGAACGAGCCAGCCAGGTACTAATCCGAAAGGTTTACCGCGACACCGGAACATAAAGGGCTAAGGAAGGAACATGGATGGGTTTTAGTCAGTAAGAGCCTGACACTCCCTTCCGCTCCACCCAGAGCGGGAGGTGTCAATTAATGATTTCGCACCCTCAAAAAAAAAAAGCCAGTTACTAATGTTCATTGTATTTAAGTTCATAAAGTGTAGAAAAAAAAGTGGGAGAATTGTGAGAAGATCAGAGAACTGCTAAACTTTTTGGCAGAATCCCTCATAGCACAATATCGAAAGACGATTGCCGATTAATATGTATATTATTGGCAATTATTCGGAAACCGACATCGTCTGACTAAAATGAAGAAGTTATTCGTATACTATTCATTCGCTTATTAAAGCTCCAATTATGGCCTGACGTTATTTTCCTTTTAGCATTAGCGACACGATTCATTTCGACAGCATATTTACGCATAGTGCAGCATAGCGTCGCTCCTTGCGTAATCCTAAAAGATTGCAACAGAGCACTAGACGCAATACCAATGACCAATCCATTTCCTCCAGCCACCTTATTTGAACGTGCATAATTCATTCATTAATTCCCTTTCTAAAGAGTGGATATGACAGAGGGGCATTAAATTACACTACTTAAACTATACGTGTTAAGTATTATTTCGATACGGTATAAAAATAAAAAGCACCAAAAATTTGTTCTTTTTTCAAACAAACTAAATAGCTTACCTATCAGAGTAAAACGCAACCACCCTTTGTAAATAAAAACTGACCTTGTAACAACGCATCGTAGGTTATACTAAGATTTATAGTTTTAAGGTGAGTGACCTATGCGCATAAACATAATCCGCTGTTAGGAAAAACACATGGTGTTCAAACGGGGCAAAACCTTAAAAAATCATTTGCGACTAAACTACTGCTCCTATTTAATTGACTTTTGGTACAGAGCTTGAAAATGGTACCTAGTATATGCAGTTTAAAGGAAAGCCCCTCTGTCGTATCAACTCTGTATAACTATAAATCAGTATGTTTAATAGTTGTAGCAAAACATATCACATCTCGCGTAACTGGAGACTTGACACTACATTCATAAGGGGATTAGCAGATGTGGAGAAAAACGATTCCGTATTCGCAGCGAACTGCTAATGTGTCACGGGCGATAACATCGCGACATACAGCCATTTGGATAAATCACATAGATTGCTAAGAATTAATGGAAGCGCCTTTATTAGTCAACATTGTGATAAGAGTACTTGTTTTACGCGTTTTTATTACTGAGAGAGATTTTATCTCAAGAGAACCTTATGTTTAACGTGACAAACGTTTCGTGTTTTCGTGTGTAAATCTATTTTGTTATAAGAATCTTATCTAGATCACCTTGAGAAATTGGTTGTATATTATATGAGAAAGAAAAACTATCAACATTTCTAATACTTATTATATTATAAATGCAGACATTAAAAAGATGGTCCTTCTCTACAGCCTTACCAGGATAACAGAAGCGTTTAGCGATGGACCCACCACAGACTGATGACTAAATAAATGTGACTACATAATATATTCCACAGCAGTCCACACCCATTTTAGCAACAATGCAAAATCAGATAAAGCTTAATGAATCAAAATTGTTACATAGTAGGCAGTAGTGCAAACATGAAACAATAGAGGAAGTAGGCAAAATAGATTTGGGCTCATTTCAGAAGTGGGTTGGCCGAAACAAAACGGTCATTTAGTATTTTCTTTGTGTTCGTTTCCAGGCGATTTCGTACGCATACATTAATTTCAAGGCTACTGTTTTATGTGCCGCATTTGTTTTATGTAATGTTCATGAAGTGTTATAATGAGTTTGTTATCTCAGAACGAATCCCTTTGTTCAAATAACCACGAAATGCAAAACGTTTTGTCAAAAAATACACGTGAAACAACTTTATTTTATTTCACCTGCGTCCTCGTAGCAGGGTCTACAGGGCTCTACGAATTTGCTACGCTGCGAACGACAGCTACGCAACTTTTTTGGCAATGATATCTTTCACAGTCGGGAGTATGTTTTGTTGACAAGATATTCTTAAAATCGTATCGTGTGGAGGCGACATAGGCAGTGGGTCCATGTTAAAGACTGGTTTTTAGCTGCATCCGGTTTGACTGGAAGCCAACTCCAACAAAATGAGGAAAGGCCAGTTAGATGATGAATAAAATATTCTTAATATATTTGTGCAAGAATATTTACAGTTTTCGTACGTCATTTTAGCAGCGTTCATGACACAATCTTACAGAACAATCTTTGGCTAGGACTATACCTGCTGCGGCGCGTCACTTTCTTTTGTTTTTGTATTTATTCTCCTTTTTTTTTCGCTAGACTTTGTCTTCAATAACAGGATGGTCAAAAAGAAACATAAAACCTACATTTCTTTGTCACGAGCGCACGTTATTCCATAAACTTTGAATATTTCATCGCAATCAAAATTCACTTAGGTAGCTCATACTTTAAACAGAAGAACAGTATTTTACGAAGTGAAACTGGAAATTGAACGATTGACGCACTATACTGTCTCAATGCATCGATTAAAATACATAAATATCGATTTTTCTATATCTCGATTCTCGAGTCGATCGCTTAAACTCGGTGGCCACCCAAGTTACATCAGCATATTTATCTCTCGAAGTGCCATGTCGAGTGTAGGCGCAGCGTAGGTAGCGCGCTCTGAACGATTTGATTGAGAACACCTGGATGCACACTCAAAAACAAACGCATAAGAAATCAATGTATTTGTATTAGTTAAGGAACGGGTAAAATACATTATATAATTTGTTTTGTGGGTATTTCATGTTTATTTCGTTACTAACATCCGGTTGTTTGATAAGTTGTGCGCATGCGCAAGAAGTCATCTAAATAAATGTATGTCAAACGTTGCGGGTGTTATGTTTGTATGTATTTGTATTATGTATTTTTGGATTAGTTTAAACTATATCTTAACATTGAAGAATACATCGCATGCAATTCGATGCGTAGTTTATGACATACGTACAGACGCCAGCACATCAAGATATCCCAAACTGTCAAATTTTGCCATTGAAAATGAACCTTATGAATAAAGTTGTAAAACTATCAAAGGCATTTATATAGATAGTTTGGGGTAACTTGATGTGCTGACCTCTGTACACACTAAGCAGACAAGACTTGAGACTTGTTCAATTGACAAGCTGTATTCAAGTAGATATCAGTCATATCGTCCACTTTCATTTAATAATAAAGCCACATCGTGTTTGTAAACGTTAAACATGTTGTTAATGAGCGCCCGCGCAAACCTGTTACTGATTTCTCTGCCGACGTAAATATAGGGCCAGATAAAACGCTTAGAAAAACAGGTGTTAACAATTTACGCCTGATTATTTAGAAATCTGTAACGTGTTTCATGGGAACTTTACACGGAGTAAAGTTATATTTTAAAATACATCCTGTTATGGTAATTAGTTAACTAAGTTCAGTTCGACCTACTCGTTGTTCCGATACTCTTAGAAAGTGATTAATATTCACACAAGTTGAGAGAGGTCAGGACTACTACGTCACATGGCCATAAGATAATATACTAATTATAGAATAAGAACGTCTTCTTCTTCTATTCGTGTGGTCAGTTTAGTCACCTGGTGTCAGACTTTTTATGCTGCCCATGAGCCTCTGACTTAGTCGCATGCCGTTGAGAAATATCTCTCAGGCATGCCTTTCCCCACGACGTTTCCTTCACCATTTTTAAAGCAAGTGATATTTTTACAATACGCACATGAATCCGAAAAGACAAAGGTGCGTGGTTTGGTTCGAACTCGAGACCTATGACTTGGCAGTCCGACGGTCACACAACTAGACTATCACTGCAGTCAAACAACGTCGACATTAAACAATAGCGCTATTGAAATACAGCCCAAGACTAAGCTGAATGTACTTAACCGTTAAGGCCGATTTATACGATTAATTATTTCTGCTTAAGTTACAAGCCTAATTTAAAGAGATGTGACAGGCCTATTTTGTGACCCGGCAAGCGTCAAGATCGCGCACACATTCCGGACGTAGAAGGGACGTGGTGGCGCGGTGGGGCAGTACGGCGCGGTTGCCGACGCGCATTCTCTCTCTGATCTATGCCCAAGCGCAGCTACCCGCCACTCCGGGAATGCATTGCGCTGCAGCGGGTTTGCGCAATATATTAAGCAGATAACGCACCGATGTAGGGAGCGCGCTCAAACGTGACTCGTATACGCAAAAATAAAGAATGTCCTTATCTCAGTGTTTCGTTGTCGGAATCTACATAGTACACGGATTCCAAATTGCTTTTGCTCATCCCTAGCTGTTGTACAATAGGAATAAGTAGTTCTTTATATCCAGATACTTTATATTCGATGCAGGGTTAACA
Source organism: Hyppa rectilinea (assembly GCA_951799385.1). Classification (NCBI taxonomy): domain Eukaryota; kingdom Metazoa; phylum Arthropoda; class Insecta; order Lepidoptera; family Noctuidae; genus Hyppa; species Hyppa rectilinea. The sequence goes on along the minus strand of OX637308.1, from coordinate 7,151,427 downwards.
CTAACTCACAAATGCATCGGTAAATATGAAAATTCTCTGGAACATTCTATTTATAGATTCGTGTGGCCAGGAATTGTGAGAGATTGTGAACCAAAGTTAAGCGAATGATTAATTCATGATTAGGCATTGTGGCGCCATGTTTTCTCATAAAAAATAATATTATGCTATATAAAAAGTCGTTGTGTTCTTTGACATTTGAAGATTTACCGATTCTTAAACTGACTTTATTATAATACTATTTATGTTAATTGGAGTCAAGGATTAGCTATTTGAAGAAAGTAGCCAGCGACAAAATAGATCGAATACTTTTTTAACGATTTTTGTTTATTTTTTTAATTTAAATTTTGTTCGCTCTATGTTATGTTTCCCAGTCTAAGGTATTTCTCTAATAACAATCTAGCGCTTCTAAAAACATATAGCTACAACAACATTCCTTTAAAAACCCCAATAGTTCAGGACATACACATTGCAAACATACATATCTACACATGTATGTGTCGGAAGTATGTAGGCAGGCGCGTTGGCGAGCGATAGCGCTATCTAAGTGGGTTAACAACCTATTGCCCAGCATTGGAATATCGTACAATCACGACCACTTATCATCTTGTCTTCAAAGGAAACCCTTCGGTTATGAAACTAAGAATTTAAATGGGTTACAAGTAAATTGTATGAATATAACTGATATTTCCGATACCAGTTTTGCCTATAGCGGGCTATGGAATTGCTTGGAGAGGGAGACACAGGTGATTTTAAGTAATCAAAGGTGTACTCAGCTGCTTTATTCTGTAAATATCTCACTATGAGAACATATAGGTGAAGTTAGCTGTAACTTCATCCGATATTATATTTATAACGGATTGACAGGTCACTTCACCTAAGTTAAATGATTCAATGTTAGACAATCAATTTTTGAGATCTTTAAATGATTTTAGGGAATGTCCGGCGCTGACCAGTGTAATCTTTAAGGATATTTTAGGGTCATTGAACCCTAAAAGCTTAGATTTTTTATTGGTTGTTGGTGCTCTGGGCCTTACCAAGTGATGCGATAACCGGTTATTCCGATCAAAAACCTTTATGTCGAGGAGATAAGGCCGTAAACAAAGTAGCATTCCGCGTGTCTCTGAGTCATTAATAGCTTAAGTTCAGCTTACTTTGTAAAGACAATTTAGGTGTGAAAATAGATAACTATTCACTATCTTACGTAATGATAGTGTACTATCTTTCTAGGTAAACAATTACTAGAAATATTACACAGAGATATCTATAACACTTTGAGATACCGATACTATTTGTGTTGGTAAAGAGAAATAGTCCATCTGAAAACAACTAATAACTATGTATTATGTTACTCGTTTATTGTCTAACTATTTATATTACGTAAAAGAAAATGATCTTTTTAATTAGATATCATGAACAAAGCATCGCGTGATACCCAACAGTTTGCTCTACAGAGGTAAAAGTGAAGAAAATATAAGTTTTTAAAACGAATGCAAAATGATTAACATTAACAAGAAACAAATGCTTTGAGGGTAAAAACCAGCGATCGTTTGATTCAATATTAGGAATATTGATTTCTTACGAGAGCAGTCACTCCGGCGCACGATTTGTAAGTATGGTTTTGAACCCAGGCAAGCGCTTTAGGGCACGCCACGATAGTGGCGGTAAGGCCCCTCTTTGAGGAGTGGCTAGAGAGGCGTCACGGCGCCCTCACCTACCGCCTGACGCAGGTCCTTACCGGGCATGGATGTTTCGGGAGGTTCCTGCACATCATCAGGCGGGAGGAAACGCCCGGGTGTCACCACCGGGTGTGAGAGGGAGTGGGAGGCAGTCACCTCCTTCTGCGAAAACGTCATGCTCGCGAAGGAGGTGGCGGGATGGGACAGAGAAAGGTCCTCCCGTCCCAGCCGCCGCAGGAGACGCCCCGGGCGTCGGGAGCCACGTGACGACTCCCGGCCACCGTAGGCGCGGGCCTGCGGACGGTGAGTAATGGGTGACTCACCGTCCGATCAGCACCAGACCTGTGCCGTACGGCGCGTATATATTCCACGCGCCCCTCAAAGATGTCAGCATACGAAGGGGCCCCTCAGGGCCAAGCCTGCCGGGTAAGCGGGATTGTCCGAAAGGGTTACCGCTACCCCGGAACATAAACGGCTACGGAAGGAACATGGATGGGTTTTAGTCAGTAAGAGTCTAACACTCCCTTCCGCTCCACCCAGAGCGGGAGCAGTCATTGGATGATTTCCAAGCCTTAAAAAAAAAAAAAAGCAAGCGCTTTATTTTGTGTAAATAATTTCATCGCCATTACTAAAAACGGTGCAGGAAAATATTGCGAGGAAATCGTCAAGTACTGGAACCAAAAAATCGAAGACATGTGACGTCTACCAATCCGCACTGGGCCCGCTTGAAGGATTACGGCTCACTACCTCTTGAAGAGAGGAGGCCTTTTTCCCAGCAATGGGAACATAATAAGCTGAACCGATAACTCTCCCTCTAGTTTATGTTTCTAACGATCCCACTGTTTAGACACGAGCCTCCTCTTTCTGTGAGAGGGAATGGGCTTTAATCCACCTCAAGGGCCCGGTCACATATCTTCGAAAGTTTGGTTCTAGGACATGCTGGTTTCCTCACAATGGTTTCCATTACCGTTTTTATAGCAGTGGTGATGAAATTGTTCACAAAAAGTAAAGTGCTTGCTAGTGTTTGAACCTACGAACACCAGTAACTCGCGGTCGTTACCACTGAGCTACCATTGCACAACATGCATAGCTGGGTTCCCAATATCAATGTATCAACAGCATTGAAATGAACCTCAGACAGGTGTTCAGATGTACTATCTTCGGTGGGAATATAATAAGAGCACGTAGCTCCGGGTGCTCACGATCTGTTAGATTCATCGTTCCTACATAAATTCGGTCGTGAAAGTGTTTTGACAGCCGCCATTTTGATTTACAGCTGTGAAATATCAAACGTGCCGCATTATAACGTTCAAGGTGTGGTCAGGTTTAAGCTTAACCTGCTTTTATTGACTTTTAAGGTGTGATGTCCTAGAACCACAAATTCGAAGACATGTGACTTCTACCAATCCGAACTGGGCCCGCGTGGTGGAATACAGCCCACTTCCTCTCGAAGAGAGAAGACCTGTATCCCAGCAGTAAGTTATAGGCTGATTATGTTAAAGTGTGTCTACGGTCCCTTAGAGCTCTAAACATTCAAAGCTTCTAAGTCAACACAATAAAAAAAAATGGCCATTTATTTAATATGATATATTTTTATACTTGCAAATAAATCAAAATCTATAGGGTAGGCCAGTATCAAGGGCAAGAGCCAAGTTCTCACAGTAAAGTAGATTTATCACATAAAAAATAATGTTTTACTATTACAAACTGACATTTGGAGTATTTTTTCAACTATGAAATTTATATTTGGTATAAATTCATCCTAACGAAAGGTGCCGTAACCTTTCGTAGTGCGTGTTCCGACACACACTTGACCGTTTTTCTTGTCTGTCTTTATTAAAAGGGGATAGAAATCATTCATCAAACTGACACAACAAAACTGAGATTCTTCTAAGCGGAGTTTGGTTATATTAACATATATATCTACTAGTGATTATAATAAAAGACAGGATATACCAGTGGAAGTCTTTATGAAGCAGCGCCAACACGAAATCAATTCACTCGGATATTTTTAACTGTCATTCAGCAAAAAGCCAATAACGGCGTTTAAATATCGGAAGACTGGATCTCAGAGAACATTTACGTGGGTTGAACGAGAGATGTAATAATAGCCATGTATATTTCAGAATCAAAATCTTTATACTTCCACGCAACAGCAATGTGCTCTGAAATGTTAAATTAATAGACATTTTGCATAATTACGTACTATAATCAGCCTATATAGTTCCCACTTCTGGAAGGCAGATAGGCAGTAATCCACTACGCGAGCTTATTAGGGGTTGATATGTCTTTGAATTTTTAGTTCTAGAAGAATTTACTCAAAGTAAAGCGCCTGTCAGGGTTCGAACCCACGACTCACAACTCGTAAGCCGCAGCCATTACCTCTGAGCCACCACTGCTCATGGACATATAGGTATAATTTAAATAAAATCCAGACACGCTAGTTAAAACATGTCCGCCCACGCAGCAACTGATTTATAAATCAGCTAATTAATTTCAAGATTAACGTTATTTATTACCGTGCGATTTTTCAAGACGTTAAAACTGATTAGTATTCGAAAGGATTTAATAGATCATTGGAATAGCGCGGGCTTTTAAACATCTTGAGTGCCATAATTCCGTTTATGGAAGAAACATTGATGGATATTAGTGTTATGTAGGCAAACGCAAAGCAAAAAGTAATTAAGAACACTCCTGAAATGGGATGTAAATACCTAAGTTACGACATAATAATGAAAGCTCCTTCAACAAAGCATTCATGAAGAATGCGCTAAATTTTACCGTTGGAAAGTAAGCTTTGACTGATCTTGCTTATGATCAAGCCAAGCTAGCAAGCAACATGGATGGGTTTTAAACGGTAAGAGTCTGACACTCCCTTCCGCTCCACCCACAGCGGGAGAAGTCATTGGATGATATCCCTCCCTCAAAATAAAATAAAGCTAGCTAGCTAAATTATTCAAAAATAATGTTTGAGGTAAGTTATTATCCTTTTTTAATTTAAACAATAAATAAAAGCTCTAATTATTTTATGAATTATGGCTTCAAAAAAAAATATGACAAATCCTCCTTTTCAAAATCTCATTTTAAATAATAACTATACCTCATAGTCACCCTTTTCTATTTAAGTAAAATTTCCAACTTGCTCCGATATTAAAATCAACTGACAATGCATTTTATATTCCCCCTTTGTTTCTAGATCAGGAGACAATGGAAAATATCGGCTTCGTCGGAAAAACAGAATGAATAGAATGTCTCAGTAAAGCATTATTACAACGCTTGTCACATCATGTTTGCCTGACGTAAGGGGCAGAAAGGCGTTTCTTTTGTCTATGACGTTCATGTACAAGGGTTCTTAATGTTAATATGGAACTGACACGTCTCCAAGATGGCGTCCGTAATAACTGGCCAGCGATAATGTTACCCATACTAATTTACCTACATTTCATTTCACGTTGTTATTTTATTTAGCTAGCTGCGCAAAGGTATGCGAAATTCAAATTTTCTTGCGTTTTATTGCAATTGCCAGGTCAGTGTTAGGTTGTATGTTAATCAAAATGATTCGTAGCCATTACAGTTATGTATTTGCATAATAATAACCATAAGAATTATCAGTACATCTCTAAATGCGAATCGGTCTCAAATGTCATGACATCATGACATTTGATATAACCTGACACTGACCTGAAGATTGCAAGGAACGTAAGAAAATTTTAAATTCGCGGGCCAACTTTGGGCATCAACTTTGAGAAAAAATTTGAATGTTAAGATTGTTGCAGGTGGCATTCTGTAGTGTCTGCCTACCCCCGTGAGAAGAAGACGAAAGACGCTAGCACATCAAACTATCCCAAACTGTCAAAGAATTCCAATTGGACTAGAACCTTATATTTTTGTAATAAAGTTGAAAATCCATCGAAGAAATTTGACAGATTGGGGTAGCTTGACGTGATGGTATCTGTACATTTACGTGTTTTATTTAGATTTAAATATAAGAATAATTTGCGTAATGTAACATAAGTTTAACGCGATCATAATCAAGATTATAATTGACATAACCATTCGATCCCTCCATTATTAAATATCACATTTAATTATTATTAAGTCGTATCAATATCAGGCCCTGAGCTCATCAATACGAACATTAAATTATATAATATACAAAGAGGTATCCTAGGTCAGTAATTGATGCGCAAATATAATTAGTATTTCGTAATAACAGACATCATTCTAGTCCCAACTAATATTATAAATGCTAACGTAAGTTTCTTTATTACCTTTACATGCCCAAACCACTAAACCGATCATCCTTAAGTTTTGCATATACACGTTGTCAGGTGTATAGAAACGGACATAGGTAGGTTTCTTCCCGACAAAATAGTACTGTTCCCGAGGAAAATAACAACAACGTTCTCATGATAATAGATGGCAGCACATGTCTTTCGAATCATGATTGAATTACCCAAGCAGAGTACAACCAGAATTGATTGTCAAATTTTAAACTAACGCGAGCAAAAGCGTAGGCATAAACTAGTGGGTTATTATCTCATCCCAACCCTTTGGAAACACAGCGTGATTTGATGTTATGTTAAGTTAGATAGGTTATAATGTTACGCCCACACTTTGGTTACGAAATAGATAGAAACAAAAGAAGGCCGGCTCCGTTAAACGAATGAAAACAAGCGTACAGTGACAGCACTTCAGCAACACTTGCACTACAAAAGTCATCCTTATTGCTACGGCATAAAATCGCTGCCAATATTTAATTGTTGATACTGATGTGCTGACTGTATGTACGAAGATCTCGAATGAATGCCAGTCGCGAGTGCAAGTCTGAGGTTCAACTACTACTTCGTAAAAGCAGTATTGTTTTAATATTCTTAAAAATGGGAAAGAGATAGAGCTATACGTCTTGTATAGCTCCGTCTCATTCTCACACAGAAATCAGGTCCGTCAGGTCCTTATCACTTGCTTAAAAATTGGTGAAGGAAAACATCCTGAAGAAACCAGCATGTCTGAGAGATATTTCTCAAAAGCATGTGAAGCTAAGTCAGAGGCCACGGGCAGCATAAAAACACTGACACCAGATTAGTCACTTACCACACAGAAAGAAGAAGTTAGGTCCTAAAGAGAGGGCACGCCACGACAGTGGCGGTAAGGCCCCTCTTTGAGGAGTGGCTAGAGAGGCGTCACGGCGCCCTCACCTACCGCCTGACGCAGGTCCTCACCGGACATGGATGTTTCGGGAGGTTCCTGCACATCATCAGGCGGGAGGAAACGCCCGGGTGTCACCACTGCGAGGATCGCCCAGAGGACACGGTAGAGCACACGGTGCAAACCTGCCCCGCATGGGCGGAGCACCGCCGTGTCCTCGTAGAGGCGATCGGCGGCGGCGACCTCTCGCGCCCGGCCCTGGTGCAAGCCATGGTCCGGGGGAGAGGGAGTGGGAGGCAGTCACCTCCTTCTGCGAAAAAGTTATGCTCGCGAAGGAGGTGGCGGGATGGGAGAGAGAAAGGTCCTCCCGTCGCAGCCGCCGCAGGAGACGCCCCGGGCGTCGGGAACCACGAGACGACTCCCGGCCACCGTAGGCGCGGGCCTGCGGACGGTGAGTAATGGGTGACTCACCGTCCGATCAGCACCAGACCCGTGCCGTACGGCGCGTATATGTTCCACGCGCGCCTCAAAGAGATGTCAGCATATGAAGGGGCCCCTCAGGGCCAAGCCTGCCGGGTAAGCGGGATTGTCCGAAAGGGTTACCGCTACCCCGGAACATAAAGGGCTACGGAAGGAACATGGATGGGTTTTAGTCAGTAAGAGTCTGACACTCCCTTCCGCTCCACCCAGAGCGGGAGCAGTCATTGGATGATTTCCCAGCCTTAAAAAAAAAAAAAAAAAGGTCCTAAAGAGGGTGTTTGTGTGAGTGCGTTTGTATGGAGTCGAGCTTCTGAACCTGTCTATTTTATGGTGTCTTACGCCCTACCCATAGAAAGTGTACTTACATACGTACATATTATTTGTGGTTATGTTAGTATCAATGCAAGGGGTGAGTCAGGGAGCTCATGCATATATTATTTCAATCAATTTCTGTAATTATACACCTAGAATGTCGGTTGCCCCGTCTATTTTCTACCGTCGCTGAAGTTGAAATTTCAATTCGATCGCTGTTCATTGATATTTATGTATAATGTGATTATTTTGAGGAAGGAAAGTTTTTATGTTATTGGTTTTTGTTATGACAAAGAGATATTTCAGCAAATAAACCGAAGTATAGCAATGTTGTTTATCCATACAATTATTATAAAACTGTTTGTTTGAACGCGCTAATCTCAGGAACTACTAGTTGGAATTGAATTGAAAAAATCTTTTTGTGTTGGATAGTCCATTTATCGAGGAAGGTTATAGCCTATATAACATCACGCTACGACCAACAGGAGCGGGGCATTAATAAAAAATGTTGCACAAAAAAAACGGAAAATTCATTACTTAAACCACTTTCTCTCTTAGGTGACGCAGACGCAGTTGCGTGGGTCAGCTAGTGAATTCATACACAGGCATACAAGACATGGATCATTAGTAATTGTACGATACTTTTTTCTACAATAATCTAAGTAAGTGTCTGTTACTAACCGAGGAGTAATATCGAATCGTTTCATAGCTTTATAGCCTCATAACACAGCGTAGTTTCTAACATAACTTCCGATACTAAAAACGACCGAAAACTGCTCTTAGGGTCTACCGGGTAAGCTGGGTTTTCCGAAAGGTTTACCGCTAAAGGGCTAAGGAAGGAACATGGATGGGTTTTAGTCAGTAAGAGTCTGACATTCCCTCCACTCCATCTAGAGCGTCATGAATACCATCCCTAAAAAAAAATAGGGGATGTACCGAATAGTTCCCCGAATCCATGGTAACCGGATTCGCGTCAATGGGAGTCCACCCTGTATACCTAAGTGTATATTTAGTGCATGATTTAAGTATTAATGCTATATCTTACCACTGGAGGCGTTTTCCGAGGCGAACAGCGGGGCGGCGTTGTAATCTGTAATAAATAAAATTTCAAGGTTAGCGACCAAATTACATTATAAATTCACATAGAAAAACAATATGAGTACTATTCTGAGTCTTATATCATCGATAGCCTAGAGGTTGCACGTTACTAAATTATTTAATACTGGCCTTTTGCCACGGCTTCGCCCGCGTGTATGTAGGAAATTATCCCACGGGAACAGTACATTTTTCCATAAAAGTAGCTTATATGCTATTTAAGATTATAATCTATCTTTGTGCCAAGTTTCATCCAGATCCGTTAAGGAGTTTTTGAGTTTATTTGTTACGAACATACATACAAAATTTTCCTCTATAGAATATTAGTATAGACTAACTGCACCCCGCGGTTTCATCCGAGTAAGTTTCGGTTGCGTGGGAATATTGGGGTAGATAATAAGTTACAGCTATGTACACTACCTATCAAGTTTCATCGCAATCGGTTAGTTAGTTATTTAATGAGTTCCCGATCAGTTTGATACAAAGAATAATTTTGCTAGAAAACATTGTAATACTCCCTAACAAAAGGGCCTGAAATTAAATGTCAGATCTGAAGGTTACTGATATGTCTTAATGTAACTTGACAAGTAAATTGATGTGGAGCTATTTATTTATTTTTTCTGTTTGTTTACGAATTTCAACACAACCAACCTTTATTTATGCATAAGGTAAATGGTATCACGAAGGTATAACCGTTATTGACTGCTGCGTCGTTGGTTGTGTTAGCAAGCGCTATCGTGCTATTGCAGAGCATTAGGTCTTGGGTCAGGCAGATCAGGCAACGTGAAATTAGTTTTTTCCATTAGGAATTTCCCAATAGCAGCCCTTTAGAGCCTATTGCCATTAACCGGGCACAACCGTCTTTGGTGCGACTGCCTATCTGACCTCCACAACCCAGTCAGTAACTGGGTAATACGATAACCCTTGGTAATACTGGCTGTCAGACTTTCGGGCTTCTGACTACCCGTAACGAAGAAAAAAGAAAACGATCAAAACGTCAAAGATCCACGAATGACAGCCGGGACCAACGGTTTAACGTGCTTTCCGAGGCACGAAGGAGTCTCGATATGTAAAGATGGTCACTCATCCACCTAGCAAACCAATCCAACCTCTGCAAGCTTAGCTTAACCTGATGGAACGAGCCGTGTGGTACACCTTATAAACTCTTATGTACAAATGGTTTTCCCGATTCAGGTACCTATCTTGGAGAAGTATAAAAGCTAGGTGTTGCTGTTTTATATTCACAACGCTAATACAGCATTCTTCACACGGTGATTCACATAATATGTTAATGTTTACATAAACGGTTTTTCCAAAGGCTATTCTGTAAAATTACTTCTTATTATGTTGTGAAAACATCGGTCAAACGGGTTAAGCTACGTTTGCCAGGGTTGGTATGTGCATGGGTGACTATTTAATATACCAAGACTTCTGAATGCTTCGGAAAGCCCGTTGAACCGTTGGTCCCGACTGTCATTTGTGGAAGTTTGATAGTCGTCACGGGTCGCCAGGACCCTGAAAGTCTTATCAAGAAGTATCGTAATACCCAGTTACTGAGGTGTGGAGGTAAGATGGGCAGTTGCTCCATATAAATCCTGATATTCGGCTCGTCCAGACTGGAAGCCGACCCCAACATAGTTGGGCAAAGGCTAGGCAGGAGTGATTGAATTAATACTTTGAATAAACGCGAACATTTAGCACTGTTCTGTACTGTACTGTACCAATATCATTTTCGGCTTTTATTAGAAACAATTTTTTACTTGCATCGTTTGTCGATTTTTATAGCCAACCACGTTAACGTTTTAAAGACAATGTATTTACCGAAGCCTTAATTTTTTAATACCTTTTGCACCACGTTTGATCCACGAATACTTTTGTTCATTACACTTAATTCACGAATTACTATCAGAACGCATCATGTAGTTACTGGCTGTTTAAACCTATAAACCGATTGCCATGCATGGGATATCTGGCTAATGCATGGACTTGCACCAAAATCGTAGAGGTCACAAGGAAAACACAACATAGATATCGTGAATCAACAAGATAAGACATAAGACAATGTCATTGATGTCATGTGTGGAGGAAGCCGTCTGTGGGCGTTAGCGGACGCCTTTACTACCGGATAAGCTCAGATTTAGACGAAAAAGACTATTATTGAGTAAAATTCTTATGAAGATTTCATGTCAACCGTGTACGGGCTAATGTTTACTAGGAATTTAGTCTGTTTTATTGTAAACAAGAACATCTGTCATTGAAATGAGGAATGAGGTTGATTAGCTGAAATAACAAGAAGAATTTTTAATGTAGATTTGTTTATTTTTTAATATTGTTGGTTAAATGCTTTTTTTCATATTTTATCTCGTTGTAGGCTGCGCCGGTTGACTCAACTTCGGCTCCCACTGAGAATCAGCGCTGGGGCTCTGAATTGCATAGGATTGGAGCACGTATTTGACGCACATTTTGCCCCCATTTTTTTAAGTGTTCGTGTTCTTTTTTGCGTCATATTTATCTATACTAATATTATAAAGCTGAAGAGTTTGTTTGTTTGTTTGAACGCGCTAATCTCTGGAACTATAGCTAACTATAGCTGAGTTGATTGGCCGTCTATTTAAATCGACGAACTTACTACTTACTACTCAACTACCACAAACAACTCCTCAACTACACATAATTTCCTAAAAAACAATTAATTATTCAACGAAAGCCTCAATTTAAATCCAATTCCTTTTTAAACCACTCCAATCGATAGGAAACCCCAAACATAATTGAACGAAGAAGGAAGTTTGGACCGAAGGCCACGGGGTAAACGACACTCGTTCGAAAGATTACACAACCACCGTCCATTTAACTTTGACCTCTATCCCCCTTACAGAACGTAAACAAAACAGTATGTCCGCGGGGGTTTTTATTTAATGGTCGCGTTGGACACCATTCAATTAGGGACATCGGTATGCAGTTTTTGTATTGTTGCGAAGGTCATTATGTATTATTAGGGGAATTAAAAGTGATAAGACAGAATGAGGTTGTGTTAGGAATTAATAACATGATGATTTTAGGTTTTACTCTTTGTTTGGAAGGGAAATTACAGTTTTTAAATTGATTTTGCAAAATAATAATTTTAAGTAACTACTGCCTCGGGGATCTAATGGTTGCAAGCGTTACTGCTGAGCCTTGGGTTCGATTCCCGGGTCGGGCAAAGTGTTGTTGGCCTAGAGTCCGGAATTGTGCCCGGTTTATGGCAATAGGTTATTACATGAGACGTAAACATAACAGGCAAAATGTTGGTATACTATAAGTGAACCTTTGTCTTACCCTTCAGAGAATAAAGGCATGATGTTATGCTTTGAAGTAGGTATTTGTCCCAGCTATAATTCGTAACTCTTTGACAGTCGATACGGGTAGTCAAAAGCTCAATAATCCGTTAACCAGCCTTACAAAGGTAACCCAAGAATCGTGTTACCCAGTAACTGGGTTGTTCAGGTCAGAGCAGTCTCTCTATGTGAAACACTGGTCTTGCATTTGGCTGCATACAGTTAGAATAGAAGCCAACTCCAACATAGTAAAAAGCTAAATAGATTGATTTTTTATTTTTCGTTCAAATGTTAATATTCCAATTACTGTTAATTTAGTATAGGTACCTGCTATGCATGAATCAGAAAGTAGACTCGAACAGGATGATCGAACCGCTGATTTTATAACTACACTAACAAAGTGAAAGTTATAAATTATATCGATCGAGATCCATTTCCAATCAAAAAATAATCGCTTAATTTATTGCGGTTACCCGATTACTTCAAATTGGATTCGAAGCAAGCCTGACCAATAAAAACCAATTCTATATTCGAATTTCCACGAACAGACCCGTCAAGTCTGTTAGAATTGACAGCAATGCTTCATTCTTCATTTATAAACTGGCTGAAAAGAAAATAGGAACCATCCTTCCTAAACACAGTTTGACATGTGAGTCATTAGTTAGGTGAGGTGGTATGCCCTACGTTTCGATCATGTTCATTATGGCCGACCACCCCGAGGTCATTGACCACATAATTTGAATACATGCCAAGGTAGCCACAATAACGATTGGTAAATTGATTTAGTGACAGACAGGGAGACGGGCAAAATGGCGTTTCATGCATTGTTAATTTCATGACGTGGGTAATTTTTCAGTAAAAAAAATATAGGTACTTGTTTCAGGCAGGGTCAAAAGTGCCAACAGTTTATTTTTCAGTTATTGTTTTACTGTGTCGCGTGTAAAGTAATTTCCATGCTTGAATATAAAGTTTACGTTGAGGGAGAGAACTAAATACAGTTCGAACTAAAAAAAGTAGGTACCTACTGTTGATTCTCTGAAATATCGATCGTAAACTGTAAGTGTAAGCTTAAAAAATAATCAGAACTGGATGATTAGATTTGTCAGTAGGGAAAACAGAATAGCTCTTGTAGTACCCACTGTCCTTATGTATTTAAACGTACAGACGCCAGCACATCAAGTTATCCCTAACTGTCAAATTTTCTCAATTAAAAATGAACCTTATGTCTTTGCAATAAAGTTGAAATACTATCAAAGAAATTTGACAGATAGTGGTAACTTGATGAGCTGGCCTCTGTTCATGTGTAATTGTGAATATTTGACAGTATACCCACTCTCCTTATGTATTTATAGGTACAGAGGCCAGTACATCAACCTAACCCAATCTGTCAAATTTCTTTGATAGATTATCAACTTTACTTCACAAATATAAGGTTCATGTTCAATTGGGAATATTTGACAGTTTGGGATAGCTTGGCCTCTGTACTTTTCCACCCTGATAGCAAGGTGACATACATAACCGAATTTAAATAGTAGGACATCAAATGTCAAACTGCCAACCTTTGGATTGTTATTTTGGCAAGTGGCAGTGTGTCACGTTAAAAGGTGAGGTTTCCGTGTCAAAAGAGAACATTTAAATAAATCAAATACGTCACATTACTAAAGTAATGATGGCGAGTGTACGAAAAAGACAAAAGAACACCGGAATGTCTCGTTCCATTGTTTAATTATTGTGTAATGAGAGTTTCACGTGACTGTTGCTAAGGTACCGTTAATCATAATTGAATGGCACTAGATAAGAAAGCGAGGTACAGAGGCCAGCACATCAAGTTACCACAATCTCTCAAATTTCTTTGATAGTATTTCAACTTTATTGCAAAGACATAAGGTTCATTTTTATTTGAGAAAATTTGACAGTTAGGGATAGCTTGATGTGCTGGCGTTTGTACCTACTGATATTTCATCAAAATGAGCCTATAATGTTCCCACTGTTGGGACACAGGCTTCCTCTCTGTGAGAAGGAGTGGGCATAATCCGTACGCGGGCCCAGTGCAGGTTGGTAGATGGATCATGTCATCGAATTTTGGTTTTAGGACGTGGGTTTTAAGATGTGTTCTTCACCGTTTTGAGAGCAGTGGTATAATTTAGGTACACAAAGTTAAGTGCCTACTTGGGTTCGAACCTACGACTTACAACTAATGAGCCGTTACCACTCGTTACACCTAAAAGCAACTCGACTTTATATAAAAACAACAAAGTCACACCCAAGCTATTATAAGAAAGTAATAAGCATTGATATTGAAAGGAGACTCGGTATCGAAGTGACATACTGATCGAGTACTCAGTTGTATAGCTACTTTACTTATGTACTGCTGTCTACATCAGCCGCATGCAAATGTATTATGTATGCCTCACACACCCACACAGCCAAACACTGACACACCTACACACAGACACACTACACACATTCCCATCATGTTTACCGGACATTATTCTAATACTGGTTTCTCACACACCCACACTCACACGCGTGCGTCCATACGTGTGAGCGGGACCGCGGCCTCTTTGCGTATAACTATAAGTTAGTGTATCCTCGAAATGTAGTGTCAAGTGAAAATAGCGATATTGTTATCTGTTCTAGTAATTTGTTAGTCATTATTTGAAGAATAGGTAGAGTTGTTGATTTGGGTCTATCGATTTCTAAGTTGAAAACTATGTGGAAGTTTTCTTGGGAGTTTATTTTATATAAATGGTACGTTGGGCGAGACATTGGAAAAACCTTTTCTTTTCATTGGAGGCGGTAACTTCACTACATAGTATAAAACAAAGTCGCTATTTTTGTCTGTTTGTCTGTATGCTTAAATCTTTAAAACTACGCAACGGATTTTGATGCGGTTTTTTTAAATAGATAGAGTGATTCAAGAGGAAGGTTTATATGTATAATTTGTCGACATGTTTTGCGGGCGAAGCCGCGGGCGGAAGCTAGTAATAAATAATCCAATAAAAACTCTTCATGAAAATACAGACAGCTTGTCTATAAAAATAAAATTTTGTCAGATTTATGCCGACTCCAGAAAGTTTCTGTAATCTGTATTACGTCAAGGCATCTAATTCTTTTATCCTTTTGTACTCCAAGAAAAACATCGCCAAAGTCGAGTAGGTCGAATAAAGATATTTTTGCAAGGTGACTTCCCTTAGACACAACACGAACCTGGCGATTCAATAAATCTTACTCTGCACTCAGTCAGGTACCTACCCAGACTCAAACGACGTTGGGGCACTAAACAAGAAATATGCACGAAAATAAAATTTTATAGCATCTAGAAACAAACGTGTCCCTTTGGGCATATCTATGTATGTAATTTTATGTGCAATAACTTGAACATTATGTTACTAATGACCAAATACAGTCCCTACTTTATCAGGTACCGTACCTAAAAAGGCTATCATGGAATTAAAATTCCGAATCTCGTCGATAATTCCTGAGTATTCCCGACCTATGTCACTTAGGAACGATCAGTGTATGCCCAACTGATTGTACTTGCGTCGTGCACAAATATACGATGCACAATGTATAAGTACACAAATATGAGATGCACGATGTATAAGTGCATGTATACACGACGCACACGCACAGCACGCGCCCCTATGTATTCATTACGACTCCCCGTCCCCACTTTATGTAACAGGATAGGGTTTGCGCGGACGAACCTAGGTTTTAAGTGATTGCAATGTAATGGTGAATTAGTCCTCACGTTTTTATGGTACACGCATTTCAAAGTTGCTATTTCGTTTTGAGTTTTAATTATGTCGGTTTAAAATAAAAGATTTTACTTTTGAAATGATGATAGTGTAGGTACAACCAATTTATGGAAGTAAACCTAACACCATATTAAAATACAAATTATAATAAAAGCAAAACTAGTGCATAACAAAATCTATATATTGGTCTAGACCAGACAAATCCCCTTGAAGCCTGCCCCAACAACCTAATAGCGCTCCGTCGAGCGTTGCTAACTCAATTTGAAACAAGCGCCCTTGGGATCTAGACAACCCTGGATGATGGGGAAGGAGGGAGGGGGGGGGCAATTCCTGACCACGCACAACCGCCAGCCGTTGCGTTCACCGGCCTATATTTAGAGTTGCATTTTCTGTGCATGTATGTGTATGTTTACTCAACGGCGAAACTACGTTTTTAGATTTAGTACTTCAAAAGCGTATGCGTGGTTCCTTCGATTATGAAGCTCAATTTCTGTTGTTTGATGCAGGGCTTGTGATGAATGGTATTTTGTGGGGTTAACGGATTATTGTGTAAATTTTACAGTTCCAGATAAAATGTTAAGAAAACTTATACATCATAGATACTGTAATAGCAAAATATTGTCGTCGTTTATGGTTCATTTATGTTTAACAAATTTTGACGTTTTCCTTTATTCGATTTCGAAGATTTTTTATTTTTTTTGAACAATCGGCCAATCATCATTTAGTTAGTACCGCGCAAAATCAAGTCACATAGTATTGTGGTGAGATATAGTATTTTAGACTTTATTTCACACACTGTGTAAGAGCCATCTAATTTGAAAACTGATTTACATTTTTAGACCGCGACTTTGAAACAACGCATTATTTATAACTAGAAAAGTTGAAAATAAGGTCAATGTTAATAATTCCTACCATTAGAAAGTTGTGATCACCATGATTTGTTGTAGCATTCTCCACAAAAAATCATAGTATTCTCAAATTTTAAAATAAATGTCGCATAAGAACGCAAATTGTTACTTTCTTGTAACTCGTAGTCGCCTGTAATTGTTAGATAAATGGCTGTTACAAGCATGTTATCAATTAAAAGCATGAATATTAACGTCGGCCTGGAGACATGCTCCATTACCGATAAATTATGTGTTTCATACAGCTTATATTAAGTACTTCGGACTAAGTCTAGCGCTCGCTTACGCACATTCAAGTCAAAATAACGTCATGTCAAAATACATGTCACGGTTTGGTATTATGCCTAAATCTCTTGAAAAGTGATTAAAATTACTAAAGATTTAAATGCACTCCTGGAAACTGGCATGTCCTAGAACCAAACAATTAAGACATGTGATATACGCCAATCCGCACTGGACCCGCGTGGTGGATTCGGCCCATTAAATTACGTGGGAACATTATAGGCTGATAATGTTTAAGTGTTTAATTACAAAATCATTCATCATTTCAGACCATTGGTGATCTATTAACAGAAGACACTCTTTGGATATCATTACTTTTGAGTTCGGCAGAAAATGCGAATATAAACAACACGTACGAAATTTCATTGTAACATTTTAAAATAAAAGATATACTCTATTCTAATCGAAATCCGGCCGAGAAAATTAAAAGCTCTATTTAAAAAATGTATAAGAAAATGTTTATATCGATCAAAAATCAATCTGCCTTTTCTCAACTACGTTGGAGGCTAAAAGTCTACCGGAATGTATATATCACTACATAGTATAAAACAAAGTCGCTTTCTCTGTCCCTATATCCCTATGTATGCTTAAATTTTTAAAACTACGCAACGGATTTTGATGCGGTTTTTTTTTAATAGATAGTGATTGAAGAGGAAGGTTTATGTGTATAATTTGTCGACATATTATGCGGGCGAAGCCGCGGGCGGAAGCTAGTATACAATAAATTACGGAAAACGTATATATGTGTGCCTACAATCAATTATGTAGTTCCCCATGTTGTCACTTTCTGTCGGCTCGTGTGATTACAGGTTCTCTGTAATGTGAAGAATTTAAACGGTCGGTGATTCTCTGATTGCTAGGTTAAATTTTATAACGACAATGCCACTACGGCAGACATTGAACTCAGAAGATGTACGCCCATTTCCCTTTGGCTGGCAGACATTTGTTACTGTATTAAACGCTTTTTTAATAGCTTTAAAGCGGGCCTAATCAACTTCTTATTATCCTTTTTGGCCTTTAATGCATGATAGTTCGGCATTAAAATGTAACTCTCAAAATGTAAAATCTCTGAAATTAATTCGAATCTAGTTATCTTTTATTACTATTAACCAGATCTTTATGTCAGTCTTAAACAATTACATTTATATTGATTATTTTTCAGTGATACTTTGGATGCATAATCAGCCTATAATGCTGCCCTACTGGAGCACTTATCTCATCTTTCTGTAAGAGGAAGTGTACATTACGGCCCATTTCACACAGGAGCCCACTGGGGGTTGGCGGATGTCACGTCATGTCATCGAATTTTTTGTTCTAGGAGATGCCGGTTTCTAGACGATATTTGAGAGCAATGGTGATGATATAAGTTACTCAAAGTACCATTGGGCCACCACTACTGTCCGCGATACTGTGAACTAAGACTTTGATATGAAAATCATATCAAATACTTTGTCAAAATCTTGGCTACGCACCTCTGTAATTAAATTCTCTGTCCAATTCTTGGCTGGTTGTTTATCTGGGCTGGTCTATCATGATATTTTAAAGTCTGCGTATACACGATTTGTGACCTAAATAATGATTATAAAGTGTTACTGCAAACATCACAACACTAGGCAATATTTAGAAAAGTCATAATCTATTACTAGAACAATTGACGCCTTTTCTTTTTAATTTACATAAACTAAGTACCCTTTTTTTAAGGCTGGGAAATCATCCAATGACTTCTCTGACGCTCTGGGTGGAGCGGAAGGGAGTGTCAGACTCTTACTGACTAAAACCCATCCATGTTCCTTCCTTAGCCCTTTATGTTCCGGGGTAGCGGTAACCCTTTCGGACAATCCCGCCTACCCGGCAGGCTTGGTCCTGAGGGGCCCCTTCATAAACTAAGTACCCTACGACTATTATCAATAATTATACATGGTGCAGCACACACGCCACTAAAAGTCAGCGACGATTAAAATAACATGAGGACATCGTCCATATAGACTTCACTCGAACCGTTCTACCTACGTCCGTCTTTATTCGAAAATACCTGATGTTGTGTCACACAAACCACAAGTTGCAAGGGAAACACTAAGCAACATGTTATTATGTATTGTAACTAAAGCCATAACAACCATGTTACTGTCGCTACGACATTGAACTGTGAGAAACCAACGCCCATATCCCCTTTACACAGCAATAAAGATTGCATAAAAGAACGTTATGAAGAAAATGCCCAAACCAGCAATTTAGGTATGTACTTATAGCAAAATTGAGAATGGTAACTATGCTGTAGGAATAAAGAAAACGTTTGTTTAAGAACCGCCAATCGGTATAAAATATAAAGGGGGAACTAAAAGCAGTGGCAGCAAAAAAACTTATACTTAATAGATTAATAAGAAATACACAAAGAAATAAATGCTTTAATAAACAGAAAGAGTCAAGCATGATCAGATGAAGACCGCATGTACCTAAGTTGAAAAATATACAAGAATTATTAATTTTAATCTCAGACTTTTCATTTTAAATGGACCAAGTTAAATGAAGACAAAGAATGTCGAAAGAGAACTTGGAAATTTCAGTTTTCTTAATTATAAGTTAGACTTTAATGAATGTCAGACCAAACAAGTTTTTTAACGTATTTCAACTCTACAATATTAAGATTAAAAGATTTAGAAAATCTTTTAGCAAGGAAAACAATAGAACCAATAGTAAAATCTCATCTGAACAACGAGATAGAGATTTGCTTTAAGGACTAACAAGAAATAGTCTAATACCATATACTTTGACGTTAAAATGCCCATGAACAATCTAAGATTTTCCATAGCATCCCACATGGTCGGTCATAATGTGGCTGGGTACAATAGGCTCGTGTTTGCCGCTTATGCGGCTATCTGTAATGGCCGCTCGTCACCTCTCGAGGTGTCATCGCATGTGTGGGTGTAACCGCAGTCCCCCCTTCCCTCCAGACCTTCGCTTCGCCCTCTGCCCTCAAGCCTCGAGAAGCCCATCCAACTTACTACCACATGAGATGCCTAAAGTGATTTGAACAGATAACATTGTACGAGATTCTAATTTATAACTGTCAGATGACCAGTGTCCGGTTGTTGATAAATTTTGTGGAGCCCCAGTCATAAATTGCAATCTACATAGTTTATTAGTTATGCTAGTTATGGAGGAAACACCCGGGTGTCACCACTGCGAGGATCGCCCAGAGGACACGGTAGAGCACACGGTGCAAACCTGCCCCTCATGGGCAGAGCACCGCCGTGTCCTCGTAGAGGCGATCGGCGGCGGCGACCTCTCGCGCCCAGCCGCCACAGGAGACGCCCCGGGCGTCGGGAGCCACGTGACGACTCCCGGCCACCGTAGGCGCGGGCCTGCGGGCGGTGAGTAATGGGTGACTCACCGTCCGATCAGCACCAGACCCGTGCCGTACGGCGCGTATATGTTCCACGCGCGCCTCAAAGAGATGTCAGCATATGAAGGGGCCCCTCAGGGCCAAGCCTGCCGGGTAAGCGGGATTGTCCGAAAGGGTTACCGCTACCCCGGAACATAAAGGGCTACGGAAGGAACATGGATGGGTTTTAGTCAGTAAGAGTCTGACACTCCCTTCCGCTCCACACAGAGCGGGAGCAGTCATTGGATGATTTCCCAGCCTTAAAAAAAAAAAAAAAAAAGCCTCGAGAAGCCCATCCAACCACCATACTACCACATGAGATGCCTAAAGTGATTTGAACAGATAACATTGTACGAGATTCTAATTTATAACTGTCAGATGACCAGTGTCCGGCTGTTGATCAATTTTGTGGAGCCCCAGTCATAAATTGCAATCTACATAGTTTATTAGTTATGCTCAATATACTCTATTTGCAGCGCGCTATTTATTATGGGGATTAATTTAATAAAATTTCCAATTAAGTTAATAAACTTCGTCAACGATGTTCAAAGTGATTAAGTTTTATTAAATGTAAATTCATTAAGACTGCCATATTTCATCGCGCAAACCTATCCCAGCGACGTTAGTAAATTACCTGTTACTTATATATATTAGAATAAAAACTTGGTGGAACAACACGCCTCTCTGTATTTACTATTCCGATAAAATAAAACTAATTGCATAATAACACCGATGTGGAGCGCACAGCATCAACTGTACGTGATTGGAACAATATCACGAGTAAAATCATATTTTCCAACAAGTTTCACTCAGGTCGAGCTTTCTGCGAAAGAGAAACCGAGCGCGGCGCAGCGGAAAATGAAGAAAAACTTCATGAAAAACGCGTTAAGGCAAGCGGCGTGACACCACGTCCTAGACAATAACATAAATCGATAATAGGAAGCCCTCCGACTAGTTCAGCAGTGCGTGCGACCGACCTAATACACCCACTACGGCGACCGCATGCAATGCGGGCTAAATATACAGGGACCCGCTGCGTTCCTGCGTTGCAGCGCGCCGAACGGAACTTATGTCGCAACGACAACGTCCACAATTGCTTGTTCAGAGAAAATAACCGGTTTCACCAGAGCGGCGAGCGATTCACGACCCTGTGGAGGCGGCGTGCGGTGCAGTTTAGCTTGTAGTGGGCGCGGAAGAAGGCCGTTTCGCAAGCCAGCCGCCGCGGTAATAACACAGCTAGGTGCATTCTCGCTGCAATTTCGCTCTCGGTCGGGCTGTGTGTTTGTGGCGCGCTGAAGATCAGGGCTAACGATCGGCGTGCGTGCTCCGTCTCGGTCGCACCCGCGCCTCGACGAGCGTGTCTCGCAAAAGAAACGCTACAACTTTATCTGACAGCGACGCGACGCGACGCCCGAGAGGCTTTTGTGCGTTTTCCATGTTTATGTTTATAGGAGAGCACGTACAAGGGGTGCTTTGAACGCCAGTTGCTTGCTGTTGCGTGGTTATAAATTCTGCGACGGTCTTGTTTTTATTTCAAAGCGTGTGTTTGCACTGAACGGTGCTATGCTGCGTAGTTTTCGTGCAATAATCTTGTTAGCCCATAATATTTTATTATTAGCGTTGGGCTGGGTGTAGGTGTGTTGATGGTGGGGAAGAATGCAATAAATAGAATGATGTGTCTATTAGTACGTACTATAAAGTCTAGGCTTCCTTCTTTTTTCCCATAATCCAAGAAGGAGACAAAAGACGAGAGAGAGAAAAATAGTGAAGTTAAAAATAGTTTCAAACTGACACCGAATTATATCCCAAAACCACACAACCGAATAGGGGAAGCTAATTTAGCTTTATTCGAATTCGATGATTAGAGATTATCATAATATGAAAATTATACGTTTTGTTTAACGTGATGTGAAATAGTCGTGTTTGGACGATTTTAAAGCAATATAATATTAATGTAGTGCCACAATCAAAAAGTTCATGTAACTCATTGATTACAACATTCCTATCTGTTTGTTTACTAAAGAATAGTAAAGTGTGTTAAGTGAGAAGACAACGCCTCCGCCATGTATACTGTGTTCACTGAGGCATGAGACAAAATGTAAACATCAGCTCTTATTCTTATGTCTTTATTTGTTATTGGAATGTGAGCTTAGACAATGTTCATTGAATGAAGTTATATCTAAAATATGCGTTGTTAAAATAGCAATTTAATTCTAATTACAACAACGCGGGAGCATTTTGTATCCCCTGGTGTAGTTAGTGTAGTTTTAACTCAAATTTCATCTTTCACTGCAGTAAATATAGCGAATTTAGAATTTTGTCTTTGGCAGATGCATTTTGTATCAGTCATATATGTATAGAAAAATAGACAGTAATTTTTTACCGACTTTAAACATGCATTTCTGTGGCATCTACCGTAACTTCTATGTATACAATTTTATAGTTTCCAAAGACAAGTCGTTACTCAAATTCCTCATTTGCTATTTAAATCTTCCTCACTTTAACGGAAAAGGATGTCATTCAAGGCCCATATGTTTTGCTCAGAGCTGTCCCTTAGGTTTTGTCGTGGAGAAAAACACCGGTCGTAATTACACACATCTATTTTTATGAGTTTGTTGATGTGTAATAATGTCGTTGGCTCTTGTACGCTTATTTGGTAGAAATGTAATAAGAAATAAGTACAAAATTCCGATTAAAAAGATGAGAATGTCAATATAAAATTATTAAGGAACTTGAAAACAATGGAATTGGAGATATGCTATATTTAGTAAGTATCTTTTGTATGGAATTTTGCGAGCAATGGTGGGGGGGACAAAAATTGTTAAAAAAGTTAAAATAGGAAAGCATGCAATGCTTAGTGACGAGGCCAAGGATACATTCAGAAGCCGATGCTTAGGTACAGAATAAACCCGATATAGTGCAAGAAGAATTTCTCGCTACAGTCAAATACGAACCTAATTTGATTTACGTTCCTACTATTCATCATAATTACAATTTCCAGTAACTTGTTCCCACATAGTCGCATAAAATGGCCCGTTGCCAAGCACAGGGCTAAATCAGAAACCATACACTAGAAGTAGAGCAGAAATTGTGGATCACGACGGAGTTGTGTGAGTGATTCGATAATGGGTGTTGTTATTTATGAGTAGTCTTATCGAGGGTTTGTTTACTCCTAAGACCTTCTTGCAAGCTCAAAGTTTTCAATGATGTAGATCTTCTTTTATATTGTATTGCAGTAGTTGGTGACTAACAACATAAAGTTGTAGCTGCTTTTTTGTGCGCATTGCGAGACTTTTCTACATAACCAGGTACACCGTGTCATGCATATCAATAGCAAGTCTGTTACACACTAGACGAGCATCCGGTACAAAGTCGACGCGTCGAAGCGTTAAGCGTCAATTCAACCGCAAGAAAGCTTCTGTATAATAAAATCTGGAGAGGTCGGTACAATTGTGATCTCAACTGACTTCAACGAATTTCGGGAAGGACAGCATTTGGCGATACGTTACGGCATGATGGCGTAACGGAACGAGTACTATATTTACTTTCGGGCACGTGTTCAGAACTGAATGGGCGAAGACCTTGCCCTTGAACCCGGGGGGAACGCACGCCGCCGCCCGCGGCACGCACCGCCCGCCCAAACGGCGACTGGCCGCGCCTCTGCCCATACCCCTCACCGCACCGCCCCGCACCGCACACCCCCCCCCCCCATCCAAACTGATCAATAGCCTACTTCCTATTTACATCGCTTCCTACCAACTTACATGAAAGAACCGAATTGTTCGACTGAAGGAATAATTTAATTTAAATGAAACTTATTTATACGAGAGGATTTAATTAGAGACTTCGAGGAATTGCTGAACGTTAACTTTCTCCAATACTTAAGCGTTCCGTCTTTATCGAAGTTATTACATCGAATAGGCAGGAAAACTTTTATGACATAATAACTAAGTAATTACAGTATTATTTCATGCATTTACTAGACAATTACGTGCTGCCGTCCGAATTGTCTGTTCTTCATTGAATTCGCCGTAAACTTGGGCTTCCCACGAGAATGATTACTTTTTGCATTTATTACTGGCATAAAAAATATAAACTATTTCCGTTTTAGTATAGTTAGCTTGGTGCAAATATAGTTGGTCACGCGAACACGATAACGTGAGGTATAATATTATATGGTCAAGTTAGGGCCATAGCTTGCTGTGTAACGTTTAGAAGTTGAAAGTGACGTGGTACTTAAAATACTTTGAGTTAAATATGGCATTCTTTGGTTACAATGTTGGTCAGAAATGATGATGTGTGGTCTGGGCGAGGCACACAGGCTACTTTGTGTTAAGAATATGAATACAAGGATTTATTGTGTGGCTCATTTCGGATGTTCAGCGTTTTACAACACAACAACCAATCCATGTGTACAAAGTTTCTTCAACGGGTTGTGTGAAAAGTATTTATTATATCCTGTTCCTTTTAACAGACCTTGAGCTACTACAATAGATACTCGTATCAGCAACTTTAGGACCTAAGATAAGACCAAAAAGACCACTGTTAATTATTCTTTGTATTTTATATGGTGAAAAGTATTTTACCCAACAGCAGTATTTTATATGGATCGACTGCCTATCTGACCTCTAGAACCCAGTTACTGTGTAACATGATACCCATTGGTAAGACAGGTGGCAAGAGTTCGGGCTACTGACTACCCGTAACGACTGTCAATACCTACAAATGGCCGCTGGGAAAAACAACTTTTTTTTTGAGGGTGGAAATCATGACTCCTCCGGCTCTGGGTGGAGCGGAAGGGAGTTTCAAACTCTTACTGACTAAAACCCATCCATGTTCCTTCCTTAGCCCTTTATGTTCCGGGGTAGCGGTAACCCTTTCGGACGATCCTGCTTAGCCAACGTGCTTTCCTAAACACGGAAGCGTCTCAATATGTAATGAATAGTCACCTATCCACGGACCGCGGCAAGACAAGCTTAACCTTCGATCGACCTGTGCTTCCTGTTATCTAAAATTTATTATATACAAATAATAATTCAATATATCCGTTCTTCAACGTATTTCTAAAACTAGTTATGAACTTGGAAATTTATAAAAAGACCGCTTCATCCATTTCCTTTAAACATTGACCAGTAGTTAAGTAGTGTAAAGTTACAGTATTATATTGATGTTTTGAGCTGTCGCGCGATCAATAGTTTACCGTCTAGTCTATTCAGGACCATTGCAGCTATTTAGGTTGGGAAACGGTTTGAATTGTGTTAACGAATTTGTGTGTGTGTGTGTGTGTGAATAAGTGGATGTTGTTCTGTAATGAATACAGTTTTTGTAATGCTTGTTCGTCTGCTATTTCTTGTACAGACGCCAGAACATCATGCTGCTTCAAACTGTGAAATATTCCCAATTGAACATGAACCTTATAGTTCTGCAATAAAGTTGAAAAAGCCCCCAGATTATTAAAGTATGTTTCCAATCATATACATATTTTTAAAATATTGTAATCATAAATATGCGTTTGATCCCAAATTGGATATATGTATATATTATGTTTTTAAACAACATGTCATAAATAATAATTAACATAATCCTTTTCGTGACATTTGGGATTATATAAGAACTGCCAAATAAATAGGACTGCATTTAACAATGAATAACGTCATTACGATGCTAACTATTAAAATTAATCATTCTAAATATTGTATCGTAATTTACTGGGAACAATTTATAGTTGTCGCCACGATGGTATTTACGACTTGAGAAGATAATAAGTAATATATCTGGTTTATATAGCTTCGACGTATTCACTTTGGACATATGAGTAAGTGTCAAGATGAGAGAACATAAAATGTGTACGTATTGCAATGAAAAAGCGTGAACCACTACTATCTCTAATAGCAGTATTATTTTAGTATTACTTCGGTGTGAGAATAAGACGGAGCATATCTATACAGGACGTATAGCTCCATCTCTTTCCCAGTTTGAAGTAATATGAAACAATAACAGGTGACGGTCGGCGTCATCCATCTGCCTAGCTTTTTCCCAACTATGTTGGGGTCGGCTTCCAGTCTAACTGGATGCAGCTGAATACCAATATTTTACATGGAGCAACTGCCTATCTGACCTCCACAACCCAGTAACTGGGCAATACGATACCCCTTGGTAAGACTGGCTGTCAGATTTTCGGGCTTCTGACCACTCGTAACGACTGTCAAAGATGCAGAAATGACAGCTGGGACCAACGGCTTAACGTGCTTTCCGAGGCACGGAGGAGTCTCGGTATGTAAAAATGGTCACCCATCTTGTGGTCCGCCCCCTGTATATAGATTAAAGAATCCTATAATTTTATCGTCCACAAACTGCAAATAGATCATATTATTCTCAAACGGAGGAACAAAAACTACCTCTGTCTTCCAGGTGTCTAACGCTATTAATAAAATAGTTACTTTATTCATTACCATAGCACTCGAACCAGAACTAAGTAGGGCAATGATCAAGTGTTATAATTAAGTAGTCAATGAAAAAATTTAATTACCAAACTAAAGCTTGTCCCATTAATTATATTTATGCTCACTTAATAAACATTGAAATGTTCGTGATAGTTATTTTAAACGCTTGCTCCTTCTTTTTTTGTAATAATAATAATCATTAAGCTTATTAAGAAAGTGTGGCTTGTCGCATAACTATAAATTGACGACGCGGTTGGCGCAGTGGTTGAGCAATCGACTGCTGCGTAGCATGTCGCGGGTTCGATTCCCGCACGGAACAAATACGTGTACGAACTGCAAGTATTTATTCCGGGTCTGGGTGTTTGTCTATCTATAATATGTATGTATTTACAAAAAAAAATGTATATAAGTAGTTTATCAGCCATCTCGTTACCATAACACAAGCATTAGGTTGCTTAGCTTGAGACGATAGGGCGTTGTGTGAAATGTCCAAGGATATTACATATTATTCGTTTATTTATTTCGTTTCTTATTTAATACATTTTTAAATATTTCTTATAAAAAAAAACAAACAAAAACATTTAAAAATATAAAAAAATAGTGGTCCGCCGGTGTCGGGAGCAGGGTCCAAGCTACCGGTGGTTAGGGCTGAAGACACAGGAACCTCCTCACAATGCGAGCCGTATCGAGGAGTACTGCCTTCTGAATCTGGCTCTTGATCCAACCGCCTAACGAGAGCCTCGAAAGATGTTGGTCGAGGCTCTTGGCCATCAGGCCGTTGGCTGTTATGACAATCGGTACAATGATAGCCGAGCTCACATTCCACATGTCAACAACCTCGTGTGCTAAGTCGAGATATTTAATTTGTTTCTCTTTCTCAGCTTTCACGAGGTTCTCGCCATGTGGAATGGTAACATCGACTATCATTGCAAGGCGCGCTAATCGATCTATCACCACAATATCAGGCTTATTGGCGACAATAGTCCTATCAGTAATGATAGACCGATCCCAGTACAACGTGACATGATCATTCTCAAGAACTGGGTCGGGCACATACTTGTAATACGGTACCTCAGAATCTACAAGTTTATATTTCAAAGCAAGTTGCTGGTGAATAATCCTGGCCACTTGGTTATGCCTGTGCAAGTACTCGCCGTTAGCTAAACGAGTACAACCAGAGATAATAATACATAATATATTACATATTATTATTATTAAGGTAATTAAACAAAATATAGTTATGCGACAAGCCATACTGTCGCATAAATATAAATTAGAACGAACAAGATCTTAGTATTAGGTTAAGTCACAAACTGGTCTCACCTTGGCCAGTTTTCACATCTGCCACTTGACGCTCCGCTGGACAAATAGGCCGGCCAAGCTTGACCATTGTCAATCACGTTGCGCCCGCGCAATCTTCTTGGCCATTGTTTCACAAAATGGAATCGTTGGGAACTTAAAATTTCATTGTTTGCCTATCATGTGCTTGAATGCTGTATCCAACTCCAAAGGCTGGCCTCGAAATCTGATTAAAGTATCAAAATAAGGTTGTTTTAAACAAAATTTTGTTTTTTTCAATATGGTTTGCCTTTTCCCAACTGTGTTGGGGTCGGTTTCCAGTCTAACCGGATGCAGCTGACTACCAGTATTTTACATGAAGCGACTGCCTATCTTTCCTCTACAACCGAATATGAACTACAAGAGCGTTGATGCTCGCTTTATTTTTTTGTATCTATAGCGGTAAAAAAAAATGGAGTATTTGCAGCAATCATTTGTCAACTCGTTGCTTTAATTATAAATTCTGCCTAGCCTTTTCCCAACTATGTTGGGGTCGGCTTCCAGTCTAACTGGATGCAGCTGAATACCAATATTTTACATGGAGCGACTGCCTATCTAACCTGCACAATCCAGTCAGTAACTGGGTAATACGATTACCCTTGGCAAGACTGGCTGTCAGACTTTCGGGTTTCTGACCCGTAACGACTGTCAATGTCAAAGATACACGAATAACAAAACAGAAATGCAATTCCAAATGTCAGATGTGAAGAATATAAAGCGATTTTAATCGTTGCTTACTCATAGTTATCTGTGCGATCGCAATAAAGATGATGGATTTAACATGTCTTCAGACTTTAATAGGTACATAAACAGTTTTGCGAACTAATTTAAATTGCATACTAAAAACTTAGTCTTAGATAATCCGAAAATAAAAAATTCTATTTAGTCCTAATTGATAGTCAGGTTAAGCCACGCTTGCCGGGGTTGACTGTGGATGGGTGACCATCTTTACATACCGAGACTCCTCCGTGCCTCGGGATGCACGTTAAGCCGTTGGTCCCGGCTGTTATTTGTGCATGTTTGACAGGCGTTACGGGTCGTCAGAAGCCTGAAAGTCTGACAGCCAGTCTTACCAAGGGGTATCGTATTACCCAGTTGTGGAGGTCAGATAGGCAGTCGCTCCATGTAAAATACTGGTATTCAGCTGCATCCGGTTAGACTGGAAGCCGACCCTAACATAATTGGGAAAAGGCTAGGCAGATGATAATGATGAGTCCTAATTGAGCTACAAAGAGATCTACATTTGACGAAACATAATTAACAACAACCAACATAAGTACAAAATGAATTAATTAAGAAATAATAAATTAATAACACAACGAACACAAAATGATTGTTACTCTACTTCTTTATTAGTTTGAACGCTACATTATAATCAACAGTCAGTTAAATGTTAATGGGACATTATTGTCACAATAGATAGTAAAGGTCCCAGTAGCCAAATATGGTACAGATTATCACACTATGTGTAAAGATCATTGACTCATAATTATTATTCCCACACCGAAGGCCGTATAGTGAAACGTACTGTTTACAGTGTGTTAGGTTAAACGAGGGACATACTTTCAGGTTGTATGTATAATACTCATGGAAATCAACAAGTTTATCTATGGAACAACTCTGAAATGTGAAAAAAAATTATCAGCTGTTCCATACATTTTGTCGAATTCATGAGTATAGTAACCCCTGAAAGTATGTCCCTCGTTTAACCTAACACACTGTATAATATATAATAATAAATAGTTAGAAACAGCGTTCACCTTACAAGCGTACAAACAATTGAGACGGTATTATATAAAGAGCTCTGAATCACCAACGAGTTCCCAATTCCTAAACTTCATTTATGTTTATTTTTTATTTCGGTCAACGTCCGCAAGCGGCCCCATTGTGCCCGCTCCATTAACATCGATTTCTAGGGTTAGATTTAAAACGACCGAAATAAACCACACAAATGTTTAGCGCTTTTACAGACGCCAGCACATCAAGCTATCCCTAACTGCCAAATTTTCTCAATTAAAAATGAACCTTAATGTCTTTGCAATAAAGTTGAAATACTATCAAAGAAATTTGACAGATTGGGGTAACTTGATGTGCTGGCCTCTGTATATTCGTAAAGAAACTACATAATAGATGAGCCGTACAATTTGCTATAGACAAAGCCTTTCTTGGCGGTTTTAAGCAGTTCCGAAAAAACTGCCGGTTTCGGCTATCGACTCGCTAATCGTGAACGGTAGCGTAGAACCGTAAACTCCAATAAATGTTACGCTTTGAAACCCATTACTGTTTTAACACAAACGACTAAATTATGACGAGCGTGCAGATTTCAAAACCCACGCTCGGTCTACTTGTTTTTCAAGGCTTTTTTTATTATGAATCGAGCCGCGGCGTACAATCAGATATTCCTGGCAGCCGATCAGTAAAAAATATACAGATGTTTAATGAGAACTTTAACCTCACCCTGCAGCGGATCCAGTTAACGTTAAAATATAATTTATTTATTCGTTAAATATATATTATAACAACTTTGAGCATGTTATTCAAACGCATGACGAAACCAAAAAAAAACCTATTAAAAACATTTTGTTTTAAAATTCCCGTCGATAAATTTTATGGTAAAAAAATGATACCTATTTAAAATGCTGAAGAATTTAATGAATAAAATGGCGGAGTCGACAGTCTAGTCATCTTTCATTCTCAAGGTTATATTATGGTGTCAAGTGTCATTATAGCTTACTCGTGGATGTACACGTACGTAATAAAGAAATGCTTTGTTGGCTTCCACTGTACGGTGTTAGCGAACCATTTAGTCTACTGACGCATTTATCTACAAGTGTAATCAAAATAATATTTTCGACACAGACACATGTGATATGAATGAGCATAAGAAATTGCATGTACACAATTCGATAATCGTCAAAAATGGTCGGAGAAATTCAGACGAACCATTCATTATTTATAGTTAGGTCACGGGGCAGTGTTTGGTCTAGGCATTCGTTGGTGTCGAGCGTGTGTTGACCGGGCGATTCACCTTGAGACCGCACCTCGCTTCTTATAACCCCACCACGGCGAAATATCACTGGCCGGTTGTACACGTGTAGCAGTCTGCAGACGACGTAAACTGGCCGCGTACCACGTTTGGTACAATGCTCGGGACCGGTCCGCATGCTGTCGGTGAGCGAGTTGTGGAATGCACGGACGGACCGAGACGCCGAGATTTGAAAGTGTGCTTCACCGCGCCGCCCGCGACGCCTACCGACACACTAATATTTCCGATACTGATTCAATACTCTTTCAACAGTGAAATCCCCCAATTTTCAATTTACTACACCGTATTCAAATAGTGAAACTTATTATTAAAACTTCCAGAGCGTGAGCCTCGTGAGCCTCCATTTTTTCCACTGCGTTTAATGTTGGACCAAGCAATTGTTTGGTTATTCAAAATTGCTTGTAATCACACGCTGTGATCTCCATTTTATATTATTACTGTTGGTTGGTAATCAAATTATCATATTTTATACATAAACACACTGTAAGTCGCACGCGCAGCCAGCGAGTCAAGCAAAAAATTAGGTTTCGTTTGTGTTAGAAAAATAATTATGATAATTTTCTGTCAACAGCTTTTAGTAAACACTGCGGGTTTTTGGGCAACAATATGTCATATATTGTGAATCAATATACACCATGTTAATACAGCTTGTACCTCATGCGGAACAACACAGATCTGGCAAACTTTCAAATACTTTGATTCCGGGCTGTCCCAAATAACATCAACAAAGCTTTGAAATAAAAATAAACGAAAGGTTATCAATTTCGCGTATGATTATACGCGAAATTGATAACCTTTCAATAATCACAATTTCTGCGCCGGAGCGCATCGAATCGAATAGGCTTCCTTATCTTCATGAACTTTGTTTACCTCCTAGATAGTTTCTACGCACGTCATGACTGTTTGCTAAGAACTACTTACCTAGTTACACTACCTGCTAGTCATCCTATTATAATTCTAAAGCAGCACGTTGAACCTTTCACGTAAATGTTGTGTGACGCAACTGACATAATACGCGTACTTTGTGGGTAGTTAAATAATCAAATTAATGATACTAAAATATGTAAATATTAACCGGCTAAATACAGATGCAGCTATCTAGCTCGTAGTCATGCGAAGTAAGTATTGTCAGATAGCTTTGCAATTTTACTAAAATACGCTTGTGTTAATAATGTTAATATAGGAAGGAATAATGGAGGATAATCCAGTTAACTGTGAATGATTAATTGCAACAAGCGTCACTGAACACCAGACGATATCGGAACGAACAGCAATTAGAATCCACATGTAAACAACCATGAATCTAAATTCGATAAATAAATTTAAAATTCGCGTCAAATGTCAGACTAACCGACCAGTAAATGTAGAGCTCTGGCATTCCAATAATTTACCCCTTAATCAACCTTTGGTTTGTGTTTTAGGGGGACAGGAGGGCACAGGAGGTCTCATGGAACTGGACACAGTTTTAGTAAATGAAGGCTCGGCCCGATTCTTTTCGGCGGCGTCAGTGCGATGAACACTGAATAAATGATGACACTAAACGTGCCTCGTAAGTGTTCACTTGAATGATACAGTTACTTTGTAACTAATTCATACAGGCTAATGATACTAACCAAAAGAAAAAGATGTGAACTATCCACAAAGTATATCTTTATTGGGCTTGAATAATCTAAAGTGAATTTTTGTGAACTAGTTTCCCATGCCGCGTCCGTGTTTGACTTTCTCACGAAAAATACTTTCCACCGTTGCCTTTTTTGGCTTTGTAGGCTTAGCAACAAGAGCTAAGGTTGTTAATTGGCACAATCATTCATAGAAAATTACCAGACAAAAAACACCACCATAGGCCTCTAACAAATGACCTCATCGCTTAAGGAACTAAAAAGAAAAAAAGATCCAATCAAGCCTCAAACTGTATTAAAAGTAACTATGTCTAATCCATCCTTACGGCTCGACAATGTCTTATGATTTCGACCATTAATATAAGTCGAACGTCGACGTGGTGGCGTCGACTGTGTCACTCACTCCTACGCCCACGGCATAGAGTTGAGGATCAACTGGCATAAAAACGCCCACTCAGGTGTGGCGTGTAACTATTTGTTTTCATCGTATCCACGACTCGGAAACCCCGATGTTTTAACGTGCCGCCCCAATTTAAGTACCAAAATAACCGGGCTCTGTCCCAGATTTGTCCCCTGTTCCGTACTACGGACGTGCGATACTCAATGCCCGATTGTTGCCCCAAGTTTGCTGGTCAAATGTCCCCTAGTGCACCACTGCACTGGGGGACATTTTTGACGTTTACAATCGGATTCAAACTTTCCATTCCGCTTGAGCAATCAATCAAAACGAATAGATAGAGGATAGAGGGGAGATAGCTGTTAGTTTTTTTATTTAAATTAATGAGGTCAGAAAACTTAAGAAAAAACTGAATTATTGTCATGAGTTGACTTTAGCGTAAAAAATAAATTTTAATATAAAAGATTTTTTTGGGAAACCGACAAAGTTCGACTCGGAGGAGCAAAAAACTGAAACAATAAATCTTAAAATCGATTCGTGACATCGAATTGGTGATCAAGTCGTGCTTGTATTCGGCGACATGCCTCGCATTCCCTTTTGTTTCCCGCGAGACACGTGTCGGCCGTCGCGCGTCCGTCTGAGGCCCGTTATCGTATAGCTCGCTATAAGTATGGGTGGTATAGTATCCGAATATCGGTGGCGTGCGGGGTGAACGACCTCTCAGGCACCTGCAATCGGCCGCTGTTGACACAAGCAACTGACGGCCGTGACGCTTCCAAGTGATAATGAGTGTCAGTGCAACGTACCTACTTGAGATTTCAGTTTGGCGAGGATAAACTCAACGATTATTGGCTGCTGCAATATTTGATCTGATGTGTTTGTAAGTCTTGCTTGCCGCCGTTCTTTGTGTTTAGTCTGGTTTTACTCTGTATACAGTCCTTGTTAATACATTTTTTTTTTCAGGCTGGGAAATCATCTAATGACTTCTCCCGCTCTGGGTGGAGCGGAAGAGAGTGTCAGACTCTTACTGACTAAAACCCATCCATGTTCCTTCCGTAGCCCTTTATGTTCCGGGGTAGCGGTAACCCTTTCCGGACAATCCCGCTTACCCGGCAGGGTTGTAGGTATATACCTAAAAGAATAAAATATGATTTCCTCATTATGACGTAACATTAACTTCGTTAATTAAAAAAAAAATTGCGTAATGAAATAAAAATCGCTAATAAACCTATTTATATTTTCAATAGGCTGTCTGCTTGTGACTTGTCGTTAATTACTTTGATAACAATTAACGAATTGTATATTATTATGCAAAGTGGGGGACGGTGAACATTAGAGGACGTTTGCTCGGGTGACAAAATAAAGGTCACAGCACTAATGTAGCGTTGCAATGAACCTTTGCACAAGGTCGACTCGCTATTGCTTATTCATTGTTTCATAGCAACCGTTTAGCTACGCTATTTTTTAGTTCTAAGTGGAGCATGTATATTTAGGTGATATTCAATTTAAAACGATCAAAGAGTAGATATATCATGTTTCTCCACAGACGTGTATGAATTCACAATTGAGAGTTTATTACGCGATCCACAGTTTTCCCGCGCGGGGAATGAGGGCGCGGCCTTGTCCCGCTTCTCAGATTGGCACATTTTTATCTACTCTTTGAACTATAGCCAACGCAAGGCAGACTTTCGATTTGATTGATAGAGTATAGTTTGTAAAGTACGATAGAAACAATGAATATAATAAGTCGTTAAACAAAATTCTCTAGCTGTTTCGGCCGGCTCTTTGTTGTAAGTCAATATAACAAAAGATTTTTATCAAAATGATAATTATGTTTAACTAAACAAAAAAATATAGTTTAAGTTGACCTTTATAACATTATGAATTAATCCAGCTTAAATGAAGAAGTAATTGAACCTGATAAGGAAAACAAGAAATACATAAACAGATGTTGATTTCGCGAACTTGGAATGAAACTGATGAAATGAAAACAGCCATCAAAATAACAGCCAAACAAATATTCCGAAGTAATTTAAATCAGAAACAAAGAATACAATACCGAGATAAATAACGTTACTGCTGAATTGTTTCATTTCCAATTTAAAATTAATTTTGGATTGTTACAAAATTCTAAATTTTATTGTAGATGAAACGGCTGTGAATTCCAAAAATGAATTCATTTTGGAGCCGCATTCTCAATTAAAGAATATTAAATCAGCCAATACTGACTACGTTGCTTTTATCGTCCACTAGTTGACCCATCTCTTTGTATTATTGGCATTCCATAAGAATTTTCATTTCTGCGCTATTTTCTGTCTCGTTTTCATTATTATTTTTTAGATTTTCATTCTTATTATCAACAGTATCTTCACTGGTCTTTGGAGTCGAACTTTGTATGGAAACCGCGTTGTTATTTGCGCAAGCGATCCGTTTATCCAATGAAAGCATTAGTATAATTCTATTGCAATGGACTTGGCTTTACTAATTCAATTTGCAAAGCTAAGACTAAGCTATTTACGTTGCATGTTGTTGACCTAAGTCCAACATTAGGTACTAAATCATCTATCTTAACTGAACTGTGGAATTCAATTCGTTATGGCTATTTCTAATTCAGCACAGCTTTATGTATTTGTGCCATATCTAAACAATTTACCTAAATTTGATTACGTTCAGTAGGTATGTTATTACGAAGTTCAATGAAATATTTGAAAGGTGCGTGTGTTCGGCGTGTTCCAAATACATTCTCTATTTTTAGAATAACTTCATAAGCATTATTTGTAAATATCCCGAATCCAGATAAATAAAATGAGTGATTTTTAATGAATTGCTGAATGAGCACAATGAACTGATAAGAGCAATTCAATATATCCCATCGCGTTTGAATAGCAAAGTAAGGATCTAACTTAAATATTGAACTAATCAAGAATAACAACCAGTTAACGAAGAGAGAAAGCATCCTGTGGTGAATTAAAATATTTCTGTCATTGCAATGCTGAACACAGTAGCTCAACATTAACACATGTATCCTGTGTCGTGATGACTGTTGTCGACTCTCTCAGTTTCACGCACTACACTCAAATAACGAGGAATGCATTATAGAGTAACAGTTGAATCACGAAGAATTAAATGCCATCCGTAATTGCTGGTATTGCTGCGTGAGAAAACAAATCAGCTGAGCGGCCCTGTTAGTCGGGCCCGACAGCAACCGAGCCTTTACCCACTATCAACTTTCCAACTTGCATACTATAAATATTCAACGTCACTCTGCCAGCAGCTCTACCTGGCCACACTACTTTATCCATCCGTCATAAGTTGCGATACCCACCTAGATACAGTTTGGGCTCAATTTTGACGACCCGCTTTCGCACTCAGCCAGAAATACAGTCGAGTCGGTGGTCCGCGCGCACACTGGCTTCTGTCTACTCATCCATCACTGCACATCCGCACGTTACTGCGAGACTCACGATTTCACTGTCACAGCACGCGGCGGCCTGTGGCCTGCCAGAGTCACGGCACGCACCAGCACAGACGTTTCAATAGTACCGCGGCTACCGCTGCAGTGGAGTGGACGACACGAGCATCAGTCGGCGCGCGAGGTGAAACCGCGGAGGACCGAAACTACGACGCGCGAGGTCGGCGCGACCTCCACGCTCGAGAGCGTGAGAGCCGGCAAAGCCTGAACGGTGGCAGGTGTGCTGCGCGAAGTGCAGCGTAATGCGGAGAGAGCTGTACGAGACGACGCGCGTGACTCGCCGCCGCCGACTGACGGGCGCGCCGCGACGAGCCTCGCTCACCACCACACGCGCACCCGCGCACACTCGCACCGCGTCGACAGCCGACACCACACGCCGACACAGAGCCGCGCTACACCGACAGGCCGCGCCGCCAACCCACCACACCAGATCCAAACATATTTTAAAGTTTCATACCCAATTTGACTTTAAAATCTCATCGGGCTCGTCCAAGACGCGAGCCAGTCTGTCAGCCTGAATATTAACCTGAACAAAAGCATTGCGGTGTCTCACTGGACGCATCGGTTGCGCAGTGAATGGACAGCGCGTGTAGAAACACCGAGAGCGCATGCGCCACGCACACACCCTCGAGGCGCCCCTGTACTTACTAAAAATTCGAACAAGTGTGACTGTAGTTTAGCGTGTCCGAAATGAGGCTGGGAAATTGAAAAACAAGGCAGTGAAACTTGCAAACGTGTAGACTTAAATACTGTGTATGCTATTTATAGCATAGATACGATACGTTCTAGGAAGGCTGAGTTCAACTGACTTTATTGATAAAGCGTTTGAAATAGAGATCAATGGTCAATTAGTGAAATCAGCTCCGGTTCAGTGTGCGTTGTGCACTTATACAACACATATCACTGCATTATGCAGCCCATGCAGTCACAGTAAGGTCATCGAAATGCTGTAGATGCGATGCTACATATTGCGCAAATAGATGTTCCAATGAACTCGTTTAATAATAGCGGGCGTAGTGAGGGCGTCACTGAAGAGAAATACTAGTCGAGTAGTCGCTACTCGACTCTATGTGAGACTGGCTCAAGGTTGCACTACACGTACGTTGTCGTTGTCATGGAACACTACTCACGGAAATACATGTCATAAGAACATTCAA
This sequence comes from Hyppa rectilinea, assembly GCA_951799385.1. Taxonomy (NCBI): domain Eukaryota; kingdom Metazoa; phylum Arthropoda; class Insecta; order Lepidoptera; family Noctuidae; genus Hyppa; species Hyppa rectilinea. Next base: position 7,113,600 of record OX637308.1, on the reverse strand, counting down.
TGATGAGCTATTTAACTTTGACCTCTCCACATTTTCAGAAAAAAAGATTGATACAATCACTCTTTATTGGAATCACACAAATATATTGGTGTAGCTGTGTATTAATAACGAGACCGCAATGAATTTGAAGCAATTAAAAATGACATTGCAGAAAGATACGACAAAACGAGAAGCAGTCTCATCAACCGGGAGCCGTCACAGCACGTCAACTTTCAGCGAAAACAAATTTGTTCTCTTATTGGAGTTGGCTTGTGATTTTTTTTCGTGCAAAATAAGAACTTTAAAATTTAACATGACATCAGACGTACCTAAATGAACATAACCAATTTGAGTTACTTTACGTTTGAAGAATTTGAAAAGTAGCACAGATAATCATAGGTTAGAAGGGATATAACATAGTAAATGCGAGTGGACAATAACGAAAGCTAATAAAAACAAAATAAGGAGTTGAAAAATGAGATAGTGATAGATATAGAATAATAAAAAGTTATTAAAAAAAAGAAGATTGAAAAAAATACTGAAGGATAATATATAATTATGAAAATGATTATTAGATATTATAGATTTATTTGGAAGTACACAGTTGTCGAGACCCGAAGGATATAGATCATAATGCAGAAGGAGCTATATTGAGGAGATAAACACGTAAATTTTGATTATGTAAAATAAAGCTTAAACATTACACCAATGTCAAACAAAAGGAGTATAAAAACAACAGAACAGCTCATCGTTTCGGAAACGAATGCTGTAAAAATGTGTGTCTCCTAAAAGTATGTCCTACACTTTTTTTCAATAACAGTTAAATCCATTCATTCGGACAAAAAGACAATTAAAATATGTTCAAGTCGTGAAATTCACCAAGTGGTCTGTAGTCAAAGAGCCACGTTTAAAGGCCAGACAGAGATGGGTCTGTTCGCAAGAGGTGGTCGCCCGGGATGCCAATCCTGACTTCCGCCGGCGCCCGATCATTGCCAGAAACACTTAGGGGAAAAATTCCAACATAAAACCGTACAAATTATATGTATATCACGAAATAAATTTTATTCTTTTAATTCGTTTTGCCTCTTTACTTTCTTGATATTACGTTCTTGATTAATATACAGGCTGAAATTAAATTCATGGGCATTATTTTAAGGTGTCATTATACTCATGATTATGAACAACTTTCACTATGGGAACAAATCTGAAATCTCGATTGTGAGCAGCATTCGTTTATAATCTACTAGCTTCCTGCCCGCGACTTCGTCCGCAGACCTTAATAAATTATACACTTAAACGTTTCTCTTGAATCACTCTATCTATTAAAAAAACTGCATCAAAATCCGTTGTGTAGTTTTAAAGATCTAACCATACATACATACAGACATAAGGACAAACGCGGAAAGCGACTTTGCTTTATACTATGTAGTGATCTATATGATCACCGTTAGATTACAAACTGTTGAAAAATTGTGAACTTAACGCATTCATTTTCGGTAAGTAGTTTATATTCTATCATTGTAAAATTGACAAATTGTGAGGACTGCACTTATCGACAAGGTTTATAATCTGTCCGATTTTATTCCGTACAATTTTGAACCGACCGCGATTGGAAGCCCTCGCGGTAGTGGAATTGGTTGCAGTAACTAAACCAGTGCATCCCGATCAAATGGGTTAGGTTAGTGCGCGTGCGCATTTTGGCGCGAGCCCAGCGTTACCACAGCAGCGGCCGGCGAGCGCTTATTCCTCGTTGGCCGCAGTTACTTGGGTATTTAGTATTATCGTTAGGTGCGCTCTTCGCATACAAGTTTGACACACACATAGTCACAATTTGACAATTTGCCATCGATAGATTCATCATACGGTGATATATAATATACATTATAAAGTGTTTATTCTATGGTACATCAGACTTTGAGGAAGTGGAACAGATAAGTGTAGAGTAATCAACAGTATTCTAACTTTTAAAACAATTATTACGAAAAAATTTAGTAAGATTAAAATTGCTTGATACGCTTATATTCGAAAGTAACTCTGTCCGTCTGTACATGTTACCTTTTCACGCCTAAACCACAGAACAGATTTCAATAAAATTTGGTAGAGAGATAGATTACATCCCAGGCAAGGACATGGGCTACTTTTTGTTTCAAAAATATCCCAAAAGGGGCGATATAGGGGATGAATATTGCGATACAGCTGAACTCCAAGTGGACGAAGTCACGGACAAAAGCTAGTAGTGCATTGCAAATCTTTATTAAGAACCTGGTGAATAAATATTTAAAAAAAGTACATTGCATCTTCATTTTGCATAATTTTGAAACAAGATACGTATAATAACTTCGGGGCAAAAAACTTTGGTGAAGTGTAAAATTAGTTAAAAACGGATATTTTTTCATTCGAGATAAAAATACGATCCAACACGGAGTACGGCTTGAAATAAAAAGTAACGTGCGTAAAAGTTTCAGTGACAGGATGCGCGGGCGCAATGCGTGAAATTCCAAGTCAGCTGATTAATTCTCCGCAGTCGTAGCACCGTATACTTTTTCTTACTTTAATTAGCGTGACATTGCAGATGTAAGTATATTATTACTATAAGAATTGTTATGACACACTCAAGTGGATTAAATTAGTTGGCGTTTAAATGTCATTTTATTATATAGGGAAATTAAATTAAAATTGTTCAGGCTATCAGTTACATAATAGGCAATCGAGAAAGTTTAAAAGATGGCCGAATGTCATATTCATCAAATCCTAATGCTTAGTTATGCTGCATGTAAAATATGACTATCCGTGTAAAGGACAACGACAAACTAATATGACTGTTGCCGGCTTGAAAACGTTTGATATATCAGATCGAATATAAAGCACAGTGGTTTAACTTGCTCTGTTGCCAGGCACGGTATCAAGAACAGAAGCTAATGTCCTCAGTAACAAACAACTTTTGATCACAAATGTGTACTTGCTTGATGGCTTATAGATGTTTATCCTTTGAAAGATCCAAGCCGACGCTAACAAAAGCCTTCTGATTGGCTTGAACACATCGTGGACCGGACAATGCGACATAAACGTTTGTATATTTCTGTCGGACGTCAAAGAAACATTTTCGCATTTCATACGAACGTAAACGACCTAACAAACAGTCGTAACTGTGTACAAACAAGCTATTTACACGTGCAACTTGAAAACCCGTAACCATAATAAAGCGTTTTCACGCGATTGTTCGCGACCGACCCCCAATGAAGGAAGTCTGCGGTACCCTTTGCGAAGATACCTTCGGACGATTGACCTCTGTTTCGCAAAGGCCTGTGTCTTTCCACTCGATTTAGAGAGGTTGTGTCAACGACCTACCAGAGGATCAGAGGATGTCGGATAATTTGGACATTTTCATAAACGTGCTCATTAACCACCTTTTTTGGGAATGACGCATAATATTTCGATATCCAACAGCTTTGTTACGAAGGGTTCAGTCGTAATAATTAAAATTTGTTTAGGCATCCGGTGGAAACCCATTTCCAAACCTTATTTAATTTCTGATCGTTTTATTCATTTTAATATTCTAAGAAATAAAGTTTAAATACTTTTATTTTAATTAATGTAGACAAAAAGTATAAATAAACACAGTGGCTACAATGTCAAGGAGGACGCCATAACCTGTACGCAAAGTCGTTATCAATTAAATAGTCAGCAGCAATTTGTCACTGCAGTCACCGTGGATGCAGACCAATAATTTAGTGTAAAGGATGAATGGCAGAGCGATACATAGTTTATACCAATTGCAGCTGGCTGCAGTTGAGTAGTTCTTTTTTCAAACTTCGCAATTATCACCTGCGGGGGTCGACTCTTTAATTAGTGGCACATCCCCGGCGCCTGCGCACCCACGTGCCACCCACACATACACACCAATGTCAGTGGTGCATGTAAATCAATGCGAACCATCAAAAAGCTCACTTCCATTGTATAATTACGAAGGAGTATGATTTATGTGTTGTTTTTTTAGCAGCTGTTGTTCAAAACCTTGATTATTCAGTATTTTTGTAAGTTTTGTTTGGCTTGTCTTTCAAGGTAAGGTCGATGACTTTGTTTTCCGAACCGATGATGTATTTTCAGAAAAGTTTATTGAAAATAAATTAAACAACAAATATAAAGTAAATCATTAATGTCATGTTATTTACTGTTAATTAAAAAAAATGGTTGAAGTTGAGAATTTAGTAATAATCAAGTTTGAAAGGTATTTTAAGAGGTCATTGCACTCATCACTATGAACAACTTTTACTTTTATGGGAACCCACCTGAAATCGCGAAAAACAAAATCACCTGTCCCTCCCTACATTTTCCCTATTTTTTGACGATTTATGCGAGCATAATGTAGGAAACATTGTAAAAGTAGTTCAAAATGCTGAGTTTATTTAAGTTAAAATATGGTCCATGAATTCAATTTTGCCCTGTATATGCTTGTTAGGTATTATCGAGTTTCGGTTGTGTACTGTGGTGGTATATGAACGTTCTGAAGTGTTTCCACAGCAACGATTTCGAAGTATTTCAACTATCAAAGAGGAAATTACGAGAATTATCTCCTTTACCAACTCAGTGCGTATTGAATATAGGTTCTATTTTACATCTATGTTAATGTACTTTAATTATAGACAGTGTAGGATACTCTGATTGTTGTTGTTCCAAAATTGGATCTTCAACCATCTATTTTTTAATCTTCATAATGTCGTGGCTATTAGATCTTCGACTTGTCACTTCATCTTCTTCGGCAACCTCTTCTATGGCTACTCCCACGATATCATCTTTCTTTTGAGCTTTTGATTCAGATTCAGAACAGTCAACTTTCTTTCAGTTTTATTCGTAATATGCAACGTGCCTAATAAGATGTCCCATCAGCGTAAACAACAAACATACATACTCATGTTCGTCCCTTTTTTAAATCCCTTCGTTAATTTCAAAAATCCTTCTTAAGTCCCAGCGGTTTAGGTTGTGAGTTGTATGTCAGTGACCAAATTAATGTAAGAAGTAAATAGACGTACTCGATTCTAACAGCGGCTTCGCCTGGGTGGGCTTTAAAAATTATCCCACAGGAACGTACCACCGAGATAAAAAGTATCCTATGTGATAATCTAGGTCATAAACTATCTCCGTGCCAAATTTCATCCAGATCCGTTAATCCATTTAAGATTGAAGAAGTAACAAACGCTTAAACACACACTCAAGGGCTGGCTTTTACCTTGCTGGCTTAGCATTGCCATACAACTCGGCAATGCGGCGGCGCGGAGGATTTCGACGCCATATTTTAGTTAGTTTAGTTTTAAATACTTGAACTTAGTACCTATATATTCTTCTTACTTCTAGTGTTAGATTATATATTGTGTATACCATTTCAATAAATAAATTGTAATATTTGAAATAAGATCACACTCACAGACTTTTGCCTTTATTATTAGTGTGATCCCACAACTAAAAACAGTACTATAATAATTGTAATAGTTACAATAGTAGTTATAAATGCGTCGGTGTCTCGCGTATCGGTTGCCGTCACAAGTAGGATTTCCTATTTAGACCACACTCGTCCATCATTGGGTCAGTGTGCGAATACGCAGCGATTGAAGAGCTGCCATACTTTCCTGCAAAAGTGTGTATTTTATAGTTTACACACTTTACACAGTTGTAGTGGAAGTTGAGGCTGTTTATAAAACTGTGTAAATGTATGACGTAATAATTATTTCGCTTCAGAATGGGCAACTAGCTTCATCTTTCTGACTGACCGACCCCTTGACAATTCAAAAGTGCCTGTAATTGGTTTATTTGAAATAAATGCTTTGAGTTTTGTTTGAAATTGAGTAATTGGTCTTACGTTTGTAACAAAGCGTCCAACGACTTCTATATGTATAACTTGTACTGCGTTACCTGTAATATTGATTTAAAATCAGGACCAACAGCTTCAATGTCTTCAAATACAATTGAATCATGAAAATCTAGGTTTAGTTTGAATGGAATTTAATTGTAAGTAGATGCCGATGGAATACTAAATAACATTCAAAGATAGTCTAGGAGCTTAATCAAACTCAATTATAACCTAGTAGATTATAACTGGGTTTGATTAGGCTCTGCCCGCGACAGCGTTGAAAATGTTTCATACAAACTTTCACCCCCTATTGCATCCCTTTATGGGGGGCGTTCCCTAAAATCATTTTTTTAACGAAACTAGTGTAAATAGCAAATAAGATCATAATAAATTTACATCATATCATATCTTTTTTAAATTTAAACAAACGCGGTATAAAGCTACGACGCCGATTATTTAAATTACGATACCTGTTTACGAGTTAATGCCAAATAACTTAAAATCGAAACATTATATTGAACCATATAACCTTTTATTGTCAATTTTCATTATTGTAAAGTCATTGGCTTGATGCAAAACGAATGCACTTGGCTGTATTAATAATAATAATATTCTTTATTTGTCGGACAACATTGATCCATCGAGTTAGTAATCAATAAAATAACTTATTTCTAATGTTAGTAGCTGAAATACAATAGAGAAGACAGTAAATAGAAAACACGGAGTATTGTGAAAAGGACATCCCCAGATTAATGTTCAGTGATTGTCCTTCTCACAAAACTTTTAACAATCGGAGAGTCGATACTCTCCACTATAGTTTTTAGGATGTTGTTGCCACTCGCCCGCAACCTTGACAGCAGCGATGCAGTTTTCTTACGAATGACGGCGTGGAAGCCGTCAGTTCGGTTTTGCGCAAACATAACAGAAGCGCTGCACCATCGCGGCAGTCCCAACAACATCCTAAAAATATTATTATATTGTACGCGTAGGTCATCCAACGTTCTTTTGGTATAGTTGACCCAAAGATTCCCTGTGTAAAAACACTGGCAATATGCCTTAAACAGTGTTACTTTCACTAAGCTGCTACACCGAGCGAATCTTCGGGCCAACATATTACCTCGGACCGCCAGTGCCCTACGCTCTCTTTCAATATCAACATTGTCCTTAAGGTCGTCAGTGAGAAGATGCCCTAGATATTTGAATGTTGTCAATTGGTAGCCATACAATTGCCAAATGTATATTTAGTGCAGAAACAAGTTTAGCTTAGTCGATTTTATAATGTCACTATTAATGTTCTCATCTCTATCAACGTCGAGATACGCGTGTATTAATGTTACAATGTGAAAACAGATCATAATAACAAATGTTTGCAAGAATTAGATGTCTTGTTTGTTTGCTATGTAGGTCATAAAAAATAGAGAAAATATAAAAATAAAGCAAAATACTGATATAGAGACGATACGGTTGGCGCAGTGGTTGAGCGATTGACTGCTGCGCAGCATGTCGCGGGTTCGATTCCCGCACGGAACAAATAGTATTTGTTCCGGGTCTGGGTGTTTTTCTATCTATAACATGTATGTATTTACAAAAAAATAATTATATAAGTAGTTTAATCAGCCATCTCGTTACCATTACAGAAGCGTTAGGTTGCTTAGCTTGGGACATGGCATTGTGTGAAATGTCCAAGAATATTATTATTATAAATACCTATAAGAAGCATTATAAGTTGGATAAAATTAGTAGAGCTCAAACCGAACCTAAATATCAGAGGATAAATCTTTTCATTTATAAGTAACTAGCACTTTGCCCGCGGCTTCGCTCCCGTGGTCTTTCCCGTGGGACTTTTTTTTTCCCGGGATAAAAAGTAGCCTATGTTACTCCTAGAAAACTAAGCTTTCCAACGGTGAAAGAATTTTTAAAATCGGTCCAATAGTTTTTGAGCCTATTAATTACAACCAAACAAACAAACAAAGTTTTCCTCTTTATAATATAAGTATAGATAAATAAAGTTTTTATTATAGCTCGTATCGTACGTCTACTATAAAACATAATCGTAGTACAAATTTACTCGTTCACAGTTGTTATTTGGTGTGAGTGAGTCGTCCACATTTCGAACGCGACCTAGAAAGGTGAACAAACGTCCGATATAGTTGAGTTCAACCCAAATTTTTGACCCGATTCGATGTAAAAACGCGGCGAGGCGGGCTAACGACTGCCTGACGCAACTTGGAATAGACAAATAAAACGAGACACGGAATGCAGCCAGTTTTTAAGCTTTCCTCTCGACGTAACGGGAATAAACCCGCTCGGGGTAAAGACATTCGAGAAACAACCATGACCCCACCAAATTGTGTTCCAGTTCTCGGCTATTATAATGTAGGTAGATGTTTAGTTGTTCGCTGGCAACAGATAAAGCGTACTTCCAATACTTTGTTTATATTCTATCAATTAACTAGGTTACGCTACATAGATACCTACATTGTTATCGAAATTGACATATGCCTAAATGGCGTGGCGTAGTGCCAAATACCCGAAATAAAGGTGACAACTGGCGTTTGCCACGACTGAAATACCCCATGTATTATATAAATACGAGCCCAAGAATTGCTTGAAGCTTATGTAGATCAAGGTGTCGATTTCAATAAAAAAATATATCAAAAAATCTATAATTAGGCTGATCAACTAACTTTTTCAAGGCCCATTTAAAAAAATCCTTAAACGGTTGCTTAGTTTCCAAAAAGACACAAAAATCTTTACTTACTAAGTTTCAAAACAAGACAACAAATGTTGCCTATTTTAATTATATCCCGAAAAACAATCAAATTAATGTAATACTACACTAATATAATACTACTTACATAAAACTTGTACTTTAGGAAATCATTACTACTTACTTCTATCAACAAAATAATCAAAGTGTAACTTCCATTTCATATTTCTAACGTACCAAAAACCTTTTTCATATCAAGGGAAGTATGTAGGTTACCTTAATTAAATGAGCAGTGAACCTCTATTACATAAATAATTACGTAAATATTAGGTTTGTTATTATTCAAATAAGTTTTGTATACCTAACAAAACACGATCGGAATTAAAATACTCGAACTGTGTCGGATCAAATAACCCATTCTTTTGTAGCAATAGGAAGAAGCAAGGATAATTCTTAACTTAAATACCAGATAGAATTACGAACTGCATTTGTTTTGCATTTTAATATCAACAAAGGCAGTTATATCCTTATTAATTGCAAAAGGTACGTGGTTGCAGCCATTTGCACCGACGGTTCAATGGATTATCATTAAAAAACTATAGCGATTATGTTTATAACGAAGGGATATTTAAATATGCAATTATGGTTGTGTTAAAGCACAGAAGCGGGTTGCCGACTAACCATAGGGAATTCTATGGGATTATAAATAGGTTTAATGCGATTGGAAGGAGCAAAGATCACATAATACGAGTGCTTTCTCATTTTGGAGAGAATTTTAAATGAGTGGCTTTTTGCTGGACGAAAGGAAGATTGGAAACATGTATTTGAATCTAAGGGAAATGTTAAACTGCCGCTCTAAAAACTTTTTGCGCATCTAATGATGCACACTTTTTTAAATTATTGAGCCTCTTTTTAATTTCTGGCCTTTTCTCATAGTTAGTCGCAGTAACGGAGCTTGGGTAAATGACCAAATGGTTAGAACTGTGACCAACCGCAAGCGAGCCGAGCGAGCGAAGCGTGCGATACTCAAATACTCAAATTTTATTTGCATTCCACAATGTATACTTAGGTGGTAAATTAAAAATTTTGATCATCATGGACCCTGTCGGGCACAGCAACAAATAGTAGGAGAGAGGAAGCCTTCATTAACTAGCTAATCTTACATCTAATTTCTAAAATAAATCCAATAATACAATAGAAGGGATTCTTTATACTTTATCGTTCAAAAAATCGTTTATATTATAATAGCATTTTTTTATTAGGAATTGTTTTAATTTTCTTATAAATATGTTTAATTTATCTTCTTTTTTTATTAATTCAGGCAGTTTGTTATACATTTTTATGGACATTACATAGGGGCTTGTAGAATGTATTTTTAGCCGAGAATGTGGAATATTTAATCTTGATTTGTGTCGGAGTGTGTAACGTGATTGTATGTCCTCGCGCTTTGTATAGAATTCTTGGTACTTACGAACAAATTTACAGGTCTCTTATATGTATATACTGGGGAGTGTTAAAATGTTATAATTTTGGAAGTGGGGCTTGCATACATACAACTTGCACCCGTAATCATTTTCAGCGAGATTGTCCGAAATGGTTACCGGTACCCCGGCACATAAAGGGCTAAGGATGGAACATAGATGGGTTTTAGTCAGTAAACGTCTGACACTCCCTTCCGCTCCACCCAGAGCGGGAGCAGTCATTTGATGAATTTCCACCCTCAAAAAAAAAACACCCAAATATTTTAGTGTGTTAGGACACAGCGATCTAGGGATTAATGTGGTTTGTAAAACCAAAGCATGGTCAAAGCGTCAAGTACCTACTGGCGATTTTATACTTTGCTTTGCATTTTTGATTTAAAAGATCAATAACGAGGCATTCATGACGTTAAACACGATATTGAGACACAAATAAAGTACTTACAACGATTCGATTCATACTATTGCTATACGGAAGTCCCTGCATGAATGCAGGGAATCGTCGGCCTTAGTCATATAGGCTACGTAGGTGCAGTCAGCCTCAAAGAGATGTATACATCGACAAGAATTCATTTTATTGTTTTTAATGTATGGTCCTTAATAGAATGCCAAAGTAAGTACCTAACGTGTAATATTGTTTGGGACTATACATTGATTCAAGATTATAGAACAAAGATTTTAAGACAGGTAACCGAGGTCCTTAGATATTTTTGAGGCTGACTATACCAACGAAGTTACCAAAGTATGTGAAGAATGTCCGTTGTGCATCGGTTTTTTTTTCCTCGTTTTGTTTTTACTGTTTTTTAAATAAATTATGGACATCTGGCGCCATTTTAAGATTTGGAAACAATCACGGATTAAAAGTGGACGGTCCTTTTAAAAATGTTTGTACGTAATATGGAACTAGCTTGATATAATGCACAAAAGAGTTTGTTACTAAAATTATTTCTTCATTCTTGTGATGTTATGTAATGTAAATACGCGTACTAGCATGTTACTGACAAGGGCTTCAATAGAAATAAAATGTGAGTGAGAATCCTAGTGCAAAAATGACAAAAGAAGAAAGGAAAAATCTAATCTTTACATTCAATACAATGAGTTCACGATTCGGTTTATAGTCTCGATCACTTTTAAAATTATTAGCACTTTAAGGTCGAAAGAGTTACTTAAATTAAGTACTGTTTTTAGTACTTACTTAAGTTATTTCAGAGCTCAAAATGAAAATATACAACTTTATCACTTTGAGTAGAAAATGTATTTTGTTTCGTCCCTATAAAGATAGGTACGTAAAGTACAAGTTTCACATTATTTAGTTCTAGGATAACTTCCAAAATACGCCCATTAAAACTTTAGTGACGTTACTAAAACAAAAGAGAGTTATAATGAGTTTCGCACTCGCGGCCCGAAACTCTTTGCTCTAGAAAACTTTCGCTATGTTTTATCATACTTCATAAAACTCGAAAAAAATCCGGAACTGGAGAAAAAGTTTTATTCAGCGAAATTAGTTCTGTTTGCCGTTTATTCAAGATTTCATTAAGTGCTGTTTCTTCGCTACTACGTCTGTTAATTAGGAGTTTTAAGAGGATTGCGAAAGGCGGTTTCGCAAACATCGTTGCAGCTTTTTCCCGTTCTTAAGCAAATGGTTCTTTGACGAAAATCTTGCTACTTATGGTATCATTTCCTCTTCAGGCTGCAAAAGAAAATATTATAGAACAAAATTTACGAGCAACGGAAATGTGTGGGGAATACAATAAAATAAACATTCTTTTAATTGGCAACTGTTTTAAATTATATTATTATTAGTTATTCAAATGTATTTCTGACTTTAAATGAGGTAGTTTCTAAAACAATTTAGGACGGTTAGGTAATGACATACAGTATTTTTACGTCATGAAGCGACACGCATTACTTGTGTTTATCAAGTGTACTAAGTTACAAACACGCTGTTAATAATTATGTTAATAGCAAGTGCTCTCGCAGGTAAGCGGGATTGTCCGAAAGGGTTACCGCTATCCCGGAACATAAAGGGCTAAGGAAGGAACATGAATGGGATTTAGTCAGTCTGACACTCCCTTCCCCTCCACCCAGGGCGGGATTGATTGTCACTTGATGATTACCCTTCCTTAAAAAAATTATCCCCTCCCGCTATAGGTAGACCGGAAAGGAGTGCCAGACTCTTACTGACTAAAATTCATACATGTTCCTTCCTAAGCCGTTTACGTTCACGGGTAGCTGCGGTAACCCTTTTGAACAATCCCGCTGAAAAACTTACGTGATTACTTGTAATAATCGAGGCACATAGAGGAAGCTCTTTTATACAAATTGTTTATAATCAATTACCTATAAAAATGAAGAGCCAATTATTGAATTTTAACTGTCACTTCAAACACCTTTTATTTTCCCAAAAGGGCTTCGTAAAAATAACCATAAAACCAAGCTCCAAAAGAAAAAAATAAACGAAACGAAAAAAGGAAATCCTATGAAACACGAATAAAAAGCAATTTTGTTTTGTCGTCCGTAATTCTTTGATTGAGCTACTTACTTTTTTTTATGGATATTGTTTGAAGTTTTGATCCGTTTTTCGCAGGATAATGCCCTGTTAGACTACAGAAGTCAGAATGTATACGGGTTTTCATTATAAGAAGAAAATTCTAGGAAAATATTGTGGGTGTTACTTAATGCTCTTTGTGTGATTCGGACTGTTTTCATTGTTTGACGAGGTAGCGTAGCGACTGGAATAGATTGCCGTCAGTAATTTGGGTATCAGAACGTTTAACATAAGATGTAGTTGTCTCGCTTTGTTTAGTTCTACTGAGGAATTAAATATTATTTCTGTGTGTATATTAATATTTTAGAGCTTCGAAGAGTAACGTGAGCTGAAATTATTAACATACTCTAGTATCTCATGTGTTTTTTCCCCAACCAAAATTTCGATTCAACAATGCAGGCAGATGTCGGCCTGAAAACCCGAAGTCGGATGTCGGAGCAAAAGTTCGAAACTTTTACTCCAACTTCAGCCATATGTTCTCACATCTCTATATAAATATTCACGTAGGTGGCGGATAAAACCCCCCTGTTACATAGGTACTACGAAAATCCTATTTACAAATTCTTTACACGTTCTTGAGAAATAATTATTTGATTTGTTTCCAAGAATCGGTCTTTGATACGCTAAAAGCAAAACAATTTCACTATAATATTTTGGCTGGTGTTGTCGTAAAAGTTGTTCGGGGAACTAATTCTGAATCGACTAATAAACCAAGCTGTATCGAAAGTGCAAGCAGTAAGGAATTCATTCCTTCCACTTGCGAGTGGGCCACTGTGCGTGTAATAATCTAGTAGCAAAAAGGGCACAAATGGCGAACATTGTCCTTGCAATTGCGACTGTATGGAGCTCATACTAAAGTGCATTTTTGTTCTTTTTAGGGGGCGTTCAAGTCGTTTATGTTATGTGTTTAAGAAACTATTTATAGAAGGACGAGTAGCAAAACCTGTGCGGCAGGATAGTCGGCATAATGAGAGAAGCAAACTTGGATTATTGCAACAAGTATCCAGTGTGAGTGATGCCTAAACTCGCGGTTTGCTTTCGCTTGCGGGATGAAAGTAAAGGACTATTTAGTCCATTTCTTTAAACGACTACCTACTTGAGTGGACAAAGAAACTATCGTAAAATATTGACGCCCTTAAGCTTTTGCAAAAATATATATCGATTTAGTTCACAATAACTACCCAGGTAGGGCTATAATTGTGAACTAAATAGGTACTCTAATCTACTGGAATGGTCTTCTCCAAAGGATCTTATTATGAACTTGCGACCTACCCCAGCTTCACACGGGTGTAATGTAGATACTATCGCGATATATCAAACTTTCCTGTAGAGGGACACACGGCGGGGAGCGCTTTGTTCAATAATACTATGTAGGAATAGTTAAAGAGGAATTGCTGTAATAACCATGATCTTTCCAAATAATTTATGAAAGTGATACCTTATAGAAACGGATTTCATAATTCACATGTTACAACTTCAGCCAGCTCAATTATCCAGTCATTTTAATGGCTGTAATGGGGTAGCTCTTCCATGAAGCGACCGTCCCTAATAGTGTAGCCACCGTCTATAAATAAAATCATGATATGTCATACCGTACGTGTATAATCAATTCTAGGAAATGTAGGTGTGCCGTGGTATTTTAATAGTAATCAAATGTACAATACAGCTCCATTATTTTGTGTTCGTTCATGAATCCGTTGTTCTAAGACTAGTGGCCACAGTGGCTGATCCCTACTGTTTTGATTTTATAGGTGCTGCGAGAGGCTTCGCCCGCGTGGCAGACAGACCAAAAGAACGTACTACCAGGATAAAAGTATACTATGTGTTACTCCAGGTAATAATCTACCTCTGTGACAAGTTTCATCTAGATCCCTTCAGCCGTTTGAGCGTGAAGCAGTGTCAAACTTACAAGCAGACACATACTTTTACCTTTATAATATTAGAGTGAAGTGTGATGAATATCTAGGGTCTATAATATTTCTGATCAGGTTTTGCATCAATTGGACAGCCCACATATCTTTCTTAGAATGCACTGGCATCACTCAGATTGGAACAGAAACCCTCGGGACACCCAGATCTTTCACATATTCTGACTAAGAGACGTGATCAATTTCTGGGTTCAGTTGCGTAACGTGAGCAAGAATACGATGACTTCGTTTCATTAGCAATGGAATTTGACAGGTTGACGTAAAGATAAACTAATTCCACTAGAAACTTTATATAAATATGAGTTCTTTGACATAAATAGGTAATACACATTCTAGAATGTTTTGAAATCTAAGTTTGATGTGCTTATCTCCTTCGTGCTATTATTGTGAACTTATCTAGTGCAAGCATTCTCTTTGATAACAACTGGAAAGTCATTCTAAGAAATCGGCTTTCACTTTAGACTTTATATTTGTATGGAACACCTGCTTGTACTTTATTGATAAAATAGATAGATTTTGAAGGAGAATTCAATGCTTTAAGGGCTCCCCCAGAAAGGCGCGGCGCGATTCTGGTAGAACAATTTCTATTAAGTTTTCATAGAAATTATTCTACTAGAGTCGCGTCGTGCTATTGCGCCTCGCCTGTCTCCGGGAGCCTTTACCAATTCCCTTTCACGTTTATCTCTGTTTCCATATCGTAGTCGGTAGCAGTAAACGTTTGTAGTGCAACAATCTATTGAATAAAAGCCTTATAAATACATTCAGTAAATGAGACGCGGAATAATGTTTTTGGCAATATTCTCTTATATACAGTATGTTAGGTTAAACGAGGGACATACCTTCAGGGATTATAGTACTCATGAAAATGAACAACTTTCACTATAGGACCAACTCTGAAATATAAAATAAAATAACAGGTCATAGGTATATTTTGATGAATTATTCGAACATAAAATGTACTGGACAGCTGATTTTTTTTACTAGTATACCCCCTGAAACTATGTCCCTCGTTTAACCTAACACACTGTATATATGTACGTCAAGTCATAAAAACCATAAGGGAATGCTAGAAGTAACAATCATTTATAAAGAGTTCGTTCTATGACAACCTCAGGTAATGCAGAAATTCGAAAAGATTATATCAGTCAACATTAAATCAAAGAAAACATAAATTGTGAAAGGCATCGTTGTCCAGTCACAACTAGAGTAAAATTGCTTATTAACTAAGAACCTTAGTTCAAAGAAAAAAAAAAAATAATTGCTGACAATGGCCCTCTGAATGACCGCTGCGCCAGAGTCGTTCGCTCTAACTTCATAATAGGTAGATCCCTCCGTTTCACTGAATCGTATTCAACATCGACATTACCTATCATCTTAACAACATAATTCCTTAGTGACTTGTTAAAAACAAAAGTCAAAACATTATTAATAAAGTTAACACAAATTTATCTCAAAACTAACCTACTTCTATAATGACTGGTATACAAGTGCTAATAATTCTGACCTGACAATACGCCTAGTTTCGTTTCATGGAATCCATCTTAAATTAACATAAATGGTTTGGTCTCAAGGTGAACACTGATGTCAGTGACCGCTGGAGGGCCAATCTCCTCAGATTTTGTTTCAATCACTACCTATTATTCAAAAAAAACTTGAATTAATGGGCTTGGGTCTCGGAATGGATCGTTAAAAATTCGGTAGCTGTAGTTTTTTTTTGCAAGCGTCCTTCGTTCTCCCTTTCTGCATTTTTGTACGTAGATGTAAACTATTTGAATAAATTCTTTCATTAGTTTTATGTTTATATAAATTTTATAAATACAGATTTCTACAATTAAAAGCTATTATTATGCTTCGCTTAAATTAACTCTGCGAAAGCTTATTTTATAAATGACAACATTTTTGATAATTAATAGCTTCACATTTATATATCCAGCTGGCTCAATTTCCTTCATTATAATAATGGATACGAAGGTTACAATACATTCGTGTAGGCGTAATTATTCAGTGCGAACGCACCGCACTAAAGCCGCGGAGGTCGGCTGCGCCCGCGCAAGCCAATAGCCCACCGCTCTATAAAAATTAGTTCTACTTCACGGTTTACGCTACGTTATCGTACACACGAGTCTTTGTGTTCATGAATAAACATGATCTATTTTAATATCCTTTAATGGTTTTGTAGATTAACATGTGATTTTATACGCTGTTTTTAGACAAGATATGTATGAGGTATTGTTGTTTTCACATTTAACTTCATGTGCCAACCATAGCCAATAAATTAATAATTTTTATTAAAAAAAAAGCTTCTGTAAGAGGATTGAAGATATCATTGGTTATGGAGTAAAACCTCCGCAATTTAATTTAAAGTTAATGGCAGATTGGAGATGACATAGATTTATGTATATGAAAAAAAAAAACAGTCAGCTGCACTACTGACAAGGACACCTAAGAAAAACATATTCTTGAATGAAAAAACATTTGAACTCAAAATTGTAATTCAAGTTAAACCTAGTGAGTGTGTAATTTAATTATGTAACCCATAAGCTCCGTGGGAGTTTATAGTAATACCTATATTAAACACATTTTTATTGTCATATCAACAAATTTACAAATCGGACACCGTGTGATATGCATTAGTACTAATAAAACCAAATGGCACCTAGTCAGTATAGTACTGTGAAGACCAGATGGACCTTCACTTAGAGCGCTCTCAGGTGGTAGAGCTCGTGTAGTGTGTTGCCCCGTGTGTTTCTATTTGTAGGATAGAAATGCAACACACTACACGAAAGAAATGAGGAAGGGTCTGTAGCCTTATTCATTTCTTTTCTAAAAACCTATCCAACTATTCTATAATTTTGAAATGTCCAATGCTGTTCGTTATATTCTAACCGACCTAAGGCTCTAAGTTCTACAAGGTTTAACTTAGGCTCTACAGTACCCTATACGCTACGTTGGGATTTTATGCTAATTTGCCCTAATGACCCCAAATTGCCTTTTAATTTTGCTAAAGCACCTACAAACCTCATTCAAATCAAATGCGTATAAAAAATGACGAGCGATCCGAAACGATTGATAAACCGATTAAGCACTGATCTTATCTGTACGTCGCCAGATCTGCATGGGGATCACGCATGATTGAAAACAAACCTTTATTTTGTTAAACTATCACGTCTCGAAAACCCGCCAGTTATATTTATTGTAGAACTTGTTATTTGTCTTTTAAGACGCATTAATATTTATTTTCTCGGTCCGTTGCATTATAAGTATTAATGAATATGAATACATGAAAATTAATGGTAATGTCATTTGTTCATTGTTATCATATTGCACTTGGTGTCAGATATCAACGTACTGTAGGGCAACTGTTTAACAATAATTAGTACTGAAGTTATTATAGACGTTATTGGTTTGTTCTTGAAATTTCCATGGGGTAAAGGACACGGAGGCCAGTAACTTTCTATGTTCTGAATCTAAATACATTATCGATGACATAATTGGTGGGATTGTTTATATAAGGTTGCCCTGGTGACGCCACGGCGCGGTGCGGGGCGCGGCAGTCGACACGGACGCCCGGCAATTGCAACATCCGACGCGCCGTCTACCGCGCCAATTGCGTCTGTACACCAAATTGCTGCACCCAGAAATCGGCCACCGACAAAACTGCAACTATGACCTCATCCTATTGTCAACTACAAGTAGGAGTGACCGCTAAATGGATATAACTCCTTGATGTATTATTGTAGTACGACAATGCGTGACCGAACGCTATCAATTTCACTGGCAATTAAGAAAAACATTTGGAGCGCCAGCAAGGCCGGCCGTTGACCCCGCGGACCCCGCTGTTAGCCGCCTGAATTATGAACGAATCTTGTAAACGTAAACGTATAATACACCAATAATCGTGATTACGTGGTCGTATCGTGCGACATTGAGGCGTTACCTCATATTCGTATGTGGCTGACCTCTTTATCGGTCATCTTGGACGTTGCATGCATTTATTATTGAAATTTAAAGTGTCTGTGACTAACAGCCTATAACGTACGTGCTTTGCAAAGTAAGTAGCAGACTAACTTGGACACTTAGTTGCCTAAATGTTCAGCTTGTATTCCGGAGTGAAAATACTCGTAATTGTAACTATAACGAGTTTACTTTTACTGTCATAAAAAGTAATATAACTTTATTATTATCTTACTTTTATTTTAGTCAAAAACATAAGTTATGTTCTTTACATAAGGTACGTAATAAATGACACTCATATTTTCCGCTTTAGAAATGTAGTAATGTAATGTGTTTAAAGCGACATCTAGCGACCGTTACGGAAAGCAATACGTAATTTGGCAAAAAAAAAATGTTCAAGCAAATATTTTCAATGCGCAATAATGTGAATTGTAAATTGAAAGTAGACGTTTTTCAGCCTAACAGTACATTGGTGAAAGTCAACTGAAATTACTGAAAGGTTTATGTGTAGCGATCTTTACAACTTTCAGTGTCGTTAGTGCTTTTATATGCCGTGAAACACATTTTACGTGTTACGAGGAAATTTCTGCAACATTAGCTTTAACTGTATTTAACTAAGACTATTTATTGCATATAATAAACAAGCGTGGTGGGCCAGGGGTTATGGACCCGCCAGTTTTGGTAATACTGAGTTTTTCTGTCAACGATAAATGTATGTCTATGTTGTGAAGAAACATGAACTTGAAGTATCTGCTTCGTTGGTGTCTAAACACGAGGTCTCGGGTTCCCCGGGTCGGGCAAAGTGTTGTTGGATTTTTTCATTTCGAATTTCTCAGTTGCAGCCTGGTTTCTGGATTTGTGCCCGGTCGATGGAAACAGGGCCCCCCTATTTAATGTGGGACTCAAACTGTTATAGGTACACCTCTGCCTCCTCCTTCCTCCTCGGGAATCCTTCGGGAAATACAAGCATGACGTTAAATTGTGTGTTATGAATTCAAAGTCCAAAAGTACTTGCGCTTGCGCTTGAAAGTTCTTGTCCACCACACCCCGCGCTGTGTGGATAACAATGCCAGGTCCTTGTAAATTGAAGAGACAATTATAATTCAGATAAACTAATAATTACAAGCTGATTATATTGGGTACGTCTAATTATAATCACATCCAATCAAGCACAACGCCTCCAAAATAAGTAATAATTACAATCAGTTCCACAATTTAAAATCCCTCACAGTAATTAAAAAACCGTGTTCATAATACTAAGATCAAAATTAATGAAAATATCTCCTTTTGATCTTAAAGAGCGGTGGTCACCAAGAGGTAGCGGCTCCGACATACGATTTGTAAGGGTTTGAACCCAGGCAAGCGCTTTTCAGCGGGATTGTCCGAAAGGGTTACTGCTACCCCGGAACATAAAGGGCTAAGGAAGGAACATGGAAGGGTTTTAGTCAGTAAGGGTCTGACACTCCCTTCCGCTCCACCCAGATCTGGAGGAGCCAATTGACGATTTCCCGCCTTAAAAAAAAAAGGTCGGCGTTTTACTTTGAGTAATTTATTTCATCACCACTGCTATAAAAACGGTGAAAGGAAACATTGTGAGGAAACCGCATGTCCTAGAATACATGTGCTATGTAATCAACCACGCGGGTGGTTGTTTACGGCCCACTCCCTCTTACAGTAAGGAGGCCTGTGTCCTAGCAGGAAGGTTATAGGCTGATTATATGCTTTACCTTTTGATCTTGATATAACTGTGGTTCACTGAATACAATGGAGGATCAAACGCGATTACTCGTCTAATTGAATTCGAATCGATTCGATTTCGAGAGGTTCTTGTTTATTTAAGTACTGTCGAACAAAGAGATTAGTGAATTGCGAATACTTTTAATATACATTCACTTAAACGTCTTAAACGTTTACCCATAGTATATCCTCTTTTAGCCAGATAAGTTAAGTTCTATGTAATAGGGGCGAGCCTATTGCCATCAATCGGTATTGGGAATTAATAGTTCTCTATCTCGCTACCATAATGTTATTATTTTTAGTTGGCCACAGTATCACTTCGCATTTAGTTGGCAACATTGATTGTTCTTCCTCTGCCATTTTGTAGCTTGAACAATAAATATGTTAAGTACGTGCATTTTTCCAAGTTAGTTTATTTAAATTAACCTAAAATATCAACAATCGGGCACAAATCAAGACTCCGGGGTTCTACTAGGCAATTCAAGATGGAAAAACTCAATAACACTTGACTCGACCCGGGATTCCAACCCAGGACCTTATGCTCAGCAGTAGCGCTTGCGTTCACAAGACCAATGGGGCAGTCAGTCTAACATCTATCTGTAGTTTTAATAAAGTTTGAAGAGTTTGTTACTTTGTTTGTTTGACCGCGCTAATCTCTGGAACTACCAGTTGAATAAAATATTTTCTTTTTGTATCTGAAAGCCCAGTTCTTGTTAGTCAGAAAGAACACTCAGCAAAAACGGAGTAATAACGTGTTCAGGCGATGCGATGCGATACGACGGGTGTATCAGGGAACAGGGGGTAATTTTATGAAGTTGCGGGCAGAAGCGAAACCGCAAATACTTTTAGGTATAGGTACACCTCTGCTTAGCCCTATGGGAAATATAAGCGTGATGATGCTATTCGTAATCTGTGAAGAATGAAGACATTCATATCACAATTCAAATGGTGTCACAATTAAAAAGTTAAACAAAAATGAATATTAGCAGTGGCGAATGTTGATTTTTTGGAGCGTAAAAATTAATATTCCTGCCTGTATACCTAACAATTTGTTTGACTGTGAGTAGAGTGAGATGTTTGTTTCAACCTATATCTATATATTTATCAACCCCGGATAGGTTTTCGGTCTGAAATCAAATACTTTTTAATTGCCTTTTGTCCCTCGGTTGCTTGGCTTGTATATGGTTGATTTAATCGATGTAGATAATCAGGGAATTAATTTTTTATCCCAATCAGTGGACTATATCCCATGTGACGTGTTTCCTAATGTTAATTACTTCTCATACTATAAATGTGTAGAATCAAGTTCTTCTTACTGAACAGACAGCTGTGCTGCTGAGAAGTGGTGAAGGGTGGGCGTTTTTGGGGGACTGTCTTATGTAACTTTGACCTTCAAAACTGCTGATTTTCAGCTTAGTTTGAATAAATGACTTTTGATTCTCTCTTTTTTTTAAACCGTAATATGCAGAATACTTTACCCCTTCCTATTTACTATATTTTACCAAAAGAGCGGCTCCCTGCAGGAAGATGAACCTGAGCCGTCTCCAGGCATAAGTGGTAAGATTTAAGTCCAACCTCTTAAAGTGGGGCTACCTCGGCGGTATTCAAGTATCTATTTTAGGGTATTTAATCGATACATTATTAAATTAAAATTCCTGCTTTGTAATTTATTAATAGCACTGTGTGGGAAGAAGAACGTGCGTGTCAATTGAATATTACTGTGAGCTTCCCCTTTCGTTATACCTGTCATTAGGATTTTATGTTTGAAAAACGAATCATATTAAGTTGCCAGTAATTTTATTAACAAGGAGTTTAAACTAAGTGCTTAGCCTCATTTGTTTTATATTTAGTTTTTCACTTACGATATTGCGTTTAGTAGTGCCAAAAGGCTATATAGGTACTTTGAGGGACTTCGGTTAAATATGGCAGATAAAGCTCTTTCTAAAATTAATATTCTTGTAAAAACTGAATGTTTTACTTTGCCTATATGCTAGCAAGAGGTGTTTTTATCTAGCTTAAAGAATAAATATCTAAAGTTTCTGTTTTTCTTTCTTCCTAGGTAATTAAATTTTCAGAGCTTTCAAAAGAACTCTATATGTGTTGTACTAGCGACTCAACCCTGCTTCGTATGGTTTTTAGGACTGGGCAAAACATCCAGATTTTTACGATGTCTAAGTAAAATAGTAGCTCTAAATGATGAAACTTACTGTTCGACTGTGAGTTGACCCTAGCCCCGCGGGTGCAATACGGTTGACAATGGCTCGGGTTTCACACCCAGCTCATTAAAATTTCAGCGGAAAAGTTAGTGAAATGGAGCACCTTTTACGATCCAATGAGTTCGGATAAGTTTAATTTCATAAAAGATAATTAATTAGAACTGTTTAAAACTAAGAAAGGCAGATTTATTGATAAAAGAGTTTCAAAGTTTTACCTTGTTTTTAAAAAATTTGGATTACTAAACTTCCTTGTAGAAAAACGATTAAAATTTGCCGGAAAGTTTAAAATTATACAATCTTTGGATTTTTATCGAAACATAATTAATTTTTAACAAACAAAATACCATCTATAATATTCGATGATAATTTTGAAGATACTTAGGTACCTATTCATCTATGTATTTGTTTCTGAATACCTAATTATTCAAAGAATAAACTCTGTTAAGTATTTTATGTATAAAATTAGCGATAACAATCAAAATGGCGTTTTATATTACAAGTTTATTACCGTGAAAACATTTGAGAGCCATTTGAATATTCTTTATTATTAAATTAAAAATTACAATTTAAAAAATTGATGATTTTGTTGTGTCGTAGTTTGTAAATGTTCCACAAACGATGTGATATACATATATCGTGTTCTGCGTGTCCTGTCGTCTGTACGTTACAGGAACTGATGGACGGTAGTGATGGCGCCCAACACTGTATCCGAATTCTGGGTCGGATCCATTTAGATTGCCATTGCTACGAAGAAGAAGATGCAATTACAATTGTGTTGTGTGACAGTCTGAGCAGTCTACTGAAAACTTTGCATACACTATCTACAATCAAATTCTACAACACATACAACGCTTTAAAGGGTATTTGGTACTTACACATAACTAAAACTCAGAAACGTCCTGAATGTCGTAGAAACAAAACTAATTCCCGAGAACCGTTTTAAAACTACTTCTAGCCATAACATATTAATAAGTTAATCATAATCTTGTCCAATGATTTTCATGAAAGACCAGCTAGGAATTTCACCATGAAAACGTAGGTGAAGTGAGTTTAAAGTGAGTTGTCAATAATCCCTAGCATAAGGTGGAATGACAGCTCGCTTCACGCTGACTTCACCTAACTTTTCCCAGTGAGATTTTTACAGAATACACCAACAGTACCGACTGTCCGTCTCCCATTCTTATTACTACACCATGGTGTTTTAATTAACCCACAATCATTAGAAATAGTCACACCGAGCACATTATGTAGACAACATAATTAATTATTCAAACAGGTTTAGTTAAACCAGTTCAATCACTAGAATATTAGTCAGGGACCGTCGCGTGCTGAGGGACAGCGTGACTGCAAAAAAATACCACATGTCATCAATGGCGACCATGATGAATGGCACATCAATATTCGATGCGGATAGTGCCAGATTAACCGGTGGACTCACGCGACGTGACACTAGTCACAAACAGTGTGACACTGACGGAGTTGTAACAATTAAAATGATATAAAACAAGACTGTGGACTCCGGTCTTAAAATATAAAGTGGCTTTTTTTGCAATCTGTAGTGCTATTCTGTAACAATTTCACCGCGAAAACTTTGGTCAAGTGAGTTTGAAATGAGCTTTCTATCCGTTGCATCAGCCGGTACGTTCTGTAAACATTTCACCATAGAAACGTAGGTGAAGTCAGCTGTCAAAAGCGCAATCCCCTAGAATCCGTAATGCTATTCTATAAACAATTGGAAGTGGGTTTGAAATTAACTGTCAATGATGGAACTAGGTGGAATGACAGCTCACTTCACCAAAGTTTTCACATTAAGATCTTTACAGAATAAACCGGCTGATATTTTAGTTTGAACACGTATTGGTCGGCTGCAGTTTCGATGCATTTTGATGGATAATGTTGTCGTTTACTTTGTTTTTGTTGCATGTAGCACATACGGGAACAAAAGGCAATAAAGATCCGGTTTGGAAATTAGCATCAAGATCTGATCACTGCAAGAAATTGTCGCGAGATTCATGACTCCATTCCTGGAAAGAAATCACGTTGAGGTTGTGGTATCCATCCATACTCATATTTTTTTAAGAGCGTACTAGTGTGCTTCATATCCTGGCCTGCATATCATACCAAGAATTCCATAATCTGTCATAGTTATTTAACATACATGAAAATAACGCAGTCTGTTTATCTTTTACTTTTTCACTTTTAACCTAAAAACCAATCGTTTTAAAAGACATACCATACCTATAATGCGTAGCCTACCCAAGGACATGGGCTTTTTTTATTTTGAGGGGGAGGGGAAAATCATCAAATGACTTCTCCCGCTCTGGGCGGAGCAGAAGGAAGTGTCAGACTCTTACTAACAAAAACCCATCCATGTTCCTTTAGCCTTTCATGTTCCGGGGTAGCGGTAACCCTTTCGGACAATCCCACTAACTCGGCAGGCAAGGACATGGGCTGCTGTCATCTTAAATATTTGTGTTAGGAAATGATGAATTACAAAATACACGTAGACGAAAGCTAGTAGAGAATATAGTAGAGTCCGTCCATCAAGCTTAATATCATTCTGAAGACACGTTTCCTTTCAACGAAGAGTAGAGTTTCTGTAGTCTCTTCAATTGCTCACATAACCATAGCAGTACTCAAAAGTTTCATAGTTTCTATGCAGATTTTGAAGCTAGAACTTTCACTCTACAGCTGCGTCGCAATTTGTAAAACTTGTAAAAGCAAACCGTGTTGGATTCCGTTTATCTCATGCATTTTATAGAAACCAAGATGACGTAAATTTTCAAGTATTGAGGTAAACGAGAGTAACAATGGCTGGACCAATTTTGACGGGACTAACACTAACCGATAGCTGATGTTATAAGGAGATACTTAGGTTACTTTCAGTTCAGAAAATGATGAAGTTTGACATCGCCAAGCGATTGGCAATGGCCAGCCTTTTGGGAACTTGTTTTGTTGACAGCGATGTGGACAAATTTTTTGATGCCCTTTGATTTCTTTTTATTTATTTTTTCCCTCCCGTTTTATATACCTACTTGAACTTAGTTATTATTAATATTTTAAGTATTTTTAGGTATGTAAATATTATGTGAATACATGTATCGAAATTCAATAATCAATTAAATATTAATTACCTTTTGTTTCGAAAAATAATTAGGGACCACGCGGGCAAAGCCGCGGGCAGCATCTAGTATAGGTACCTGCATAAAGGGAAACCGAATAAATAAATGATTCATTTTACAGCTCAACATTTTAAATACTTATCAGCAGATTAGCTCCTAACTATTAAATTTTAAGCGGATTCCTTTCGAATTCTAATACAAAGACCGGTGTCATTAACAAGGACAATAAAAATTGTAATCTCAACTTACCGAGCCATATGGCTATTTAATATCTTTTCGAAAAATATCTTTCGCATTTTTCGGATATTTTATTTAGTAAAACACTTAAGAAATCTTTAAATCTGTTTAGGGATCCTTTACAACGCACGAAATGTCAGATTTTAAGAAGTATAATAGGGATTTCCTCTCGGTGAGCGGGAGGAAGGAAAAAGAAAAAATGGATGAATTGTATGAGGAATGAAATGAGCGAAAAGGAGTCAATGATAGCGTGACGATTGTTCCATGGACACGGACACAGGAGAGAACGACACATGATGATGATGCGATAATTCCTTCTAGTCTGCATTTGGTTGAAATAACAAACCAAAACAATTGAATGTTCAGCAGTCAATGACGTCACAAATTCATATATGGTCGTAGTTTCTTATAGAGTCATGATTGTTTGTTCACACGATGCTGAAAAAACATTGCGAAGCCAAGTGGTGATGATCACTAGGCTTCGCAATCCAGGGCACGCCACGATAGTGGCGGTAAGGCCCCTCTTTGAGGAGTGGCTAGAGAAGCGTCACGGCGCCCTCACCTACCGCCTGACGCAGGTCCTCACCGGGCATGGATGTTTCGGGAGGTTCCTGCACATCATCAGGCGGGAGGAAACGCCCGGGTGTCACCACTGCGAGTATCTCCCAGAGGACACAGTAGAGCACACGGTGCAAACCTGCCCCGCTTGGGCGGAGCACCGCCGTGTCCTCGTAGAGGCGATCGGCGGTGGTGACCTCTCGCGCCCGGCCCTGGTGCAAGCCATGGTCCGGGGCGAGAGGGAGTGGGAGGCAGTCACCTCCTTCTGCGAAAAAGTCATGCTCGCGAAGGAGGTGGCGGGATGGGAGAGAGAAAGGTCCTCCCGTCCCAGCCACCACGGGAGACGCCCCGGGCGTCGGGAGCCACGTGACGACTCTCGGCCACCGTAGGCGCGGGCCAGCCGACTGTGAGTAATGGGTGACTCACCGTCCGATCAGCACCAGGCCCGTGCCGGACGACGCGTATATGTTCCACGCGCGCCTCAAAGAGATGTCAGCATATGAAGGGGCCCCTCAGGGCCAAGCCTGCCGGGTAAGCGGGATTGTCGGAAAGGGTTACCGCTACCCCGAAACATAAAGGGCTACGGGAGGAACATGGATGGGTTTTAGTCAGTAAGAGTCTGACACTCTCTTCCGCTCCACCCAGAGCGGGAGAAGTCATTAGATGATTTCCCAGCCTGAAAAAAAAAAGGCTTCGCAATCCAGATCGATGACGACAGCATATTTAGGTACTTAGGTACCTTTTTTCTGTTAATGGGAAGAAACCTTCGAAAGGTACTTAGGTGCCTACCAGCAAAGGAAGACGCTTATTGCCTTTCACAGTTTTTCTCAAACGGTATCGTCTCATTCCCCTGATTAAAGATTTATTCAATATTTTTTATCATAAATGTCTTAGAAGTTTTAAAATCCTCCTTCAAGTAACCGTAATTAAACCTTATCAAAGAACTAAGTAAAGCTGGGAAAGTTATTTGCGAAGTTTCATTAAAGTATTATCTTTTTAATTAATGTCTTATTTATTCGAAGCAACTGTAGTGATTTTTTTCTATCGAGATGAGAAATTAATTGTTATTTTATTTTTGAAGTGAGCTGTAAATCTTTATTGATAGCTCGCTTCAAGCTCATTTCACATAAGTTTTCAAATCTTTTTACAGAATAGACCGCCAGGAGTCTAAACGGCCATGTTGCCA
Source organism: Hyppa rectilinea (assembly GCA_951799385.1). Lineage (NCBI taxonomy): Eukaryota > Metazoa > Arthropoda > Insecta > Lepidoptera > Noctuidae > Hyppa > Hyppa rectilinea. Next base: position 7,086,102 of record OX637308.1, on the reverse strand, counting down.
TTATTATTGGCATTCCTTCAGGCTACAAATAGCCGTAATGAGTTAGAGCCAATGCACAAATAATGGCTGGCCATTTAGATCATCGCCTGCGACCACGATACGAAGTCATTAACTTAAGCACTCAATTTGCGCGATCTACTAAAGTACACTGGGATTTTTTAAGTACGTGTTTAAGACCTGAATATTGAACCTGCTCAGTGAGGTGTTTGAAAAGAGAACTCCAGAAAGCAATTTTAATTAAATGCCAAATCATAACACAACCTGAAGCAGCCTATAATTCCCACTGCTGGAACACGTGCCTCATCTCAGTGAAAAAGAAGTGGGTCGTAATCTATCTCGCGCGCGCATTGCGGATTGGTGGATGTCAGATGTCTTCAAATTTTTGGTTCTAGAACATGCCGGTGTCCTTACTATGTTTACCTTCACCGTTTTGAGAGTAGTGGTGATAAAAGTACGCAAAGTAAAGGTCTGCCTGGGTTCACTCACTCTTTTAAGTCGGGACCGCTCACTGGGCCACCATTGCTGTCTAATCATAGAATAACTCTTCATAAATATTTCTATCATATTTTCAGTAACTCAGTATTACTAAAAATTAAATGAACGCGTTATATAATTATAAAACAGCAAACAAATAAAACTAAACCCGACATAAAATCATAATAAATTTTAATTCCGCTTCTATTAGCACAATACTTTTGACTCATTATGTAAATATTACGTATACGTATGAATAATATGGAAGTTCGGACGATCATAACGTGTGTTGGAATAATATTTGCTTAACCAGGGTGCGTGGGGAGTGTCTCTGTCTTAGTAACATAGATGGTAGACGTTGCTACGTAATTCTGAGTAGATAGGTAGATAGTAAAGAGGCTTCATGTTTGAGAAAACCTTATGTCGTAGTTGGCTGGTAAGAAAATAGCTCTGGCTTCATTCGATCTTTAAAATAGTCCATGTTCTTTTCCTTAGCCCTTTATGTTCCGGGGTAGCGGTAACCCTTTCGGACAATCCCGCTTACCCGGCAGGCTTGGCCCTAACGGGCCTCTTCATATGCTGACATCTCTTTGAGGTGCGCGTGGAACATGGACATACCGTCCGGCATGGGCCTGGTCCTGATCGGACGGTGAGCTACCCATTACTCACCACCCGCAGGCAGCATAAGTGCTTGAAGTATGATTTCGCAGATAGTTAATTTTCACACAGCGGCTTTTCACGAATCACGACTGCGAGCACGTAGTGCGTAGGTGAGCTTCTGTCCTATTATATGAGAAATATCTTACGCCCTAACTTATAATTTAGGTTTAAAAATAACTTCACCTTAATGACTTTCGGAACAAAAAATAGGTAAGCCTATTAGTTTTGTTCACACTGCAATTGTCTAGTAATAAACTCTTGCAATTACCACGATGGTACCTAGGGGAACAGCTGTTCAATGTTCTTTTTTAAAATTGTCACTACATATATATACATAATTACAGGAAAAAGGTGACAGACTGACAGCTTAGTAACAGGCAAACAAATTATTAAAAAAAAAAAACGCAACAGTCATTTGTTTGAGCCCGAACGTGTTACACGCAATAACAATTTATCACCTTCAAACAACTGGTTATGGAAGGAAATCGGTAAGTGCTGCAATCAATAAAATAACAAAAATATATAGCCCTGTATCCCTTCATATTTGATTTCTGACCAAAAGATATCTACACAGACACGATTTATTGAAATAAAAAAAAAAGAAGTGTATTAGTAAAAACAAAAAAAAATTGCCTCTCTATCTGATTGTCTCTTTGTTCCGCGAAATCTACAAAACGGTTTTACCGATTTTGACGGGGCTTTCAGTGCCAGGTGGCTGATGTTATGAGTAATTTTTATATTAGAAAAATAAAAAAAACCTGGGAGAAACCGCGTTCAGCAGCTAGTATTTCAGTTATATATAATAATAAAGCCAAACATTATTCAAGAGTAAGAAATTTTAACTCAGATTTTTTTGCTGAATGAGCTGAATGGAATAAAGAAATCATGTCCCAAAATGTAATAACATTACTCTCGTTTTTACCAAAACATGTTTTATTTGAATTGACGTAGTGAATAATTTTTGGGTACTCACACAGATTATACGAAAATTCGAACCAAAAATTTCTGGCTGACGTTCAAAATGCATCTTTTATTTAAGATATTTATCATTTTCTTCCGATCCTGTCAGAGGGTTTTGACAAATGAAGCTTGTTCGGAATATCCTGGTCTCTGAGCCCCATCCGTCATCCAAACTATTGTCAGATACGATTTTACGATGCAAGACCTGGAGTTTTATTTTCTGTGTTTTGTGATTTGAGTAAGGTACTGTCATTTGCAAAAAGAAAAATAAATTGCGAAAGGTAAAAGCGATTTCCTCGTAACGTAAGGTATTGATTTTAACGTTGAACGAAACATTACCTAAACCATACATACAGGCTCCCGTACACAAGCAAAACGTGTCTCTAGTATTAGAGCAACGTCTTGACGCGCCTGACTGCGGGAGCCTTTATAGACTGTATTCGTACATCGTCAGTAGGTATGTCATTGAAATGAATAAACTACGTCCTTTTTATCAGTCCTACATTTTAGCTTCCTGTTGATTTTAGTAGGTGTCGATATAATTAGTAAAAATAATTATCATACTGGCCATCAAGACATGCGTCGCGTACCATACTTAGTAGCCATTGCCCTAATTCATTATTCAAATATTTAGTTTCTAACTAAAAATTTTGTGGGCGAATTCAAAGCTATAAATATTTTAGTAAAGTCACCTTTATAAGTTGGTAGGTACTACTAAGCTACCAATTTTATTGTATCATGTAATAACAGTCGCGCAGGTCGCGATCTATAAGGTTAAGCTACGCTTGCCGGGTTTGGCCGTGGATAGGTGACAATCTTTACATACCGAGACTCCTCCGTGTCTCGGAAAGCACGTTAAGCCGTTGGTTCCGGCTCTCATTTCTGCATCTTTGACAGTCTTTACGGGTCGTCAGAAGCCCGACAATCCCAGTAACCCAGTTACTGGGTTGTGGAGATCAGACAGACAATCGCTCCATGTAAAGTACTGGTATTCAGCTGTTTCCGGTTAGACTGGAAGCCGACTCCAACATAGTAGGGAAAGGGCTAGGCAGGCAGGCAGACATTTCTGGTACCTGGTGGTAACCAAAACTTAATGAAGAACGGCTATGTTGCAAATGAATTTAATTCAGTAATTATAATTAAGTTTATTAACAGTTCCAATTCAGCATTGTGAGTGAGGTCAGTAAGTGCATTAATTTGCTTTGTCGATTCGATTTAATGTCGGATTCTCGCAATTAAATAACCACATAATAAAATACAAAGTCCCCCGCCGCGTTTGTCTGTCTGTATAAATTCGATTAAGTCAAAAACTGCCGAACGGATTTTCATACCGCTTTCACCAATGGACGGAGTGATTCATGACGAAGTTAATGAAGATGATTATTGAAAATATCGGAAAAAAAACATGCCAGCTGGGATCTTTACTGGCGTGCGCCGCGTAAACCAGTAGAGTCATATAAAAACAATAAGAAATAACAAGTACAAAACGAAATACATTAAAAATACTCCAAGGTCATCTACCATCAGATACATTTTAATCTAACCCAGATTTTCGACACAGCAGGCTGATAGGACACTGAGAGAGAAAAAAAACATGAGCAATAATATAATTATGCATAGGTATATGCTCTGCTACTCGTGTTGACTGTGGCAGTTTGATAGTTTAATTGTATAATGTTCGAAGCCTCGAGTGCCAAAAGTCAGTCAAATATTCCCAAAAATGACATGAAAACTTTATTTCTTTATACAGGACCCGAATTAAGCTCTCTCTAGCTTATGCTGTTATTTACACAATGAAGATGCTTAACGTTTTCAGCAGTAAATATTACTGAAATCTCAGTTGTAATAAAAATAACATAGCGCCTTTTTTTTTGAGGCTGGGAAATCATCCATTTACTTCTCCCGCTCTGGGTGGAGCGGAAGGGAGTGTCAACCCATCCATGTTCCTTCCTTAGCCCTTTATGTTCCGGGGTTGCGGTAACCCTTTTGGACAATCCCGCTCACCCCGCAAACATAGCGCTTAACAATAATAATATCTATGACAATATTTTAGTTAAAAGCAAAACATAAATAAACCGTTCAAACAAACTGAAAACAAAAAAATATTTCGCTATACAAACAAATGAATAGATAACTACCTAGAATAACATTTAACACGTTCAACGGTTGAGCAAACAAGATTATTTCATTACGACAGCTTCCACATGAATTTTGTTAACATTGCCATTAAATTATGCTTAAAAAAGTTGTAAAAGGTTTTTTGAAAGCTTTTCCGCGAGGGTAAGTACATTATGCCTAAACCAACTTTGTAGCAAATCAACCTTGTTACTATACCAACAGCGAGTTTCTGGTACTGTCAACAAAATTACTCGACAAGTGTCATCGAGGCATCGAATCGCGCGGCAGCCATCACTGACTCGTTTTCGGGAGGTCATTGTGCGCGAGGGGTGACGTCACCGATGACCTTGACGCGTTCGCGGCCCGGACTGCCCGCTCGCAACGCGTCGCGGACCGCGGTGCGCGCATGAAAAATGTCGCTGTCAAAACGCGAGTGTTAACTGTGTGCCCGCCGCTTTAGTGTGCGGCCATTTTGTTTCCTTTTTTTGTTTACTTTTTTTTCTTTGTTCAGCCTATCTTGTACCTAGTGATAAATGAGAGTGGTAGATTTATTAGGTTCTATTTTAGCTGGGTAATGTAACGTATTTAATTTGCAATTACACGTGGCCTCTATGAGTACCTACTTGTTCGCATGTATACGTTGCCGCTGACGTTAAGTATACTTTTGACGTAATTATAATAATATCTAATCTAAGATCACATTAAGCTATGAAGCTTGGTCTCGTTTAAATGTTAATTATTATAAATATGAATACCAGACATGCTTACACAAAATATCGGTAACTGCAAATACCAAATTTTGCAAGGCCCACGTGTTTTTCCTGAAGGTTGAATGGAAGACGTATATTCACTTATCTCCTTACTTCTCCAATTGACATTTACTACAACAGGATGACAAGCAGATAACTTATTGTTCTGTTTTTTATACTTCAATCATAATGTTCCCAAATTGGTATGGATATGACGTATGTCATGTGTTGTCATCAATCATCATCATTCATTTGCAAGCAGAATACTTATAAGGACAGGACATATGTGTAATATATAATTCGGGCACTACATAAGTGGACCCGTCATTAGGACCTATTTGCAGGTTCACCTGCCGCTTATGTGAAAATATATATCTATGGCATTATTAACATAGAGCCTTCACACGTAAAAACACTATAATCAGTCTGGTGTAAATTGAGTTGGTTTAAACCTAGCCGGAGGAGCGTGACGAACTGCACGAGTGCTCCAGTATCTCGGCCAAAGGTGGTAGAATAGAACAGCGTGTGATTTTGGTCACTAAGGACCAATTTCACCAATGAAACTGATCGTGATCAACACATCTAATCCGCGTTCAATAGCTACAAAATTCTATAACAACAATGACAGCTCTGACCGCGGTTCAGATCAGCTGATCGCGTTCAGTTTCGTTGGTGAAACTCGCCCTAACAGTTTGACAGACCCCATCGCCCGCCTCAGGGTTGACGACAATCACGCGCAAAGAGGAAGTTGCTACCAACCTTATTTACGTAAGGTTGGTAGCAACGTCTTGTCTTACTTACGTGTTTGAATGTTGTCGCATGACACGCGCTATTCTCGTACAGCTCTTGTCAACACAAGATCAGAAAAAGTAATTATCAATCCTTCCATCATATCACGGGCTGTTACCGCCTCTAGTCCCGGGGGAATTGTGATTAATTAGCAATTAGTGTAGTAAAGGCCGGGTGAATCAACTGTCTGACATTACGCGCCCTTGCGCCGTCCTCTTGTAAGTTAAACTTAGGGCTGCGTCGAACTCAATCTGCAGTTCAAAATTGAAATTATGGTTTGTTTGGTTGGTTTAGTTGAAGTTTTGATTAGTTTAATTACTGTATGTTCTTCTTAAAATGAAACGATATTGTTTATTCTGTAAATATTATATCGGAATCACTTTTAAACGTCATTTTTTTTAAACTAGGTGGAGTCGACACTTCAAATCTGTCTAGCCCTGAGAAGAAATGGCAAAACAAACTCAGGGGTCAAAGTTTCTTTTAAATTCCAGACATAATCTTGGGACAGAACATGACTGTGATTATACGATTATACGAAAATACAATTTTGATAGGCACAGAAATATTGTGTTGCGGCAGCCCTAGCTACATCCAGCGTCGCACTGAGCGGTCAACCGTGTTGTTCTTTATTTCTATATTGATAAATGTCAAAACTGCACGTTATTGAATACGCACGCATTTTACACAATATTTTGCCACGAAATGTAATATTATAGCGAGTTTTTGTTCATTAAAACGGACATTTCCGGCACATGGTAACCTTAAGTTTTTCACAGATGAGATTAAGACAAACGACTAATATATTTATTATTGTGATAGCAACTAGTGGCTATAAAAACCACAGAACAGTTAAAGAGGTTAGAAGGGCCTTGTGGGCGGGACAGGCGCGCCACACATTTGCGCGGGCGCTCCAAACCCAACCGAAATTAGAATCACCGGTCAACAGTCACGCTCTTATTGTGAAAGCGTTCAATTCTCCGCGGAAAAAAAGAATTATGCCGTCTTGCCCAATTAAAACGTGTCGGAAAAGAAGTCAGGAGTGTAATGTGGCCCGAGGAGGGATTTCATTTCACCGGTAACTCCAAAAACCTTAAAATACGAGTGATATTTGTAATTATTACAAAAGTATTATGTAGTTTGTAGACAAAAACGATAAAATCGCATTCAGATGCAAAATTATACATTGCTTGCATTACATTGGTACGATCTTGCACGACGTGAGCGGTCGCGCAATGTATTGCTTTCACTGCGAACGTCGCGTGCGTCGATCCAAAGCTTCAATTCTGGGAAATCTATGCGCGTCGATAGTGTTGTTCCAAATTGTAAACAATGTCGATATTAAGATGTGTATACGAATGATTATTGTCAGTAATATAACAATGAAAATAAATTTGTTTATATTAACACCAATTATTGTATAATGTGGATTATTAATTTAGTTTCTTAGTTGGTTTTTCGTCTAAAATCAAATTTACGATGCAAACACTTTTTTTTTAATTTTACAAAAGATCCAGCTACTAGAAAACTGTGGTTTGAAGCAACTGATAGAATTTAATGGATACGTACTAAATGTAGCATGTAATTTATGTTTGCAACATTTTGCAGAAAATGATTATTGTAACGCGGGTGAAACCGGCGGGCACAGCTATTATTAATAAATTAACATGCCACGATTAATAAATACTTTTTCACGGAGTAGTTCACAATAAATTAATTAGATTATATATTATGTTAATTCGACTTAGCATTCGATATGGACGTGAAATTTAAAATTTCTTTATAGTTTTTTTTTGCATATTGTAGCGTTGTTTTACGTTTTATGTTATTCAAAATTCTCTTTTTCTTACTTTCATTATTATGACGTAAAACAGAGCTGCAACTAGCATAAAACTAAAGAAAATTAAAATTTCGCGGCAGTATCGGATGTTCCTGATGTGTTATTTGACTTTGATTTAAGTTTATTTATATGTAATTAGGAAGTTATTCGTACCGTATCTGCAACTTGAAAAAATGCAAAACTTTAATTAACTAAACTACAGTAATTTTATCGATATGATTAATCGACCTTTTGGTAGCCGTAACATATATGAGAAATAAATTGCTTTTACACGTGTGTGAGTGTACGTCCAGAGCAGTATTTGCGTTAGTGTGACAACCAATAGTAATTTACACGCGATCTAAGTGCGTGTGGTTTATTTGTGTGTTTAATGCGCGTACGTATTATCTCTTGCTTGTAGTTGAGAGACAAGAGTGGGAGACATGCGGCGACACGCGTTCTAATACAAATCAGGAACTACTTCCATTCTAACTTCTTTATCTGTTCTGTGATAAAAACCATAGGTGCCTATTATTTTCCTGTACAGTGTAATCGAATACTATTAAGCTTTCAGCAACGTATGACAGTGTATCAATCATTTACAATTTAATACGTCTGTACTGTGACGTGCGTGGTACAGACACATTAGGTATAGGTACTTCGAAATATTACTTCGATTCTCCAATCTATATAAATCAATAAAAATTGATCACTGTTTTTTGGTTAGCGCAACTCTTGGCTATTTTGGTTTTATTATGGAATTTGGAATATTTTAGCATTTTGTTTTTATGGAAAGTATTTTTTTTTTCTGAAATACCTAAACGTCCTATACGTTTAGTTATTTTTGAAAAAAATAGAATAGCAAAAAAAAAAAAAGTTCAATGGCATTTTTTTATGTTTCAGCGCCAATTCTGCCAATGAAACTGAACGCGATCAGCACATATAAACCACGTTCAAGACCTGTCAGTGTCAATATGGCATAGAAAATGACAGCCCTTAGACGGGGTTTATATGCTGATCGCGTTTAGTTTCATTGGTGGATTTGGCCCTTAGTGTTGGACAGGATGTCAAACGGGTCAGCAAGTAGGTATTTGACATAAACAATCGTTGCAATAGGTAAAGGAAATTAAAAACTCACCGTTTATCAAGGCAAATCCGTCGGAAGCGTTTGTTGATATCGTCAGAATAACACTGTATCTGTGAACAAATAAACACAGAATTAATATTTTGAAACGCTTCCCAACCAAAGCGGGCAGGCATGTTATTGTTTCGTTTGCGGGTACACTTGTATGTTAAAAATGAAATGCCTTTAAAGTATTTATAAAAATAAAAAATATTATTTCTTCTTCGAATCGTAGGTAGTGGAGAAAACACTAAATAGTTATCACCACTCTTGTTCAAGATTTTTAGATTGTAGAGTCAAGGAAATTACATGTTGATTTAGCAAAATGGCTGTCTATTTAAATTGTCCGCATGTTCAAAACACAACTGTAATCTGACAAGAAATTGCTATAATAACTATAGCAAATTGACTTAGTGTGTATAGGTGATCATCATCTTATTATATTTTGACCATAGATTACGATACAGTAAAATTTAAATTGGAGTGTGATGCCCACTGATAAGCCTTGACTTACGAGTTTAAGGTCCTGGGCTAGCACCCAGGCACGCACTTTACTTTGTTTGAATAATTTTATCACGGCTGCTCTTAAAACGGTAAAGGCAAACATCGTGAAGAAACTGGCATGTCCTAGAAACGATAATTTGAAGATATTTGACAATTACCAACCCGCACCCGCACCGCGGCCCATGCGGCCCATGGACTGCGGTAGATTACAACCGTCATGAAGAAAGAAGTTCTGTATCCCAGCAGTGAGAACATTATAGTCTCAATATGCTCTACTTATGTTTAAAATTGAAAAGATTTAACATTTGGAACGTTTTCAGCACCAATACTCCTACTCACTGAGAACAAAAGAAATCCTTTCTCCTTATAAATATCACTGATTTTATAGTTCTACCCACAAATCTGAAAAAAACAGCTTCAAAGTATGACATATATCAGACGTTTACGAGAATTTTATTTACGACACGAACTTCTTTTAACGGATATTTACTGAAGCGGGTTTTATGCTCTTGGTATCATAAAATTGGTTAAAATCTAATCGGCTTGGGAATTCATTGTGTAAATAAAATAAATGAAAATGCGAGAGTGAAAAGCAAAAATTGTTGACCCTTTGTTTTATTTAACTAGACGGGCTCGTGGCTAAATAAATATATCCGCAAGAGTTAATCGAAAGTTAAGCTACGTTTGCTGCGGTCAATTCATGGATGGGTTGCCCTGCATTACATGAACCGAAGCCCCTTCGTGCCTCGGAGAGCATATTAAGTCGTTTCTCCCGAATGTAATTCGTAGATCATTGACAGTCATTACGTCAAAAGCTCTAAAGTACGAAAACCTTACCAAGGTGTGTCATGTTACCCGGTAACTAGGGTGTAAAAGTCAGCTACTGGGTCAGTTATTGCTGCATTTGGTTATACTGGTTTACATATAATTTGGGAAAAGACTATGCAGATCATTTATACAACCTACCTAGGAATTATTATAAATCGTCAATTAAATGCCGAGTTGAAGCTCCAGCAGAAGGCATCACACTCACTCCTAAAAAGAAACGGTTGCCCGAGAATAACTCATATATCATCATCATCATCAGCCTATAGCTGTCCACTGTTGGACACTGGCCTCTCCAATTGCACACAATTCAGCTCTATTATCGGCAATTCTCATCCAGCTACTACCCTACGAAAATCAAGGTGGCATTGCACAAGTCCCAGGCCATGTCTTTCCATGGCCCCGGAACAGGCCACCATCGGGATCCGAACGAACGGTAGGAGCGGTTCATATCGGCGTCAAGGGCTTTCCTACCCAAAAAAAAGGTAACGGAATGCAGGCAAAGATGTGAGATGTATGTCATATTTTTTATTTCTAATTCGTAGTAGCTAAGCAACAGTTTTCTAAGAATTAATTTCTACTCAAGTATCATATAAATCAATATTACGAATGTCCCTTATTTCTGTAATTAAGGCTAATCCGCCCTGTTTATGCGATAAGGCGAATTTATTACGAATCAATGGGCTTAAATTGCGATTCATGATGGTAATTCAAATCTCTTTGTATGGATAATCTTAACTGCCATACCGGACAACACCCTCTACGTGGAACAATGTAAACTAGCTCCGATTTGCAGTTAATACTAACAATTATGTCAGTTCGTAGTGTATGTACTACATCTTGCAGTAAATACATTTGATTATCGAATAATTACATCACTATTGGCGTGTGAGGAATCGAGTTAATTTACCAATAATTACAACGCGATCATCACTTCGAAACTTAGTTGAACTAAGTTGCTGTCAGTGTCAATTGTCAATTTTGACATTGACAGCTCTTGAACCCAGCTTTAAAGTGCTGATTGCGTTCAGTTTCACTGGTGAAATCTGTAATAAGCCACATTTACAATTTACGTAAATATAGAAAAGGCTATTGTTTTTCATTGATCACTCAAAGAGTGTGAAGTGCTGTACCACTACATCTTCACTAGGAAGCAGCTTGAATAATGACGTGACGTGCTGAACAAGTTGGATTGGTACATACAACCACAGCACTTATAAAACAAAGTCGCTTTTCGTATGACTGTGGGACCAATTAGATCGTCTAAACTACACATTGGATATCGATGCGGTCACTTGGATCACTGGTTCCAAAATGTGCACGTATATAATATGTTAATATTTAACTTAGATTTGGCATAGGAAACTGAATAAAATGTTCTGACACGCGCCATTGACGACACGGTTGGCGCAGTGGTTGAGCGATTGACTGCTGCGCAGCATGTCGCAAGTATTTGTTCCGGGTCTGGTTGTTTTTCTATCTATAATATGTATGAATTTACAAAAAGCCATTTCGTTACCATAACACAAGCATTAGGTTGCTTAGTTTGGGACTATATGGCGTTGTGTGAAATGTCCAAGGATATTATTGCGCCCGTGTGACAGACCGTGCGCAGGCGCGAGTCGTAATTGTATGTACAAATGTATGTCAGTCAGACATTGGTCTTGTAGATTGAAAGCAAATAACCTGCCTAACTTATCGCCATTACCGAACGACAAACATTTTCATTAAATACTCTCTTTAACATTGAATTTATATAAATCGAGTGTAACGACTTAATTAATTATACGACGTAAAATACGTTAAATAAGCCAGATTGTAGCAATTACACCTTATTAGTATAACTTAACAAGACGCTCGCAGTCCGTGGAATAATTAACTGTTAAGAAATGTAACATTATTCTTTTGTAAGGTGACATGTGGGAAATAAAGCAAATAACAATTGCGTTGGTGGAGTACCTACTTAGCTATATTATCCAATTGCCAGAGTAAACAATCTGTCAATACTTTAATAGCATACATCGTGCAAACTGTCCTGACCAATTAAATCAGTGCTGTCCCACTCCCGCATTGAGTCTCTTGCTTTTCCCGCAGTGTGGGCTAAAACGACCGTCTCTCTCTTAATAGTTTTTTTTTACCGCGTCTTGTAGTTCAACCAAACGGTTGTTTACTGCTTAACTGAACTTGCCTGTGGATACCACAATAAATGACCTCCAGCCAAGACTTAAAAAACTTACAAGCTAAGCGACTACACGCTAAGGGCACCTCCTATGGGGTAAGGACCTCGGCTTAGGGCGTCGCTGAGGAAGGACACAGAGGCCAGGCTGGATCGGATATTGTATTTGAGTCGTAATAAAGAATACAGGCTCAGAGGCAACGCGGGCTGGCTCCAGCAAGGGTTGGGTCGGGCTCCTAATAGTCGTTTCGTGAATGATAGAAAAACGGACAGTCCTCTGTGCTGAGCGTGTATGGAGGCTGAGTGAACCGTTGCCCAAGTACTCTTTGAATGCACTGGCGTCACCCTGATTAGAAGAGAGACCTTCGGGACACCTAAATCCTTCACAGATGTTCTTAACAGACCAGGAGATGTGATCAACTTCTGGAGGGAGGTGGGCTGGTTGGAATAACTACCTAACAGCCGCCATGGCTGACACACAATAGAACTATGTGCAGAAACCAAAACCTGAACATAAAACGATTCGCGCGTGTAAAATGTATCTAGTGCGAAACAAAAAACTACCACATTCCTAATTTAAATACATCTGTAGTATCGAACTGAACAAGACGTTCGATGTCTGAAGAATAATTAGCTGGTGAACGTTATACCATATTCTGAAGCAAGGCGACATGTCGAAAATAAAAGTAAACGAAGTTTCTTTGTTATGCTAATTACGTTCGTGCCTTTCAATTTCGGTAGAGAATTAACGAGGTAAGCCGGTAACTCAGTCTACTTAGCACTGTACGAGAATTCAGTGAAAGAATGGAATTTTAGATGACAGGAGCAATGACTTCTTCGTTTTCTCTTTCATGATTTATTTGGAAGTGATGTATGTAATTATTTATTTTATAACATAGGTATAAAAAAATATTATAGAATAGAGATGAATGACTAAAATATATTCATTTGTCCGTCAGATAGACTATAAAAAAAAATGGAAACCTATTTTTATTTTTTTACGTACAAAAGTTTACGTCGTCATGTGGCATGACGTCAGTCCTATGTCAATCTGAAACCGAGTTGTGACGTAGCGCGCCCCCACTCTCCAACTTCAATGCGTTTTATCTACAGTCATCTTTTATTCATATGATAAAACAAAAAAAATACGTGTCTCATATTTTTTTTATTTTCTGACGGACTAAATATAATTTCTTTTTTTTTACCCTGTCATAATACCTATGGTGGCTATCAGATAAGCTCAAATTATTATGCCCCTGTAACAAGGTGATATGCAACTATGGAATGTCATGGAATGGACGAAGGAACGGTAGGAGCGTCCTTCCAACTGTCACTGAATAACTTGAAGGTTGTAATGCTAATAATACCTTTGGGAAATGTATTGTCTTTAATCTATGTGGAATTATTTTGATGATTATTCAGGTGCTGTCAAAGTACCTACACTTAAAAAGCTTCTCCTGATCTTCAAAGAATAAAGACTGACTAATAACTGACGTAGCTATAGAGGAGCTCGTGGATCCATAAGGTTAAGCTACGCTTGCCGGGGTTGGCCGTGGATGGGTGATCATCTTTACATACCGAGTCTCCTTCGTGACTCGGAAAGCCCGTTAAGCCGTTGGTCCCGCTGTAATTCGTGCATAAACACGACAACAACAATCGTTACGGGGTTATAACCAGTTACTGGTTTGTGGAGGTCAGATAGGCATATTCAGCTGCATCCGGTTAGACTGGAAGCTGACCCCATAGTTGGGAAAAAGGCTAGGCATATTGAACTGACGTAGCTATTAAAACTATCTTCTAATGTTCTCGGCTTGTATAAGTTAAGTAAGACTCAAAGTTAATGCAAAGACACCGAGCAAACACATTAGCGGATTGGAAAAGTTTCTGAATTACGATTTATATCACAGACATGTTTTAAACTGAAACTCCGAATGATAAAGTGTTTGTTCGTTTGTTTCATCACTTTCTCTCGCAACTTTCTGCGAAGATTTATAATTTGTTGGACAATATTTTGGCGCGCACTAAAATAATTTAAATGATAAAATTCGTGAGTGAAATTGTATCTTTTTCAACATTGTTAAAAAACTTATGATTTATTTACATTTTTGTGTTATAAATTAATAGAATATCCTTTACAATAGGTACATAAAATTCACCGATATTTAATAAATAAAGAACTTATTTTATTATATTGCGACACAAATATAAAAGCGCTTTTATTAAGACAAAATTTGTATTATCTTGATCTAAATATGATTTGCGACAATAAAAAATACGTATTTACATAAATGTACTGACGCCAGCACATCAAGCTAACCCAAACTGTCATATTTTTGCACTTGAACATAAACCTTATTCCTTTGCTATAAAGTTGAAAATCTATCTAAGAAATTTGACAGATTGGGGTTGCTTGATGTGCTGGCACATCAAGCAACCCCAATTTTACCCCAATTGAACTCATAAGAATCATCAACTCTTTTCTTATGTTAGAATTGCGAAAAAACCTTTGCGCATCCACCATAAATCAAAATATTAATTCAAGCCGAATTACTGTACAGAGGCCAGCACATAGAGTTACCACAATCTGTCAAATTTCTTTGATAGTATTTCAACTTTATTGCAAAGACATAAGGTTCATTTTTTATTGAGAAAATTTGACAGTTAGGGATAGGTTGATGTGCTGGCGTCTGTACATTAATGGATACATTTGTAAGTTAGTCGAGGTTTCGTTTATAATTATTCCATTTTAAAAAAAACTGATGTCTCTCTGTTGAGAGACGAAAAAATTTAAAGTTAAAATAAAACAGAAACTTATTCTCTGTTTAAATCAGAGTCAATGTGTGCTAAAAAGTCTGCTACACACGTGATATGCACTGTTTAGATCGCACTTAATACCGGAAAACAACGTTTCCAAAAGAAAGGAAAAACACTACCTACCGTGAAAACTTCAGCAGTAAACTATTATAGAATCCTAAGTATTTTTATATAGATGAAGCGTTTCATTTTACATATTATGAACATTAAATATCCGGGCAAAAGTTGAAAGTAATAAAACAAGATCATGCGCATAAAACTAACGATCATGTTCAGAATAGCCCCGGGGTGGTCTGACATTTATTTCATTTCGTTTTCTCACGCAAATTAGTCCCGCAAAGCGCTAATGTGAAAACGGACAACCTTAAGAAAACGAGCAATAATATTACTTAGTTCTAAACCCGCCAGTAATGCTGTAGCATTCATAAAATCGCCGTAAAATATTTTATGGATTTTCATTATAAGAAAAATCCCCCAAGCGATAAACTTCATCATAATAAATAATATGTATGTCGTTAACAATTAATAAGAATGTGGTTACATAAATAATAGGAAATACGTGTAGATAACGTGTTGGCAAGGTTTTGTTTACTGAGTGCTACACACTTCCTCGGGTCGGCATGATTCGGCTCAACCGGGCTGTAAGATCCAACAGACCATACGGCAGATGTATCATGGCCAGTTCAAACTTCTTTTTTAACCAAGTGGTGACATGGGGTGCGCGAACGTTTGATGAACGTTCTGACCAGCCATGATTTTATATGATTTTGCATCCGATTGGCCGTGTCAAACTCAAACTCAATGCATTTGTTTCAAATCAACCAATTACAGGCACTTTTTGGTCAGTCAGAAAGATGAAGCTCAGCTAGTCGCCCAATCCAAAGCAGTAGGTCCCTATGGAGAAGAACGGGCAAGAAACTCCATGGACACTCTTTTAAATCAAAATATGTTTACAAAAACTGGGTTACATCATTCATGTTGAAATATACACGTGAGAACGATGCAGAACTTAAAAAAGCGTCCGTTTGTCAATGTATGTTGCCGCTCGACTATACCGAATCATGTCGACCCAAACCAGTGTGTAGCACGCCTCAGTTAAATCTCTGATTAACTATTCCACAATAGTACGTATAAAAAAGTAGCATAGTCAAGGTAATTTTCATCTTACGAGAAAAGCTCAAAGGAAAGTGAAGTATGCATTACGTACGTACATAATTATGTGTTAGGTTAAGTATTTGGCTCACTCGCGAATTGTAAAGTTTTATTGGAGTGCTCGCTCTAAATTTTAAAGAAGGGAGGGAGAACAATGTGGTGTCTGTAGCATCTATGTAGTTGCTTCTTGCAATGGCCGCCCGCAAATTGCGCGCACGCTAACTGGTTGGGTATTTATTCGTATTTTGAAAACAAAGTGTCTAAACTAAATTATAATTTACTAATTGCTCCCGCGTGGTTTTACCCGCTGCTCGGCTCCTATTGGTCGTAGTGTGATGTTACATAGCCTATAGCCTTCCTCGATAAATGGACTATCCAACACAAAAATAATTTTTCAATTCGGACCAGTAGTTCCAGACATTAGCGCGTTCAAACAAACAAACTATTCAGCTTTATAATATAAGTATAGATTTCTTCACATTCGACTCTGCACCAATTATTATTATGATACACCCATCCATAGTATTTTGGCATTAGGAAGGGTGTGTAATATGCCATCAAACATTTGGCAAATCGAGTGTTGAATTCATTGAATGAGTATATTTTTTTAGCTCAAATATGAAATATAAAAATTCAGTGAAATCAAACTACCTTTCCGGATCATATCGCGATTTCAGTGTTGATTATCACAAGCGTTCGACCGTGACAACTGCGCGGCAATGTCAGATATTATACTTACTTGAATTTGATGCTTGAGAGATATTTCTCAACAGCATGTGATGCTAAGTCAGAGGCCCATGGGCAGCATTAAAACTCTGACACCAGGTGAGTCACTAACCACACGAAGAAGAGAAGAAGAATGCGGATAGTTAAATGATTTGCAGAATATTATGAAAATGCGGTCAAGTGCGAGTAACACTTAATACGAAGTATTCTGTGTACCACCACACGTACACAATATTTGACACTAGGTACATTTCTTAATAGGTAGGTACCTACTTACTTTGATAAAAAATAATTCCAAAAAAACTAAAAAAACACGCTTTATAGAAAACTAAACTAAGAACTTAAAAATAAATTTTATTAAATTAGAACTAAGAATAGTGTAATTTTTATATTAAAATAAAATAATAGAGTAAATAAGACAAAAAAAGGAGGGTAAAAAAAGCGTGGGGTGCTTTTTAATCTATACTAATATTATAAAGAGGTAAAATTTGTAAGTTTGTATGTAGGGGGTAATCTCCGGAACTAATGATCCAATTTCAAAAATGTTTTCACTGATAGAACGCTACATTATTCCTGAGTGCTATAGGCATATATATATATAAATTATATTTATATCATACATATTAGCCGAGCTATCGCAATTTTCGTCTAGCAAGTCGGAAAAAAATACCTCCGAAAACAGAATTATTTGCATGCGCTGCCTAAACAGTTACAGTATATCGCAATTTTCCGCGGACGAAGTCGCGGGCAGAAGCTAGTATATTATATAAGTCAAAAGGCGTATTACAAACATACAAGTGAAGCTAATAAAAAAGCGTGTAAAAAGCTTTACTTTACGTAAGTCTCAGTAGTAGCCCGAACATGTCCCCGGTTGATGGCAATAGTCTCGCCCCCTATTACATGGGACTTAGACATTACTGGCGAAATGTAGGTGTTCTTACTATAGTACATTTCATTAGGCAGAGGTCAAGGTTATTTTCTGCCTAACCCTTCGGAGAGTGCAGGCGTGACGTTAGGTTACGTAGGTTAATGGTTCCATTTTTATTTTTACCATTTGTGATAACGGCTATATTAAGTATCAACCTCTCTAGCCTTTTCCCAACTATGTTGGGGTTGGCTTCCGGTCTAACCAGAAGCAGATGAATATCAGTGCGACTGCCTATCTGACCTCCACAACCCAGTAACTGGGTAATACGATACCCCTTAAAAAGACTGGCTGACGACTCGTAACGACTGTCAAAGATCCACAAATAACAGCCGGAACCAATGGCTTAATGTGCTTTCCGAGGCACGGAGGAGTTTCGTTAAGTAAAGATGGTCACCCATGAACGGACCAACCCCGGCAAGCGTAGCTTAACCACCATCGGACCATATGGCTGTTGTTACTTAGCCACGAGCTATATTAAGTATACACTATAAAATTTCCCTATTTCCCCACTGCTCAACTGACTGCTGAAACTGAGTTTTGCAGGTTTTTTTCCCCATTGCCCAACTACAAACTGCTCTACTTTAATGTGCCTGGCCATCTATAAAATTATTGATAAGATCTCTTTTTCCAAGAACTTAAACAAATGTTTCAAGTGTCTGTATATTACGAACGGACTGAAAATACTTAGTAATAATAGGGTTCCTTTGCCACCCCGTTGATTACTGAACCCTAAAAGTTACACTTTCAAAAACAAAATTTTAAGAAAAGCATTTAAATCTTTT